>CM046377.1:13919920-14519920 GCA_025413485.1 Ficus microcarpa | reverse complement strand
CAAAGATGATTGGATGTATCTTGCTCTGCTCGTTGGTCGCCAGAACTTTTTTTTTTTTTTTTTTTTTTTCATATTTTAACAAAAGATGACTAAATGTATCCGACTCTGGTCATCGACGTCGATGTTAGTCGCCGAAGAGATTATATTAAAATCCAAAATAGATTCTGACAGAATATATTTTTTTTGGATTTTAATAAAGATGACCAGATATATCCGGCTCTGATAATTAGAGAGATTCCATTAGAATGCAAAATGGATTATACTAGAATTCGAGAAGGCAAAATGATTCAGATAGAATGCAAAATAGGCGCAAAGGATTTGGATAGAATGAAAAACAGTTGGATTCTGATAGAGTGCAAAACGGATTTTATCAGAATGCACAATGGATTCCACCAGAATCCGACAAGGGAAAATGGATTTTGGTAGAATGCAAAACAGTTTATGATAGAATGCAAAATGGATTAAGATAGAATGCAGAACAGGCAAAACCGATTCTGATAGAATGTAAAACAACCGAATTCTGATAGAATGGAAAACATATTATATTAGAATGCAAAATAGATTCAACCAGAGTTCGAAAAGGCAAAATGAATTCTAATCGAATTCAAAACGGATTTTCATATTGCATATCTAGTTGAAATACAAAATCGTTAATGCTTTTATTTTCACCTTACAATACCAAAAATTTTCCTGACAAACAAACGAAAGCAAGAAACTGATAAATAAATCACCAAAAAATAAACCAAACCAACAAAAATAAATTTTCTCGGCATAAAAACCATCGAAAACAAGCAAATTATTTACAAAAAGAAAAAAAAAATTACACATGCCTCTAATGGGATCTATTGAAATGTTCAAGTATTTTTCCAAAGTTCACAACACTAAAATCATTAAATTCATTGTGCCTGTTGCTACACTTAGTTCTGTATCAAAGAGATGGTATACACTTGGTTGACGTCTTTGATTGGATTGTGACAAATGATCCCAATGAAATCCTTAAAAAATTAGAGTCCTCTTTCTCTTTAAATCTCTTTGACTTTATACGTAATTGTATACATATATGTGCATATATATAGGTGTGAGTGAATGTGTGCATATAATATATATAAGGGTTATTGACCCAAATAGTCAATTAACTCTTTACAAGATAACGAGTTGGGCCCCCCCTTTTTTTTGGTCAAAACGACTCAGAACTCTTAAAATGTTGGTCATTATAATCATTTTCATCCAAAACTGTTAAATTTCTAATGAAATAAGTAATTTGAAAAGGTATTTTAATAATGTAACAATAAATAATTTAATAAAAATTTAAAAAAATTAAAAAAAAAACTAAAATTCATTATTATTTTCTCTCTTTGTCTCTTTCTTCTCATTTCTCATATCGATGAATTGGGGCTGGGGTTGTTGTGTTTAGGGGGTTAGGGCTAGAGCTCCCGGGGGGAAGGGTGCTGGCGCTTGGTTTTGGGTTCGGATTTGGGGGAGGGGGGCAACCTATATTAAATCAGAGTTTTAGGGGGGAAGGGTGGCAACGTTTAGTTTTGGGTTTAGATTTGGGGGGAGGGGAGCAACTCAGATCGATGGGAGCGGGTGACGGCTCTCTCGATTTATCTTCTTATGTCTCTCTCTCTCTCTTTTCCTCATCTTCTCTTTTTTCTTTCCCTTCCCTTCAATGACTCCCTCAATCTCCCCTTACCCTCTAATGGCTCTCTTTATTTCCCCTCCGGCAAGTATTTCCTCTCTCTCCTCTCCCCTTCCCTCTCTAGTGGCTCATTCTCTTTCTTCACATAATCCATCCTTTGTGCATTATCTCATCCATCGCTCTTACATCCCGTCAACCAAAAAAAAAAAAAAAAAAAATCCCCCCACGTCTAATCACCCACCACAAAAAAAAAAAAACAAAACAAAAGAAAAAAAGAAAAAGATAGTTATTCCTTCAAAAAAAAAACCTACCAACATCCATTTTATTTTATTTATTTTTTCATATTCTATCGTACTGATTACACTTAAATGAGTCACTGATCCATTGATCACTTGTGCTATGCACCCTCTCTTGACGATTGCCTTCCCTAAAACTGTTACGTCCTATTTTGACGATCGACGTCCCAGTGCCTATGTGCCTTTTCTCTCTTAACGATTGATGTCCTATAACCTATGCGCCTCCACCTAAATACCCACTATCTTTTCTCTCTTCTTCTAACGATTGTCGTCCCTACATCCAAGTGTCCGTTGTCTTCTCCCTCCTCTTTTGATGATTGTCATCTCTGCACCCAAGTACCCGTTGCCTTCTCCCTCCTCTTTTGACGATTGCCATCCATATTTCTTTAATTTTTATTTTTCTATAGATCCAAAAAAAAATTATTAAGTTTATTATATTATAATCCAAGATTGGATCTCCTATCAGAGCTCTATCTTGCAAGGACATATTAGAAAGTTAGTATTAATACTAGGGAAAGTTATTGTTTTGTATGTAATTCTCTTTATTAGGAATTTTGTATTTATTGTAGTTTAAGATATGTATTGATTTTAGGTGATTTGTTTGTATCATTAGAAAACTTACCGGATATTGTGTTTATTGTAATTTGTATTTATATGGGAACCTGTTCATAGTACTCCAAACTAATGAATTTATTGTTCTTAGTTTGCGGACCTAAGCACATCCACATTAAACATCGTTGTGTTCCCTTCTTCTCTATTTTTATTACTATTATAATTTTTCTTATTTAATTTCTATTATAACACACTGTCACCTTGACAAAAAGAAAAATTATATAAATATTTCTTTCGAGCTTTTTTTTTTTTAATGAATATTTTTCGTGCTAATTACAAACTCCGTGGATTATGCCTTGGGAACCTACTTTTGAACTTTGTTTCTCTTGTAATTATCTTTTGTACTCAAAAAATTGATTGGAGGAGTTGGCGTGGATTTTTATAAATAAGAAAATTACTTAAATAATCACATTTTTTTTTATCTATTGACCAACTCGATAAAAATTTTTCATTCTTAACCAACATGGCACAAATCTTAATTAACTTTAGTTTAATTTTGTGTCACATTAGTCTAATGCTAATTTTTAGTGTCATGTTAGTGCAATGGTCATTAAATTTATGTTATACAAATATTTTCGCCTTTATATTTTGGCAGGGGGTTAAAATAATTACGTATCTCTTCTATATCTCTTACCTTATTTGAAAATGGAGTAGTATTAATAAATCGTTTATCATTGCATTGTAGTATTAATATCTAATCACTTATATAGGTAAGTTGTAACATATAGCACATTTTTATGGAAATTAAAATTTATAGCATGTTTTTCAAAATACTATAAATTATGGTATATTTTTACGGATAAATTATTGGATATTTTAAGAAAAAACATATTTACGGATAATATGTTTTTTAATTTTTTTTATAACATATTATGTAGTATACATCATATTTATGCAACTTAATTTTTTTTTTATTTTTTTTATACACAAATATGTGTTACATTACCGATAATAATTATGACATGATAGTTTTGATGATAAATTTCAATTCGTTTATGTGTAACATGTCAGAGAAATTGACTTGGCCCATATTTAAGGACGGAGGGTAAGGGGGGCTACTAAAGACCCCCTCAACTTTTTTTTTTTTTTTTCCCTTTAAAAACAAATATCTAATAATTTTGAATAAAATTTCATAATAATCCTCTCAAAAAAATTTGATCATAATATGTAACATTTAATTATCTATTATATAACTATTAATCTCCCATAAAAAGATTTTAACTTCATCACTGTGTATATATACATAGAATAGTAATAATAACCTTACGTTCGTTTAGAGGTGACATGTGCACTTCTTTGACTCTTACAGGAAAACATCAAAGAATTGACAGAATGTGGAGAGGTTCTGTGTCTAGGAAAATTTGTCCATGCAGCACTATTTATGTCAGCAATTGCAGTATCAATTATTGCATTTAAGTATGACTCCAAAGGAATGAATTTTCCACAATAGATGACAAGAATCCACATAGACTAAACAAGAAAAAGAAAAGAAACGTAAAGGAATGAATTTTCCACAATAGATGACAAGAATCCACATAGACTAAACAAGAAAAAGAAAAGAAACGGAAAGGAATGAATTTTCCACAATAGATGAGAAGAAGAAAAAGAAAGAGAATTTTTGCGAAACAAAACAAAAAGATCCTGTCAGTCCAAGTTGTCATAGGGGTGTTTATTTACCATTTCATTTTAAATTAAATTATATTTTTTTCATCATGATTTTTGTCTTTTTCTAAAAAATTTTTTTATCTTTCTGAAAAAGTTTTTTGTCTTTTATAAAAAATTACTGTTGAAACTTAAAAATCTTAAACTAAACACATTCACCAAATACCCCCTATAATTTATCTGTTTCTGTTCTATACATATGTGTAAATGTGAAAGTATACAACTTTAAAACCTTATTTATTTATTTATTTATTTATTGTCCTTCGGTTTTTATTTTTTGGATAATTTTTTTTCTATTTTAGTTCATTTTTTTATTGATAAATTTCTTTCATTTGAATTCTTTTATCTTTTCGATATTTTCTTGATGATTTTTTTTTGAAATACATGCATTTTTTTTAATTTTCGAGTCTTTTTTTTTGTTTTTTACTTATTATCTTAAAAAGCGGCATATTTGAAAAAATAATTTTAGTTAAGATTAGAAGAATGAGGTAGGAAAGAACAAAAAATTTTGTTTCAACTTGCATGTTTACGAAGAAAAAAGTACTTATGAAGATCACGGTTAATAAAATAATGTCTTACAAAATTCGGATTGTTCAATGGGAAGAAAGCTCGATATTTATCGATATTGATCCTCTAGTTTGATTGCCGAACCACTTTCGATTCTTGTTTCCCGGGAAACAAACAAGAATTGAAGAAGAAAATCCGTGCACCATGATCAAGTGTGATCGATGATTATCATTGAAATATGCAGAGTAATTCCATTTATTCTATGAGTAAAATGATCAAGTACACATCATTGAACAAGTTGATGTGTGAAAAACTCTAAGCTGACAATCAGTAACTATGTTCTTGCTGTTAGGGGTTAAAAAAAAAAAGAAAAAAAAATCTGAGTATTACATCATAAAATCACAATAATAATAAGGGGAATTTGGAAGAATGCCTTAAATTTGACATCTCCTTATAATTTTGCTATTCATAAGAGTAAAGTTGATAATTTTGTCATTTCATAATATTTAATTAAAAAATTAAATGAAAAAAATTAATAAACAATAATACCCATATCTCTTTATTTTATTTTATTTTTTATTTATTGGAATATGTTTTATATATTTCTGACTTCGTTCACTGGCCAGTCACTGGTTTGTCTCTAGTCGTTAGAATTTTTTTTTTTTCATATTTAACAAAAAATGATTGGATGTATCCCGATCCATTCGTTGGTCGCCGGAAATTTTTTTTTTTTTTTTCATATTTTAACAAAAAATGATTGGATGTTGGTCGTCGGAGAGATTCTATTAGAATCCAAAATGGATTATGATAAAATATATATTTTTTGGATTTTAACAAAGATGACCATATGTATCCGGCTTCGATAGTCAGAGAGATTATGTTAGAATCCAAAATGGATTATATCAGAATTTGAGAAGACAAAATGCATTCCGATAAAATGTAAAATAGGCAAAAAGGATTCGAATATAATGAAAAACAGTTGGATTTTGAACGAATGCAAAAAGGATTTTATTAGAATGTAAAATGGATTATACTAGAATTCAACAAGGCAAAATACATTATGATAGAAAGCAAAATAGATTAGGGTAGAATGTAAAACAGATTATGATAGAATGCAAAATGGATTCTGATAGAATCCAAAATGGATTCTCATAGAATCTGAGAAGGCAAAATGGATTCAAATATGATGCAAAACAGGCAAAATGGGTTCTGATAGAATGCAAAACAGCCGGATTCTGATAGAATACAATTGATCGAATTAAAAATGGATTTTCATAGTTTTTTTTTTTTTTCATTTTCGGCTGAGACACAAAATCGTTAACTCTTTTATTTTCACCTTACAATAGCAAAAATTTTCCCAACAAACAAACGAAAGTAAAAAACCAATAAACAAATCACTAAAAAACAAACCAAACCAACAAAAATAAATTTTCTTGGCGTATAAACCACCGAAAACAAGCAAATTATTCACAAGAAAATAAACACATGCTTCCAATGGATTCTATCGAAATGTTCAAGTATTTTTCCAAAGTTCACAACACTAAAATCATTAAATTTATTGTGCCTGTTGTTACACTTGGTTTTGTATCAAAGAGATAGTTTGCACTTAGTTGGCATCTTGATTGGATTGTGACCATGATCCCAATGGAATCCTTAAAAAACTAGGATCCCCTTTCTTGTTAAATCTCTCCCACTTTATATGTAATTGTATACATATATGTGCATATGTATAGGTGTGAGTGAGTGTGTATAATATATATATAAGAGTAATTGGCTCAAATAGTCTATGAACTCTTTATAAAGTGATGGTTTGGTTCATGTTTATTTATTTTTGGTCACAACGGCTCTGAACTCTTAAAATATTGGCCATTGTAGTCCTTTCTATCAAAAACCGTTAAAGTTCTAACAGAATGAGTAATTTGAAAGGGCTTTTTTTTTTTTAAAGTAATATAACAATAATTAATTTAATAAAAATAAAAAAAGCATAAAAAAACTAAAATTCATTACTCTTTTCTCTCTCTCCTCTCCCCACCCCCTTGCTTTCTCTCTTCTCATTTCTAAGATCGGTGGATTGGGGGGTGGGGGTGGTTGTGTTCAGAGGGTTGGGGGTTGAGCTCGTGGGGGGGGGGGGGGGGAGGTGGCAACGTTTGGTTTTGGGGGGAGAGGGGTAACCCAGATCAGATTGTATTTTGGGGGGGGGGGTGTTGGCGCTTGGTTTTGGGTTCAGATTCGGAGGTAGAGGCAACCCATATCAGATCAGAGTTTAGAAGGGGGTGTTGGCGCTTGGTTTTGGGTTCAGATTCGGAGGTAGAGGCAACCCATATCAGATCAGAGTTTAGAGGGGGGGTGGCGGTGCTTGGTTTTGGGTTTGGATTCTGGGGGAGGGGGGTAACTCAGATCGATGGGAGCAGGTGACGGCTCTTTCGCTTTCTCTTCTAATATATATTTCTCTCTCTTTCTTTTCTTCTTTTTCTCTCTCTTTCTTTCCCCTCTCCTCTGGCGACTCCCTTTCTCTCCCCTCACCCTCTATCAGCTCTCTCTCTCTCCCCTCCGTACTCCCTCTCTCTCCTCTCCCCCTCCAGCGGATCCTTTTCTCTCTCCTCCCTTTTCGGCAGTTCCCTCCCTCTTTACTTATTTGGGTTCTTGTTTGGCTGTCAAGAGGTTTGGGTGTTTTGTGGTTTGAGGAAAAAAAAAAAAGAAAAGAAAGAAAGAAAGAAAGAAAGAAAAGTTAAAAGGAGAAGGTAAATGAGTACGGAGATGTAAAAATTAAGTGGTATTTTGGTCTTTTTATTACAAAAATTATGATTTGAGTAAGATTCTACTAGAAATTTAACGGTTTTGGATAGAAAGAACTATAATGGTTAAAATTTTAAGAGTTCAGAGTCATTTCAACAAAAAAAAAAAGGGGACCAAACGGTTACCTTGTAAAGAGTTTAGGCATATTATTTTGACCAATTACTCTATGTATAATAAACAACATTGAATAGAGAACATAATTCGTTGAATCAAGCAAGCAAGGTGAAAAACAAAAGAAATTTATATTGATTTTCAAAGCCGAAACTTCAAAATACTTTTCTCTGTACATAAGTTTTACATTCTATTAGAATCCATGTTATATTTTATCAGAATTTGCATTATGATAGAATCCATTTTGCCTTCTTGGATTCTGATACAATCCAATACTATTTTGGGTTCTGAGAGAATTCATTTTGCATTTTATTGGAATTCGTTTTGCATTCTATCAAATTCATTTTGTATTCTTTCGATGACCGGTTGATGACTGGTGACCGGAGACCGGTTGGCAATCGATGACTATTGACCTACTGGCGGCTAGCTACTAGAGACTGGCCGGCAAATAGAGTCGGAGATATATGTAAACTATTCCAATAAATTAAAAAGACAAGAAAATAAAGATATAAGGGTATTTTTTTTTATCTATTTACTATTTTTTATTTAATTAAACATTATGGAATGGTAAAATTATTAACTTTACTCTTATAGAGGGCAAAATTATAAGGAGGTGCCAAATTTATGGCTATTTTCCTAATATTCTCTAATAATAGATACATAGGAATATTGGGTCACTCCCTTAATATGTTCACCTTTTAAGATGGAAGTCCAACTCTTAGTAGTTTGAAACTTATTTCTTCTCTCTATAATCTTCACATGGTTTAAGAGCCCAACAAGCTCAAACGAGCAGCTCAATCCATCCAATATAAGATTGACCACTCCAAAAGAGAGAACCATCTTATGGGAGCATGTTAAGGATTAAAAAAATAAAATCCAAGTCTCACATTGTAAAATCACAATAACAAAATAGACATATAAAGATATTGAGCCATTTCATTTAATAGATTGATCTTTTAAGATGAAAGTCTAATATCTTAGACACTGATCTTCATGCCCATCGTAAATAGTTATTACATGTAGGAAGCTGTGGTAATCAAAGATTCTCACAATTCCTTCGGGAAAGATGTTCCAGTTTAGAAAGTTGCTTGATATTTTATGAAACACTGTAAGAGACAAGATCGTGAGATGTCGTTTGCGTTTGGTTCACCGGTTGGAGATAAAATTTTTAAGTTGGAGTTGGTTAACTTTTCAAAAACTAGTTATAATTTTTATTAACTTTTCAGAAAAAGACAAAAACTGAGATTAATAAGTATAATTTAGTTGGAGTTGAGTTGAAATACAAAATAAAGCTAAACAGCCTAAACATAATTAAAAATAATAAAAATGAAAAATTTTCCAAAAAATGAAACTTTTGAACATGCATTGGAATTTGAACCTATGAGACCTAAAAATTAAAAAAATTTAGGAAACACAATTAGAATTGAAATCTGAAATTCCAAGATCAACTTATTATTGAAACATAATTTATGAAAAATTGAAAAGGATAAAAATAACCTTTTGAAGGTCTAAACAGAAAAATTTTAGTTGAAAAACGTCATAGGTCGTGGCAGAGCGACAAATCTTAATTCGTTGGTCATTTTCATCTAATGAATAATATATATATATATATATAGATAAATATTTTTCTGCTTAAATCTGACAATGTCACTCGACCTTAAAATAAAACCTTTTTTTATTTAGTCTCGTGATGATTCTAACGCGTCACAAGGCCAGATCTTATTGCACCGCATCACGGTCCCCGGTGCTGATCTTGACTCTAGTCCTGAATCTAGATGATGTTGACCTCGATTCCAAGAAGGACGTCAAAGTTGAGTGAGGTTGGAGTCATCTTGGCTCGAGCTAGGGCGGCCTTAGGCAATGCCTAAACTGCTTTATAATGGAGCAAACTCATGATCTAAATTTTATTTTCTTAAAAGTTCAGTACTTACTACAATACAAAACGATAATAAACCGACATTGCATAATGCATAAAACATTATTACAACAATAAAAGAACTAAATAATGTATTGTAAAAGAATAATATAACATGGCAATAAAATCTAATACATTATGTTACAATGCCAAACATATTCTTAAATTGATATAGGAATTATGAACTCGATCCTTATACACCACATCTAAGTTTGACTTGGACCGCTATATAATCACATAAATTAAGTAAATTAAGTATTTGTAGTAAGCTAATATAGCACCAATCATATACTCAAATTACTCTTTTTTTTTTTGGCCAGTCATATTCTTAAATTTTTGCTGAACATAAATACTTTGCACAAAAGCACAGATAATATCTGGCCTTTCACGTCTCTTAAGAAATTGTACAGCATATATTAATTGGCTGGAAGTCCAAAAAACTTCAATGGAGTACATTATTATTTTATATATATTCTGGACTTCACGAGACGCAAATACTACAACGTTGATATTCGTGCACATAATGTATGAACCGACTAGTTCTTGTGAACTTTCAATGTGAATTTGTTGCCGGCAAAAGACAACTAATCAAGAAAGCGTCTACGAAAACGACAACAATCATGACAACTTATCAAGAAGGCGTCAACGAAATACGACGATTTTCATGTGACGTGCACCGACATGTATCTAATTTGTTGTCTTATTAATGGAAGTTCGTGTTATTACAGCCTAGCTAACAATTAATTAGGTCAAGTACTGGTCAAATTCCATCTTTTTTTTTGGGGATAAATTACATTTTTTCCCTCCGAACTTTAGGCTTTGTCACAAAATATTCTTTAAACGTTAATTTGTAATATTTTTTCTCTTTGAACTTTGAAAAAGTTTACAAATTTTCCCCCTCAATTAATTTTTTATCAAAAAAAAAAAAAACACATAACACTTATTTGAAGTGTGAATTGAGGATATTAAATATGAAACACTTATAATCAAGTTAAAAAAGTAAATATTTAGAGTTGATTGTCATATTTTTCTCTTATAGGTAACTTTATTATTTCACATTTAATAAGGATAACGTGAATTAGGAGTGTTCTCAATGTGTGCCATTTCATAATTCTATACTTAATACTCCTAATTGACATTTCCAATGAGTGTTAGATGTATTGTTGCGTCATAAATTTAATTGGGGGTGGGAAAATTGGCAAACTTTATCAAAGTTCAGAAGAAAAGAATATTATAAATTAAAATTCGAGGGGCATTTTATGATAATGCCTAAAATTTAGGAGGAAAAGTGTATTTTTCCCTTTTTTTTCCCTTATTTACTAGTACCTTCTGGTAAAGATTTGTCAAGTAGGGACAGGGTTACTCAAGACTGAGCAAGAGACTTTCACTATTAGTGAATTTTTCATTTTTTCAATTTTACTTTCAAAGACTATATTGTTCTCATTCAACTCCCATGTTAAAATTTGATTATTCCCATTTAAATCCTCTTAAATAATTTATCCTTTAGTATTCCTTATCAAATTCCATCTTTTTCCCCCCTTATTAGTAGTACCTTAACCTGTAAAGCAGGTCAGGCAGGGACAAATCCATCAATGAGTAAAATTTTCTCTTTCTTTCTTTCTTTCTTCTTCTTTTAATTTTTCTTTCTTTAAAAACTTTATATATTTCTTATTTATCCCGTTAAAAATTGATTATCTTATATAAATCGCTTAAAAACTTTATCCTTTAATATATATATATGTCTCTACTAAAATAATAGGCGGCTCCACAGGCTTAATATATATATATATATATATATATACATATGCGCGCTAGTAAGAGTGGTACATACCTAAACTAATCAAGCCCCCAAGATCACAAAACCTTGAGAGGACATGGCTGTTTGTTCTCTAGTTTCCGTTGCTTGGCCTTGGCCATCATGATGATTGCTGTAATATTGACCATCTCCAGCAACCACATGCATGTCTCGGCTGCAAAAACACCTAATTGCGGAAAAGGAGTTGGAGACCTTGTCTCAAAGTGCTCAGAATATGTCATGAAATCAGGGCCGAAGTGTAAGCCGTCGCCGGCGTGCTGTGTGGGGCGGTGAACTCAGTCAATGTGCCGTGTGTTTGCAGTCTCGTGAATAAGGATATCGAGAAGGTCATCGACATGGAGAAAGTCGTTTACGTGGCTGGCTGTTGCGGCAAGAAGCTTGCACCAGGGACCAAATGTGGAAGTAAGTACTTAATCTAATTAAAAATAACTCTCGTTTAACCCTTAACTAGTGTTTGTATTAATTGGGAATAATTAGTAATGTTGTGATTATTGGTGTATAATGTGTAACAGGTTACAGAGTTCCAGCTTCATAAGATTGAGGGACCTGATCATGTGGGAGAGGGTTTGGTAAATCTGCGCTGTTGAATCTTTGTTGGTCATTTCCATTTGCTATTTCAAGTTTTCTTTTCTTTTTTTTTTTTTTCCTTGTCTCCTTTTTTATATGTCCAATGAAAACACGCCACATGATCATCGCAAATTAAAATGAAAATCGAAAAGGTAATTTGTGTAAGAGATTTGGGACGTAAGGAAAGGCACAGGCACAAAGGCCTAATCTGCAAACGCTTTTTTTTTTTTCTCTCTTTTTCTCTCGTCAAAAAGGTCTCTGTCTGCATAACGCAGTCTCGCCTACATGCAAATCCATTGATCTCGACTTATACTCTGGTTGACAGCAAAATTTCAGGCAATGGTAAAGTAATTCTTGAAAAGCCCTAATTAATTTGCAACTTGAGATGCAACTAGAGTAACCAAGTCCTTTTATAGTATACTTCTCTCAGATTTTCCAACTTGTGAGGCCTATTGATGTTTTACGCAATACACGGATCAACTTTTACGGTAAGATCAGTACCGTAAGGGTTGGAAAGGGCCAGGAAGCCCCTCCCTGGGAGATTGGAGGGGGAACCCCTCAAGAGTTTACTTCATTTGTAAAAGTAGTTTGAGAATTATTTCACACTGTAATTTCAATTACTCATGTTTTCAACTACTCAGGTTTTGCTCTCTAAATAAAATAACGCGGTCATCACATTAATCTAAGTTGGAGTAATTTGGTAGAATATAAAACTAGAACAAAAGTACAATTTTATTCATCACAGTTATCTCTCTTCTACACATCATAGCAACACAAATGCAAATACCAAAGTACAAGTCCGCACATATAATTAAACACACAACATTGCAGTAGTAGCTCGCATTATCAGTATAAAAGACAGCTATTTTACACACACACATGCGTCAAACTACACAAAGTATAATGAGAACTCACACAATTCTTTCTCTCCATTTTCATGGACAATATAGAACTTTGATCTCTAACTATTAGTGACAGAAGCGAGAATTTTTTATCGGGCTAATAATGATGTAATGGATATAATTTAAAGAATATTATAAGCAAGTTTTCATTTTAATTAATAGGGATTATTATACAATTTTGTTTACAGTTATAGGATATTTTAAAAAAAAAATTGAAGGGGGCTTAAGCCCCGTGATTCGAATCCTTCCCTCCCTATATATGTATATAATATGCATACATATATATATATATATATATAGCCAGCTAGTTGATGAGTGTAATGTCCCCTCGTCGGGACGTTACGACTTTCCTCATGATTTATATAAGATATTGACTTAAGACAGCGGAAAACATAATAACAATATTAATTTATCTAAAGTTTAGTCGAAAATTTTGATTTTATTTTATTTTTATAGAGAAAACATAACCAAACTGATAAGAAATTTAAATAATAAATTAAAACTCTCTTGTCATGTAATGACGGAATTCGGTCTTGATAAAAAGACTTCCTAATAAACTTCAAAGGAAATAGTTTAAGTTAACTTTCGAAATAAAGTTCTCCAACTTTAAAATTAAATAAAGCATAATTTAACTTAAGTTCCATCCATTACAGAATCATTCCGATAACCCGGTCGACCATCACGCACACCTCCATGCTGAACCTTCTCTACTCTTAGACTTTAGCTTTACCTTTGTTTGCAAAATGCGAAGAATCTATAGCAATCTAATGCTTAGTAAGTACATCATTAATCTTACAAAACGTTACATCATCAATGAAAATATTAAAACATCGTAAATACGTTGAGAATATGAAAATTCATAAAAGATAAATTAACTCGTCATTTTATGAAAATCTTTATCCATCATCATTGTTATATTATTATCTTTTCTACATCTCTTGGGCCCTAGGCAATGCATCAATGCGCGCATCCATGATGACAGTGAGCTAGCTAGACTCAGTTGGGAATACCCTAAGAGTGAAAGATATTTTAGTTGTATTTCATTTATTTTGAACTGATTAATAATATATTTGAGATTTTTTCATTACATCTTTGCTATACTACCCTCATCTAGATTTACATTTTAAAGTAAATATAAGCAAATGTGGCTCATTGACCACTTAATGTTTAAACTGTTAGAATGTTGTATGCAATAGATTTTTGTATGTGAGAAGACAATATTATAAAGTAAGTAGTCTAAATCTATAGTCTATAGTCTATAGTCTATGGATTGAGAGTAAGCATCTAACTCATATGAAGACGATTATGTTATCTAAAGCTAATTGGGGAGATGGTTTGCCTTGATTATCTAGAGCGAGCCGACTCTCAAGTATAGACATAGATATATTGCCTAGTGGTGGTGATATATTAAACTGGACTAAAGTGTAATTAATTTATAAGTTCACTTGGTTAGATTAATTTACTTTTGACATTCATTATACAATAACCTTAATCTTGAGTAAATAAATGATTTCATGTTTATGACTTGTGTAATTTGATGTTTCAAAAGCTAAAGTGTCTCGGAGTAGTAAGCTATTAGACCAGTTCGTTAGGTACATGACTTATAGTCGATGTAAGCTTTGCTTATAGATATGGAATCATAGCTCCCATAAAGAGTAAAGGTTATCCTCTTAAACGGCAATATACAGGATGTGAACACGGATGAGGCCTTGGGTCGTTTATTGGGCAAATGACTAATTATTCACTTTAGGTGAATAATCATTTTCCTATTGGATGTATAATGGATTTTTAAGATAGCCTGATCAAAAGGTTGAACGGACTTTGATTTTAAGTTGATCATGGATATCATATGAGGGTATTGCATATATGACAAGGTCATTAGACTGTGGCTGCACACTGTTTTACTTAATACAATATAAAATTCGAAGTGCAGTTTCAGGTTTATGGTGGTGTGACTCTGTAACTAATAATTGTGTAATTAATTTATTTGGTATATAATAATTAATTATATAGATTATTGGAGTCCATATTATATATGTTTAATTAGTCCCTTTACTAGCTCAATATAATTACTTAACGGATGGTAATCAATTAGGATATTAATTATGGCTTTAATTATTAGACTTAGTAAAGAGAAAAATCCGGAATACCTCCCATAAGGTGTAGGTGTTTTTTCTGCTAAGGGTAGAATGGGAATTTTGTATCATTTCATTAATTGGATAAATATTTATTTGAAGATAAGGTTTGAAATTTGAATTAATTATATTTATCTTTTGTGATAGATATGAGATTGATTTAAATTAAGAGACATGGATAAATTAATTATTTGGATAATTAATTTAAATATCTAGATAATCTTATTTAAATAAATATTTTAAATTAAATATGTAATTATCCTAAATGGATTTGAAATTGAAACAAAATCTTATCTTATTCTACCTTGTATAAGTGTTTTTTTTATGAAGATAAGAGAAGGAAAAGATTTTCTGCTTATTGATTTTATTTGGATAATTATTACATAATTATTTAATTTGAATAAAGTTGCTATGATTTTATTTTAAATTTAAATTGGAGTTATGGACCATTATCCATGGAGATAAAATCATAAGATAATTGGTGATAAAAAATTTGAATCAAGTTCTGAATCTCCTAGACCTATTGTGGGTGATTTTTCTATCTCCCGAGCAAGAGAAAAAACATAGATTAAGGAAGGAGGAGAGAGGAAAATCTTTTTCAAGTGTCCTATTCGAATTCAAATTCTACCTAGTCCATTCACTATAAATAAGACCCTAGAGGCTCGTATTTTATTTAGACCATAGACTCGAGCTTATTATTATTCTCCCATTATAGTAATAATAAGTTGCAGGAGTTCTAGGTGGTTTGAAGGAAAAAGCCAAGCACGAATACCAATCGAGAGATCGAGTGCTCACAGACTTTACCATCGGGGAATTGGAGAATAGTAAAGAAGATTAGTTAGTTGAAGCTCTCTTTGATCACATCCTCCGACATTCTTGTTGTTTTCTCTTAACATACGTAGATTGTAGAATAATTTATTATATATGATAACATGAGTTAGTATGATCTTAAGAAAAATTTTTAAACATTCTGTTGCGTGAAAATTACCCCCTTTTCCTACATACTCAACATCAATTGCAGCAACTATCGATGGGTCCTCGTGCCTGGCAACATCCTCTGGGGCTCCTCACGGCCCGATGCAAAAGAAGTTATATCTTCGGTACATGCCACTTAAACATCTTTTATTATAAAGAGTCCTCATCTAATCTCTTTCATAAAAACAATGAGGTACATAATTAAAAACATCATCGCCTTACATCACATATCTCAATAAAAACATCTTTGAAAGTAAACCTCATAAAGTACATCCGTCATCCAAACATAATGTCACTTAACATCATTTAAAGCCATTTAGAATTTTAAACAAACATATTTGCAGGTGAGAGATCTACTTACCTTGCTCGATGAACTTACTTAAATTGCTAGCTAGGTGACGTAGCACCTCGGGAACTCTATACGCTTGCTTTTCGGAGAATTTATGTCATAAAATCATAGAATTAACTTTGTCTATTTAAGAACAATCATAAAAATTCTAAAAGCCCCAATTTCAATTTTCCATAAACCCTAGATTTCAAAACTCCTATAATAGGCACAAATTCAAGTTCCATCATCCAACCATCAAATCCATCAATTTCATCAACCAATAACAATTTTATGAAATTCCCAAAATCACCAAAACCCTAAAATTCTAAAATCCCCAAAACAAAAGCATAAGAGAGGATTACCTTAAACCTTCGGTGAAATCAAGGCAAGAGACTCACAAGAAATGAGAATTGTAGAGGTTTGGTGGGGAGAATTAACAAAATTTCTCTTTTCTTAAGGGGAGAAGGAGAATGGAGGTTGAGAGAAAAAGAATGATACTTCCATGAGAATATGTCTTATATGAATCAGACTTTCGAGTTTTTGGCTTTTAATAATTAATCCTAATTATTCAAGGGCAAAGATTAAAAATCCCCCCACCCCTTTTTTTTTTTTTTTTTTTTTTTTTGGGAGCAGCACTGTAGTAGCACTGCCCAAAGGCAACGTCGCGGCGCTATGTATGTGCTTGGGTTTTTAACCCACAAGAGCCCCCTAGAGCACTGTGTCACCCGTATGATGACACCGTGGTGCCCGAGGCTTGACCAAACCTCTAATTTGCACCGTTCCAACTCATCTATTCATGCTATAGCCTACTTACACCAAATCAACTATACATGGGCAACTTGTCATCTTAAGATCAACATAAAACTAATGTAAAACTTTATAATTCTTGCTTTACTCATCTTTCACATGAAACAAGAATTCTTGTATGTATTAAAGCCCTTGTCACCGTCACGTACAGTAAACTTAAACATATAAGTTAGTTTCACCAATTAATACTATATTAGAACATTCGGGCATTACAATTAGGGACCCACACAAGATTGTCCCTAGACATGAAATGACAAATGGGAACACTTCTTGGCTTCACTTTTAGCATCTAAAATTAGCCAACATGCTAAGGGCTCCAAGATTTAGTATCAGTGTGGCAAAGCGCCATCATCTTCACATTTTTACCGTCGGCACTATGAAGTTGGGACCTGAGGGGCGGAAAATGCTCGTTGTGCTGTCAGAAAAATGCAGAAAGACATAAAACTATATGCAAACATGATGATATGGTCATTTAAGGTGGCCAAAACCTTAAGGGTAAAAGCCACGGGTGCTGAACACACCAGCATAAATAGAAGGATTTTATTAAACAATGAATTTTAGTTACAAGAGATTGGAATTATAAGTTTTCTATGAAACTCTACCAATGCAGAACCCACATTGTCTCCTCCTACGGTGACTCACCTTCAAACCTCTTGTTTTAGTCCAAGTCAGTAGCTTGCCTTCAGGCCTCCTGTCTTACTCCAAGCTTCAATACTCGCCTTCGGACCTCCCGTCCTACTCCAAGCTATAGCGCTCGCCTTTAATCCAAATGACGTACTCCGAGCCAGATTCATCTTTATCTCTTTCTTGTACTTAACACCGGATCTTCAATTGCTCCATGACAACAAGTTGAGAGCTATGGAAATTAAGCCTTATAATTGCTCAGATTTTTCTCTCTATTTTCAGCGGTAAGAACTTGATTTTCATTAAAGAACACTTAAATAAGAAACTCCTAGATATAAAAATGTGTCTAGGTTCATTCCACTAACTCTACGGTGAGATCTATGAACGAACTCTATTAAAAAGGAAATTCGGATCTTAAAGTATTTGAAAATCAAATATTCCCATAACTTCTGTAGATGTTTGAGTAGAGAGAACCTTTTCTCAGAATGTGCGGACAAAGCCTTATCTCCAGCATGTGCGAAAAGTGCTGGATTTTCTGCAATTCAAAAACTCAAACTGCAAGATACACATTATCTATTAGCTATTCAAACCAAATTAATTGGAATCTGATCTTTTCTTTTGACAATCATTGAAAGAGATAAGTGCAAAAATACTTAAATAAAACAAGAGTTAATCACAAACGAATCTAGCTAGCACAATTACCCACAAGATTAACTCAAGAATTCAAATCTTGATTTGGATCTTCAAGATTAACACATGATTTAAAATTCAACAAAGCTTATCACGAATCTTCGAGTTTTGAAGTTCTAACACACAATTTGTATATAACCTAAGTATTTTAATTAATTAATTTTTCATATTAAATTCCAACATGTATATTCTTAATCTTATCTTAACATATATAAAAGAGTCAAAGGCTCTTCATTCCTTTTGACACATGTCATTCTATCTCTCTCTCTCTTTTTTTTCCTTTTTCTTTTTGAGTTCTCTGTCATTCTTTCCCTTTTCCTTTTCATCATTCCTTCCTTTCTTTTTTTCTTTTTTTTTTTAATTGCTAAAATTTTTTCTCTTTTACTTCACTCAAAAAATTATCTCCGCATATATATATATATATATTTTACCCACGACTATCTTAGATTCTCAATTACTATTTTTTATAATGTTTTTATATACATATTATTTTTTGTATTCTTTAAAATTGTTCTTCACTTTCATCCACGTACCGATTTCTTTTCGGTATTTTTTTCTCATCATTTTAAATTTTTATTTTTCGTTCTTTTTTCATTTGTTTTTGTGATAATCTCAACTATTATTTTCTTATAGCACCACTCAATTAACTTTCTGTGTGATTCGCTAACTTTTTCAATTTCTTACTACTTAAATATTTCTTCACTGACCTCTGAATAATTATTGTCTCATAATACCTCACAATTAATTTTTTTATTTAATAAATTGATTAAACACGTATATATATATATATATATAAGTCCCAACAAATTTCATGGCAGTAAAACAAATTCTACTTGTGGCAAACCACCAACCTCGCTCTCACCAATCTTTTTCACTCCTTTTGAGATGCTGCAAACCTGCTTCTCTCCCTTGCCACCACTCACCTCCGTTGAGCAGACTTGAACTCCTGTTCCGAGCTTTGAGAATCCCAAAATCTATCAATGACTAGAGCGACATTGCGCAGAACTTGTCCTCCCCTTTGATGGATGATGCCTCACACAGCTTAACGGCACTTTTCACTTAATCTGCCTATGCTGTTTTATGGAAAAGTGTTGGAGAATTTCTGGCAACTTGTTGCTTGGAAAGAGTATGGATTATGCCGCTCTCTAAGAAGAAAGTGAGCACGTCGCGCTCGTACGTGATCCTAGAGATCTGCTGTCATTTGGAGCGTAGTTGATTCTTATGTCGATAGGACTAGCGGGCAATTATCGGGTAGCGAGAGCGTTTCTTCCCTATGTTGAATCAGTTGAATCAAGAATGAAGAGTAAATTTCTTACGAAATTTAATGTACATTCAGGATCATGTTCTCAGTTTATAGACATTACTACAGAATGTGAATTTCACGATGGAGCTTCCACTACAATCGTGGAATCCGTTTATTGTACTAGTGAGATAAGTAAATGATTGAAAAAATGCCAAGGCTAGTGTTAAACATTACCACCGATAAAAAAACCGTCTTCTTATATAAATTACATGTTAGGAAACCCACCTTTTATAAATGGATGACATTAAAACACAGACCCGTTATTCAACGGAAATGACCTTAGTGGAGAAAATATATATATAAGAAGGAAGTGACACAACATATGCCTCAAAACACTAACAGCGCGCATGTGAGTTGAAAAATGGTGACAAACATACAAATTGATAATTGGATTTTGTTAAAAATAATTTTTTTTATTGTTTTTTTTTACAAGAATGTTCAAAATGATTGTTGATGTGGCGTAACAATCATCCGACGGTGATTTTACGGCTGATGTTGTCTTTTACCATTGTAGGGGTATTTTTGGTATTTTAAAAATGTAACGATAAATGATGCAGATTGTAATACTAAGTGGTGAGGCCGACTCTATAATTTTTAAATAAACATGGCTTGGATTAATTAGGCTCGGTTAAGTGGGCAAATGTGTAATTTAAAATTATATACATGGATCTCTTTGGTAAAACGGTTTGAGTTGAAATTTTTAAGTTCGAGTTGGTTGACTTTTTAAAAATTAATTATAATTTTTGTTGATTTTTTATAAAAAAATAAAAAATGAGATGAAAAATGTGAGTCTAAGATGTAATATCAAACGGGTTAATAGAATAGGTTTATTCCATGGTGGTGGCTTTATATCGGATAGATCTGACAGATGAATGATGTCCATCTGATCTGCAATGAAAGATTGTGAATTGAGGAAGAAGTATGCCAAAAAAAAAAAAAAGACTAACAGTTAGCTAGTTGTGGGCTTTGAGAAAAGCGACATTAAAAAATGGGGCTGAAAAAAAATATTGCTTGGTGATGGTGCTGCAATCGAGAAAGTTCCCCACTTTCCTCACCGCCTCTCTCTCACCGCACTCTAGCCATTTTTGGAACAAAATAAAAAAAGAAAAAAATTTGGAGGGAGGAGAGAGGAATAAATCCTCTTCCAACGTTAATAATTAACTCTTTTCTCTGCAGGGCAACAATTCGGCATATGTCGTTTTCGGTTGAGTAAACGACATACACTTCCCATTGTCCACAAACGCATTATGATTTATGGGCTTTGTTACCACTGACTCCAAGTAATAATGCATTTACTATATAACCCTTGTTTCGACTATCTTATGATTTCTTTTTTTCCGACCCTTTGCTGTGGGACCACCATCCACTGCTTCTTCCTCTTAGCGACTCAAGTTCCTGCAACACACCTTACATACTATATGCGACTTAACCACTTTTTTAAAAGTTATTAAAAAAATTTTATTTGCAAAATAAGCTCGAATAATCAGGTATCATTCGTATGTTAAAATAAGATAAAGCTATTTTGCTAATTTTAATTTTTGAGGTTGTCATTTTGAAAAAAACCTACCTATACCGTTAGCTTCGTCGTAAACAACCATGCCATATAAAAAAGCTTTGTTATATATAAAGGATGTTACATTTCCACACCCCCCCCCCTCTCCCAAAACAAAAAAAATGTAGTACAATTTACTCTAGTTTGGAGTTTACCATACTGAGATGCATTTGGGGAATTATTTAGTTTCATCTGAACATTTTCATTTGGATTGCAATTTGAATTTGCGTTTAGCAGGTGCCATTTAGATGTAGTATTTGTGCAATTTCATTTCAATTACACATTCAAATATGCGTTTACATTCACAATTGAAATGAACCATCTAAATGGTCTATTTCACTCTTTTAGGCAAATGGAAACCCACCCTCCCTCCAAATTTTGTACATTTCTGTTCAAATACATTTTTATTCAAATGTTTCAATTTAAATTTTTTATTCAAATGTTTTCACTCAAAATATTTACCATTTGGATGCTTCTCCCAAGCAAAACCCACAATCATATTTTATCGAAATGTTTCTGTTTATCATATTTTTCCCAAATGTTACCATTTGGATATATGCTTCTCCCAAATAGACTCTATTTGAAGCAATTATCTACCAGTAAGAGCAAATTATGATGAAAGCAAAAAAACAAAAAAAACAAAAAAAACAAAAAAACAAAAAAAAATGCAACACCTTCTTCGAAAAAGAGAAGAAGAGAAAAATCTACGTCTAATATGACTACATGTACTGACAAAAATAGCAAACTGTGTTCCCTCGTATTGGCGCCTCTAAATTAGGATATACATGAAAATATATTTCTTTTGATTAGCTTTTAGTTAATCGGAGTTTCTTTCACAAATAATCTTTGAATTATACATTCAACCCACATATTGGTCCTTAATTTTTAATTATACACCTCATATTACCTCAAATGTTTCTATTGTTACGCAAATAATGCTATATCAATATTCCAACCAAAAAATTGAATGGAAATTTAACACATTAAGATCGTGTGCATTTTAACTAAGACTGTTGTAGTTAAACAGTTTGTTTTTTTGAAGAGAAATTGTACCTCCAAAATATCTTTGATGATACTATCTATCTTAGTGAAAATACAATTTACTTTCAAAATATATCTTTGATGGAGCTACAATTTCCCTTCAGACAATTTTTAATTATGATTTACTTATAAATAAAGCTCATAGAATCTTTCAATTTTTATTTAATTTTTTTCACAAAACATTGATAGAGGGACGGTTGATAGTAGCAAAATTCAAGTAAGTATAATGTATAAAATCAAAAGTCAAGGAGTGGCGCCATTTACTAAAATAATCGCACTTTATATAAAAAGTTTCTTTATAGTGCATCTATCCATCGGATATGTTTGGCAAATATTGCTTTTTTTTGTTTTTATACATGTAGTGATTTGCTGATTTAAATGTAATTTACTATATATATAACATGATATATTTAAAACTGTTTGTGTAAAAACATGCATTAACAGAAGTATTACATATGTATAATCTCTGTGTTACATGTTATTGGTCTTATGTTACAAATACAGTTCCTACGTGTCGGATATAAGGCCTTACTAGGACTTAAACATATATATGAGTTAAAACCAACCTGGCTGAAAAAGAGAGGATACTCCATTGATGCTATATTACCAGAGCTATTCAGCAACTTGATGTTCTTATCACGTCTATATATTTCTTCTTGTATAAAGTGAACGTAAAAGTTTATCCTTAAGGAAAAAAAAAAAGGATATTGTTTTGTACTTTCTGCCGACAATGCCAATCACATAATGAAGGAGAGAATCTGATGTTAATGTGCGCATGGCTCTGGCAGCTATAGAGTGACATATTACATGTACAATTATTAAAGACGATTTGTTTCGGTCGAAATCTGAAATCAGATTAAAGACAGACATGATAAAAAGTTTAATTAGACTTAAAAATTAAAAGAAAAACTTTAAATGATTTTATTTATCTCAGAGATAGTCTAGTGATAATTTTACAACTAATTTTACGGTTTAAAATGTCAAGTTCAGAAGTTTGAATCTACTCGACCTCAAATTGAAATATATATATATTATTAATTCTCAAAATTACAAGTAAAATGTACAAAAATTGTTCCAACATCCTTATTTATAGCATAAGATGGCAAGAAAGTTTGTTAGATGAATTAAATCCTAACTGTTGATTTATAATGACATCGATCTCGGTCTTACACATAATATTTAAAGAGTTCAAAATTAAAAGAAAGCTTCCTAAATTTTAAACATGAAATCTGAATTAATTCTAAACCTTTTTATTTTCATCCGTTGAACTAGTTTTGGACGGAGTTTTAGATCTATTCATTCTTACTTTCATGGTAGTTATTCTTTCTAAACGGCGGATCATAAGCCGGAATTTTAACTGTTGTTTGTATGCAGCGTTGTTGTTCATCTTTTTCTGTGCTATCATCCAGATTTCCTTCTTTTTTTTTTTTTTTTTCAACTTCCTCATTTTTTTGCTTGAAAATCCTGCGTGCAATTATCGACTATCATAAATGTGAAGATAGGTTCAGCTAGCGTTGTATCCCACATTCTCCTAACAAGACAAAAAGACCACTAGTATGTGTCTAACCAATAACATAGCTATACATATGAAACGAAAAGAATCTAGTCATTATCTGTCTACACCACTTGTGCTGGAAAATGCATTGAGAGAGAGGAAATATCAATAATGCAAGTTGTATGTGACTTTATATCTCTACAGAAAAGTTCAGAAGGTCGATGTCGGCTCTTCGTCACCTAGGGCCGTAGTGTAGGATGCTTTATAGACAGAGAATGCAATTATAACACATGTTGTTAAAACACATTATGGTCCATTATAAGAAGCCATATTGTATATATAAATATATAGTACTAGATTATAATTGAATATATTATTCGTTAAATCCTATTTCATACACTCAAGTAACATTAAATAGAAGACAAATTTTGTATATGTACGTATATAAATTTCAAATCTAAATAGTTCATCTGATTTTAAATCCAAATCAAAATTTTCGCTATTTAAATAATAAAATTAAAAAGTAAAAAAAAAAAACCAAAAGATAAAACGGGCGAATGTTACTAAAAATAACAACAGAAGACGACAGAATAGATAGATAAAATTTTTAAATAATGCCGAAAAAGGCGACTGTACGTTATTATAATATGGTAATGGACATATACATATGTGTACATATATAAATATATATTTTTAGATATGGAGCTTTATGTGTACTCATTGTATAAATTTTAAGAAGACTATGACCATTTTGACCCATAACTATTTTAGAATTGCTTTTGTACTAAAATTCTCATTCATTGCGCTAACCTGAGCGGGAAGCAATGCACAATTTTAAACCCTTTCATATTCTCCCATATAAGTTAAACAACTGATTGCAACAGTACTTGATCTGATTTGTTCTTGTGTTCCTCAAGAATGGTATATGCAATATTTAACAATGCTCCTACAATTGAGTACTTAGAATTCCATTAACTAATAAACTTATAAAATATAACGAAGGGAAAGAAAAGAGATATTGTAAATAATTAACTCAACACATTTGAACCATAAATAAAGGATATTATTTTAATCTTAATTGATAGGAAAAACTCTCACCTTTATATTTCTTTAAAAAAAATCACGAATAGTGAGAAAAACTTTAGTCTTCTCCATGAATAATATGAACTTATATATTGCTTTTTTCAACTTTCTTTTTAGAAAAAATTTATATCTCAATGTATATCCTCCAACTAATAATGCTAATCTAATGTAATATCTATCTTTCGCCTGTATCATATGACACAAAAACAGAGTTGCTTGGAACGTAGCATAACAAAACATTCATATCCGTCATACCAAGAGAAAAACCTAACAACGAACATGCACCCCATCAAATAAAGGATATATTGAACAGGTTTTGTATGCCATTAACGGCAAGTAAGGAGAGAAACTCAATAATTGTATATAATCTTAGAAAGAAATGGAGACTGTGGTTTTAAAATCTTGAGATAAATTGAAACAACTCAATTACATGTGAAGAAAAATTATCGCTGATTAGGAAAAGAAACATACCTATAAACTTAGGTCGTGTTTGAAAGGAAAAAAGTTTCAAGATGTATAAATGAATCCAATTTGTTTGGTTTTTTAGTTGGCATTTATGGCAATGAATTCGGTGAAAAACCAAAAACAGTTTTTAGGCTGTCATTGTGTCATGAGGTGTTACAACAACAACAGAATACAATGCGGATTTGAAGAAATCTGGAAGATTTGCTAAGCTGGAAAAATTTTATGGTCAAAGCTTCGATTTTGGAATATTTGCTATTGTCAAGAATTAAATTTGTTATCGCATTTGGGATTTGAGTTTAAAAGGATAATTCTAAACTAGGTAGGATTCTCTAATTCTATTTAAATTAGAATATCAAATCTATCCCAAAATATCCGTGTGGAATTTTTCCAAAAAGATTGTGATTTAATCAGGAGATATTTACTGAAGATTTTGTTGGTTATTAGCAAGCCAAATCAAATCACTTGATTGTATCATGATCTCCAATTCTAATGGTGGATGTTCCGCTAGGTGTTACAATATCATATTGCAACAGCTTGGGATTGAAATCAAATCCGAGATTTTGTTTGTTTTGAGGATGCTGGGTTATTTAAGTCTCAAGTTTTCAAGTAGTACGGTGCTGAGCACAGAGAGAGTTTTACAGCATATTTTGAGACCTAGCCTTTTGACGTGATTTTTGTTTTTCGGGAAAAGAATTTGGAGTCTTTGGAAAGAGACGTTATCGTTCTTTGAGAGATCGGGAGAAGGCATTTTTAGTTGAATGGAGTTTAATGTCAAGATGGGTGGTGCTCGCTGAACATATCTGGCTAATAGCTTCATGACAACCAGTGACAATAAGAAGATGGATTATTTAGGTTGTTTAAGTCTGAGTGTACTTGTAATCAATTTGAGATTACTGGATTGTTCGATAGTTGGACGTGGTCCCGAGAAGTCGGTGTGACCAAACCTCATAAAATTGTTTGTATTCTTTATTTATTTATACTTTCGGTTATTTAATTAAATTCGGTAAATAGATAAAAATGGATCTAACGCAACTTTTAGTTTGAGTCACCCTTCTATGAAGGGTTGTTTTATTTTTATTTGGTTTATCATTAATTGGATTACGATTTTTTCACTTTTCTGTTTTAATAAATTTAAGTGGAGACTTTTGTCATTAAACCTTAATAGAACGTCGTGCAATTGGTAACCTTATTAATCTGATAAAATTTGGAGTGTTTTGGCATTACACGAAAAAAAAAAAAAAAATGCACTCGTCACAATTGTCCACCTTATTATTGGACAATTTTACATCAAACCTTAATTTGCAAAAATAAACGGAGACAATCACACATGCACATATATAACATGATAATCCAAAATTAACACAATCAATTAAAATTACACAAAGCTAACAACTCCCGGCCACGTGTTTCCCAATTTTCATAGTGGTATAATTGGCAGATCGCTAGCATATGTATAGCCTTTGGACATGAAGAACTAGTTTGGGACCCAAACAAGGTTGTTCCTCACCACAAAATGGCAAATGGGGACGGTTCCGGGCTTCACTTTTAAAATCTGGAAAGCAACATGTTCAGGATTCCAAAGCCTTGTATCGCGGTGGCAAAGCGCCACGGCGTTAACTCTTGTCCCGCCGGCGCCCTCAAGCGAAACCATATACGCCCTCGTTGCCTTGATTTTGTGGCAGTAAAACACGGCGTACATGTAATTCTGCCTGTGGCACACCACCGCGCTTTCTCCTATCTTTTTCACTCCCTTCGCGACTTTGTATTCGTGCAGTTTGGACGGTTCCTTACTATTATCATCCACTTTTGTTGTAAAAATTTGAACCTTCTTTCCGAGCTTTGAGACGCTAAAATCGATCAACGACTCGGGCGACGTCGCACAGACCTTGCTCTCGCCTTCCATGGCCGGTTGCTCGCACTCTTTGATAGTTTGCTCTACAACTTTAGCTTGAACCGACCTGGATTCGATGGCGAAACGTTTGAGAATTTCGGGCAACTCTTTGCTCGAAAAGGGTATTGTATCTGCCACTTTACGAGGTATGAATTCCGCCTTACTTACGGGTTCAGGAAATCGCTGCTTCAGTTTCTGCCCTGTCCGCAAATCATTCTCCAAGAAGT
The DNA here is from genome assembly GCA_025413485.1 of Ficus microcarpa. Lineage (NCBI taxonomy): Eukaryota > Viridiplantae > Streptophyta > Magnoliopsida > Rosales > Moraceae > Ficus > Ficus microcarpa. Next base: position 14,492,481 of record CM046377.1, on the reverse strand, counting down.
AAACATTCTCGTGATCATATACCTGTACCTGTTAAGGGTATAAAGAAACCCGAGTCCTATATTATAAAAATACAACAATAATGATAAATATATAAGAATACTGGATCAATCCCTATTAAAAAGTCAACCTTTTAAAATAGAAGTCCAATCCCACAATCCCTTTGGAGTCTCAAATTCCTTTTTTTCCTTCTAATTTTAACATGATATCAGAACAAACAAATCTCAAACAAGTGGCTCGATCCATTTAATACAAGATTGGTCACTGTAAAGAGAGTACTATCTTGTGGGAGCATGTTAAGCGTGAAAAGAAACCTGAGTTCTCCATCGTAAAAATACAACAATAATAAAAAGCATATATGGATATTAAAGCACTTTACTTAAGAGGTTGTTTTATTAAGATGGAAGCTTAATCTCCTAGCAGTTTCAAATTTCTCTCTCTTTTTTTAAGTGGATTTTTTTGTATTCTCAGGAAACTGGTCCTTTATGCACTCTCTAAATAGGTGTTTCAATCATAAGAGAAAACATAAGAGTAGAGTAGAGAAACACAGTTTTTTCTACAAGTTGTTTTTTTTATCCCTTGATCTCTTTTAAGGATCAAGGAATATCTTCTGTCAATTAAAGAATTGTGAAAATCATATTGTTTTAAAATCTTTGGATATTGTGGTTAATTATGCAATATCAGGGTTTGATTTGCATAACTAAGAAAATACTTACATTTATATCCTGGGGAGAGCCATGTAAATCATGATTACTTCCACCATAATCCTTATTATTTCCACCATAATTCTTATTATTTCCACCATAATTTTCATTATTTTGAAGTTGGGGAAAGACGTGTGTATTTTCGCTATGCTTGGGAAGACCTAAAGCATCCCTGCCAATTATAGCAGTGTCTTTGTCTTCATGAATTGAGGTAGCTGGAATCAAGAACAAGAAGATTTTTAGAAGTGGTTTTATAACATGAACAAACCAAGAATTAGACAACAGATATTATCCAGTAGGATGAGCTTATCATGTCTTATATCCTTGTCATACTTTTTTCCCCCTTTTAATTTAGGTTCGAGAGAGAGAGATTCGAATTTTACATCATATCATAAAATCAAGTATGAAATCATTATTCATATTTGGAATTATGTGATGATGTGATACCTTGTCTCATTTTTTTTTTTAAGCAATAGTAAACAATACAACAGTAGCTGTATTCTCAAGTATAACTTCGTAGAAATTTCTCACTTACTCCATCGTAGAGGTATAAAGTTCAAATCTCTCATATCCAAGAATAGGGGGGGGGGAGGGGGCAAAATTTATGATAAGAATATGTATTTTATTTTACTAGTACGTTATATTGTTTTAGTCATTGGATTTAACTTTTTAACACTCCGATCTATGGGTGATGTTAAAGATTCATAGCAAAACATAGTTGTTTTCAGACATAAATCATATCATTAAAAAGCTGATCCAATGCATAAAAATAGCATTACCTAGTATAGTTTCTACCATAAGTTTTAACAATTACCTGGCTGCAAAGTATTCAATAAAACTTTTGGGAATTGAGTATTTGGCAGGACTGAATGCCAGTATGATTCCAAGTCTACCTTCTCAAAAGCATAGCTTCCAACCAGTGCGAACTGCCAGAGAGAGAGATATATATATATATATATAATATTAATTTAATTAGACAACGGCTAGAAGTCGTATAGACAATAAGTACCCAAAAAAAGAAAAAAAGAAACACTCACATATAGGAAAAACCAAAGTGAAAGCAGACGAAACTCCATCACAGATGTACGTATGTAAACTTAGGTAAGATATATATAAAGAGGCAAAAGGTACGAAGAAAAAAGGAGCCAATAACGTTTCCTTATATGGACTTTTCAAGAGCTAGCTAATTAAGAAATAATATATAATATATGAGTTAATCATATAATTATACTAAGTAATTTCAATTTACTTAATTTTATGCCGACTAGCTATTCTGCAACTTGATGTTCTTATCACGTCTATATCTAAAACTTTATTTGTATTGATCTTCTTGTTTGAAGCGTAGATAAAAACATGGATATTGTTTTGTACTTTCTGCCGACGAAGCCACTCATACATAATAAAGAAGAGAACCAATATTAATGGGCGCATAGCTAGAGTAATTTATTACATGTATAATTATAATAGACAACTTATTTGTATCGAAATCTGATTAAACAATAAATTATAAATAACAAGACAAAATATTTAATTAAACTTAAAAATTACTAGAAATCTTTAAGCGAAAATTTTATCAATTCTTTGAGCAAAAAAAATTTCTTAAATCAGGCAAAAACGTATAAATGTTCTCCTAATGCCTTTAGTTATATAGTATGAGATGGTGAGAAATCAGTTTGTAACTAGTACAAATCCTGACTGTTGATTTATAACACACCAATCTCATTTTACTTACAACATTTAAAGAATTCAAATTTAAAAGAAAACCTCCTAAACATGAAATCTAAAATCTTAAACTCTTATTTTCTATCCATTGAGCTAGTTCCAACCGGAGTTTTCGATCTCTTCATTCCCACTTTCTTGGTATCAATTCTTTCTAAATGACGGATCATGAACCTGAATTTTACTTGTTGTTTGCATTCTGCGTTGTTATTCGCGTGCAGCGTTGTTATTCATCTTTTTCTTCCCTATCACATAGATTTTCCTTTATTAATATTTTTCCCTTTGCTTTTCTTATATTGTTTTTTTCCTCTCTCTCTCTCTCTCTCTCTCTTTCTTTCTTTCTTTCTTTTTTTTTTTTTTTTTTTGCCTGAATATCCCACGTGCAATTATTGACTATCATAAATTTGAAGATGGGTTCAGCTAGAGTTGTATGATTGTATCCCACAGTCTCCTTGTAACAAGACAAAAATATGCCACTAGCATGTATCTAACCAAAAATATTGCTGCACAAAATCCTAGTCAATATCCTGTCGGAATGCAACTTGTGCTAGCAAACATCAATAATGCAAGTTGGATGTTACACTATATATTTTTACTAAAGAAATAATACAATTAGAAAACATGATAACAAAATAATAATAATAATAATAATGGCACATAAGAAGCCACATTATATTTTTATTATAAGGTCTTTAGCACGTGGTGTATTAAATTTGTTAATTTTTTAGACATACTGGGAAAAAAAAAAGTATAAATAAGAATGTATTTGAGAAAAAAAAAATTAAACAAGAATGACGCAGAAAGAAAATGTATTTTCACAGGGCATAGTTAAAAATATAGGATTTAACGTAAGAAAAAAAAAAATGAAAAAAAAAAAAGAGGATACATTTGGCAAAATTGTTTTAAGAGGGACAAATCAAAAGAAAGAAGGGTAAGGTTTTAAGAAAATAGACAAAAAAAAAACCCCACAAAATGACTAACATTAGTGGAAAAAATGTTTAAATAGTGACTAAATGAAAGGAAAAGATATTAAAATAAGGGCACATTGGTGAAAAAATTTTCAATGGAGAAATTTAAAAAAAAAAAATATAACTATTAAGTCACATACTATATTTCAAAAGATGGAAGAAAATTATCTAAGTGAGAATATAATTTTTTAAAACAAAAATTATTACTCATTAAAGATATAATAGAAGAAAAATGTATTTGATGATATGTATTTAAAGTAAAAATTATAAGATCTTAAAGAAAACGTTAAAGAGGAGAAGAAGAAGAAGATATGGAATGGGAGGGGGGGAAGCTAGATGGACAAAGCAAGAAAAGAAGGGGTAAAAAACAACCGAAAAGAAAACAGAAACTAAATGTCAGGTACTCGTGGCAGAAGGATAATTACAGGTACCGTAAGATTTTATTACATATACTAGACAAATAAAACATCATGTGACCTTGACTACCTATTACGTAGACAATTACGTAATGATGATGTCATTATCATGTGTGTGATCACTAACATGTTATGCTTTTATATAGAATAATAATAATAATAATAAATATATAGGTCATAGATGCAAGTTTATAGGTTATTAATTGAGTTACACATGCTTATTTCTTGTGAAACAATTGTCTACAAGTTATAAATAGTGCTTTAAATGGTACATTCTGATTTGGTTATATTATTCAATAAATTCTTTTTTCACAGCATCTAGTCAAGAAAAACGTAAAATCAAATAGTAGACTAATTTTTATATAAATAAGAAGTGAAAAATTATTTAGAAAATTAATTTTATTTTTATTTGGTTTATCATTAAGGTTGGATTCTGATTCTCACTCTTAATAAATTTGAGTGAAGACATCATAGCATATAGTAATTGTAGTGCAATCCAAAAAAAAAAAAAAAAGCATTAATCACAACTGTCCTCCTTATTGGACAATTTGACATCAAATCTTATTTTACATAATTGATCGGAGAGTACACTCACACATGCACATACAATTGAAATGTATAACACAGAGCCCGCGCACACTTATTTCCCAATTTTGACAGCAGTATTGGCAGATCTCGCTAGCATACATATATAGCCTTGGACGTGTATAACTAATTTGGTACCCAAACAAGGTTGTTCCTCGCCACAAAATGGCAAATGGGGACAGTTCCGGGCTTCACTTTCAGCATCTGGAAAGCAACATGTTGAGGGTTCCAAAGCCTCGTTTCACGGTGGCAAAGCGCCACCGCGTTCGCCCTTGTCCCATCGGCTGCCACAAGCGAAACCATATACGCACTCGTCGCCTCGATTTCGTGGCAGTAAAACACGGCGTACACGTAATTCTGCCTGTGGCACACCACCGCGCTGTCTGCTATCTTTTGCCCTTCCTTCGCGACGGTGTATTCCGGTAGCTTTGACGTTTCCTTACTTTTATCAGCACCCACTACTTCTGTTGTGAAAACTTGAACCTTCTTTGATCCGAGCTTTGAGACGCTGAAATCGATCAATGACTCGGGCGATGTCGCGCAGATCTTGCTCTCGCCTTCCATGGCCGGTTCCTCGCAGTCTTTGATAGTTTGCTCTACTATTTCAGCTTCAACCGACCTGGGTTCGATGGCAAAACGTTTGAGAATTTCGGGCAACTTTTTGCTCGTAAAGGGTATATTATCCGCCACTTTACGACGTATGAATTTCGCCTTACTTACAGGTTCGGAAAATCGCTGCTTCAGTTTCTGCCCCGCCAGCAGGTCGTTCTCCAAAAAGAAAACATTCTCGTGATCATATCCCTGCACCTCATGAGTTTGAGCTTCTTTGTTAGAATTTATTTGGTTTACATGTTTATTATTATGCAATATTAGTTTAAAATAAGGGGTTAACTAATAAAGCTAAAATCCTATTGGTCAACTTTAAAGAAGTAAAGTTTCCTAAATTAATGCACTTTGATTTATTAAAAAAAAAAAAAAAAAAGTGCCCCCTTTTTTTTTTTCTCATGAAACTAATCCTCCCCCACGAATAAGCGTTATATTCCTTCAATAATACGCATAAGAGAAAATCTAAGGGTAAAGGAGAGAATAACACAGTTTCTTATACAAGTCGTTTTGTAATCCTTGGGTCTCTTTTAGAGTTCTCTATGGATCAATATCATATTGTTTTAAGATCCTTGAAATTGTTACTTATAAAAAGTTAGAATTTGATTTACATAATCAAGAAAATACTTACATTTACGTCTTGGGGAGAGCCAAGCGTATAATGCTTACGTCCACCATAAAAAATATTTCTATCTAGGGGAGAGCCATGTGTATAATGATTTTTACTTCCACCATAACCAATATTTACTTTTTGGGGAGAGCCATGTGTATAATGCTTACGTCCACCATAAACAAGATTTACACTATCCTTGGGAAGACCTAAAGCATCCTTGCCAATTATAGCAGTGTCTCTGTCTTCAATTGAGGTAGCTGAAAATCAAAAACCATGAGCTTTTTTTTTAATAAAAAAGTGGTTTTTGACATGAATATAAACCAAGAATTAGACAACAATTTATCAAGTTGGATGAGTCTATCATGTCTTATATGCTTGTCATACCTTTTTTTTTTTTTAGAAATATTTGAAATTTATATTTTTTGTGGAGTCAGATATGAGATTACTATTAATACATGTAATATTTTACGATGACGTGATACTTTGTCCTATTTAATGATTCCCTTTTTTTTTTTCCTAGTAAGGTTCTCTTACGTTAATTTTCTTCTCATCCTTGTAATAATGGCTGCAATATAATCTTAACACCACAGATTAATTACTTCATATCCACAAAGAGTTATCAAGATAATTATGATTATTAAACATTTTTAGCTACAAAAAAGTAAATTAAAAGTATGCGTTTTTTTCTCTTTTTCTTTAAGCCATGGTGAATAATAAAATAGTAGCAGTTGCTGCAAATATAAACTAACTGAAATTTCACACTTACTAAGTATCTACCACCCCAAGTTTAAATAAATAAGGCAAAATATAATATAGGAATATGTACTTTTACTTTACCAGTACATATTGTTATTTTAGCTATTATATTTAAGTTTTTAACTCTCATTCTATGAGCGACATTATAAATTTGTAGCATAACATGCAAGTTTGTTTCTTGACATAGTTCATACTATTGAAAAGTTGATCAAACGGTTAAAAACAACAATACCTAGTATATAAGTTTTTTCAAAACATAATAGACAACGACAACAATAATAATAAAGTATCATCATACTTGGACAAAAATTATACCTGGATATAAAGCATTCGACAGAACTGTAGGGAACTGAGTATTTGGCAAGACCGAATGCCAGTATGATTCCCAGTCGACCTTCTCAAAAGCATAGCTTCCAACCAGTGCGAGCTACAGAAGATATATATATATATATATAAATACACGCGCACACACACACATATATACATACATATATGTGTCAGCTTATTTTATTTGGACAACGGCTAGCACTGGTATAAACAATAAGCACATAAAAAAAATTTAAAAAAAAAAAAAAAAACACTCACATATAGGAAAAAGGACAGTGAAAGCAAACGGAACTCCATCACAGGTGTATGTGTAAACTTAGGTAAGGTAAAGAAGCAAAGGTACGAAGACAAGGCGATCGAATAGCGTTTCCTTTTATAGACCCTTCAAGAGCTAGCTAATTTGGTGGGTACTACCATATTTGAGAGACGTGCTATACTTTTCTAATGCAATTATTTTCTTTTTCATTTGGTTTCTTTTGCTGAAGAAAGAAAAAAAAAAAATCCCTCTGATCCATAGACTTTGCAGTAATTATTCTGCTTACGATAAAACGTCTTGTACTTTCACAAGCATGTGATGTGTGGGTGCATTTAAATCAAGCTTTGTCCTATGAGAACAACTTCGCCCCGACGGTATACTCATTTCAATTCCCCATGACCCAGGAAAACATCATAGGATATAGGAACTGTACTTTATTTGACAGATATTATTATTTTAATTGTCAAATTAACTTTTTAATATTTTTTTAGTGTGCATTTTAAAAAATTACAACACCACACACAAAATTATTATTATTATTTGAACTAAGGGTGGAGGTTCGAATTTTATATTTTTAGGTAAAGTCATATATGACATAATCACTAGACTATACTTACAACAACCACAAAACTACTTTTGATGAACATCAAATCCTTGAAAGCTAATATAATATTAAAATAATAATAATATCAGTAGAGTCAAAATTAAACAATTGTGACCGCAAGTTTGTCTTCTAGCAGTATTGAAGAGAAGGGCCCATGTATGCCCACCGGTAGAATGTTATACGATAAAGTTTTAAAGAGAGAGGCATGATGATTTTTTTCCCCAAAACGAAGTCCCGGCTTTTTTTTTTTTTTTTTTCCTTCCTCAGCAAAATAAAAAGAAGAAACAACTGATAACAAATGACTTTAGTACATTAAGCAGTAGGGCTTATAAACTTGCACAGACTGAAAAGATTTAAAAATAAACAAAAATTGAAAACCAGTGGAGTATCCTGAGATAGAAGATATATTCTCGTTCAACTCGAAATACTTGGCAAAACCAGTGGGAAAATTTCATCCGGGGTCTCACAGAAACAACAATTGAGCTTGCTTGAACCGGTGATTTACATCTTCAGTGGTGATAAATAATCAATTAATACAGCACAAATCATGATTAGCTAGGACTTGACTATTTTTGTAGCTCGAATCCCTTCCTACTTTGAGCATGAAGAGGATATGCACATGACATGTATTAAGTTTTGGAATCAAAATTACTGTCTTTAGTAATTTATCATCCTCTAACAAATCAAATCAAGACCAAGACTATTATCTTTGCCAGATAATACAAAGAAAGTCTATTAATAAATTTTTATTTAAGATTATTTAGAAGTTATTCGAGTTTTAATAATATCACTTTTCACTATGTTGTACAACGACTTAAAATCTATAGAGATGTACTTTTCACAATTGGACATAAAGTCTATTAACATCAACATCTTATAAAATAACTCATGAAAATTATTTACTGCCATAGCGAACTTTTCTCTTTAATTATTAGTTTTTCTTCAAAAATTTTACATTTTTCTCTTTTAACTCCACTAAAAATTGATTATATATAAATCTCCCAAACAATAAGCTAATTTCTCCGCTAACTTTAGATGTCATTGTACAATAGAGTGAAAAGTAGATTATTTAGTAGATTTTAATGCTAAAGTAGATAATAAAGTTTGTTAATTGATATCTATTAGGATTATTTAGGAGTTATTTGAGCATCGCCAATTATCTGGATGCATGTTACAACTTGAAATCTAATTAGATGTTTGAAATAGATTTAATAGAATTAAAAGAATCATATTATATGTTAAGTGTGCTGACCCTACAATTTGGTATTGGAGCTCAAAATGCTGGAATTGAGGTGATGATTTTGAAGGAGGATGACTTTTGGGTTTTTTGGATGAAGATTGAAGAGGATTAAAGATTAATGAAGCTTGAAGGAGATGATGCAAGTGGTTGTTTAAGGCCTGTCTCTCGAGATGACTCAAGATGTCTATGGAGATGATTTCTAATGATATGGAAATGTGATCAAATTATGGTTTTAATGGAAAAGAAGTTGAAGAATATGAACATGGTGAGGAGATGGATGATCTCTTTTCTAGATGAAGAATGAAAGATGTTGAAGATATACATTTGAAGGAGATGATGAAAGTTGCTATGGATGGGAAACTTTAACGAGGAATTGAGGATAATGTAGTTTAGATTATTTTTAGGGTTTTTAAGGAGGATGGTTGTGGTCACTCAGAGAGAGAGAGTATAGAGTTGATCTTGATCTATATGGATTCTTATTGTCATGTTTGGAGTGAAGAAAGAGGGCTGGAGATTTGAGAATCTAATGCTCTATTTCGTTGGAGGGATGGAGAGGAGAAATGATGTAAAGAATTAGAGAGATGGACAATAGTATGGATGAAGAGAATTATAACAATCCTTCAAGTAATTATTTAGTAATGAGGAGGGAGAACTAAAAGGATAGATGATAGATGTTTGTCCAATAATATATTGTCCATCTCACTAATTATTAATAATCATTTTTACCGAGCAAAATAATCTTTTATATTTGTTTTTAATCGATTTGATAGATCCTTCCATTATTGAAAGGTGTAATTTTTGTGAATCCAGGTGGAGAACTTATCCCTCTACCACTGTTCTCCCTCATCTCTTCTCTTCAACCAAACTAGGGATAAAGTATCTCTCTCTATACATCTCTCCCTCCCTTCATCGATCTCTCCCTTCAACCAAACAAACTCTAATGCTATATTTGGTATGGTGGAAAAGAGGAGAGAAGGAAGTATGAGGAGGGATTAGTCGATGGAAAATGCTAGATTAGCTGGTTTGCTAAAAGGAAAGAGAAGAAAGAAAGGAAAAATGTGTCGAAATAAATTGTAGTGAGTCTTACTAATCTTAATCTCTCCAAAACTGAGAGAAAATCAAAAATCCACCTAATAACAACTAAAATTACTTTTCTAGGCCTTTGCTCTTAAAGGAAAATAACATTGATAGATTAAAAAAAAAACACTAATAATTACATGGTTTAACTAATAATGACAGATTAAAATTACATGGTTTTTTTTTTCTCTCTCCTTCAATAATGCCAAACAACATAAAGAAATTCCCACGTCTCTTTTTCTTTCGATTTCATATTTCTTTCCCTATCTTTTTTCTTCCCTTCTTATCAGACATAGGCTAAGTGACGTCTCCTAAGGACAAGCCCATGTGTCTAACAGAACCTCACGGCACATTCAATTCCTTTTGTGGCTATTGACTTGATTGGCATCTTATTATGAGGCTCGAAATTCCCAAAAATGGTATGAATGAAATGACATCATCTAGTCATTCTCCCAAGCAGTGGACGGTTCTAGGGCGATTTGACAAATCTCTAGAGTCTGATTCACGTCAAGAGCGAGTTCTAGCTTATGATGATGCCCATTTATGGGAATTATATATGGTTTTTTTATTTATAAAAAAAAAAAAAAGCGTGTGGGGCTCAAGCCGCCTCCACTAGTCACACATTAGCTCCATGGCTGCCCCAATCACTGCCGAAGCTAAAAAAGAGATATATATATATATAGATATATGTACACGTATATATCTTACACGCACATGATATGTCTTGATAAATCTGAATTAAGCTACACTATTCAAGGAAAAACAAAATCAAGTAAAGAGAAAGTGACAAAAACCTATTCACCAAAAAAAATGACAAAAAGCCGCCTAGTTTCATTGGTTGTTATACTCTTAATCACGATTTCTCATGGCTAGAAAATTTGCAAAAGGCTATCACTATTTATTTTAAAACAAAAGGGCCTATATGCTCTTCGTAGTCGAATTAGAGAGGAATTCAAGTTGCAAAAATGAATATAATTATGACTATATGATGACTTTCAATGTTAGATTTATATTTTCGTTATTGCTGATACAAATGAGAGCGCTATCATGAATTTTTTATTTCTAGAAGATCATGCACTATTTTTCTTTTAAATAGATTTTTTGGATAAGGTTTTGTCATTTTAAAATTTTAACAAGAAATCTTTTGTCTATTTTGGATGGATGAGTAGATCTATCTCAAAAGTTTAGAAAAAATTTATGCTTTTTTATTTTTATTTTTTATTTTTTATTTTATGTTTAATTTGGGAGCCATTTTGGCCTGTTTATTTTGTATTATCCTTCAAGCCGCTCCACTTTTTCCATTTTCCTTTTACTTTTCCTTCTTTAATTGCTAATGTAAGATGAAAACATTGGTGGGTACTACCATGTTTGAGAGACGTGCTATACTTTTCTAATGCAATTATTTTCTTTTTCATTTGGTTTCTTTTGCTAAAAACAGAAAAAAAAAAAAAAAAAAAAAAAACCCCACTAGTCTTTGCAATAATTATTCTACTTGCAATAAAACGTCTGGTATTTTCACAACCATATGATGTGTGGATACATTTAAATCAAGCTTTTGTCCTATGAGAACAACTTGGGCCCAACGGTATACTCATTTCAATTCCCGATGGCCCAGGAAAACATCATAGGATATAGGAACTGTACTTTATTTTACTTGATTTGAGAGATATTGTTATTTTGGCCCGTTTGGTTTAAAATTTATTTTAAACTAAATTATACTTTTTTCATCATGATTTTTGTCTTTTTCTGAAAAAGTTTTTTGTCTTTTCTGAAAAAGTTTTTTGTCTTTTCTAAAAAATTACTATTGAAACTTAAAAATCTTAAACTAAACTCATTTACCAAACATAATTATCAGATTAATTTTCTAATATTTTTATTGTGTATTTTAGAAAATTACAACACAGCACACAAAATTACTATTATAATTATTTGAACTAAGGGTGGTGGGTTCGAATTCTATATTTTTAAATGAATTCATATGTGATATAATCACTAAATTATGTCTACAACTACAACAAAACTACTTTCCATATACATCAAATGGTTGAAAGCTAATATAATATTAAAAGACTAATTATATCGGTAGAGTCAAAATTAAACAATTGTGACGGTAAAGTTTTCTTCTAGAAAGGCCCATGGATGCCCACCGGTAGAATGATTTACTGGGCTTTTAAATCGCTTCGTCGCATTCCAACCATGCCCATGGTGACTCTGACCCAACACCCATCATGTTACTCCCAACCCAATCAAAATGGTTGTCGACGGGGGACAAAACCACTCATGATCGCGTTAGGGTTTCGATTCCAAGTAAATTTTTTTTTTCTTCAATTTTATTATTGAAGACTTTAATAAAAATTGATTACACAGATACAAGCCTCTAAAAAATTTTATCATTTATGGTGCGTTTCAGTCAGAACGTAAAACATCATTCGTTGTATATTCCTACTAAAACAATAAACTGGTTCCACCGCTGATTGTCAATCTTTGCTAGGTAGCCTAAATTCGATCCATCATCAACTTAGAATTAGAACAAGACTATGACATTGGGGGACTCGGGCTTTTATGTCTCCTGTTTCTTGTCATTTTTGTATGTCCAATAAAAACACGTTACATAATCTCAAATTAAAATGAAAATAAAAAATGAAATGTGTGAAATTTGGGGTCGAAAAGGTCTCCATGCGCATATGGTAGCTCACTCAACTTTTCTCAGTTTGACGGCCAAATTTCAAATAATGGTATGAAAGCGATAAAGTACTTCTTTTTTGGACATCAAAAAAAATTAAAAAGCCCTAATAAATTATTCTATCATTGTGGATTCATTTGAAGTTTCGAGATGTATATGGACCCTTTTATAGTGAACTTTTCTTAGATTTTCCAACTTAGAGCAAACTATTGAGTTGTTGAGCTTAATTAATATCCTATAAAATAATATTATATGAATTGACCCTAGTGATAAGGTCTTTGAGAGGTTTAAAAGGGAGTCGGGAATCCGTCCACATTGAAATGTACATACCAACTGACAAATGTTTCATTAAAGGGTAGTTTGAAGGTATCGCGTTTGTAATTTCAGTTGCTGTCTTTCTTTCTAAATAAAGAGGTGTAGTAATTAGGTTTTATTACTAGAGGTTAGGGAAAAAAAAGAAAAAAAACATAGAGTTTAAGGAGTGTGCGAGTTTATTTTGTAAACTTATGGAGCATTATAGATAAATAAAAGGGCTATGCATGGGCGAGTTCAGCGGGTGACGAGTGGACAAGTTGGAAGATAACGATTTTTTCAAAATCTTAAACCGACCCAATTAACCCACCACGAAGGTAGGTTGGGTAGGTTGGTGGCAGGTGGGGTTGTGCTGTATGCCGGGTGAGTAGAGAATTTTGAAAACAATTTGGTAATTTTTTCATTCTCCTTTTTTTCTGATTTTTTTCTTTTTTAATCGAAACAAGCTTGGAACTTCAATTCAATTGCCAAACCAATTACAATGTTAAGCTTGAAGAGACGGAAAAAAAAAATAGAGTAAGATTGATTTTAATTGCAAACATAATATCTAAATAACAATAATAACAACAATAATAATAAAATCAAAAAAACAATTAAAATACTAGTAACTTCATCAAAGAGTCTTATAGTCTTATTAAAAGAAAATATGTTTATTATTAATTAAAAAAAAGGTGGATGGGCAAGTTGAACATGCAAACTAAAAAGTAAAACCCATACCCACCCATGAATGATGGTGGGCGAGTAGAAAACCCACCCAAAACAAACATGTGATGACATGGACCCATTTAAATGGGGGGAGGCCGGATGATTTGAGCGGATTTACGGGTTTCATGCACAGTCCTAATAAATACTGTAATGATTGAAAGAATATGTAGTCTTACATTATGGTGAATCTTTATAAAACTTATATATTCATTTTGGTTGTTTTCTTTTGCATTTTTATCATTCTTGATAATATGAAATTAGCTAATTCTTAACACTAGCTATACGAGGTTTTAGTGAGATACACAGTTCATTCACTGCAACAAGCTTTTTCTCTATAGTAACAACATGATATCCTTGATTATTCTTAATTATTGAAGCTTCTATATCAAAGCGACTTTAATATTTATCTACCTTAATCTATAAGCTAGAATGTTCTGGCAGAAATGTAAAATTTAGAACAAAAGGAGAGTTCATATATCACAATTATCATAGCATCACAAATGTTATTGCAAAGGCCAAAATACAAGTTCACACACTACAAGATGTCATCACCTTAGCGATAGCGATGAATAGCACACACAAGCATGATATTACACAAAGTTGAGGGGTTTTTTTTTCTTTTTCTTTTTTTTTTTTTGGGGGGGGGGGCGTTGACTCCCATACATTTATTAAAAGAAGATAAAAACATTCATAAGTTTAAAATTTACGAGCTTTTATTTAAACTCATCCCCCTTCCACCCATTGAACTATCCCCAACTGATTAGGGGACCCACACAAGAGTGTCCCTAGACGTGAAATGGCAAATGGGAAGACCTCCTGGCTTCACTTTCAGCATCTGAAAAGCAACATGTTGAGGGCTCCAAGAGCTAGTATCAGTGTGGCAAAGCGCCACTGCCTCTACATTTGTCCGGTCGGCACCGGCCAACGACACCTTATAAGCCGTCGTTGCACGGATTTCATGGCAATAAAACACCGCGTACAAATAATTCTGTTTGCGGCAAACCACCGACCTCCCCCCAACCTTTTTCACCTTTGAAATGCTGTAAACCTGCTTCTCTCCCTTGCCACCATTCACCTCCGTCGAGTAGACTTGAACTTCTCTTCCGAGCCTCGAGACCCCGAAATCGATCAGCGACTCGAGCGACGTTGCGCAGAACTTGTCCTCCCCTTTGATGGCCGGTGCCTCGCACTGCTCGATGGCACTTCTCACTCGATCGGCTTGGACCGAGTTTGGTTTTATCCCAAAGTGTTTGAGAATTTCCGGCAACTTGTTGCTCGAAAAGGGTATGGATTCCGCCGCTTTGCGGGTCAGGAATTTGGCGTCGTTTTCGGATTCGGGGAAATTCAGCCTTGTTCTCTGGCCTACGATAAGATTGGTCTCCAAGAAGAAAGTTGTCACATCGTGCTCGTACGTGATCTTGGGGTTTCCCTGTTGATTGGTAGTGTAGATGTTTTTTGCGGTGCGACCATTCGCGGGCAAATATCGGGTAACGGGAGCGTTTTTGCCCTCTGTTAGATCGGTTGAATCAAGAAGAGAGAGTCAATTTTGTAAGAATTTGACATACATTTACATAAGTAATGTAGACTACTAGAATTTTAATTGAACATATTTAATTTCAAAGTGTTACCAATTCATGAAAACAGGTACAAAACAACATATCAGTAAGATCGTGATTGGCAAATGTTATATATGCGATGATTAGTGAAAAAATGCTTAGAGTACCATCGGTGTTAACCATCATCACAGACAAAAGACATGCTCTATCTGTGGATTCTATTATTAAATGAGTAATTAAGGCTGATGTTGTCTTGTATTGTGGTAAAGTTGTCACCTCGTGATTGTGTCTTCGGGCTTTGCTGCCGATTCGGAGCGTAGTTGATTTTTATGCGGAAAGGATCGCCGGTGGGCAAATATTGGGTAACGGGAGCGTTTCTATCCTTCGTTAAATTGGTTGAATCAAGAACGTAGAGTTAATTTTGTAACAATTTGATATAAATTTACATGAAGAATGTAGAGTAGTAGAATTTGAATTAAACAGTTCATAATCATTTAAGTACGTGTTACCAATTCATGAAAACTCATACATATTAGTAAAAATTAGATTGAGATTGGCAAGTGTTATGTTTGTGATGATTATTGGAAAAATGCTTGGGCTACTATCAGTTCTAAACACCACCAAAAACAGAATGTAATTAAATATATTTAAACAGTTAAAACCAACCTGGCTGTATAGCATTCCGCAGGGAATTTGGGAACCGAGTGTTTGACAAAACTGAATGCCAGTACGAGTCCCACTTAAAAGCATAGGTTCCAACTAGCTGCCACAGAAATCAATTGGTTATTTATGTAACTGTATTATATCATGTTATTAAATATTGATGGGAAAAAGTGAAATTTCAATATTATTGCAAATTGATAAACTCTATACAAAGTCTTTGTTGTGAAAATGAATGGATGGATGGAATAACTGATAACAAAAATATTACGTATACTAGCATATCTCGACTTAGTTTGCACTCGTTACATCGTCATCTAGAACTAATATATATATATATATATATATATACGTATTTATATAGCAACTGTATTCTTAAGTGCCGAGATAAAATAAAACTCACGCAAAGGAAAAAGCAAAGTGAAAAGAGAGGAAACCCCATAATTGGTGCTATTGGTGTGAACTGAGAAGTGCGTCTATGTTTCGTTTTATAGGCTAGAGCTATGAGCCAAAAGAAATTCCTTTTTCTTTTCATTTTTCTTTTATAAACTTTTTATTTTTTATTTTTATTTTTTTTGCATATAATATACATTCTTCTTGTACATGTAATAACGTGTAGAGATGAAGTGGATATTGTTTTGTACTTTCTGCCGACGAATTGCCAATCACGTGACAAAGAAGATATTAATGTGCGCTTGCTTTGGTAGCCAGAGTAATTTATCACATGTATGATTATAAAAAAAAGCATTTTTGTGTTAAACTCTAATTAAACGATAAATAATGAGATACAAAGTTTTAGTGGACTAAAGAATCAAGAGAAAACTTTAAATGTAAATTGTGTTAATTCTCAAGTTAGGTAAAAAATTGTTACAAAGATTTAATCTTGATCGTTAATTTATAACACATCAATCTCGTCCTTACACATACGCGTTTACTGAATTTTCAATCTCTTTATGTACATATATTTGAGAGTGAGGGGTCTTAAGTTCACTTGTTTTATTAATTTGAAGGAAAAAAAAAAAACATGTAGGACTGAAATTTAAGAGCTCCGTTCTTTATTATTGAGCTAGTTCCACGGGAGTTTTCATTCTTACTTTCTTGCTATTAATTCTTCTATACGAGAATTTACAAAAGGCTACAACTATTTATTTCAAAACAAAAAGACCTATATGCTCTTCGTAGTCGAATTAGAGAGGAATTCAAGTTGCAAAGTAAATATAATTATGACTATATGATGACTTTCAATGTTAGATTTATATTTACGCTATTGCTGATACAAATGAGAGCACTATCATGTATTTTTATTTTTAAAACATCATGCACTATTTTTCTTGTAAATGGATTTTTCCGATAAGGTTTTGTCATTTTAAAATTTTAACGAGGCATCTGTTGTCTCTTTTGGATGGATGAGTAGATCTATCTTGAAAGCTTTGAAAAAGTTTACATTTTTTAAATTTTTTTAAAAAATTTATGTTTAATTTGGGAGCCATTTTGACCTGTTTATTTTGTATTTTCCTTCAAGCCGCTCGACTTTTCCCATTTTCTTTTTCACTTTTCCTTTTTTAATTTTAAAAACTGAGTAGGGCTAATGTAAGGTGAAAACATTGGTGGGTACTACCATATTTGAGGAGTGCTAAAGTTTTCTAACGCAATTGTTTTCTTTTTCATTTTGGTTTCTTTTGCTAAAAAGAGAGAAAAATAATCCCACTAGTCTATAGTCTTTGCAATAATCATTCTGCTTACAATAAGACGTCTGATACTTTCACAAGCATTTGATGTGTGGACACATTTAAATCAAGCTTTGTCCTATGAAAACACCTTAGGCCCGACGGTATACTCATTTCAATTCCCCATGGCCCAGGAGAATATCATAGGATATAGGAACTGTATTTTATTTTACTTTATTTATAGATATTGTTTTTTTAATTGCTGAATTAATTTTTTAACATTGTGACTGTGTATTTTAAAAATTTACAACACAACATACAAAATTTTTTTTAATTAAAGATATGAGGTTCGAACTCTACATTTTACATGAAGTCATGTGTAATATTATCACTAGACTATACCTATAATTACTACAAAACTACTTTCAATATAGATCAAATAGTTGAAAGCTAATATAATATTAAAAGAATAATGAGAAATATTATAGTCTATACAATGATCCAGGGTCTTGAGTCAGTTTTGCTGGTAATAGACTACCAGTTATCACACTGATATGATCAATATAGAGATAGTCTCATAGGACACCCTGATAAAATCGAAGATCATGTCGAAGTTAGCTCTCTCGTTAATAGGAAGCTTGAAAGCTCCAAAAGGATGTTTGAGCTCGCCAAGGCCAGGGGTTCTGCTCAGAGCCAACACATCCTAAAAGGCGTTTAAGTCTCTCCTTGAGGTGAGAGAGAGATCCTAAACATGATCTATGACAGTTTAATATGTGTCCTTAGGCCATCTCTCTACTAACAGATTAGCTCTATTCTTGCCATATCAGGCGTCCCCTACGGATATTAAACAATTGTGACCATAAGTTTTTCTTCTAGCAGTATTTTAGATAAAGGCCCACGTCTGCCCACCGGTAGAATTATTTGCTGGGCTTTTTAATCGCTTGGTAGTATTCCAACTGCCCATGATGACACGGACCCAACACCCATCATGTTATTCCCAACCCAGTTAAAATGGTTGTCGATTGGGGGACAAAACCACTCATGATGGAGTGAGGGTTTCCATTCCAAGTTTTTTAAAAGAAAAAAATCACTTTCATCATTAAAGACTTTAGTAAAAATTGATTACACAGATACAAGCCTCTAAAAAATTTTATCATTTGTGGTGCGTTTTAGTCAGAACGTAAAACATCATTCGTTGTATATTCCTACTAAAACAATAAATTGACTCCCGCTAGTTGACAATCTTTACTATGTAGCCCAAATTCGCTCCATCATCAACTTAGAATTAGTGCAAGACTATGACATTGGAAGGCTCGGGCTTTTCTGTATCCTCTTTCTTGTCATTTTTGTATGTCCAATAAAAACACGTCACATAATCTCAAATTAAAATGAAAATAAAAAATGAAATGTTTGAAATTTGCGGTCAAAAAGGTCTCCATGAGCTTTTGATAGCCTCACTCAGCTTTTCTCAGTTTGACAGCCAAATTTCAAGTAATGGTATGAAATCGATAACGTATTCCTTTTTGGACATCAAAAAAATTAAAAAGCCCTAATAAATTATTCTATCATTGTGGATTCATTTGAAATTTCGAGATGTATATGGAGTAACCTAGTCCCTTTTATAGTGAACTTTTCTTAGATTTTCCAACTTGTAGCAAACTATTAAGTTGTTGAGCTTAATTAATATCCTATAAAATAATATTATATAAATTGACCCTCATGGTAAGGTCTCTGTGAGGGTTAAAAGGGAGTCGGGAATCCATCCACACTGAAACGTACATACCAATTGACAAATGTTTCATTAAAGGGTACTTTGAAGGCATTGCTCAGGTCTTTCTTTCTAAATAAAGGGGTGTAGTAATTAGGTTTTATTACTAGAGGCTAGGACAAAAACATAGAGTTTAAGGAGAGTGCAAGTTTATTTTGTAAACTTATGGAGCATTATAGACAAATACTAGGATTGAGCATGGGCAGGTTCAGCAGGTGGCGGGTAGGGGGTGGACGGGCTGAAAGATAATGATTTTTTAAAATCCTAAATCAGCCCTGCCCACCATGAAAGTGGGTTGGGCAAGTTGGTAGTAGGTGGGGGCGTGCAGTGTGACGAGTAGGTAGAGAATTAAAACAAATTTTAATTTTTTTATTCTCTTTTTATTTTTTTTTCTGATTGTTTTTGTTTTTTTTTTTAAACTGAAACAAGCTTGGAACTTCAATTCAATTGCCGAACCTGCTATAATGTTAAGCTTGGAGAGACGGGAAAAAAAAGAGTAAGATTGATTATAATTGCAAATATAATATCTAAATAACAACAACAACAACAATAATAATGATTAAATAAAATAAAAACAATTAAATTACTAATAACTTCATCAAAGAGTCTTATACTATGATTAAAAGAAAATATATCTATTATTAATTTAAAAAAATGGTGAGCGGGTAGGTTGAACCCACAAGCTAAAAAGTAAAATCCACACAAACCCACCCAAAACAAATGGGTGATGACGTGGAACCGTTCAAACGGATAGGGACGGATGATTTGAGCAGGTTCTCGGGTTTCATGCACAGTCCTAATAAATACTGTAATGATTGAAAGAGTATGTAGTCTTACATTAAGGTGAATCTCTATAAAACTTGTATATTCATCTTTGGTTATTTTCTTTTGCATTTTTATCATTCTTGATAATATGAAATTAGCTAATTCTTAATACTAGCTATACGAGGTTTTAGTGAGATACACGGTTCATGCACTACAACAAGCTTTTTCTATATAGTAACAATATGATATCCTTGATTATTCTTAATTATTGAAGCTTCTATATCAAAGCGACTTTAATATTTATCTACCTTAATCTATAAGCTAGAATGTTTTGGCAGAAATGTAAAATTAGAACAAAAGGAGAGTTCATATATCACAATTATCATAGCATCACAAATATTATTGCAAAGGCCAAAATACAAGTTCACACGCTACAAGATGTCATCACCTTCGCGATAGCGATGAATAGCACACACAAGCATGATATTACACAAAGTTGAGGGGTTTTTTTTCTTTTTCCTTTTTTTTTTTTTTTTGTTGGGGGGGGGGGGGGGGGGCATGACTCCCATACATTTATACAAAGAAGATAAAAACATTCGTAAGTTTAAAATTTACGAGCTTTTATTTAAACTCATCCCCCTTCCATCCATTGAACTATCCCCAACTGATTAGGGGACCCACACAAGAGTGTCCCTAGACGTGAAATGGCAAATGGGAAGACCTCCTGGCTTCACTTTCAGCATCTGAAAAGCAACATGTTGAGGGCTCCATGAGCTAGTATCAGTGTGGCAAAGCGCCACTGCCTCCACATTTGTCCCGTCGGCACCGGCCAACGACACCTTATAAGCCGTCGTTGCACGGATTTCATGGCAATAAAACACCGCGTACAAATAATTCTGTTTGCGGCAAACCACCGACCTCCCCCCAACCTTTTTCACCTTTGAAATGCTGTAAACCTGCTTCTCTCCCTTGCCACCATTCACCTCCGTCGAGTAGACTTGAACTTCTCTTCCGAGCCTCGAGACCCCGAAATCGATCAGCGACTCGAGCGACGTTGCGCAGAACTTGTCCTCCCCTTTGATGGCCGGTGCCTCGCACTGCTCGATGGCACTTCTCACTCGATCGGCTTGGACCGAGTTTGGTTTTATCCCAAAGTGTTTGAGAATTTCCGGCAACTTGTTGCTCGAAAAGGGTATGGATTCAGCCGCTTTGCGAGTCAGGAATTTGGCGTCGTTTTCGGATTCGGGGAAATTCAGCCTTGTTCTCTGGCCTACGATAAGATTGGTCTCCAAGAAGAAAGTTGTCACATCGTGCTCGTACGTGATCTTGGGGTTTCCCTGTTGATTGGTAGCGTAGATGATTTTTGCGGTGCGACCATTCGCGGGCAAATATCGGGTAACGGGAGCGTTTTTGCCCTCTGTTAGATCGGTTGAATCAAGAATAGAGAGTCAATTTTGTACGAATTTGACATAAATTTACATGAAGGAATGTAGACAACTAGAATTTTAATTGAACATATTTAATCTCAAAGTGTTACCAATTCATGAAAACAGGCACAAAACTACATATCAGTAAGATCGTGATTGGCAAATGTTATATATGCAATTATTAGTGAAAAAATGCTTAGAGCATATACCATCGGTGTTAAACGTCATCACAGACAAAAGACATGCTCTATCTGTGGATTCTATTATTAAATGAGTAATTAAGGCTGATGTTGTCTTGTATTGTTGTAAAGTTGTCACCTCGTGATTGTGTCTTCGGGCTTTGCTGCCGATTCGGAGCGTAGTTGATTTTTATGCGGAAAGGATCGCCGGTGGGCAAATATTGGGTAACGGGAGCATTTCTATCCTTTGTTAAATTGGTTGAGTCAAGAACGTAGAGTTAATTTTGTAACAATCTGATATAAATTTACATGAAAAATGTAGAGTAGTAGAATTTGAATTAAACAGTTCATAATCTAAGTACGTGTTACCAATTCATGAAAACTCGTACATATTAGTAAAAATTAGATTGAGATTGGCAAGTGTTATGTTTGTGATGATTATTGGAAAAATCTTGGGCTACTATCAGTTCTAAACACCACCAAAAACAGAATGTAATTAAATATATTTTAATAATTAAAACCAACCTGGCTGTATAGCATTCCACAGGGAATTTGGGAACCGAGTGTTTGGCAAGACTGAATGCCAGTACGAGTCCCAGTTAAAAGCATAGGTTCCAACTAGCTGCCACAGAAATCAATTGGTTATTTAATATAACTGTATTATATCATGTTATTAAATATTGATGGGAAAAAGTGAAATTTCAATATTATTGCAAAATGATAAACTCTATACAAAGTCATTGTTGTGAAAATGAATGGATGGATGGAATAACTGATAACAAAAATATTACGTATACTAGCTATCTCGACTTAGTTTGCACTCGTTACATCGTCATCTAGAACTAATATATATACATATATACGTATTTATATAGCAAATTTATTCTTAAGCGCCGAGATAAAAGAAAACTCACGCAAAGGAAAAAGCAAAGTGAAAAGAGAGGAAACCCCATAATTGGTGCTATTGGTGTGAACTGAGAAGTGCGTCTATGTTTCGTTTTATAGGCTAGAGCTATGAGCCAAAAGAAATTCCTTTTTCTTTTCATTTTTCTTTTATAAACTTTTTATTTTTTATTTTTATTTTTTTTGCATATAATATACATTCTTCTTGTACATGTAATAAGGTGTAGAGATGAAGTGGATATTGTTTTGTCCTTTCTGCCGACGAATTGTCAATCACGTGATAAAGAAGATATTAATGTGCGCTTGCTTTGGTAGCCAGAGTAATTTATCACATGTATGATTATAAAATTTAAAAAAAAAAAAGCATTTTTGTGTTAAAATCTAATTAAATGATAAATAATGAGATACAAAGTTTTAGTGGACTTAAGAATCAAGAGAAAACTTCAAATATAAATTGTGTGACTTCTCAAGTCAGTTAAAAAACTGTTACAAAGATGTAATCTTGATCGTTAATTTATAACACATCAATCTCGCCCTTACACATACACGTTTACTGAATTTTCAATCTCTTTATGTACATATATTTTAGAGTGCAGGGTCTTAAGGTCACTTGCTTTATTAATTTGAAAGGAAGGAAGAGAGAGAGAGAGAGAGAGAGAAACATGTAGGACTGAAATTTAAGAGCTCCGTTCTTTATTATAGAGCTAGTTCCACTGGAGTTTTCATTCTTACTTTCTTGGTATTAATTCTTCTATACGAGAATTTACAAAAGGCTGCAACTATTTATTTCAAAACAAAAGGACCTATATGCTCTTCGTAGTCGAATTAGAGAGGAATTCAAGTTGCAAAAGTAAATATAATTATGACTATATGATTACTTTCAATGTTAGATTTATATTTACGCTATTGCTGATACAAATGAGAGCACTATCATTTATTTTTATTTTTAGAACATCATGCACTATTTTTCTTTTAAATGGATTTTTCTGATAAGGTTTTGTCATTTTAAAATTTTAACGAGACATCTTTTTGTCTATTTTGGATGGATGAGTAGATCTATCTCGAAAGTTTAGAAAAAGTTTATGCTTTTTTAATTTTTTTTTTTAATTTTATGTTTAATTTGGGAGCCATTTTGGCCTGTTTATTTTGTATTATCCTTCAAGCCGCTCTACTTTTTCCATTTTCTTTTTACTTTTCCTTTTTTAATTTTAAAAACAGGGTAGGGCTAATGTAATTAGATGAAAACATTGGTGGGTGCTACCATATTTGAGAGACGTGCTATACTTTTCTACTGCAATTATTTTCTTTTTCATTTGGTTTCTTTTGCTGAAGAAAGAAAAAAAAAATCCCACTGGTCTATAGTCTTTGCAATAATTATTCTGCTTACGATAAAACGTCTTGTACTTTCACTATCATGTGATGTGTGGATACAATTAAATCAAGCTTTTTCCTATGAGAACAACTTAGGCCCTATGGTATACTCATTTCAATTCCCAATAAAACGTCTATAGTTTTTGCAATAATTATTCTGCTTACAATAAAACGTCTTGTAGTTTCACTATCATGTGATGTGTGAATACAATTAAATCAAGTTTTGTCCTATTAGAACAACTTAGGCCCCACAGTATACTCATTTCAATTCCCGATGGCCCAGGAAAATATCATAGGATATAGGAACTGTATTTTATTTGACAGATACTGTTATTTTAATTATTGGATTAACTTTTTAATATTTTCACCGTATATTTTAAAAATTACAACACAACAAACAAAATTATTATTATTATGAAGTTATATGTGGCATAATCACTAGATTATGTCTGTGACTGTCACAAAACTACTTTCTTATACATCAAATCAAATCGTTGAAAGTTAATATAATATTAAAAGATTAAATATATCGGTAGAGTAAAAAATAAACAATTGTGACCGTAAGTTTTCTTTTAGCAGTATTTAAGAGATTTTAAGGAGGATGGTTGTGGTCACTCTCACAGAGAGAGAGTATGGAGTTGATCTTGTTCTATATGGATTTTTATTGTCATGTTTGGAGTGAAGAAAGAGGGCTGGAGATTTGAGAATCTAATGCTCTATTTGGTTGGAGGGACGGAAAGGAGAAATGATGTCAAGAATTAGAGAGATGGACAATACAGCGAACGGAGAGAATTATAACAATCCTTCAAGTAATTATTTAGTAACGAGGAGGGAGAACTAAAATGGTAGATGATAGATGTTTGTCAAATAATGTATTGTCCATCTCACTAATTATTAATAATTATTTTTACTGAGCAAAACAATCTTTAATGTTTGTTTTTAATCGATTTGGTATATCCTTCCATCATTGAAAGGAGTAATTTTTGTGAGTCCAGGTGGAAAAATCATCCCTCCACCTCTGTTCTCCCTCATCTCTTCCCTTCAACCGAACTACGGATAAAGTATCTCTCTCTATACATCTCTCCCTCCCTCCATCGATCTCTCCGTCCAACCAAACAAACTCTAATGCTACGTTTGGTATGGCAGAAAAGAAGAGGGAAGGAAGTATGAGGAGGGGTTGGTAGATGGAAAATGCTAGATTAACTGGTTTGGTAGAAAGAATGAGCAGAAGGACAGGAAAAATGTGTAAAAATAAATTGTAGCAGGTCTTACTAATCTTAACCTCTCCAAAAATGAGAGAAAAACAAAAATCCATCCAATAACAACTAAAATTACTTTTCTTGTCCTTTGCTCTTAAAGTAAAATAACATTGATAGATTTAAAAAAAAACACTAATAATTACATGGTTTAACTAATAATGATAGATTAAAATTACAATTTTTTTTCCTCTCCTTCATTAATGCCAAACAACATAAAGAAATTCCCATATCTCTTATTTTTCTTTCGATTTCATATTTCTTTCCTTCTCCTTTTCTTTCCCTCTTATCAAACAAAGGCTAAGTGGCACATCTAAGGACAAACCCATATGTCTAACAGAACCTCATGACACATTCATTTCCCAATCACTGCCAAAGCTAAAAAAGAAACATTTGTATATATCTATATATATATATATATGTATATGTACACACATATATATATATACACACACATATATATCTTACACGCACAGGATATGTCTTGAAAAATCTGAATTAAGCTTATCCTCTTTGGGGACACCTTAGAGACCGTGGTCCACTACACTATTTGAGGAAAAAAAATCAAGTAAAGAGAAATTGACAAAAACCTATTCACCAAAAAAAAGACAAAAAGACGCCAAGTTTTATTGGTTGTTGTACTCTTAATCACGATTCAAACATAGGCTAAGTGGCACATCTAAGGACAAGCCCATATGTCTAACAGAACCTCATGACACATTCATTTCCCAATCACTGTCAAAGCTAAAAAAGAAACATTTGTATATATCTATATATATATATATGTACACACACATATATATACACACACATATATACCTTACACGCATAGGATATGTCTTGAAAAATCTGAATTAAGCTTATCCTCTTTGGGGACACCTTAGAGACCGTGGTCCACTACACTATTTGAGGAAAAAAAATCAAGTAAAGAGAAATTGACAAAAACCTATTCACCAAAAAAAAATGACAAAAAGACGCCAAGTTTTATTGGTTGTTGTACTCTTAATCACGATTCAAACATAGGCTAAGTGGCACATCTAAGGACAAGCCCATATGTCTAACAGAATCTCATGACACATTCATTTCCCAATCACTGTCAAAGCTAAAAAAGAAACATTTGTATATATCTATATATATATATATGTACACACATATATATATACACACACATATATACCTTACACGCACAGGATATGTCTTGAAAAATCTGAATTAAGCTTATCCTCTTTGGGGACACCTTAGAGACCGTGGTCCACTACACTATTTGAGGAAAAAAAAAATCAAGTAAAGAGAAATTGACAAAAACCTATTCACCAAAAAAAATGACAAAAAGACGCCAAGTTTTATTGGTTGTTGTACTCTTAATCACGATTCAAACATAGGCTAAGTGGCACATCTAAGGACAAGCCCATATGTCTAACAGAACCTCATGACACATTCATTTCCCAATCACTGCCAAAGCTAAAAAAGAAACATTTGTATATATCTATATATATATATATATGTATATGTACACACATATATATATATACACACACATATATATCTTACACGCATAGGATATGTCTTGAAAAATCTGAATTAAGCTTATCCTCTTTGGGGACACCTTAGAGACCGTGGTCCACTACACTATTTGAGGAAAAAAAAATCAAGTAAAAAGAAATTGACAAAAACCTATTCACCAAAAAAAATGACAAAAAGACGCCAAGTTTTATTGGTTGTTGTACTCTTAATCACGATTTGACATGGCTAGAAAATTTACAAAAGGCTACAACTATTTATTTCAAAACAAAAAGACCTATATGCTCTTCGTAGTCGAATTAGAGAGGAATTCAAGTTGCAAAAATAAATATAATTATGACTATATGATGACTTTCAATGTTAGATTTATATTTACGCCATTGCTGATACAAATGAGAGCACTATCATTTATTTTTATTTTTAGAACATCATGCACTATTTTTCTTTTAAATGGATTTTTCTGATAAGGTTTTGTCATTTTAAAATTGTAACGAGACATCTTTTGTCTATTTTGGATGGATGAGTAGATCTATCTCGAAAGTTTAGAAAAAGTTTATGCTTTTTTAATTTTTTTTTTTTAATTTTATGTTTAATTTGGGAGCCATTTTGGCCTGTTTATTTTGTATTATCCTTCAAGCCGCTCCACTTTTTCCATTTTCTTTTTACTTTTCCTTTTTTAATTTTAAAAACTGGGTAGTGCTAATGTAATTAGATGAAAACATTGGTGGGTACTACCATATTTAAGAGACATGCTATACTTTTCTAATGCAATTATTTTCTTTTTCATTTGGTTTCTTTTGCTGAAGAAAGAAAAAAAAAATCCCACTGGTCTATAGTCTTTGCAATAATTATTCTGCTTACGATAAAATGTCTTGTACTTTCACTATCATGTGATGTGTGGATACAATTAAATCAAGCTTTTTCCTATGAGAACAACTTAGGCCCTACGATATACTCATTTCAATTCCCGATAGAACGTCTATAGTCTTTGCAATAATTATTCTGCTTATGATAAAACGTCTTGTAGTTTCACTATTATGTGATGTGTGGATACAATTAAATCAAGCTCTGTCCCATGAGAACAACTTAGGCCCCACGGTATACTCATTTCAATTCCCGATAAAACATCTATAGTCTTTGCAATATAATTATTCTGCTTACAATAAAACGTCTTATACTTTCACTATCATGTGATGTGCGGATACAATTAAATCAAGCTTTGTCCTATGAGAACAACTTAGGCCCCGCGGTATACTCATTTCAATTCCCGATGACCCAGGAAAACATCATAGGATATAGGAACTGTATTTTATTTGACAGATACTGTTATTTTAATTATTGGATTAACTTTTTAATATTTTCATCATACATTTTAAAAATTACAACACAACACACAAAATTATTATTATTATGAAGTTATATGTGGCATAATCACTAGATTATGTCTCTGACTGTCACAAAACTACTTTCGGTATGCATCAAATCAAATCGTTGAAAGTTAATATAATATTAAAAGATTAAATATATCGGTAGAGTAAAAAATAAACAATTGTGACCGTAAGTTTTTCTTTTAGCAGTATTGAAGAGAAAGGCCCATGTATGCCCACCGGTAGAATGATTTACTGGGCTTTAAAATCGCTTTGTAATATCGAACCATGCCCATGGTGAATTTGGCCCAACATCCATCATGTTACTCCCAGCCCAATCAAAATGGTTGTTGACGGGGGACAAAACCACTCATGATAGGGTGAGGGTTTCCATTCCAAGTAAATTTTCCTTCAATTTTATTATTAAAGACTTTAGTAAAAATTGATTACACGGATACAAGCCTCTAAAACTTTTATCATTTATGGTGCGTTCCAATAGGAACGTAAAACATCATTCGTTGTACATTCTTACTAAAACAATAAATTGGTTCAATCTTTGGTTGTCAATCTTTGCTAGGTAGCCCAAATTCGCTCCATCATCAACTTAGAATTAGTACAAGACTATGACATTGGGGGACTCGGGCTTTTCTGTCTCCTCTTTCTTGTCATTTTTGTTTGTCCAATAAAAACACGTTGCATAATCTCAAATTAAAATGAAAATAAAAAATGAAATGTGTGAAATTTGGGGTCAAAAAGGTCTCCATGCGCATATGGTAGCCTCACTCAACTTTTCTCAGTTTGACAGCCAAATTTCCAGTAATGGTATGAAAGCGATAAAGTACTTCTTTTGTGGACATCAAAAAAATTAAAAAGCCCTAATAAATCATTCTATCATTGTGGATTCATTTGGAATTTCGAGATGTATATGGAGTAACCTAGTCCCTCTTATAGTGAACTTTTATTAGATTTCCAACTTAGAGCAAACTATTAAGGTGTTGAACTTAATTAATATCCTATAAAATAATATTATATGAATTCACCCTCATGGCAAGGTCTTCGTGAGGGTTAAAAGGGAGTCGGGAATCCGTCCACGTTGAAAGTTACATACCAACTAACTTTCATTAAAGGGTAGTTTGAAGGTATCGCATTTGTAATTTCAGTTGCTCAGGTCTTTCTTTCTAAATAAAGAGGTGTAGTAATTAGGTTTTATTACTAGAGGTTAGGAAAAAAAAACATAGAGTTTAAGGAGTGTGTGAGTTCATTTTGTAAATTTATGGTAGGGCTATGCATGGGCGGGTTTAGTGGGTGGTGTGTGGAGGTTGGACGTGTTGGAAGATAATGATTTTTTGAAAATCCCAAATTGACCTTGCTCACCATGAAGGTGCGTTGGGCAGGTTGGTGCTGGGTAGGGGCGTGCACTGTGGCGGGTGGCGGGTGGCTAGAGAATTTTGAAAACAATTTGGTTTTTTTTTTCTCCTTTTTTTTTCAATATTTTTAAATCGAAATAAGCTTAGAACTTCAATTCAATTGTCGAACATACTGCAATGTTAAGAAGCTTGGAGAGAAGCAAAAAAAAAGAAGAGTAAGATTGATTCTTTTTGAAAACATAATATCTAAATAACAATAGCAGCGGCAACATCAACAACAATAATAAAATCCAAAAAATAATTAAACTACTTCTAACTTCATCAAATAGTCTTATACTCTTATTAAAAGAAAATATATTTATTATTACTTAAAAAAATGGTGGACGGGTAGGTTGAACCCACAAGCTAAAAAGTGAAATCCACACCCACCCATAAGTGATGGTGAACGGGTAGAAAATCCACTCAAAAGAAATGGGTGATGACGTGGACCAATTCAAACAGGTGGGGCTGGATGGTTTGAGTGGATTCACGAATTTCGTACACAATCCTAATAAATACTGTGATGATTGAAAGAGTACGTAGTCTTACATTAAGGTGAATATCTATAAAACTTATTTACTCATCTTTGGTTATTTTCTTTTGCATTTTTGTCATTCTTGATAATATGAAATTAGCTAATTCTTAACACTAGCTATACAACGTTGTAGTGAGATACACAGTTCATGCACTACAACAAGCTTTTTCTCTATAGTAACAATATAATATCCTTGATTATTCTTAATTATTGAACCTTCTATATCAATGCGACTTTAATATTTATCTACCTTAATCTATAAGCTAGAATGTTTTGGCAGAAATGTAAAATTAGAACAAAAGGAGAGTTCATATATCACAATTATCATAGCATCACAAATATTATTGCAAAGGCCAAAGTACAAGTTCACACTACAAGATATCATCACATTAGCAACCACATTTTTAGCGACGAACAGCACACACACACATGATATTACACCGAGTTGAGGTTTTTTTTTTTTTTTTCTTTTTCTTTTTCGGGCTATGAATCCCATACATTTATTAAAAGAAGATAAAAACATTCATAAGTTTAAAATTTACGAGCATTTATCTAAAACTCCTCCCCTTCCACCCATTGAACTATCCCCAACTGATTAGGGCACCCACACAAGATTGTCCCTAGACGTGAAATGGCAAATGGGAAGACCTCCTGGCTTCACTTTCAGCATCTGAAAAGCAACATGTTGAGGGCTCCAAGAGCTAGTATCAGTGTGGCAAAGCGCCACTGCCTCCACATTTGTCCCGCCGGCACCGGCCAACGACACCTTATAAGCCGTCGTTGCACGGATTTCATGGCAATAAAACACCGCGTACAAATAATTCTGTTTGTGGCAAACCACCGACCTCCCTCCAACCTTTTTCACCTTTGAAATGCTGTAAACCTGCTTCTCTCCCTTGCCACCATTCACCTCCGTCGAGTAGACTTGAACTCCTCTTCCGAGCCTCGAGACCCCGAAATCGATCAGCGACTCGAGCGACGTTGCGCAGAACTTGTCCTCCCCTTTGATGGCCGGTGCCTCGCACTGCTCGATGGCACTTCTCACTCGATCGGCTTGGACCGAGTTTGGTTTTATCCCAAAGTGTTTGAGAATTTCCGGCAACTTGTTGCTCGAAAAGGGTATGGATTCCGCCGCTTTGCGGGTCAGGAATTTGGCGTCGTTTTCGGATTCGGGGAAATGCAGCTTCATTCTCTGGCCTACGTGAAGATTGGTCTCTAAGAAGAAAGTTGTCACATCGTGCTCGGACGTGATCTTGGGGTTTCCCTGTTGATTGGGAGCGTAGTTGATTCTTATGTCGACGGGACCACCCGCGGGCAAATATCGGGTTACGGGAGCGTTTTTGCCCTCTGTTTAATCGGTTGAACCAAGAATAGAGAGTCAATTTTGTGAGAATTTGACATACAATTTCATGAAGGAATGTAGACTACTAGAATTTTAATTGAACATATTTAATCTTAAAGTGTTACCAATTCATGTAAACAGGTACAAAACTACATATCAGTAAGATTATGAATTGGCAAATGTTATAAAAGACATGCTCTATCTGTGGAGTCTATTATTAAATGAGTATTTACGGCTGATGCCGTCGTGTATTGTTGTAAAGTTGTCACCTCGTGATTGTGTCTTCGGGCTTTGCTGCCGTCTCGGAGCGTAGTTGATTCTTATATCGACGGGATCGCCGGCGGGCAAATATCGGGTAATGGGAGCGTTTCTGTCCTCTGTTAAATTGGTTGAATCAAGAACGTAGAGTTAATTTTGTAAGAATTTGATATACGTTTACATGAAGAATGTAGAGCAGTTGAATTTGAATTAAACAGTTCATAATCATTTAAGTACGTGTTACCAATTCATGAAACCTCGTACATATTGGTAAAAAGTAGATTGAGATTGGCAAGTGTTATGTTTGTGATGATTATTGGAAAAATGCTTGGGCTACTATCAATTCTAAACACCACCAAAAACAGAATGTAAGGGTTACAAAAATAATTTAAAAAAAAAAAAAAAAACTCAAATCCTACATCATAAAAGTAAAAAAATTATAATAGATATATATATATATAGATACAAAGGTATTGAGTTATTTCATTTAAGAATTTGACTTTTTAAAAGAGAACCTCAATCGTTTAAAAATTTCAAATTCCACACAAAAGACATGCTCTATCTATAGACCACATGTTAAAGAACTTATATTTTATTAACAGACGGTGTTCGGTGACCAATAATATTATTCGAATGATATTAGAAAAATGTAAGAAAGTGCCATTACATGCCTAAATAAACTATACAGAGTATGACTATATAATACACGTGAGTTGAAACATCGTCCTGAAAATAACAAGACAAATATATAAATTGATAATTGGTTTTTTTTTTTTTTTAAATGATGTTTTGTTTTGTGATAAAAGAAGAAAACTAATTATGTGACAGGAAAATATGTTTATTCTTAAATGGCTACAATTATATGAATTATTCAATAAATATATTTAAATAGTTAAAACCAACCTGGCTGTATAACCTTCCGCAGAGAATTTGGGAACTGAGTATTTGGCAAGACTGAATGCCAATATGAGTCCCAGTTAAAAGCATAGGTTCCAACTAGCTGCCACAGAAATAAATTGATTATTTATATAACTGTGTTATATCGTGTTATTAAATATTGATGGGAAAAAGTGAAATTTCAATATTATTGCAAATTGATAAACTCTATACAAAGTCATTGTTGTGAAAATAAATGGACAGATGGAATAACTGATAACAAAAGATATCACTAGCATATCTCGACTCAGTTTGCACCATACCGTCATTTAGAACTAATATATATATATATACACATATATATATATACACACACGTATTTATACAGTAAATGTATTCTTAAGCGCCGAGATTAAATAAAACTCACGCAAAGGAAGAAGCAAAGTGAAAAGAGAGGAAACCCCATAATTGGTGCAATAGGTGTGAATTGAGAAGTGCGTCAATGTTTCCTTTTATAGGCTAGAGCTACGAGCTAAAAGAAAATCCTTTTTCATTTCATTTTTCTATTTTTAGTATAATAATAACTCACGTCTATATCTAAAACTTTGTTTTTGTAGCATGTAATATATATTCTTCTTGTATATATATATAATAAGGTGTAGAGAAGAAGTGGATATTGTTTTGTACTTTCTGCCGACGAATTGCCAACCACGTGACAGCGAAGAGAACCCTTATTATTGGGCACTTGGTAGCTAGAGTAATTTATCACATGTATAATTATAAAAGAAATCATGTTTGTGTTAAAATCTAATTAAACGATAAATAATGAGATAGAAAGTTTTAGTGGACTTAAGAATCAAGAGAAAACTTTAAATAAAATTTCATTAATTTTCAAATCAGTCAAAAACCTATTACAAAGATTTAATCTTAACCGTTAATTTATAACACATCAATCTCGTCCTTACACATACACGTTTACTTAATTTTCAATCTCTTTATGTACATGTATTTTAGAGTATGGGTTCTTAAGGTCACTTGTTTTATTAATTTGAAGGAAACAAAAAAAAAAAAAAAAACATGTAGGACTAAAATTTAAGAGCTCCTTTCTTTCTTATTGAGCTAGTTCCGACGGAGTTTTCATTCTTACTTTCTTGGTATTAATTCTTCTACACGAGAATTTTTTGTTGTTTGTTTGTAGCGTTGCTATTTATCTTTCTTCACTATCATATTGATCATGGTGCTTGCATTAAAGCTAGTTTCATACGAGGCCAAAGCGGAAGGGGGAAAGTGAGACGAAAGGATTCTTATGATTATTTAGTAGAAAGAAAAGAACAGAGAACGGATTGAAGGAGACATATTTCATATACTTTATAAAACTCAATTTAATTACCAATTATGATCAAGAGATTAAAATGGACATATAATACTTACATATTGATAATTGTTCATATTACTTATCTTAGTATCATTTATATAGTTATGTTATTATAGTTATCATATATAACATTTAAATTTTTTTATTGTAACTTTGATAATAACACAAGAATGTGATTATTGTGACATGAGAATTAAAGAAAACAATGATTCGATCATTTCAAAGATTTTGTTGTACTTAACATGATTTGATAAACAATAAAAGAAAATATAGTACCAGTAAATAAAGGTACGTTAATGGTTTTTTTTTTTTTAATGTAACGTTGATAATTGTGATAATATAATCATATTCAATACTGCTTATGCACACTCGATATAATGACTTTAGTTATTTTGCGGTATGATTATTGTAGCAATAAGTGAGCCTGATATTGAGTTGCAATTGTTCTTCTCTTTCACACATGACGATTCAGAGCCAGATACACAGGAGCCGTAAGCGACTATGGTTTTCTTTCTCTTCCATTATTATATCTTGGTTTTATTTCCATTATATTTCTTTATTTTTTTCCTTCTTTTCTTTTTTTTTTTTTTTTTTTTTTAATTTTGGTTGCTTGAATATCATACGTGCAATGATCGTTATCATAATGTGAAGATTGGTTCAGCGACATTCGCCTAACGAGACAAAAATACCAGTAGATATGCTTGTCTAACCAATAATTTTGCTATATAAATGCGAGGACTAGAATCTAGCCAATGTCTATCGGTGTACAACTTGTGCTATAAAGCAAGTTTGATGTGACTCTACTCAGGACCCTTTCGAAGGATATTAGTGCTTGTTTGGATATAAAGTTCAAACTATGAGTTTGAACTAAAATTTTTGTCCTTTTTTCAAAAAGTTTTTTGTCTTTTCTGAAAAAGGTTTTTGTCTTATCTAAAAAGTCAACAAAATTTAGGGGGTGTTTGGTGAATGAGTTTAGTTTAAGATTTTTAAATTTCAATAGTAATTTTTCAAAAAAGACAAAAAACTTTTTTAGAAAAGACAAAAAACTTTTTCAGAAAAAGACAAAAATCATGATGAAAAAAGTACAATTTAGTTTAAGATGAAATGGAAACCAAACTCACCCTATTACAACTTAAAAATCTTAACTCAAACTTACATACCAAACAAAGAGACTGAGTTTTAAAAGATATTTGAATTAGGTCCGATTAAAATGAGTTTTGAAAATGTGTGTTTTGATTGAAAAAAATTATTTGGAATGAAAAAATATAAAAACTTATATTGTTTTCGGAATTAAAAAAAAGTTAATATGGATCTTATTTTCGTTACTCTATAAATTTTATACAGTTTAAAAAATATATATGTCATATTTAAATTTGAAATAATTAAATTTATAGACTTTTTAAATTTTAAATTCACTATAGACATTTGTATAATATAAATAGTAAAAAGTAATTTTGAAGAAATAGATTAAAAAAATTTTTTGTTGAAAAGATTGCTTCGAACACTTCCCGGACACTGTGGCTAAAGAAAGAACGCAATTATTTATGCCACGTTGTTGTTTAAAAAACATATTAAGGCGCATAATAAGCCATATATATAGATATATGTATGGAGTTTTACAGCAGGCACTTATTTTATAAATTTAAAGAAAACCTTCAAAATGTGTACGACCTAAAGCCCTGAATTCTGCTTCTCCCTTGCTAGCCTAACCTGGAAACCATATATTATGTAGAATGGGCAATTGTCCACCTTTTCATATTTTCTCTTATATACTAAGCTTTTGTTTAGTGTTTTAATTGAAACTAAAAATTTTTTTTCATATTAATTTTTGTCTTTTTTCAAAAAGTCAACAAAAATTATAACTAGTTTTTTTAAAAAACCAACCTCTAACTTAACAATTTCATCTCCAACTAACAAATCAAACGGAGACTAAGGGGGTGTTTGGTTCGCGAGTTCATCTCCATTCCAACTCAAATGTTTTTGAGGCTAGTACCCCCTAAGTGAACAACTTGCAGCAGTGCCAAAAAAACTTGATCTCTTTGGTTCTTTTATTCCACAAGAATTGGATGTGCTATTTAACGATGCTCCAAAATGTGAGTACTTGGAATTCCTTTTAACTTAAAAAACTCGATGAAATGAACAAAATTGACCCCAAATGAAGGGATTTTTTTAATACAAAAAAAAAAAAAATCTGAATTCATATATACGAAAAACACTCATTTTTTATCTGAAGAAAATCATATGGTTCAGTGCTCTACAGATTTATGCTCTCTTTGATTTTCAAGGACATGACTAGATGTTGCTCAATTAATTATCATTTTTGTACGTGGTGAAAAAGAATTAATGGCATATCAAAAAACACAAAACAAAATAATAATAATAATAATAATAATAATAAAACAAAAACACAGTGTAAAGGATTGATGTATTCTTTTTCCTCTCAGGAGGTTTTCTTTTTCTTTTTCTTTTCTTTTTCTTTTTTCATTGGGTGAACGATAAAGTTTTAAAGAGAGAGAGACATCATGATATTTTTCTCCAAAACGAAGTCTCGGCTTTTTCTTTTTTTTTTTTTTTTCCCTCCCTCAGCAAAAGAAAGAGAAGAAACAACTGATAACAAATAACTTCAGTGCATTCAGCAGTAGGGCTTATATAAACTTGCACGGACTGAAAAGATTTAAAAATAAACAAAAATTGAAAACCCGTGGAGTATCCTGAGATAGAAGATATATTCTCTTTCAACTCGAAATACTTGGCAAAATCAGTGGGAAAAATTCATCCGGGGTCTCACAGAAACAACAATTGAGCTTGCTTGAACCGGTGATTTTCATCTTCAATGGTCATAAATAATCAATTAATACAGCGCAAATCCTGATTAGCTAGGACTTGACTATTTTTGTAGCTCGAATCCCTTCCTACTTTGAGCATGAAGAGTTATCTTTACCAAATAATACAAAGAAAGTCTATTAATAAATTTTTATTTAAGATTATTTAGAAGTTATTTGAGTTTTAATAATATCACTTTTCACTCTCTAGTACAACGACTTAAAGTCTATCGAGATTTACTTTTCACAATTGGACATAAAGTCTATTAACATCAACATCTTATAAACCAACTCTTGAAAACTATACAGTGTCACTGCGAATTTTTCTCTTTAATTATTATTTTTTCTTCAAATATTTTACATTTCTCTCTTTTTGCTCCACTAAAAATTGATTATATATAAATCCCCAAAAATTTTATTCTTTAATGTACATTTTCACTGAAACAATAAGCTAACTCCCTTGCTGACTTTAGATCTCATTGTACATTGGAGTGAAAAGTAGATTATTTAGTAGATATTAATGCAAAGTAGATAATAAAGTTTGTTAATTAATATCTATTAGGATTATTTAGGAGTTATCTGAGCATCGCCAATTATCTGGATGCATGTTAAAACTTGAAATCTAAATTACATGCTTGAAATAGATTTAATAGTATAAAAAGAATCATATTATATGTTGAATGTGCTAACCCTACAATTTGGTATTGGAGCTCAAAATGATGGAGTTGAGGTGATGATTTTGAAGGAGGATGATTTTTGGGTTTTTTGGATGAAGATTAAAGAGGATTAAAGATTAATGAAGCTTGAAGGAGATTATTGTTTATGGCATGTCGCTGGAGGTGACTCAAGATGTCTATGGAGACCATTTCTAAGGATATGGAAATGCAATCAAATCATGGTTTCGATGGAAAAGGAGTTGAAGAATATGAACATGGTGAGGAGATGGATGATCTCTTTTCTAGATGAAGAATGAAAGATGTTGAAGATATACATTTGAAGGAGATGATGAAAGTTGCTATGGATGGGTAACTTTAATGAGGAATTGAGGGTAATGTAGTTTAGATGATTTTTGGGGTTTTTGAGGATGGTTGGTCATTCTTACAGAGAGAGAGTATGGAGTTGAGCTTGTTCTCTATGGATTCTAATTGTCATGTTTGGAGTGAAGAAAGAGGGCTGGAGATTTGAAAATCTAATGTTCTATTTGGTTGGAAGGACGGAGAAGAGAAATGATGTAAAGAATTAGCTAGAGGGATGGACAATACTATGGACGGAGAGAATTATAACAATTCTTCAAGTAATTATTTGATAATGAGAAGGGAGAACTAAAAGGATAGATGATAAATGTTCGTCTAATAATGTATTGTCCATCTCACTAATTATTAAAAATCATTTTTACATGGTAAAATAATCTTTTATATTTGTTTTTAATGGATTTGGTAGATTCTTCCATCATTGAAAGAAGTAATTTTTGTGGGTCCGGGTGGAGAGCTCATCTCTCTACCTCTGTTCTCCCTCATCTCTTCCATTTAACCAAAAAAGGGATGAAGTATTTCCCTCTGCATCTCTCCCTCCCTCCATCAATCTCTCCCTCCAACCAAACAAACTCTAATGCTATGTTTGGTACGGGGGAAAAGAAGAGAGAAGAAGTATCGGGAGGGATTTATTAGATCCTTCCAACCAAACAAACAAGGGATGAAGTAAATAAAATAATATTTTATATTTGTTTTTAATGGATTTGGTAGATCCTTCCATCCATCGGTGGAAGTAATTTTATTGAAAGAAGTAATTTTTATGGGTCTCGGTGGAGAGCTTATCCCTCTACCTCTGTTCTCCCTCATCTCTTCCATTCAACCAAATAAGGGATAAAGTATCTCCCTCTACATCTCTCCCTCCCTCCATCGATTTCTCCCTCCAACCAAATAGACTCTAATGTTATGTTTAGTATAGTGGAAAAGAGAAGGGAAGGAAGTATAGGGAGGAATTATTGGATGGAAAATACTATATTAACTGGTTTGATAAAAAGAAAGAGAAGAAGAGAAAGAAGAAATAAAAACGGATTACACCAATCAGTTTAGTTTAAGAGTTTCAATAGTAATTTTAACAGGACAAAAAACTTTTTTTAACACAATTTAGTTTAAAATGAGATGGTTTACATCTTAATCTCTCCAAAAATGAGAGAAAAATAAAAATCCACCCAAGAATAATTAAAATTACTTTTATTGTTCTTGGCTTTTAAAATAAAATAACATTGATAGATTTAAAAAAACTAATAAATACATATTTTTTTTTTTAATTTTCTCTCCTTGCATAATGTCAAACGACGTAAAAGAATTCTCATATCTCTTATTTTTCTTTCAATTCCATTTTTCTTTCCCTCCTCTTTTTCTTTCCTCCTTATCAAATATTGGCCAAGTAGCGGCTTCCAAGGACAAGCCCATGTGCTTAACAGACCCTCGTTGCACGTTCAATTCCTTTTGTGGCTATTGACTTGATTGGCATCTTATTGTGAGGCTCGAACATTCCCAAAAATAGTATGAATGAAATGACATCATCTAGTCATTCTTCCAAGGAGTGGAAGGTTCTAGAGCGATTTGTCAAATCTCTAGGGTCTGATACACACGTCAAGAGCGAGTTCTAGCTAGTGATGATGGTCCATTTACGGGAATTGATTGGCTATCGCCAGTAGAGGTAGTCTAGTCAAATACCCTTCGGACAAACGGCTCTTACCCTCTAGAGTCTAGACTAGACGAGCAAATAACACCATGGTTCATACTGACAGAATAGGATCCAGAGACTGGGCTTTCTACGGCGGCTCAGATTTGGCTCTTCTTTGGGCTATCTTGGCTCATCAAAGTGAGAGTAAGCTTTTAGGTTACCAAGGGTAAGAGGGTGGGTTTCTTTGGGTTATTTGGGCCCTTTGAAGGTGAATAATGAACATTTTTCAGGTAGCAACTTAGGTTATAGATTATTCGAAGGAAAAAAGGAGAAGTTTTTGGGTTACTTCTGTATCACCAATTTGTTCTATGACAAAATTGACCTAAAACTCCTACGTGGGATCAAGATTGATTCAGGCCGATAAACAAATGAGTCTATCTATCTTCTTATAGTCCACCATATCACGATCCATGAGAGTTCTCTAAGCATAATTTGTGTACAAGAATAAGGTCTACTAAGAGATATGGACACGGGCCTTCAGAAAAAGATCTCACACAGAAAATGGCACCAACATCTTTTCTCTTATGGGAAAAAGGAAAAAATAGCGGTTTCTAAAAAATAAATAATTGAAGTGAATAACAGGTTTTTAAAATAATTGAAATAAATAGCAGATCTAAAAAATAAATAATTGAAGTGAATAACAGGTTTTTTAAAATAATTGAAGTAAATAATAGATATATCAGATAAATGATTCATTTATGTCTTGTAATTAAATAAATCGTCTGCTATTTATTACAAATATTTTAAAACCTACTATTTACTTCAATTATTTTTGTAAAATTGTTATTTACCACGATTTCCCCTTTTTATCTCATTTGCATTTCTTTCAAAGAAAGACCATTAATTTAAAAAAAACATCATGTTAACATTGTTTGTTGCTGAAACCATCTATCCTCCGATACCGAGTCGCAAATTAATTCACTAGAGTCTTAATTGCACTGATTAGGTTTGATTTTGATACATCAATTATTTTAAAAGCACTTTTATTTTGTTAAAAAGGTCTCACATAAATGTATCCTTTATATGATCACACTTTATCTCATACAGAGCTAGCTCTTCATAGCGTTACAGGAACAATTTTGATTTATTAATAAAAAAGCATTGATCGATGGCATCACAGAGCTAAGATCGGGTGGCTCGGTGATGCTGAAAAGCATTTGTCACTATGAGAAGTAAATAAAACCGTTCAACCAGAAGAATATTCCCAAATCCAAAACAAACGAAGCCAAGAAAACAGAATCATATTAGAACAGCTCAAAAGACAACATTCCAACAGAATAATTGTCGACACAAACGCAAAGGAGGCAGCCCACTAGTTTCAATAATACGATAAAGCCAAGGGTTCGAATTCTTGTTGCTTGTGTTGACGCATTTTTTTAGTCTCGATTTTCACATCTACCAAACCCTGAAAATAAGGTAGACCAATACTTTGTATTTGTAGTAATCCTGGTGGATTCTAGCTTCTCTTCAACCATGAATTATAGACGAGAATCTCTAGACTGACTATGGCCTGTTTAGTTCATAGGTTCGACCATTAACAGGGTGTTTGATTGGTTCACTCTAATCAAATAATTTCAGTTATATTTTTATCTTTTTTTTTTTTTTAATAAACTCAGATTTATATTGATATATATTTTTTTGTTAATACATTTTAAGTTTTTATACTTTTTAATTCAAAACAGTTTATTTTCAACTAAACGTACAATTCCCAAATAAACTTCACTCAAATCAAAATAACTATTAAACTTCAATTCAAATGGGGCTTTTTATTTTGATCAAGACGATGAAAAATCTTCCCATATTTGTATGGAAAAGTTAGCTGCTATTTTCTATGTCTGCAATGTACAGGCCTTAGGCAAGGAGCACTCAAAAAGCATCTAGTTTACAAAATTTTAACCCTCATTCTAGCAACCAATTTCTCTGCAAGTTTTAGTTAATCTTTTGATGTTCAAAATAGGATTGATATTTCACATGTTTTAAGAGGGTCTTACACTCTATTCACTCCCTAGAATTCAAACAATTCAAGCTATGCTTGGATTAATCTCAAAACAGAACAATTTAGACAGAGAGACAGAGAGAGTAGATTATAGTTCAAGCATCTTGGATATGTAAGAAATGAGTTCGAATTATGTCTAAAATCACGATCGTGAACTTGCGATTAACCATGAGCTCATCATATGTAGTTTTTGGGATTAACCATGAGCTCATCATATGTAGTTTTTGCTAGCATTTTTTCCATACGGTGTGAGGTTTTGACTCCCATTTGTGAAAGAGAAGCAAAAACACGATCAGGTTTCGAATCTAGAGTTCCTACCTAAACCTCTCCCTTTCCCCTCCCACCCGTTGAACTAGCCCCAAACAGATAGACAATTCTTTGGATGTTAGTTACATCTATTATCTATAATAGAACTAAGAGTTGCTATTACTTTTGAGTCTCAAAAGGATTTGCAGGCACCACATACAGAAAAAGCACAAAGAAATGCAGAGACTGAGAGGTAGATATATATATATGTATGTATTTGCTTACATATTCAAACATGAACTTAAACACGCTCACAGAAAAGATTACTATTGCTTCTATCAGATACATAATGTTCAAAACACAAAACCTTTATATCATTAATATGTACATACACACACTAAGGATAGTCAGTATTAGTTGAATCACATGAACTGACAAAAATGAAATTTAAAAAAAAAAAACAAAAAAAAAAAAAAAACTCTTTAATGATAAGAAAAGAAATGGGAAAAATGTCAAAAGACTGATCAGTACTCCAACCTTACTTTCTACACCTCCAAGCCGATACCGAATACAGTGGCCGATCTTGCCAGCAAATCAGGACATTTCCGTTCTCCTCCCTGATCTTGTACCCGTCGCAGCCGTAACCCTGTAACAACCTCCTCGCCTGCAGCATACCGTAATAGCTAAGGTGTACGTTAGTGAACCCGGCTGAATCGAGTCTTTGAATCCACTTGTCGAGCTTCTCATGTCTTTCCTTCCTATCAGCACCTTCACAAGATATGATGTTCTTTATTTCCTCCCCAAAGAGCATCTTCTCAACCTTTAGTCTCTCCAATGGCGTTCTTGATACGGTAGATTCCAAGCAATCAAACAACGCTGCATACGAGTATAGAGCTTCCAGTAGCCTCTCCATTAAAGTGGATCCGTTATGGTTAGAATCTTGTTCAGTTACTACCATGACCTTCGGCGTTAGACCCCACAACGCATTGAGAAAGCTATCCATCTTCGGCGATGCGTTTGGAGATAATGGCGATGATGAGGCTGAGTCGGGACTTGGGCTATACCCATTAGCCAAATCTTTCTCAAGCAAGTCACCCAATGTGTTTTGGTTCATTTGCAGAACTCTAGAGAAATGAGTTCCATTCAAATTCTTCGTTGCTAGTGGCGATTTTTTTCTGAGAAGTTCATCATCAGAAGCCAAAAGGGTGTGCAATTGGAGAACAGAGCTGACGACTAGAGCCTCCCCAGTCTTGACTCGGAGTTTTTCAATATCAAGATCTTCAAATTTGCTGACAACGGGGTTGAACTGAAACGGGATATCCAACTTCTCTGCTTCCTCAGTCAGCCTGTGAGCCATATGATCCAGAACCACTTTCTGCCGATGGACCGCAGTGATTCTCAAATGCGGCGGGCCTTCAGGCCTCGCACTCAAAACTTGAAGAAGCGCGACCCACTGTGCGGGTTCAGATGCATGAAGATCGATTACATGAACCATCTTTTCACCTTCAATGGCTTCGGTAATCGCTTGGTTCGTCAGCACATAAGCGACCTTCAGAAAAGGAAAGAGCTCGAAGAACACTTTCCGAACAAGAATTTCTTCAGAAATCAAAGAAATTCTCGTCGAATTGAGCGCCTTGTGAAGACCGGGCCAGGTTTTGAGGATACGATCCGCAAGAGCCTCGGTGAAGTAGGCAGCGATCCGCTGCATCGTGTCCCCATCAGGCGTGGCGAGCTGGGAAATCTGCTCAAGGGCAACATTTGCATTCTCAAGGCTGCCAGAAGCAACATGATTTGCACAAGTGAGCAACAAGTGGATCAAGTACAGACCCCGCTCCTCCGATTTCAGCTCTTTGAGCCACGGATACGGCGATCCTAAGCCGGTGAAAGCGACATCATGGAGAAATATTGGAGAGGCGATGAAGTCACGGATGATGACCCTTCATCTTGTAACATT
The DNA here is from genome assembly GCA_025413485.1 of Ficus microcarpa. NCBI lineage: Eukaryota > Viridiplantae > Streptophyta > Magnoliopsida > Rosales > Moraceae > Ficus > Ficus microcarpa. The sequence goes on along the minus strand of CM046377.1, from coordinate 14,448,950 downwards.
GGAGCCATGTAACAAACAAAACAAGAAGGGATTTTTCGGAAACTCGGGTAACAAAATCAAATGACAATTATCAAGAAAAACAGAGTTAAATCTCACTCCAGAAACTAGTCTATGACGAGAACAGTAGTTCAAATTTCGTCTCTTTTTCTTCAAACTAAACAGGAAAAAGGAGTATGAACTAACCAAGAGTTCTGATGAGGATTTCAGAAACGAAAGGGCGACCAAACCAAAGCAGGCCTTTGAAACGGCAGTTTCAGAGCTAAGAACTACCAAAAATATATTAATATTATCAGCAAAACAAGAAAACGGGGCAAAGGAGTGGTCAAACAATTGGACGATTCTGATTCACCAACAACAGGAACTGAAAAAAAGATCAGAACAACGAAACTGAACACAAGAAGAGAATCAATTTGAACTTGAATAATAGGAATACTAATAAGAAGAACAGGAAAGCCACAACAAAACCAGCTTTAAAAAAAAAAAAAAAAAACAAAAACAAAAACAAAAATCCTTACTGGGTTTTGCAATTAGTCAAGAACCCACAAAAAGCCCCATGGAAATTGCAGAGAAAGTTTCCTCAATCTCTCAGTACCCCAAAACCGTCTATTGTGGTAATTTATCTCTCTGGTTTCTCTCCAAAAAAAAAATAATAATAATAATAAAACAAAAAAAGTAAAGAAACAAACAAAAAACAAAACAAAAAAAAAAACGGTTTTAATAATAAAAAGAGGTTGTGTTGTTTTTGAAGAAACTCCTTCATGGCTACGTCTGTCGACAGTATGCGGAGGGTGCTTTTTGTCGTTATTGTTTTTGTTGTCCATCGCTCTTGACGTGGAATCAGGAATTTCTCTCTCCTGAAAAAAAAAAGGGCAAAAAAAAAAAAAAAACTTGTCTTTCTTTTTCTCTCCCTAGATCTTGACAACTTTCTTTTGTTTTTCTTTTGTCTTCACCTGGGGTGGATAGGGAATCGGGGCAAAGGCTAAAGAGATGGTTTTGAGTTTTAAATATTCCAAAGGTCAGAAAAATCCAAACATGCCCTAACAAAGACAAACATTGCCCTCAGTTTTGTTTCCTAGTGGGGCAAGTATGGGAATTTGAGAATTTAGAGAGAGGAGAGAGAGAGAGAGAGAGAGTAGTTCCAAAACCACAGTTTTGTTTTCTTCCTAGTGGCAATGACCATACAATTGTTATTATCTTGTGATATTAAACTATTAAAGACAAATGGACAAGGAGGTTGAGCAAGCCTCCAAAAGTGGATGCTTCATTTATCTCTATTTTTGGATTCTTTGGTGTCCATTTTCTCGCAAACGACCCTACCGCTCCAATTTCAAATTTGGAAGTTTTAATAGCAAAATTTATGTTTCATATATATATATATATATTTATGACATATTGGGGGAAACTTAAAACTACCCTTTTGAATTTTTTTTAGTGAGTGTTAAATTTTGTTAAATTAGGAAAATAGGTTTTTTTTTTTTTTTTTACCGATTAATCAATGATAGATGGATCTTTGACTGATATTAATATATATTTTTATCCGTCAATCATTTATTGACTTACTGATATTAATATATATTTTTATCTGTCAATCATTTATTGACTTTGGTGGATCAACATTTTGAAGATCACCTTCCGTAAAATGTCCTATCTGCCAAAACCCAACCCCAAGCCCTATGAAACCCATTGTTGTCGTGAAAAGTTTGGTGGCCTCCTCCACCTAAATGCCACGAAACACATTATCGCGACAACCAGGAGCTCTGAACCCATGCACACCAAAACTCAGGCGCCTCAGAATTAGGGCACCCCAAAAATCGAGCGTCACAAAACCTAGGAGTCGACAACACCCCTTTTGCACTGGCAACACCCCATAGGCGGCCCCCTCCCTTACACCTCTACGAATCCCAGGCGCAAGCAACACCCCAAGATCATGGAAATGCTAGATCTACTCTTCATATTTTTTTTTTGGGTTGAAATTTTTTAAAAGTTAACTTTTAAGGAATTTGTAATTTTTAATGATGTATTAACATTTTTTTTAAGTAGGATTTATTTGTATTTGTTATTTAACTCAGTTAATTCGTCAATACACCAAACATAAGATAGGATAATTTTTTTTCTCTCTTATTCAATCCAATCTGAACCTAATAATTTTATCATCTCTGAGGTACCAAATAAAGCTCTCTTGACGTGTATTATTTCTCTATTTCCCTTTCTTTCAATGGGTAATAAAACAGGTTTACTATACTTATTTAAGAAAGATCTTGTATCTAGTACCACATACATCTTATACTAATAATTTTTTATTTAGAAATTTGTAATAACTAGTTACTTTACATGTAATTTCCAATATAAATTCTTTCTACATTATACTATATGAATATTCGTGTAAATTATAAATTTCACTAAAATAATATTAAATTAAAATCACATGATTATTATATATAGCATAAAAAAAATTATAAGGGGGAGTTTGGACCCCATTTCATTCCAAACTCATTTTAAATTTTTTTTGTCTTTTTCTTAAAATGTTTGTTTTTTTTTCAAAAAGTTTTTTATATTTTCTGAAAATTCAAAAAAATTTACTATTACAACTAAAATATTTCAACTCAAACTAATATATCAAACACCCCTTAAGTTACGTTTCGAAGGGATATCGAATAACAGGCTCTTCCTATTTACTTATGCTAAACAAATTTTGCTTAAAGTCGTCAAAGTCGGCAAAAAATATTATATATTAGAACGTGTTGATCGACATAGTAGTTCTAAGTTCTCTGACAAGATTGCCCATCTCACCAGGCTCTTTAATTTAGTTTTGTTTTATTGTAGATTGGACCAATGCTATGTACTTAAAGTACTCATAGGCTATCCAATCACAAATTTCCACGTCATCAGCTGGTGCCATATGTTTAGTGTTTTAAATTTATCAGTTTGTATTGGTTTTCTTTACAAAGGACAAGAATATTAGCGTCTTTAACTTATCCGCTTGTATGAGTTGTCTTGCAAAGGACAAGATAATAAGATCTTGTTGTTAGTGTGGTATACTATGGCAAAAGATTTTGTGGATTTTTATTTTTATTTTATTTTATTTTTTTGCGGGGTGCAGGACTCCGTGGAACTTCACTGCCAATATGAAGGATCAGATCTTATTAATAATTATTATTTATTAAAAAAAAGTTGAAATTATGCGTTGCTTTAAATATGCTCATATTTAATAATTTTCAAAAACAAAATATATTATGATTTACTCCATAAAACGTCTTTTAAATGGCACCATGCCATTTATGCATTCTTAAGAAGTCTCCTTAAAAAAAAAAAAATACTACCATTTAAAAAATGAAAAGTCCAAAAATCGAAAATTAATTTATACACTCACGCAACCAAATACTTTAGCTAAGCCCCCTAAGTAGCTAAAGACTATTTGTGATTGAAGTGTGAATATTTCTTAGACTTTTATTCTAAAGAAGTAACTTGTTTAATTGAATTGTGTCGTTTTTTCCATTATCTGTTCTACCATTTCAAAGCCAAAATTCAGAGGATTATTTTGGTAAAAGAGTATTTGTGTATCGAAGTGAATATTTCTTATATTTTTGAAAAATATTTCTTCTATTTTCGAAAAACAAAGCGAAGTCAATTAAATTAGTCCAAATTATTTTTGGTTGGTTATCACATGAGCCTATAGTGTTAAGAAATATGGACTAATAATAACTAATTTGTTGTCGTTCGAAAAACAAGTCACAAACCTCCTTTTTTTTTTTTTTTTTGCTAAACCTAAGTGTTATTGTAAAATCCATGCATGCTTTACTCTAGCTATCTATCATTTTTTGGACTAGTTTTTCATTGTAAACCATAAATATCTACAAAATCTTTTATGTAGAGATTTGAGGTAAAAAGTCTATGCCACAAGATACAGCATAAGAAAGTGGGTGTTCCTTATTCATCATTTAAAAAAAAAAAAAAAAAAAAAAGAAAAAAAAAGCGGGTGGTCTTCTTTGTGTGAAAAAAATTATTATAATAAAAGAAAGTAGCTCTGCAGATAGATTGTGCTGCACCATGAATATGCATACATTCATGTGTCTTCTATACATATATATATATATATATATTATCACATAAGATCGATATTGCCAATAGATTGTACCATACAATAACAATACACATACATCCATACATCCATACATGTGTGCGTGTGTGTGCATATATTTATATATATATATGTGCATGTATATATTTATGTGTGTGTGCGTGAGTGCATTATAGTAGTCTTATGTATTGACCGATAGTCATAGCAATTTGTCCTAATGACAAGAAATCCATCAAGTCATTCAATTAAGGTAAGATTCCTTATTGGAACCAGAGTACGTAAAGGAGTGGTTAACATCTGTTTTGAGTCATACATACATACATACATATATATATATATATATATGCTTGGTTGATGATATTTCTTAACAGCTTCTTCTCTACAAAAGAAATATGAAGTGATTTATGTCGTTGAAGCCCTGGCCTATTCACAGTCAGTTCCACGTCTTAACAATGCCGGTGATATTTATCTCCTAATGTTCACTTGGGAAGTCACATATGTACGTGTGGTTCAAATATGAACTTAAAAAGATAACCAGGTCTAATCAATAAAAGATTTTATTCTTATTTATAATCTCTTATCTTTATTATCATTCTCCTTTATCTTCTTAAATTTTAAAAACTCCTATTATGTCTCTTGGATTTTGAATTACTCTTACTTAACTCGCTTTGTAAAAAATATAATTTTCATTAAAAACATATTAAAAAAGAGAGAGAGTTAAATGCAATTATAATACGGTATTTTTCCTTGAGTTCCTCATAGAAATTCTAATGATGAGATTAAATGAGACTAATTTCTCTATTTTTTTTTCTCTGTTTTTAATAGAAATTCTACTAAAAAAAGTTCAAGTAAGAGTTAAGCAAAACTAATTCAAAATTCTTGGGGTTAAGTGGAGATATTTTAAAATCTATGAGGTAAAATGAGAATGATTCTAAAATTTAAGAGGACAAGGGTGCGATTAACCAATTATATGTATCATGTGGTAAAATTTAAGGCTCTCACAGTGTACGTAGGCCATAATCACCCAATTATTTGTGATTGAAGTGTGAATATTTCTTAGACTTTTTATGCTAAGAAGTAACTTGTTTAATTGAATTGTGTTGTTGTTTTTTTTTTCCATGATCTGTTCTACCATTTCAAAGCCAAAATTCAGAGGATTATTTTGGTAAAAGAGTATTTGTGTATCGAAGTGAATATTTCTTATATTTTTGAAAAACAAAGCGAAGTCAATTAAATTAGTCCAAATTATTTTTGGTTGGTTATCACATGATCCTATAGTGTTATGAAATAAGGACTAATAACTGATTTGTTGTCGTTCAAAAAACAAGTCACAAACCTTTTTTTTTTTTTTTTTTTTTTGGCTAAACCTAATTGTTACTGTAAAATCCATGCATGCTTTACTCTAGCTATCTATAATTTTTTGGACTAGTTTTTCATTGTAAACCATAAAATATCTACAAAATCTTTTATGTAGAGATCTGAGGTAAAAAGTCTATGCCACAAGATACAGAATAAGAAAGTGGGTGTTCCTCATTCATTTAAAAAAAAAAAAAAAAAAAAAAAAAACGCGGGTGGTCTTCTTTGTGTGAAAGAAAATTATTATAATAATAAAATATACAAAACAAGAAAGTAGCTCTGCAAATAGATTTTCCTACACCATGAATATGCATACATTCATGGGTCTTCTATACATATATATATATATATATATATATAGATATTATCACATAAGATCGAATTTGCCAGTAGATTGTACCATACAATATCAATACACATACATACGTACATGTGTGTGTATGTGTGTGTGTGAGTGCATTAGTGGTCTTATGTATTGACCGATAGTCATAGCTATTTGACCTGCTGACAAGAAATCCATCAAGTCATTCAATTAAGGTAAGATTCCTTATTGGAACCAGAGTACGTAAAGGAGTGGTCAACATCTGTTTTGAGTCATACATACATACATATATATATATATATATGCTTGGTTGATGATATTTCTCAATAGCTTCTTCTCTACAAAAGAAATATGAAGTGATTTATGTCGTTGAAGCCTTGGCCTATTCACAGTCGGTTCCACGTCTTAACAATGCCGGTGATATTTATCTCCTAATGTCTACTTGTGAAGTCACATATGTACGTGTGGTTCAAATATGAACTTAAAAAGATAACCAGGTCTAATCAATAAAAGATTTTATTCTTATTTATAATCCTTTATCTTTATTATCTTTCACACTTTATCATCTAAATTTTAAAAAATATTATTATATCCGTTTGATTTTGAATTATTCTTACTTAACTCATTTTGTAAAAAATATAATTTTCATTAAAAAAATATTGAAAAAGAGAGAGAGTTAAATGCAATTATAATATGATATTTTTCCTTGAGTTTCTGATAGAAATTCTAACGATGAGATTAAATGAGACTAATTTCTCTGTTTTTAATAGAAATTCTACTGAAAAAAGTTCAAGTTAGAGTTAAGTAAAACTAATTCAAAATTCATGGGATTAAGTGGGATATTTTAAAATCTATCAGGTAAAATGAGAATGATTCTAAAATTTAAAAGGATAAGGGTGAGATTAACCAATTATATTTATTGTGTGGTAAAATTTAAGGCTCTCACAGTGTACGTAGGCCATAATCATACCAGTTATTTGTGATTGAAGTGTGAATATTTTGGTGAATGAGTTTGAATTGAAAATTTTAAATTTGAGTTGAAAATTTTTGTTGACTTTTCAGAAAAGATAAAATTTTTTTTAGAAAAAGAAAAAAACTTTTTCAGAAAAAGATAAAAGCTAAAATGAAAATTTTGAATTTAAACTCGAACACCAAACGAGATTAGGCTTTTGTTCTAAAGAAGTAACTTGTTTAATTGAATTGTGGTGTTTTTTTCCATTATCTGTTCTACCATTTCAAAGCCAAAATTCGGAGGATTATTTTGCTAAAAGGGTATTTGTGTATCGAAGTGAATATTTCTTATATTTTTGAAAAACAAAGCGAAGTCAATTAAATTAGTTGAAATTATTTTTGGTTGGTTATCACATGATCCTATAGTGTTGTGAAATATGGACTAATAACTAATTTGTTGTCGTTCAAAAAACAAGTCACAAACTTTTTTTTTTTTTTTGGCTAAACCTAATTATTACTGTAAAATCCATGCATGCTTTACTCTAGCTATCTATCATTTTTTGGACTAGTTTTTCATTGTAAACCATAAATATCTACAAAATCTTTTATGTAGAGATTTGAGGTAAAAAGTCTATGTCACAAGATACAGCATAGGAAAGTGGGTGTTCCTCATTCATTTAAAAAAAAAAAAAAAACGCGGGTGGTCTTCTTTGTGTGAAAAAAAAATTATTATAATAATAAAATATACAAAACAAGAAAGTAGCTCTGCGAATAGATTTTGCTACACCATGAATATGCATACATTCATGGGTCTTCTATACATATATATATATATATATATTATAACATAACATAAGATCGAATTTGCCAATTGATTGTACCATGCAATATCAACATACATACATACATACATGTGTGGGTGTGTGTGTATATATATATATGTGTGTGTGTGCGCGCGCGCGTGCGTGTCTATATGTGTGTGTGTGTGAGTGCATTAGTAGTCTTTTGTATTGACCGATAGTCATAGCAATTTGACCCGATGACAAGAAATCCATCAAGTCATTCAATTAAGGTAAGATTCCTTATTGGAACCAGAGTATGTAAAGGAGTGGTTAAAGTCTGTTTTGAGTCTCTACAAAAGAAACATGGAGTCATTTATGTCGTTGAGGCCCTGGCCTATTCACTGTCCGTTCCACGTCTTAACAGTGCCAGTGATGTTATCTCCTAATGTTTACTTGGGAAGTCACGTTTGTACGTGTGGTTCAAATATAAACTTAAAAAGATAACTAGGTCTAATCAATAAAAGATTTTATTCTTATTATAATTCCTATCTTTATCATCGTTCCTATTCCATCTTCTGAATTTTAAACACTCATGTTATATTCTTTAGATTCTGAATTACTCTCACTTAACTCACTTTATAAGAAATATAATTTTCATTAAAAACATATTGAAAAAGAGAGAGAGAGTTGAATACAATTATAATATGGTATTTTTCCTTGAGTTGCTCGTAGAAATTCTAACGATAAGATTATGTGAGACTAATTTCTCTATTTTTTTTCTTTGTTTTTAATATAAATTCTAATAAAAAGAGGTCAAGTAAGAGTTAAGCAAAACTAATTCAAAATTCATGGGGTTAAGTGAGATATTTTAAAATCTATTAAGTAAAATGAGAATAATTGTAAAATTTAAGAGGACAAAGGTGAGATTAACCAATTATATGTATCGTGTGGTAAAATTTAAGGCTCTCACTGTGTACATAGGCCAGAGTCACACTTGGCCGAGTAGGTTCCCACTGAAGTTTTTTTGGGGGGAAAAAAAAAGTAATCCTTAAAAATTTTACAATTTCCTATTCCTCTTTATTCCAAATTGTTATTCTTATATGAGCCTAATAAAAACTTTAGCCTATTGTCAAAATCTATTGATCATTCCAAAAAAAAAAAAAAAAAAAAAAAAGCAACGATTGAATGATAGTTTGACTGTGTATACTGAGAAAGAAATCTTCGATCATTTTGAAAATAAAGCTATTATGTAGCGCTTTAAAAGTATTAAAAACTTGACATGATTAATTGTAATATGTTTTGTGCTTTTTTTTTTAAATGTTTGCTTTTAGTAATTCTTAAGAAAAACTGTAATTAAGGAGTCCGCTTCTCTTTGAAGGTTTCATTGGAGATCAAAGTTTTGTTTTCGTCATGTCAATAATCCATATCACTGAATAATATCGCAAAGTTTTATTTTCTTCCTTGGGTTATTTACACCAATAGTCTCTAAAGACAAAGGCATATTTCACTTTAACCCCCAAATTCAATTTTAGATGCCTAGTTACCTAATGGTTTCTGAAATATAACCTCCGTTTGAAGAAACTATCTAGATTGTAATATTTAGATGAAAATATTTGAATAAAAACATTTAAACTGAAGTATTTAAATTGTCAATTGAACGCATTGGATGTTAACATTTAGAATAATATATTTGAATTTGTGTTTAAAAGTGAAAATGGACATCCCAATTTGTATTAATTTAGATGTAAAAAGTTCAAACACCTATGTGGATATGCCTTTCAAATGAAACGGTTTAAATCGAAATAAATGGTTGTCCCAAATAGATCAATAGCTTTATCCCCTTTATTATTTATTTATTTATTAAATAAAAGCTGTTTTATTAAGCAATGATATCTAAAGAAATAACATTAAAAACTATAAAGGGAGTATCACCAATTCACATATTGGTACAATTAGAATTGAGCCCCAATTTATTAATTATTAAACTTATAATTTGAATAGGAAATTTAACATGAGAATGCAACATGAGAATTTTAAAAGGAAAAAAGAAAAAAGGTTAAAAATAAACAAGCAAATCTAAAAAAAATCAGTACGGACCTTTTTTTTCCTTTTTTTTTTTTTTTAATTTTAATTCAGATCTGATTTTTTTCCCCTTCTCTTTGTAAAAATCTACTTGTTCGGATCTTTTGGGACAAGGAAGACTTCGTCACCATGGTGGCAAACTTTCTTGGTTACAATGTCTACGATCTCAACCTCACTAAATTTATTTCTCTCTGCCATGGCCCGGGGGTTGCAACCACGAGGGTAGTGACGTAAGTGTCTCTCGTAGTTCTCTTCTCCGGCGAGCCCACCAAAGAAGAAGTTTTTTTATTCATAATTTTTTTAATGCATATTTTGTTTGATGTGATTAGAAAACTTTTGAGTTTGAGTATGATATTTCAATAAAATAGATAAAATTTTCTTTTTGTAACTATGAGACTTCTACATATGGCGTAATCAATTGCAGTCAGCTTTGTCTATATTTCTATGGGAAAGACCATCTTGCAACATTCATTTTTCATTCAACACTCTACATTTTCTACCTTGCCAATGCAGCAAAGTAACTATCCCCTACAAGAGAATTTTTCAAACTTTTAAAGATACTAGCCCCAAATTAGGTGAAGAACCATGTTTTGAACACCCCTTATAATTTTGTCAATTCTAACATTAAAGTTGATAATTTAAGTGTCATGAAATGACAAAATGATCAATTTTAATATTATAATGATATAAATATAACGATGTGTCAAATTTATGGCATTCTTGCGTATAGCTAAGGGTAGTTTGTTATACATCTGTAGTTATAAAGGGCAAATTGCAAAAATAATAATTAATTTCTGGTAGGCATATTGTCAATGAATGAATGAGAAGACCCTGCATTGGTGCACATAATAGGTAAAAGGTTTAAATAAATAAATAAGAGGTAAAGGTGGGTACTTTCAAAAACCAGTATTGTTACATTGTTAGCCGGTGCTTGGTAGAGTTGAAAAGAAAGAAAAAAAAATTGAATGAGAAATTTTAAAAATAAAAAATGAAAAATATGAAAAATGTAAATTGCCGAATGGCTGGTATTGGACACCCAAATTAATATCTGATTAAGCTTGAAAATGAATGATATAAACAAGTTAAATTAGCAAGCAAAACGACTAACGGTGTGAACGAAAATCCTGACTAACAAAGGGAATGGGACAACCCCAAGACGCTCTAGCTCCCCGATCGGATAACAACCTATTGGGTACTTTGAAAAGTAAGAAAGCTACTAGTCTTTGTGCTCAAACGAAGTATTTTGATCTTAAAAAACTCTCTTCCCATGCAAATATTCTTGTTTAATGGCATAAGCTCGGTTTCTTCCTTTTGATCAAATCTATAACCTTCATTAGCATATTCATTTACTGTAGTTTCCCTGATCAAACTAGAGGTTATCAAGGAGCCATGCATAGTACTGAATATGAGGTCAATATATTTTCACCAAATTAATATATGGTTGATATCTTTTCTAAGTTAAAAATAACTGATTGATTATGATTAATCATCGATTGACCAATGTTAATATGTTTTTTTACTAATTAATTGTGATTAATCAGTATTGATTAATTATAATCAATCATTAATTAAAGTTTATTTTTTTAAATAGAAAAATTTTGATCATTTGCTTAATTAAAAGTAAAAAAAAAAAGTCTATTTATCTAATTTTTTACATATACATAAATATATATATATATATTTTTTAAATAAGACAATTGATAAAACATTAGTAGTGTGTTTGGTTGATTAGTTTGAGTTGAAATATTTTAGTTATAATAGTAAATTTTTTTGAATTTTCAAAAAAGACAAAAAACTTTTTGAAAAAAAGATAAAAAAAAAATACAGTTTGAGTTGAAATGAACTAATTTACCAAACAAACCCTAGAAGTATTTGGCTCAATTTTGCAGCTTTCTGGAACCGTCTTGGGCCAAAAATGGCGTCGTCTTCGTCTTCGGCTTCTTCAGCTCTCTCAAGATTGTCCAATCTCCGGAAACACTTGGGCACATCGAATTCATTCTCGGATAACAAGGTTCCTGTTTCCCAACGCAGAACTATTTCAGAGCTTCTATTTCCTCATAAGTTTTCACTATTTCATTGTCGTTGGTGAACAGGCTGTTGGATTAATCAAGGTCTCTCCGGAGGTCTCTGAAGCTTTGTCAAACGGCAAGGCTGTCGTTGCTCTTGAATCCACCATTATTTCCCACGGTAAAATCTCTGTTTCCGGTGAAATATACTTGCTTTGTGGTGAACTTCATGGAGTGCACTCCACCTGTTTGTTGAAATTCCTCTGACCCGTTTTTTGCATATTCTGATTCTCGGTTGAATAATATATTGTTAAAGTATGATTTTGTTTGTGCGAAGAGATGCAATGTCCAGGAAATCTAGTAAAAATGCTTGTTCATGAGTAACTTCATGGACTGTAGTCAACCTGTTTGTTGAAATTTCTCTAACCCAATTTTGTATTTTTTCGTTCTTTAATGTAGGGGCTGTTTGTAATAGTTTTCTGGGTTCTGAACTTCTGATGTACAAAAACATTTTAGCTGTTAAAAGTCATGATTTTGTATGTGTATAGGGATGCCTTATCCACAAAATCTGGAGACTGCTAAGGAGGTTGAGGCAATTGTGAGGAATAATGGAGCTGTTCCCGCCACCATTGCGATTCTAGATGGCAAGCCATGCGTAGGTGTTTATATTTAACTTTAGCTTTGTAATTCCAATTACATTTACTTGTTGGTAAGGTCAGTATCAGACAAGTTTTCACTTAAATGCTTCCATTTGAATTTTATAATGTTCTGATTCCTAGTTGTATATCAGCTTTAACAATGCTTCAGTCCATAAAGTTCAGAAGATGTTATTTCATTAGTTTATTTAACGTGATACCCAGCCGATTTTGTACGAGCCTAATTTTTTTGTGAATTTTGAGTTGCCTGATTTTGGTCGTCTATTGAACACATTGTCTGGAGATTTGTGGGAGACTGTATCTGCTGCTAACATGGTTCCTTCTCTACTATAGGAAATACTCTCAATAATTTGTCATTACTTCATATATGTTGCCAAACTATCTTGTAGGTTTGAGTTTAGAAGAGCTTGAGAGGCTTGCCATAATTGGAACCAAAGCTCAAAAGACTGCTAGAAGAGACATTGCACACGTTGTAAGTAACTCGTTACAAATTGCAGTTATTGGTAATTAGGTTACTCCTGGATAATTTATAGAATTGGTAAAGTAGTTTACTAGATTTTCTTTATAGACTAAAGTTTCTGTCAAGAAAAAGCTACTGAGTCATTTATAATATGCAACTGATGGTTTTGCACGATGACTTTGCTGTTTTTCAGGTGGCAACCCGGGGAAATGGTGCAACAACTGTATCTGCAACCATGCTTATTGCTTCTATGGTGATAACTTGGCTCTTAATCTGTTGTTTTCCTTTAAAAGGAAAAACTATCCCCTATTTGGGTCACAGAAACACCAACTTTCCTATTCAAAATTTTGTTCTAATTGTTCAGTTTTTTTAATGCTCGACCAACAACTTATTGCAGGTTGGTATTTCAGTCTTCGTTACTGGAGGAATTGGAGGAGTGCACAGACATGGTGAACATAGTAAGTTTTGTCTATTTGTTTATTTATCTGATAGATACCTACTTCCTGATTGAACCTACCATTCCCATGTGTAGTACTGCTAGTATGTACCAGGAATTTGAAATCAGAGTGATGACTAATATGTAAGTTACCTTAAAATTTAAGTTGTCAATGTTTCTTTGTTTCTTCAAACAAAATTTAGGACAAGGTCACATGCAAGTTTTTAGTCCATCGCTACAAACAGATCCCATGGTGAGCTGTAGATTATACATCGACAGTGATCTTGGAACTTTTCTTCAGTTCTTGTATGGTTGTTGGGAATTAAGTAAGAGAGTGATTGAAAACTATTTCTTGCTTCATTTTGTAGATGTTGGAATTAATTTTTGTTTTCTAACTTCTGACTCCATGAAGGAAAAATGGTCATAAAGTACTCCATAGATGTGTCGGTTGATTGAAAGCATCCTTCTCATTGATTCATTAAAAAGATCATCTTTTCCATCTAGTTTATTATTCACGATTTATGATGGATTGGCTAGTTTATCTTTGTTAACGGGCTTGTTGAAGCATGATCGTTATTGCCCAGTTGTCCTGCACCTTCTTTTTTAATACTCCAAGGACCTTATTTTAGTGTTCTACCTGCAGCAATGGACATATCTTCTGATCTTACCGAGCTTGGGAGGACACCAGTGGCAGTCATTTCTGCTGGTGTAAAATCAATATTAGACATTCCCAAGACACTAGAATACTTGGTACTTGATATGAACGCCAATAAATCGTTAGAAGCCTAGGATTAATGTACTAATAATATTAATTACTTTTTCTTAAATGTCACTGTAGGAAACACAAGGAGTTTGCGTTGCTGCTTACAAGACCAATGAGTTTCCAGCATTTTTCACCGAAACTAGTGGCTGCAAAGTACTGATTATCTCGATTCACAATTCTCTGTGTTTAAGTTGAAATGTCTACTCTTAAATAAGCATGTCACTGTTTCATCTTGGTATCTTAGTAAAATCTTTCGTTTATAATGGGTTTTCATCTTCATATATGCCTTGAGTTTGGTGTCATAGTTTATGTGCATTATTATATGTCATACATTCATCTAAGTGGTTTGTGTTAATTAGAGTCTGGTTGTTTCTCAAAGCAATAAGGCAGAGTATTGGAGAAACATTCATCTTCACAAAAACATTAATTATAATATCCCTGGTTATGTCAATAAAAGTTGCATTATTCTTTTCAGTTCCTCCCTCTTCCCTATAACCATCTTCCGAGTAAATTGGTTAAAATGTCCGCATCTCCAAGACACTTGTCAAGGCATGCAATGATAGTCCTTTATATTTGGGTTATATTAGGATGATGCATTCAAGAAAACAACAGTTGTGTATAAATTATGGCTAAAATGTCTTAGTGATTTGCGGGTTTTTTATCTTCTTTGGATAGGTGCCTTGCCGTGTGGACTCACCAGAAGACTGTGCTCATCTAATCGGTAAATGCTGAAGTCAATTTATTACTAAATTCTGTATGGAGCGTGTTTAAATTATACAATAATATCCTAGGCTTTTTGTTTGGTTAATTTACATTTGGCAGATGCAAACGTGAAACTTGGTCTTGGAACTGGGATTTTGATTGCAGTTCCTATTCCACGAGAACATTCAGCTTCTGGAAGCTTAATTGAGTCTGCAATACAAAGAGCTATGGCAGAAGCTAGGTAAAACAAGCATCTTTTGTGCATCAACAGTTTCGATGATATTTTGTGTTTATTTATTTGAACTTCGTTTATTAATTATGTTACATTGGAGCCGCACCTTAGGGACAAGAACATTACTGGAAATGCTGAAACTCCTTTCTTGCTTGCGAGAGTGAATGAGCTAACCGGAGGAGCTTCTCTTTCTTCAAGTATCCTTTTCCTAATCTTTCTTTTTGCTAATCACCCTTTTCCTAACTTCAGGTATCGATTTTCATATTACCCGTCATAGGATATGAAGGATGATTGAACAACCTGCATTAGTATTTACATAATTTTCCTTTTCATTTACTATTATCTTTGGGTGTAATGTTCTTTGATTTATTTTAAAAGTTTCTTAACGAAATCCTAGACATTGCATTGGTGAAGAATAATGCCCTTGTAGGTGCTCAAATTGCTGTAGCACTTTCCCGCCTTAGAGAAAATTGTAACAAAGGTGAAGTTGCGGTTTGTTCATTTGTTGGTCAATATGTTAAATCTAAGTAAAAGTGAATCGCTTAAATCTGTATATAGTAATGAAACATAAAATCCTGGTATACTATTTCTTAAAGACAAGCTAGTGAATGTTTAACACCTCGTAAATTATATCTCCTGTCAATCAGCTTGTCCGTTTTGCGTTGTCTGTGTTGTATATATCTTATAGATGCTTTGCAGCACGTGTCATTGTTGACTAAAACTAGTCAATCTGTTTGGCAGGCAATTCAAATTCCAAATTATAGGCCGCCATGTGCATTGTCTGGATCAGGAAAAACTTGTCATGTAGAGCACGGAGTTTCCCTTTTCTACTATGACTCCCTTTCATCTTAAAATGGTATTTGAAGTCACCACTGCACGAGGTTCCATTGTATTTTAAGTTCCTAGAAACAGTCGGAACCATGATTGCTTGTGACCTATGAAGCCTTTATATCTCAGTTCCTTTCTAGCTCGCCTATCATACGCAGCGGTTTTCTTTTGCGTTTGTGGCTGGTTGTTTAAAGTAATAGAATGTACGACTCCTGGTGTATGTTTTCATAGTTTTATCCAAATTTCATTTTAGGATATGATGGTGGAAATTGATGCATTTTGAATGGTTTGGAGTGTCGGGAGTTCTGTCAAAATCGAATCAATTTGGGACAAAATAGAAAAAGAGTTGAAAATTTTTATTGAATTGGGTGTTAAACCTACGTTTACAGGGGAAGATAATGAGAAATTAATTAGGAGCTCACAGAGTGTTCTAGCTGTCATACAGAGATTACTCTTCCAATATGAAGTAACAGAGAAAGAATAAAAGCCCTTTTGAGAATATTTTGGAAATTATTTTGTTTTGAGCACGAAATAGAAACGAGAATTTTTGTGATTGTTATTGAGATATGTTTTGAAATTTTATTTGGTTGTGTTTTCATCAGAATTGGTTTGAATATGTCTATGAAAATATTTCTTCGGTATATGAACTAGAACGTGAAAACAGAACAATTTAATTTCAGTTTTTCGTTTCTTAACAAATATATCGTTTATGTTTTCTTACTTGGTGCAAACTAAATGCTTGGAATTGTTTCCAAAAACAATTTTATTGAAAAATATGGCAAACGTTTTCCAAATATGGCCAAATCTTTGGAATACACAGCTCAGAAGGTAAATATTTTCTCAAATTTCAGATGCCCAAAATGAGCAAAAAAAAAAAAAAAGCCTATCATTATTAAGTTCAAAATTAGTTGTTTTGCAAAACTTTAGAGGTGTTTGGTATGTTAGTTTGAGTTGAAATATTTTAATTGTAATAGTAAATTTTTTTGAATTTTCAGAAAAGACAAAAAATTTTTTGGGAAAAAAACAAAAACTTTTTAGGAAAAAAACAAAAAAAAGTTTAAAATGAGTTGGAGTTGGACTGGTTGGCAAACTCCCCCTTAAAAATTTTGTGATATGTAAATTAAATTTCTCTGTATGTAGATGAAAGTATGCACGCCCATGCCAGATTGATTATTTGCATATTTTCTGGTCGAGAATTTTTTTTAAATAAAAAAGTGAAAAATATCTGAGTCATTATGAAAGGTATATATTAAAAGACAAAAAAGTACATGGGTCTTTTCCTAAGGATGAAGACAACACACGTGGGGTAACTTCGGTAATTTGGAACTGCATATTTAACGACCACAAAATAAACTGATTTTTCTCTCTTGTTTCCCTCCTTTGCCATTTGCCATATCTTTCTCTCTTGTCCTTCTCAAATGGCTTCCCGACTCTCATTCAGTCGAATCCCGGAAATCCCAGTTGAAAGTTTCCGAAAACACCCTCGACAAGCGTCTCTTTTCGCTGTTCCGCCACTCAATCTCCACTCAAAGTGTGCCCATTCAAGGACCATTTCTAGCTCCAGAGGAGAATTTGTGCAAGCAATTCGTGCTGTGAGAGAGGAAGTCGTTCAATCTCCAATTTCAGAATCGGCCCGTGATTCTGAAACTGTCCCTTCTTCCTCTTCTAAGCTCGTTCTCGTCGTCGGTGGCACTGGCGGTGTTGGTATGGCCTTTTTGCTCTATGCTTTCTTATGCTTTTGAAGTGTAGATAACCTTTTCTCTTTTAGCACTGAATAAAAAGTATTTCATAAATTGTTCGGATTTTGATTATTTTGTTTTGTGTCACTGTTACGTCAACTACTATTATTTCAAATTTGGCCCCACAAGAATAGCCATTGTCTCACTTTACTCCTACAACTCAAAATAGTACAAAACTCTCCACTGAACTTATCATAAGTTACAACTTTAGTACTCCTGTCATTGCAACGTTGATTTCTTAAACGATTTTAATCAAATGAGCTCGCTGGGTGACCTATATGTGATAAAATCCACTCAAATATTGGTTGCACTTTACTAACGAGTCACATGATTAAAACTGTCAAGGCTAAAAGAACCAGAGTTATGACATATGATAAGCTTAGGGGGATTTTGTGTAAGAAAAATGAGATAATACCTATTTTTCGGGGCTAAATTTTACCCAAAACAGTTTTGTTAAACTTTTTTTTTTTTTTTTTAAAATTGGTTCTACATTAAAAAAAAAATGAAGCCTATAAATCTATGTATGTATGTCCTTTGTGTCCTGCTTGTAAGTCATAGTTTTCACCTCGTTTTGTTGTTGTTGATTTTTTTTTTTTTTTTTTGGTCGTTGAAAAAACGGTTGGTTTTTTGAAAATTTGAGTTTTGAACATACCCTTTTGTGGATTTATCATGAGCAGTTAATTTTTATGAGATTACTTACTTGATTGAAGTGAGTGAATGAAATGATTGTTTCCTTCAAAAATTCAGTATTTTAGATATTACACTTCTGTGTTTTTTGTTAAGAAACTGTTCAGATTTGATACTTTCAATTATTCCTTTCAGGGCAATTGGTAGTGGCGTCGTTGCTCAACCGGAATATCAAGTCGCGCCTACTACTTCGTGACCCTCAGAAAGCAGCTACGTTTTTTGGTGAACAGGATGAAGAGACATTACAGGTACCGGCGTTCTCGTGATGCAGTATTTCTTGCTTGAAACATGTTCTGTTTCTTCTTGATACTGGATCTTATTGTTGTAGAAATTCTAAATTTTGACAGGTAGTCACAGGAGATACTCGGAACCCGGGAGACTTGGATCCAAGTTTTTTTGAGGTTTGTACTTTAATGGCTTTTTATAACATCAGAGAATGTGTACTCTTGGTTGCAAGTTTCTTTATTAACTTGCTTTGGATGTGATATTGTCTCCCAGGGTGTCACACATGTTATATGCTGCACGGGGACGACGGCTTTTCCTTCGAAACGGTGGGATGGAGACAATACTCCAGAAAGAGTAGGTGAGATTATCTACTTGAACTCTTTCGCTACACGATTGATATTTTCGCTGCGTAACGTCTTTTAGAAAATGAATTCATACGCCTGCAGGCACAAAGACTAGCGTGAAGCGTCTTTTTCGTTTTGTCTAAATGTGGTTTCGTTATTTTTTACTAAATGTTTTGCTTTGAAGATTGGGAAGGAGTGAGAAATCTTATATCTGCGCTTCCTTCGTCGGTGAAGAGAGTTGTTCTTGTTTCATCAATAGGCGTGACCAAGTTCAACGAACTTCCATGGAGGTAAGGCCAACGGTGGGTGAATTAGTCGTCTTTGGTGATCACGTAAAACCAAATTAGTTGAATGTTTTGGATCCTAGCCATGGTAATCTCTCTTTTTTCGGTCATTAAAAACCGCTGCTTTTTGTTTCTTTTTTGTGCTTTCGCAAATTAATGACTTGTTTTCCTTTTTAATTAGCATTATGAACCTTTTTGGCGTACTCAAATACAAGAAGATGGGAGAGGATTTTCTTCAAAATTCTGGTCTACCATTTACAATCATCAGGTTTTTTAGATTTACCAAAATTTATCGTATCGAGTTTTGAACAAAATCGACCTTCGCAGAAAGTTTCTGCATGATCTTACATTTTCGCTTATTTCTTATTTACATGCATACAGAGCGGGAAGATTGACGGACGGTCCTTACACATCTTATGATCTAAATACCTTGATTAAAGCTACTGCTGGGCAACGACGTGCAGTTCTTATCGGTCAAGGTATGTTGTTCTGTATGAGACGAGTTAAAACTTGTTTTTCTTAATCACATTTGTACATATCTTTTGCTTAACAAGTAAACGAATCCGTTCGCAGGAGACAAACTGGTTGGTGAGGTTAGCCGACTTGTTGTAGCTGAAGCTTGCATTCAAGCATTGGACATAGAATTCACGCAAGGCAAAATCTATGAAATCAACTCAGTTGAGGTAAATACTCTCAAGACGATTGCGTTGAACAACATTTTGGCTAGAATCAGCAATGCATCTAAAGATGACACTGCACTTTCCTTGTGTAAAATTGAGATGTTTTTTCGCTAAAATGCCGGTGTTTGTGCAGGGAGAAGGGCCGGGAAGTGATCAGCAGAAGTGGCGAGAACTATTCCAATCTGCACAAACCAAGTAACTGGATTCACATTTCATTTGATTCTCCATTTGTGCGTCTGTCAAAAGATGTTGTTCCGAAGAGAAAAATGGAGTGTAGCACATAATTGCCTATAGAATGTATATAGACACTGTAAACGATATTTTTCGTGTCATTGTGTTGTGATATGTGATCATATTCTTTTCTGTTTATTTCTTGGCATTTGCAACTCATGAATGCACTATGTCCTTAGATTTTTTTCCTTTTTTTTTTTTTTTTCCATGGCTAACAAGTTTATTTATCTAGACGTAACATGTAATTAATGAACTAGATTGACTTGGCTTTTATAAAATTGGGTTGAACTGGCATTAGAAACGAGAAAGCAATTGCAATCTAAGCGAGAAAATGGTTTTTTAGACTCCAAGAACGGATTTGCATGGCAGTCAGCTAGGCGATTACTGACTGATTTCAGTTGGTTTTTTTTTTTTTTTTTTTTTTTTTTTTTTTTTTTTTGAAAATTGCTAACCATGATTGTTGAAAGTATAGACGGCTTGAATTTTTTATTTTTTATTTTTTATTTTTTTGCAAGTGGCTTGTACGGTTTGTTGGACGACTTGGGGTTAATCTTAATTGACCTCCATGTAGTTGACATAATCATACTCTTTACTTGTAATTTTTATGTTATTTTATTTTATTTTATTTTATTTTTCTGGAAACTACAGTCAATTAGCTGATTTTATTACAATTTCCAAGGTCAACTAGTTGTTAAAAAAGTAATTTATTTGAAAGTTTTGAACCTGTCCGGCTTCCAGATAGAAGACAATCCCCACATAGGTCTGATTTTGCTTCCCAACCTTTTGATTTCTGGAACCTGATGTAGACAAAGGTTTTAATCACACGTAAGAATTCTAACAGATTTATGTGGACAGAACAAGGCCACATGAGGTATTGAAAATAGCTGTTTCCTACTTTTTCTTGAAAACGGGCATATTACGTGTTATTTCTGATAACATTTTCACAGGTACCTTTCGAAAACTTGAAGAGATAATAATTAAACTTTGACCAGTAGAAACTGTCAAATGGTTTGATACAACTTATCCCCAAAACTAGCTCAAGGGAAGAGGGAGCCTATTTCAAGTATAAACATCACAACAGACTCGTAATTTAGTGATACGAGACAAATGCACAATCTTACAGGAACAATCAGCCCTGACGTATAAGTAGCGACTTTCTTCTAACTGATAATTGATTTTTCGACACTTAAATCAGGATTTTCATTGATTTTCATTATATTTGCTAAAAGTAAAAATAACTTGTTTAGCCACCAAAAAGAGGTTCAAAATTTCATAAACAGTTATATTCCTGATACTTAATCGACAAAATATTGGAGCATAACTGAAAAAACAAATCAAGTGAACATATTTGAACAAAATTTATGGATATATATTTCTACAAGACGTCAAGTTCATGGGAGAGAGGGAGGGAAGGAAGGATGAAGAACGGAAAGAAGGCTGGAATGCATTACGTGTTAATTTGTAGAATCGTTACCGATGAATTCTCCATTTGCGTCCCAAGGGCGGTTCTCAAAGGATTTTCCTATCATACTGCGTCTCTCCCTCACAGTTCCATCTTTGGAGCGGTATTCTGGGAAGTAATCCAGGAACGTTTTGCTTCCTAGTTCATTGATTCCATGAAAAAGGAAGTTCCTCAGCAAGTCCTGCAGGATTGCAAGAACAGTAAAGAACTGGACTAGTAATTGGTGCCGACATAGTTGATGTAACTAAATAATCCTGTACCTTTGCCGCTGTATCCCCGATTAACTTTTTCAAAAGTCCATGACCAGGATCCTGCTTTCCAGAAAATTTGCAAACCCAATGAGTAGCTCACAAAACCAAAATTTGGTTTGTATTTCTTTAAATGTTTTGTTATACTTGTTTTGTCAGAAGTTAGAATTAACAGATGGTTTCAGCATTTGGAAGACATGTGCATTAATCCATGATTAAATCGTTTATGGGGTTCGTTATCCAAACAATGTTAACAGCCTTGGCAGCCTGATTTTCTTTAATCATTCAACTTCATATGTCAGTTGTTTCGATAATTATGTCAAAAAAGTTTGGCAGTGCAAATAGTTTCCTGTTTTCCCTGTTATCAATACCTTTCTATCTCGTTTGTTATTTCTTGAATTGAAACATTTTGAACTTCTTTAATACAAGAAGATCAAAGGCGTGCAGATGATGATTCAAAACTCTAACAATTTCATCCACTAGCAGTTAAAATTAAAAAAAAAAAAAAAAAAAAGAGAGCAAGACACGGAAGAAAAGTGACGTAAAACATTAATCACCTTTTCTGCTCTCCATGCCAAATACCTATGTTGAGCTTCACGATTGCATATAATCCTTGACTCATTGTTCTCCTTTTCTGCTTCATCCATCAGCTCAAGCCACGCCTGCAGAAGCAGAGAAAAATGTAAGATGGTGGTGCCATATTTATATTTTTTGTCATCTACTAGAAATCGATTCACAGGATTGATGTTTATCATAGATTTCCAGTTGGAAGGGAAAAGGCTAATGCATTTATACCTTGTAAAAATCCACGAATGCTGAATACAAGGCATCATATTTCTGTTGGTTTGGAGTAAATTTGGTCCAAATAACAACCGGGGAGAAAAACTTTATAGACTCACTTGTAAGCTTTCCTCCCCAGGGCAAAAGCTGCACGAAATCTGGTGTTACGGTCACCATGCCAGGAATTTTAGAAAATATTTTGAGGAAAAAAAAAAAAAAAAGAGTTGCCAATATTAAAAGCACCAGGACATGCAACTTAATCTTCTGGTAATAAGCATTGCACTTTTGCACGTACCTCGGCATATTTAACTCCGAGAGGCATTAAACTTTTGTAGTACTTCTCTTTGTAATCTCTTCGACCAATGACATCGTGTAAAGGGTTGAGATCCCTATTGATTACCAAACAGAGTCAAGTCCATCCAAAATAATGTAAAGTAATTATTGGTTTTTTATTTTTCATTCTAAATAAAAAACATAGGTAAGCATAGGCAAAGAAGAACTGTTTAACATAATTGAATGGAAATTATATTTTATGGTTACCAGATTGAGATTTGAGAGAGAGAATACTTACAGCAATACTATATTTGTATTTGCATTAGAAAAGAAATTGCCACAAAAAATGGGGAGATCATATTCCGGTTTTGGGAACACACCAAAATCCAAAACCTGCAAAAGAAGAGGGGTAAATCCCGCTTAGGGGATGAAGGCATATTTCATCCACACCACGCAACAAATACAAATGCAGAAGGAGAAATATAAAAAGTAAGGAGCCTATGGGGCATCTTCTGAATAGTTTTTCAGAGAATCTAGGGGCATCATTCACCTGTTCATAGTGATACGATGTTGATCGTGCAAGCTCTAATGTTCAAAGATCGGTGAGAAAACATCAAAATGTTTTCCTAGCCTGTCCATTAACAACATGGTGTATCATAGATGTCCTATCAAGTTAGAGAACACTACCTGCATTGTCTCGCTCTCAATACTCAAACTTCGCAGAAGCCTAATCTTTGGAGCTTGGAATGATTGCATTTGAAGCTCCACTGTAGCATCAGTGGAAATCATGGAACTATAACTTTCCTGATTACATAAAAAACTTGCTTCATCATACTATCGCCATCAATAGATGCACACTCACATTACATAACACATTACAACAGATAAACATGTTCTCACATAAACGCAAAGGGAACTAAAGACACCAGTGTAGAACATGTGGTAATGACGCACTTCTGGTGAATCTAAACTTATAATTGTCAAGTTGTATTAGGAATACTTAAAAGAGCAATGCATTTATACGAAAAAGTAATACTTTCTTGATAACAAAAAAACCTTTTCATTGATTATAAATCAATTACAAGGAAAGAGGATGAGAGATCCTCAATAACAAAGAGACAACAGAAAATAAAATAATCCATACAAAAAACTAAACTCGCAATCTAGTTATCTCTAAACAATTCTAACCTCATATACCCACTATCTACCAATTACATCAGTTCAGTTTAAACAATCAACGAGAATGGAAAAATCCTTGAACACTTTATCTGTTGAAGCCCATAAGGAAGCTAAATATTTGGCTTTTTCAAAAATATCAATCACTTCCATACTCTTTTCCTCAAAAATCCTATAATTTCTCTCCATCCAAATGGTCCATAATAAAGAAATCACTGTACATCTCCACAGAACTTTATTGGACCCCAATCCCACCATGTCCTCCACCATCAACGATTGACAATGCGCTGGCAAGACCCACAAGAATCCCGCTTCCTTTAGCAATGTCTTCCATAAGGTACTTGCCACTTCACAATGAAGCAACAGGCGATCTAATGTTTCGCTATCGTTCCTGCAGAGAGCACACCAACAGGGAGACAGCGCTGAATGAGGATTTCTCCTCTGGACCATGTCACAAGTGTTAATCTCACCATGAAAAACCAGCCATGCAAATACTTTGACCCTATAGGGAACGCTATATTTCCGTATGAAACTAAAGGGTTCAAACTTTGGTGTTTCAGGGTTCTCCACTAACGAAAGGAAGAAGGATTTGCAAGAAAATCCCGATGAATCACACAGCCATACCCTATGATCCAGCATTGACCCATTTGGTGAGAAAGAATTAATCCTTAACAGCAAGGATTGCATCTCCTCAGGCTCCCTATTATTGAGACCTCTCCTAAACCCAAAATCCCTACCTAACTCATTATTTGTATCACTGGACAAAATATCGGCTATAAACACGTTAGGGAAAACAGACAATCTAAATAACCGAGGGAATGAAGACTCAAAGGTTGTGTCTCCGCACCAAATATCTTTCCAGAACATAATTCTATTTCCCACTCCCACTCTCAATGAAATATTTTTAAGAAATGCTTGCAAACCCTGAGATATAAATTTCCAAGGATTTCTAAATGATCCCCTTCTTATCACATTCGAGTCCCAACCATTTGATTGAATGTCATACTTGCTTTTGATTATCTTTGCCCATAAAGATTGTTGTTCCAATGGGAATCTCCATAGCCACTTAACCAAGAGTGCCACATTCTTCTTCTTCAAATTTCCCAAACCCAATCCTCCATTCCGCTTAAAAGTATTACTGATACTTTCTCCTCCATGGCTTGAATGAACTGAAACTAACACTAACTTTCAACCATCCAGAGTCATTATGATAGAACCAACTGAAAACCAATGACAATACTCGAACAATATACCGGTTCAACATAAGCTGAAAAAGATTCTACCTTTTTTCTAACTCACTTGTTTCATTCTCTAAAAGCTAAAAAGCTCTTCAAAGTAGCTTCTGTTTTGAAGTGGAAGAATCTGAAACCGTGGCTTCAAAACCACGCAACTTTATCACCCCCATCTCTCTTCAAGCCCCAAACTTTCTTTTCATGTTAAATTCCAAAAACAAAAAAAAAAAAACAAAAAAACAAAAAAAAAAAAAAGAGTAATTTTTTCCACAAGGAAGTAAATTCACTTCTTGAGTTCCAACAATCTATTCTTTAAGCAACTATCTCAACAAAAACAAAGGGTTTTCCTTACTACAGCAAAGTTTTTTCCTTTACACATCTCTTAAGCCAGTGATCAAATGCAGCTAAAAAAAAAAAAACTAAAAAAGCTTTGATTTTTTACTCTGACGGAACAAACACAGTAACCCATTTTGGGCAAAGACGACCAAAAAAAAAAAAAAAAAAGCCTAGTTATACAGAGGCAAAAAAGCGAACACTAGAGAGACATGGAAAAAGAGTCACTGACCTGCAGAGGAGAAGCTGCCAAATGGGTATGTAGTTTAGTTTCTTCCAAAGCGAAGTGAATGAATTTCCGGTAAGAGATTGCAGAGGAGACTTGTAAGGAAGGTCTCTTCTGCTTCCAACTACAGTTGAGAGAAATGAGTAGTACCGTGCTGGTAAGTGGTCGAGCCATGTGTAGTGATCGGAAGAATTGAAAAGAAGAAGAAAGAGATTCCATAGCTTCCACTGAAGCTCCCGACAGCAACATTAAAGTCCTCGCAGTGGTGTCCCTGATCTCTCCTACCCTCCGAGTTTTTGCCTCGAATTTCTCTCTCTCGGTTCAGCTTGGCTTCCCATTAGATTTCAGTTTTCTCTTCTTTTTGGGCTGGAAAATAGGATGTCACCTTGGTTTTTACATATATTTACCACTTCTATATTCTACCTACCATAACTAGTACCTTTTTTTTTTTTTTTTTTTTGTCGAAAAAAATCTTCTGTCTTTTATTATTTATTTTTAGGAGATGTTTGGCCACCATTTTATTTTTAAACTAAATTGTACTTTTTTTATTATCATTTTTATCTTTTTCTGAAAATTTTTTTATTTTTTTGAAATTTTTTTGTCTTTTCTGAAAAATTACTATTGAAACTTAAAAATTTTAAAATAAATTCATTCACCAAACACCCCATCAATTTGCTTTTTCAAGGATGGGACCACTCCACTTTTTAGAAAGTTTTACTAAATAATGAGAAAATTCACAGGCGGCTATTTTAAGACCGATATTTTTTAGGGATATAGTGGTAAATACCCCTTTCTTTTTTTTTTTTTAAATGATCGTTCAATTTTTTAAATAGTTAATCATTAGTCAATCATTGATCAATCACTGATTAATTTTTAGTCAATTATTGATTGACCCATAATTAATCAGTGATTAATCATAATATATCACTAATTTTCATAACCAATCAATTATTGATCATAAACGAAATAATTAATTTTCCAATCAATCAGTGATTAACTATTGATAAATCATTGATTTACTATTAAAAAGTTTTAAAAAATAAAAAAAAATCATCTTTCTCTCTCTTCCCCTCTCTTCCTCGACAACCTAACCTCCATTATCTCTTTCTCTCCCCCTTTCGATGATCGAATCTCAAACTTTGCAAAATCATCGTCGAGCACCATTGTGGCCACCTTCACCGCCTCCTCATTGAAGAAGCTTCACCAGCCATCAATCATCATCGCTCGAAAAAACTTTTGCCTCTCATCATTCTCCATGCCTCTCAACGTCGTCGATCTCAGACTGCCAATAGCGGAGGGGAGAGAAAGAACCAACGTCGAAGTCGATCTCCTCCACGCTAGCTTAAAGCAACACCAGAACTGAATCGCCAGCAGAGTATGATCGCATTGCCCACAGAGTTGTAGTGCCGACCTCCTCCAACACTAGCGTTGAATTTCACAAAGAGAGAAAACAGAGAAAGAGGAAGAGAGAGGTGGATTTGGAGATTGATTGACCAAAATATGCTTATTAGGTCATTTAACTAAATAAATGAAAGTTAAACTATTTATTAGGCAAAGTTATTATAATAGGCCACCTAGCTTAATTACTCTATTTTTTATTCTTTAATTAATTTTTTAATGTTTTGATTTCTAATAGGATGTAATTCTACTTTTGTATTGTGCGTTGTAATAGATCAAATTTTTAAAAATTTAAGGCCTGTTTGGGATGCCATCTTTAAATGTCATTTAACCATTTAGATCTCAAATTTTCAGCTTTACATTAAATTTTTTATCTATTTTATTTTTAAAAAACTCAAATTTTAAAAGTTCGTAATTTTTTCATTTCAAATTGGAATGAAATGATTTTTATTTCAAAATAATCGTAATGATGAGATAAACAAAGACAAGATCTACTTTCTTTCTTTTTTTTTTTTTGAATACATTTCAAATTTTTGTACTATTTTCTATATCACAACACTTTTTCAAAAATTTTCTCTTCAAATACACATTTTTAAGTCAATTTTCAAAACACCATCTCTATATGTTACCTTAAACCGGCTCTTAATCCAACACTAACAAAACTGTTTTCTATTGATATTAAAAAATAAAAAACGATATATGGCTGCTCTGAAATTCTTTAAAAAAATTTTAAATTGTCTTCAAAAAGGGGGGGGGGGGTTCCCTCAAAATTATTTAGACTTCAATTGTGCTTTAGAAGGCCTAATATACCAGGTAATTAAAGGATATTCAATTTTATATAGTAAGAGTACTCTGAAATTTTCCAAGCTACTGCTACTCATCGTAAAAAGCCAAAAACAAAAAACAAAAAACAAAACAAACAAAAGCAAAAACTATATTTTTAATCAAAATTGCATGAAATTTTCAATTATTAAGCTTTTAAAATTCAACTACATAAATAATAAAATCGACAAACTTAAGTAACAAAGATAATGAAAAAAATAAATGAACGGCCCACTCTTTTCTATTTGATTTTAAAGGGGGTAAATTAATTTGATCTAACAATGTTTTGAAGATATTTTGAGGGTGTAAGTAAAAAGTCAAAAAACTTTGGTCGAAGTGAGAGTATTGACAACGACAGTCACTTTTATTTTAATACGAATCAATAAATGTCGTTGTTTGTAAAATTACTCTTTGGGTTGTGTCATTTTCCTAAACTGTTTTTTGAATATTTAACTCCTTGAACTTGTTACTAAACATGTAATATGCTGAATGCCTTTTGTTAAGGTCAACCACCAGTTGGCCATACAAGTTGATCATTGAAAATTTTAATTGATTGGATCTTAATTAAAGACTTTGAAGTACTATGCAATCACTTCTTTCCCCAGTGTAACCCAATTTATCATTATTTTTAAGAACATCAAAGCATGCAAACCATTAGGATCAGGAGGTGTTAATAGGACTCATCCCAAATGGGGCACCATAAAATTTCTTACTCAGTAAAAACATCATCTTGACAAAACACAAAATCCCTTTGAGAGATGTCAATCAACGATGATCGACACAGATCAATCAGGTGGGGTTCAAAGTTTAGTGGATAACTAAATATCTTGCATATAATTAGGATAACAACAGAAATGCCTTCAACTTCTCTGATTTATGTCCGATGCCATGAAAATATTTAGTATTTTTTTATATGCAACAAACTCCTTTTCTAGCAAAATTAAATGTTTGTCACAAAATTTATAGAATTTAGCTAAAAATTTTAATTTTTGTAATTAAATAAAATCGTATTAATCATATTTCTAAGTTTAATCATTTTTCTAAAAATGATATGAATAGACTTAGTTATATGGACATGCATACGAGTAAATCTAAATGATATGTACTTGTATATATTTCTTGAAAGGAAGAGATACTTAACATTAACTTCATCGATCAAAACAATAGAAGCTATAATTTTTTTTCATTCTTTATTTATTTATTTATTTTTATTTATAACAAGCTGGTTGTCGGGGTATCAATTGCTATTGGATGGTTGCAGAATTAAAAAGTGTCAACTTAAAATATGATCTCGAAGAACAAGGCTTATCTAATTTTTCTACCTACTATTCAAAGTGTAGGTAACAAAGATCCTCCCGGAACTTATCATTAATTCGAACTTTAATACTTCCGTCAACTGAAATTTTAATTTTTAAATTGGATTATCAATAAATGATTATAATCATTAAAAAAATTGTAATGTTCACCTGCTAGTAATTCAAAAAAAAGATTTTGTTCTTGTCCGGAGCATCACAGTAAATACCTAGGCGTAGGCCTGAGCATCACAGTCAATACCTAGGCGTAGGCCTGAATAATCCATGGGACTATTTACAACTTACCCAATTAAGAATTCTTAAATGTACCAGTACTAATAAGTGCATCAAAGATGTAGTCATTGATATTCTGGCCCAATTCTTGGATATTATCCTTGATCCTTATCTCGTTAAAACAAATCAAATCTCATCCCTATGATGAATATTGTCATCTCTACTCTCACAAAGATAAAATACCAAGAATTATGAAAAAGGTAAGAATACAGTAAGGATCTAAATTTCATTAAAAGAATTCACCTTTTAAGTACACTAACATGTTTGTAAACAGAAACATAGAACTAATAAAAACTAAATTCAAGAAAAAAAAAATTGAAACCAACCGTAAAAGGGAAAAAAAAAAAAAAAAACTAATTGACATTTGACCTAAATATCCAGCCAAAAATCAATATTGACTTTCCCAATAAATATTTCTCTTTTTATATTACAATTATTTTGAGAAAATTATCAAAATAACTACATTTTTTTTCATCAATTAACTAATATGACACAAATTTCTCGTTCTTAACCAACATAATACAAATTTTATATATCTTAGTCTAATTTTGTGTCATATTAATCTAATGTTAATTTTTTGTGTTATATTAGTACAATGATCTTTAAATCTATGTTATTCAAATGCTTTCCCCTTTCTATTTTTGAACTTGGAGTGGAGAATTCCAATTCTTAGTGGAGTCTAAATCTAAAACTTCTAGTAGATTATGTTTGCAATCACCCAAATCAATATTTATAGTTAAAAAAAATCTTCCTTTAAATTTTGAAATTACTAATTTAAGCAAAATGAGATTTCACTGAAATTTTTAGTAATTACTCGTCAATTGATCTGCACAATACCAAGAATTGAAAAAGGTAACAATAGCGAAGATCTAATTTCATACAAAAAAAAAAAAGAATTCACCATCTTAACATTTTTTCCCCCTCATAAATTCATATTGTTCCAAACAACGAAAATAATAATACTAAACTAGAAAAAAATTGAAACGAAGATAAAGAACAATGAAAAAGAATTAACTGATGTTTGACCCAAAGGTTAAGCCAAAAATAAAAAATATCACTTTCCCAAATCGTCTTTCTTTTTAAAAAGAAAACTTACTTTAAATTTTGAAACAGCTAATTTTAATAATCACCAAACACTCTCAAATTTGATTTTTTTTTTTTTTAAATTTGAAAATTGTTTTTTCTTCAAAATTGTTCAAGATTCATGCATCAGGGTACATAATAATAATAATTTTTTAATTTGCAAAATCGATCAGATTTAGGCATTTAGCCTTACGATTTGAGTACCATTAGAATTACAAAAACAAAAACAAAAAAAAAAACAAAAAAAGGGGGGGGGGGGGGGGAGTTTCCGAGTAGGATTGGAATCTAATGCGTGCGCGTGTGTGTATATATATAGACCCTAGATCATGAGAAGTAATAATAAAATTTTTAGCAACAAATAAACCCGTTGTGACTTTAGACTCTTTAGCTCAAAAAATATCGACAAGGCAGGCATGGATAAACTCTCTACAGACTTGATTCTAGTTATTTTCTCAAAGTTGCCATTGAAAACTCTTCTAGGTTTAAATCTTGTCTGTAAATCATGGTCTCAAATCATCAACGGGCATGATCTAGCCCAGCTCCACTTATATGGAGGCGTTGAACAACCAAGAATTCTCCATCTTGTTCCGAAACCCGATTTTACTGCCGGTAAGCGGTACAAAAGTTTGGTAGAAGACGGAAGTATTATGGAGATCTGTTCCAGCATATTCGCCGGCATTGGGAAGCCGCCAGCAGAATGTGACCTAGAGAGTTCTTGCAATGGAATTCTTTGTTTCAAGGAAAGAACTTTCCGCCGATATGGGACAGCCTACTTGCTTAATCCGTTTAAGCGAGAGACTTTAGAATTACCTGTTCCTAATTCTTTACGTGAACCAGGGTTGATAGCTAGTTATGGATTAGGGTTTGATGGCGCGACGAGCGCGTACAAGATTGTTTGTGTCATGTCTCGGATATGCGAAATTCCCGAGAAAGCTTATGGTTACTTTAATTATACAACTTCCGAGGTTTACACGCTTGGAAAGGGTTCATCTTGGAGAGCCCTCAGCAATCATACTCGTTGTCCCGTATTCGGAAAGTCAGTCTTTGCAAGTGGAATTCTTTACTGGGTTGGTCTAACAGGACACATGGATGGTAATTATCTCGAAAACAACGACGAATTAACAAGATTAAAAAGATCGTCGCCTTTGACGTCGCTAAGGAGGAATTTCGTTTGAGATCTTGCCCCGGTCCGTTTTGCACTTTCCACTTGGTTGATCTTAGAGGAGTGCTTGGTGTTGTTGATTGCTCATCTAGCAGTCATTTAGAGATATGGATGCTGAGAGATCATGAGCGGGAAAATTGGGTTAAAGAGTACAGAATTGAAATTATTAGGGCACCAAATCTCATGCAATGTACTCATAATGGCAATGAGGTAATAGGGCTGTGGAAGGAGGGTGAACTTTTGCTGAGACATAGCTATTGTTTTGTTTCTTACAATCCGAAGAACGACAAACACGAGTTCATTCGCATGCCATGTGGTAACCTTGGTACAGATTTGTGTAGCTTCACAGGGAGCTTGGTTTCACTTTCTGCTTTTCAAGCCGATCGAGCTGGATAATGCTTTGCTCAAAAAGTTTTCGTTCCTTTTCCGTTTAGTTTAGGTTAAGGCGTTATGCAACACACACACACACACACGTACACACACACATAAATACATTTTTTTTCTTTTTGTGGGGCCGGTATGAAATTTTCTTCGAGAAGTGATGAGTTGCTTTACTATTACGTGTATTTGTTACCCTCTTTTCATAATGATAATCAAGGAATTGAATATTTATTAAGTTTTTATTTCGTTTTATGTTAAATTTTTTGTACGTTGGCATTTATAGCAATTTTGTTGGAAAAACCAAAAACAATATTTTGTTAGGTTGCTTTAGGAATATTGGGTAAGTTCCTTGTTTTGAATATATGGTTAGTTGCTTATAATGGAAGTTGGGTAAGTTATTTGTTCTGAAAGCTAAGTGTATTTGGCTTGGTCTAATTAGTCTACAAATTGGCAGTTTTTATTTTGGTAAAAATCAAAGATGATTGTGTGCATTGAATTAGAGATTATTTTTGGATTTCATTTAAAAAGAGATTTCTAATTTTAGTAGGTTTCCTTTTCCTATTTAAATTAGAAATTTAAACTATACGTTTCTTTTTCCTATTTAAATTAGAAATTCAAACTTTTCCAAAAAGTAAAGAGTCTTGAATTTGAAATCTGGAAGGTTGGAATATTTTATTTCCGAAGTTTCTTAAAGGTTTTTGGTGATTTATTAGCAGCTATTACGAAGGAAAGTTAATTTGGATTATAGAGGAAATTTCCATATTTGAATTTCAGAGAGTTTCCGGAAGTGTTACAACAGATTAGGAAACACTTTGAAATTTAAATTATTTTTAATCCAAGATTTTTGGGAGTTTTTGTGCGGCTGCTTATTTACAGTCTCAATACTGACTTCCCCCATAAATATTTCTCTCTTTATATTACTATTATTTTGAGAAAATTATAAAAATTAGCATATTTTTTTTCATCTATTAACCAATGTGATACAAATTTTTCATTCTTAACCAACATAATATAAATTTTAGATATCCTAGTTTAATTTTGTATTATATTGATTTAATGTTAATTTTTCGTGTTATATTATTACAGCAGTCTCTAAATCTATGTCATTCAGATACTTTCTCATTTTTATTTTTGAACTTGGGGTGGAGAATTCCAACTCTTAATGGAGTCTAAATCTTAAACTTCCAGTAGATTAATTCTATAATCACCCTAATCAATATTTATAGTTAAAAAAATCTTCCTTTAAATTTTGAAATTACTACTTTAAGTAAAATGAGATTTCACATAAATTTTTAGTAATTACTCGTCAATTAATGTGCACAATACCAAGAATTGAAAAAGGTAACAATAGCAAAGATCTAATTTCATTTAAAAAAAAAAAAAAAAAGAATTCACCATCTTATATGTACGGAATAACATTTTTTCCCCCTCATAAATTCATATTGTTCCAAACAACGAGAATAATAATACTAAAATTAACTAGAAAAAAATTGAAACGAAGATAAAGAACAATGAAAAAGAATTAACTGATGTTTGACCCAAAGGTTAAGCCAAATATAAAAAAATATCACTTTCCCAAATTGTCTTTCTTTTTAAAAAGAAAACTTCCTTTAAATTTTGAAACAGCTAATTTTAATAATCACCAAACACTCTCAAATTTGATTTTTTTTTAATTTGAAAATTGTTTTTTCTTCAAAATTGTTCAAGATTCATGCATCACGGTACATAATTATTATTATTTTTTTAATTTGCAAAATCGATCAGATTTAGGCATCTAGCCTTACGATTTGAATACCATTAGAATTACCAAAAAAAAAAAAAAAAAGGGAAGTTTCCGAGGAGGATTGGAAATCTAATGCGTGTGTGTGTATATATATATGTAGTCCCTAGATCAAGAGAAGTAACATTAAAATTTTTAGCAACAAATAAACCCGTGGTGACTTTAGACTCTTTAGCTCAAAAAATCTCGACAGGGCAAGGTATGGATAAACTCCCTACAGACTTGATTCTAGTTATTTTCTCAAAGTTGCCATTGAAAACCCTTCTAGGTTTAAATCGTGTCTGTAAATCATGGTCTCGAATCATCAATGGTCGGGATCTAGCCAAGCTCCATTTAAATGGAGGCGTTGAAAACCAAGAATTCTCCATCTCGTTCCGAA
This sequence comes from Ficus microcarpa, assembly GCA_025413485.1. Classification (NCBI taxonomy): domain Eukaryota; kingdom Viridiplantae; phylum Streptophyta; class Magnoliopsida; order Rosales; family Moraceae; genus Ficus; species Ficus microcarpa. The sequence goes on along the minus strand of CM046377.1, from coordinate 14,414,785 downwards.
ACCCGATTTTGCTACCTGTGAGCCGTACAAAAGTTGTGTACAAGACGGAAGTATTATGGAGATCTGTTCCAGCATATTCGCCGGCATTAAGAAGCGGCCAACAGCATATGTCCTAGAGAGTTCTTGCAATGGAATTCTTTGTTTCAGGAAAAGATATTTCCGCCTACATTGGACAGCCTACTTGCTTAATCCGTTTAAGCAAGAGACTTTAGAATTACCTGTTCCTAATTCTTTACGTGAACCAGGGTTGATAGCTAGTTATGGATTAGGGTTTGATGGCGCGACGAGCGCGTTCAAGATTGTTTGTGTCGTGTCTCGGGTATGCAAAATTCCCGACAGAGCTTATGTTTGCCTTAATTATACAACTTCCGAGGTTTACACGCTTGGTAAGAGTTCATCATGGAGAGCCCTCAGCAATCATACGCGTTGTCCCGTAATCGGAAAGTCAGTCTTTGCAAGTGGAATTCTTTACTGGGTTGGTCTAACAGAACACATGGATGGTAATTATCTCGAAAACAACGACGACATTAACAAGATTAAAAAGATTGTCGCCTTTGACGTCGCTAAGGAGGAATTTCGTTTGAGATCTTGCCCAGGTCTGTTTCGCATTTTCCACTTGGTTGATCTTAGAGGAGTGCTTGGTGTTGTTGATTGCTCATCTAGCAGTCATTTAGAGATATGGACGCTGAGACACCATGAGCGGGAAAATTGGGTTAAAGAGTACAGAATTGAAATTAGGGCACCAAATCTCATGCATTGTACTCATGACGGCATTGAAGTAATAGGGCCGTGGAAGGAGGGTGAACTTTTGCTGATACATAGCAATTCTTTTGTTTCTTACAATCCGAAGAACGACAAACTCGAGTACATTCACATGCCATGTGGTAAACCTGATACAGAGTTGTGTAGCTTCACAGGGAGCTTGGTTTCACTTTCTGCTTTTCAAGCCGATCGAGATAGATAATGCTTTGCTCAAATAGTTTTCGGTCCTTTTCCTTTTAGTTTAGGTTATGGCCCTATGCAATACACACACACACAAGTACCTTTTTTTTTGCGTGGGGGAGGTATGAAATTTTCTTCAAGAAGTGACGAGTTGCTTCAATATTACATGTATATGTTACCCTCTTTTTAAATGATAATCAAGTGATTGAATATTTATTAAGTTTTGTTTCATTTTATGTTAGGTTTTTTGTATGTTGGCATTTATGAGAACTTCGTTAAAAAATCCAAAAACAATATTTTGTTAGCTAGCTTTTAGGAAGTTGGGTAAGTTATTTGTTTTGAATATATGGCTAGTTGCTTGTTTTAAAAGTTGAGTGAGCTACTAGTTCTGGAAGCTGACATGGCAGTATAAATTCGCAGTTTCTATTTTGGTAAAAATAAAGGATGATTGTGTGTATTAAATTGGAGATTATTTTGGGATTCCATTTAAGAAGAGATTTTTAATTTGAGCAGGTTTCCTTTTCTTATTTAAATTAGAAATTCAAACTTCCCCTAAAAGAGAAAAATCTTGCATTTGAAATGTAAAAGGTTGGAAGATTTTATTTTGGAGTTTCTTGAAGGTTTTTCGTGATTTATCAGCATCTATTATAAAGGAAAGTTAATTTAGATTATGGAGGAAATTTCCACATTTTAATTTCCAAGAGTTTCCTAAAGTGTTGCAGTAGATTAAAAAACACTTTGAAATTTAAATTATTTTTAATCCGAGATTTTTGGTGTTTTGGTGTGACTGCTTATTTATAGTCTCAAACACAGATTGTGGAGCATGAGCATAGAGAGAATTTTATAGTGTATTTTGAGACTTAGTCTTTTGACGTGATTTTCATTATTCGGGAGAAGAATTTGGAGTCTTCGGGGGAGATGGTATTGTTCTTCGGGAGAGGAACTTAAAGCTCTCGGGAGAAGGCATTTTCAATTGAAGGCAGTTCAACGTCAAGACAAGTGGTGCTCGTCAAACACATTTAGCTAATAAGTTCAAGACGACCAACAATAAAAGGAAGAGTGATTTTTAAGTTGTTTAAGTCCGAGTGTACTTGTAATCATTCTATGAATAGTAGAGTGTTTAGTAGCTAGGTATGGCCTCGAGAAGTAAATATGACAGAACGTCATAAAAATTGCATGTGTTCTTTATTTAATTATTCTTTTAGTAATTTAATTTAATTAGTAATTTAATTACACTAGGTAATTAATAAAAACGGATCTAACATTTTATTATGTTGTTTTCTTTCTTTTCGTTTTATTACTTACGATTATGTTGTTATCAAGTAATTGATCAATATCCTCTTTTTATTATGTTGTTTTCTTTACTAATAATGTGTTCCAGTTTTTTGTCCGTCTACTCTTCTTGCTGATGAATAAAAGTATTATACTTGGACTTTTTTTTTTTTTTTAATAATTGATTCTAGCTTTACCGTATTTATTTTTTAAGTGCTGAAGTTAAGTATGTGCTTTTATTTATGGAGATATAATGTGGACAAATGGAAAACTCGCATCAAAATTCACATGTGCATTTGAAAGAAATAATTACACAAAAAATCTATTTTTTGATTTTTTAAAATATGTCTAGTTTTTTATAGTGTTACGTAAATGTTCATTTCTAAAACACAACTATTTGTAGTACTTATTTTTCACTTTTACTATATTTTACTTCATTTTCTTGCATTATGATTTATATTTTTTTTCTTATTTATTCATCAATATTGTATCTTTATCTTAATGATTAATTATTTATTAGAGTGATGGCTTATTAGTATAATTAAGGTTTTTTTATAAACATATTTGTTAAGTATGATTTAGATTTCTTATAAACCTTTTTTTTTTAGTATCATTTAGGCTCTTTATGATAATTGTAACATTATTATGATAATTTATTTATTTTATTATTGCTATTGCTTTAATAGCTAGTTTCTAAAATTTAAATATGTGATGAAAATTTTCATTTCTTTATGATAATTACTATATCATTATGATGTTTTTTTAAATGTGTTATGCCTTTTTTTTTCCTTTATGGTATTACTATATTGTTGTGATGTTTTTTTTTTTTTTTTAATGATAATTACTATATCATTATGATTTTTTTAAAGGTTTTAAAGTGTTTCATATTTCTTTACAATATCTATTTATTTTTTTATATGTTTATTGTGAATTTTATTTTAATGGCCAATTATTTATTATAATGAATGTTTTCATGTATCATACAATTAATATCAGTTATGGTTCTCTTTTCTTTATAATAAAGCAAGTAAAATGATCTTTTTTTCCTTTTTATAAAATATTTGTTTAGTTTTACATTTTTTTAGAGATTTTTTCTTTCCTTTTTTAGTCAATTCTTTATTTCTTTAGTTTTAATTCTTGATGGAAGGACAATATGGTCTTTATAAGTATCAATTTAGACATTCATGTAAATAAAAGAAAAAATGGATATTTTTTAAATCATAATCTTCAATTTAGACATTTTTGTAAATAATCTTATTTGAAAAGCCTTTCTCATTTGGGTTTTGTAAAGAAGAGTAGCTGGACCGTTGAACGGGAGGAGAAATAGTCCCCTTCAGGAAATTGTAGCGAATAGTATTTCTATGAAATAATTGAATTTTTTTTTTTGGGAAAATAATTGAACTAAAAAGCAAGGTTTTAGCATAACCTGTTCTTCCTACTTGGAGTTTTCAAAGAAAAATGAACAATTATGGTTCAAAGTTTTTGAAATAATTTTAGTTATCTTTACTTATCTCAAGATTGTTCTTGAAGTCAACTGTTATACAAATAATGAATTTCTTCAACATTTTATTGTTGGCATGCAATGAAATGTCCAGAACTATTCACCTTTCATTTCTTCACACTGTTTTTGGAAGAAAATTATTTGCTGTTCTTTTCACTGTCAGATTAATCCAAGCAGCTAACAATATTGTCTTGCACTTAGCGGCCGTCTTAAACAAAAGCTGTCCATATTTTTCGAAAATCCTCATTCAAATTTATCAAAGAAGTGGCATTTGAAAATTTTATTGTTATAAACATTGCTACATTTTACATGAATCTGAGCCATATATCTAGGGCCAGAAAGGCTCTTCGATTTTTGATACCATTGACAACGAGACTATTATGCAATACTTTTAACGTATGTAGACTCATAATGGACAATTATGACGTGCTGAATTTAGTTGATGATTCAATTTTTATTTTATTTAACTCTTTGTTTATGCCCCTCAAAACAAAATCTTGCCTCCACCACTGCATATCTTTTTTTTAATTTGGTAGTAATTCTCTGTTTAACATGTGTTGTTATGAACTATTCGTCTAGTGATCGGCTCATAATCTTCTCTAACCTTGGTGTGTGACGTATGACAAAGTGAAGTTACAAGCTACAATTAGTATTCAATTATTGCTTGCATTGTTGATCGGCGTACCGCGACTGAACAGACAGAAGTGTCGGGGATGACTTGAAGATTCTTTGTTCAAGCTACGTCAGCAAGTTTTACGTTCTGTTGCAGAGCTATTACTTTTGTTTATAGTTTGTATGTAAGCTGTAGAGTTCTGATAGATTTGAAGACTTGTTGAAAAATACCCGTTTGGAGGGCCGTGGATCAGGGTGTAAAAAATCTCATTCATAGGTGAAATATTTCTGGACATGGCCCGTGGATGTAGGTCATAATAAGACCAAACCACGTAATTCGTTTGTGTCTTTTCGTTTGATCATTTCTCTAACGATTGTTTAGCTTTGTTTGACTTCATCTGCAGCAAAGTTCCTTCCAGTTGTTCATGTTACGCAAGAGCTACTAATTAATCAGTACGTATGCATGTGCTCGTATTTCCCTGAAATTTACGGGTGTGTAAAAATTAAAATTAAAAAAAAAAAAACTCATGAAAATATGATTGTTAATTTAATAACCATACTATGCGCTGTTAAGATTGAAATTAGCAATACGAGAAAAAGCTTCACAGAGCATTCCAAGACTGAATCAGCGGATACAACCGATTTGCGTAAACGGAGCGAAAGTGGACCGGAGCAAAAAGTGGTGCAGCGACGGAAGTTTTCAGCTTTCTTCTTTCCCGGGTTGAATGGTTACTCATGTGTTTATACATTTGGTATTGAAGAGGAAACTGTTTGATTAGAACATATTTCACCACCAATAGTTTATGTAGTGATCTCTGACTCTACTTTGTAGTCTCAAACTTATCATTTCTAGATTCACTAAATTAATCAATGTTCATAATTTTCTATTCGGATCTCATCGTTTTAGTTTTAGTTTTACAGAAATTCTATCTTCCCGGTTCGAATTGGTTAATTTTATCATTATATTTTTGTCTTTGGCATGTTCTTGGTATTTTAACAATAAAAAGGACAATACTATGAGATTACTCTATATTTTTCCTTTTCATCAAAAGAGTTTTTCCCGGCCTCTCTTCTACTATGATTATTTGAAAAAGAATACAGACCGAGTCGATTGATTGGAGACGTAAAAGGAAGAGCTCGATATACTTCCATTGCACTGCACTCTCCCTCAAATTATCGCACTACTCTTAGGATGTCTATAATGATAAACGAGAGGCAATTCGGCAGTTTTTATTTCAAGATAAATTCTAAAGTTGGATTTACATTTTCTAATTCAAACTATTGTATACTTTAATTAAATTTTTCCCCTAGATATCAATTTAGTTATATCCTCTCCCTGATTTTTATGAATTAGTTTGTTTTAAATATCAAGCCAAAAATCAATAATGACTTTCCCCATTAATATTTCTCTCTTTATATTACTATTATTTTGAGAAAATTATAAAAATAAGCATTTTTTTTTTCATCTATTAACCAATGTGATACAAATTTTTCATTCTTCACTAACATGATATAAATTTTAGATATCCTGGTTTAATTTTGTATCATATTAGTCTAATGTTAATTTTTCGTGTATCATATTAGTCTAATATTAATTTTTCGTGTTATATTATTTCAGTGGTCTCTAAATTTATGTCATTCAGATACTTTCCCCCTTTTATTTTTGAACTTGGGGTGGAGAATTCCAACTCTTAATGGAGTCTAAATCTTAAACTTCCAGTAGATTATGTCTATAATCACCCTAATCAACATTTATAGTTAAAAATCTTTTTTTAAATTTTGAAATTACTAATTTAAGTAAAATGAGATTTCACATAAGTTTTTAGTAATTACTCGTCAATTAATGTGCACAACAACAAGAATTGAAAAAGGTAACAATAGCGAAGATCTAATTTCATACAAAAAAAAAAAGAATTCACCATCTTATATGTAGGGAATAACATTTTTCCCCCTCATAAATTCATATTGTTCCAAACAACGAAACTAAAAATACTAAAATTAACTAGAAAAAAAATTGAAACGAAGATACAGAACAGTGAAAAAGAATTAACTGATGTTTGACCCAAAGGTTAAGCCAAAAATAAAAAAAATCACTTTCCCAAATCGTCTTTCTTTTTAAAAAGAAAACTTCCTTTAAATTTTGAAACAGCTAATTTTAATAATCACCAAACACTCTCAAATTTGAATTTTTTGTAATTTGAAAATTGTTTTTTCTTCAAAATTGTTCAAGATTCACGCATCAGGGTACATAATTATTATTAATTTTTTTAATTTGCAAAATCGATCAGATTTAGGCATTTAGCCTTACGATTTGAGTACCATTAGAATTACAAAAAAAAAAAGGGGGGGGGGGGGGGAGTTTCCGGTAGGATTGGAATCTAATGCGTGTGTGTGTATATATAGACCCTAGATCATGAGAAGTAACATTAAAATTTTTAGCAACAAATAAACCCGTTGTGACTTTAGACTCTTTAGCTCAAAAAATCTCGAGAGGGCAAGGCATGGATAAACTCCCTACCGACTTGATTCTAGTTATTTTCTCAAAGTTGCCATTGAAAACTCTTCTAGGTTTAAATCGTGTCTGTAAATCATGGTCTCGAATCATCGACGGGCGGGATCTAGCCAAGCTCCATTTAAACGGAGGCGTTGAACAACCAAGAATTCTCCATCTCGTTCCGAAACCCGATTTTGCTACCTGTGAGCCGTACAAAAGTCGGGTACAAGACGGAAGTATTATGGAGATCCGTTCCAGCATATTCGCCGACATTAAGAAGCAGCCAACTGCATTTGACCTAGAGAGTTCTTGCAATGGAATTCTTTGTTTCAAGAAAAGAAAATTTGGCCTACATGGGACAGCCTACTTGCTTAATCCGTTTAAGCAAGAGACTTTAGAATTACCTGCTTTTAGTTCTCTACGTGAACCAGGGTTGATGGCTAGTTATGGATTAGGGTTTGATGGCGCGACGAGCAGGTACAAGATTGTTTGTATCGTGACTCAGCTTTGCAAAATTCCCGACCAAGCTCAAGCTTGGCTTAATTATACAACTTCCAAGGTTTACACGCTTGGAGAGAATTCATCTTGGAGAGCCCTCAGCAATCATCTTCGTTGTCCTGCATTCGGAAAGTCAGTCTTTGCAAGTGGAATTCTTTACTGGGTTGGTCTCACAGTATACATGGATGGTAATTTTCTCCAAAACAACGACGACATTAAGAAGTTTAAAAAGATCGTCGCCTTTGACGTCGCTAAGGAGGAATTTCGTTTCATATCTTGTCCCGGTCCGTTTCGCATTTTCCACTTGGTTGATCTTAGAAGAGTGCTTGGTGTTGTTGATTGCTCATCTTGGAGTCATTTAGAGATATGGACGCTGAGAGACCATGAGCGGGAAAATTGGGTTAAAGAGTACAGAATTGAAATTAGGGCACCAAATCACTTGCATTGACCTCATCATGGCATTGAAGTGATAGGGCTCTGGAAGGAGGGTGAACTTTTGCTGAGACATAGCTATTATTTTGTTTATTACAATCCGAAGAACGACAAACTCGAGTGCATTCACATTCCATGTGGTAACCCTGGTATAGATTTGTGTAGCTTCACAGGGAGCTTGGTTTCACTTTCTGCTTTTCAAGCCGATCGAGCTGGATAATGCTTTGCTCAAAAAGTTTTCGTTCCTTTTCCGTTTAGTTTAGGTTAAGGCGTTATGCAACACACACACGCGTACACACACACGTACACACACACGTACACACACACATAAACACATTTTTTTTTTCCCTTTTTGTGGGGCCGGTAGGAAATTTTCTTCGAGAAGTGACGAGTTGCTTTACTATTACATGTATATATTACCCTCTTTTTATAATGATAATCAAGGAATTGAATATTTATTAAGTTTTTATTTCGTTTTATGTTAAATTTTTTGTACGTTGGCATTTATAGCAATTTTGTTAGAAAAACCAAAAACAATATTTTGTAAGGTTGCTATAGGAATATTGGGTAAGTTCCTTGTTTTGAATATATGACTAGTTGCTAATATTAGAAGTTAGGAAAGTTGTTCTAAAAGCTAATGTAGTAGAGTGTATTTGACTTGGTCTAATTAGTCTACAAATTGACAGTTTCTATGTTAGTAAAAATCAAGGATGATTGCGTGCATTGAATTTGAGATTATTTTGAGATTTCATTTTAAAAAAGATTTCTAATTTGAATAGGTTTCCTTTTCCTATTTAAATTAAAAATTCGAACTTTTCCAAAAAGTAAAAAGTCTTGAATCTGGAAAATTGGAATATTTTATTTATGAAGTTTCTTAAAGATTTTTCGTGATTTATTAGCAGTGATTATGAAGGAAAGTTAATTTGGATTACAGAGGAAATTTTCATATTTGATTTTCAGAGAGTTTCCGGAAGTGTTACAATAGATTAGGAAACACTCTGAAATTTAAATTATTTTTTGATCCAAGATTTTTTGGTGTTTTTGTGTGGCTGCCTATTTACAATCTCAAAAACATATTGTGGAGCATGAGCACAAAGAAAGTTTGACAGCATATTTTGAGACTTAGTCTTTTGACATGATTTTCAACCTTTGAGAAAAGAATTTCGAGTCTTCGGGAGGAGATGGTATCATTCTTCGGGAGAGGAACTTGAACCTCTGGGGAGAAGGCACTTTCAATTAAAAGGAGTTTAATGTCAAGATGAGTGGTGCTTGCCAAATTCATTTGGCTAATAATTCAAGACGATCGGCAACAATAGGAATAATAATTCTTTAAGTTATTTAAGTTCGAGTGTACTTATAATCATTTTGAAATTAGTAAAGTGTTTGATAACTGGGTGTGGTCCCGAGGAGTAGGTATGACTGAACCTCGTAAAAATTGCATGTATTCTTTATTTAATTACACTTTCGGTAATTTAATTTAATTGACAATTTAGTTACACTTGATATTGATAAAAACGGATCCAACATTTTATTATTTTGTTTTCTTTCTTTTCCTTTTATTACTTATGATTATGTTGTTATCTAGTAATTGATCAATACCCTCTTTTTATTATATTGTTTTCTTTACTAATAATCTGTTCTAGTTTCACTTTTGTCAATCTATTCATCTTGCTGATGAATAAATGTATTGTAGTTGGACTTTTTTTTTTTTTTTAATTCTAATAATTGATTCTAGCTTTACCGGATTTATTTTTAAGTGCTGAAGTTAAGTTTGTGCTTTTATCTATGGAGATTTTTTCTTTCCTTTTTTAATCAATTCTTTATTTGTTAATTTTTAATTCTTGATGCAAGGGTAATATGGTAATTTAGACATTCATGTAAATAAAAGAAAAAATAGATATTTTTTTAAATCATTGCCTTCAATTTAGATATTTATATAAATAATCCTATTTGAAAAGCTTTTGTCATTTGGGTTTTGTAAACAAGAATAGCTAGACCGTTGAATCAGAGAATAAATAGTCCCCTCCAGGAAATTGTAGCGAATAGTATTTCTACGAAATAATTGAATTTTTTTTTTTTTGGGGAAAATAATTGAACTAAACAGCAGGGTTTTAGCATAACCTGTTCTTCCTACTTTGAGTTTTCAAAGAAAAATGAACAACAATTGTTCAAAGTTTTTGATATAATTTTAGTTACTTACTTATCTCAAGATTGTTCTTGAAGTCAACTGTTCTACAAATCATGAATTTCTTCAGCATGTTGTTGTTGCCATGCAATGAAATGTCCAGAACTATTTCACCTTTCATTTCTTCACACTGTTTTTGGAAGAAAATTATTTGCTAGCTGTTCTTTTCAGTGTCAGATTAATCCAAGCAGCTAGCAATATTGTCTTCGACTTGGTGGCAGGTCTTAAGACAAAAGCTGTCCTTATTTTTCGGAAATCCTCATTCAAATTTATCAAAGAAGTGGCAATTGAAAATTTTAATGTTAAAAACATTGCTACATTTTACATGAATCTGAGCCATGAATCTAGGGCAAGAACGGCTCTTCGATTTTTTATGCCATTGACAACGAGACTATTATGCAATACTTTCAACGTATAAAACTCACAAGGAACAATTGTGATGTACTAAATTTAGTTAATGATTTCAATTTTTATTTTATTTAATTCTTCATTTATGCCCCCCGAAACAAAATCTTGGGCATATCTTGTTTTTTATTTGGTACTAATTCTCTGTTTAACATGTGTTGTTATGAACTATTCGTCTAGTGATCGGCTCATACTCTTCTCTAACCTTGGTGTGTTACGTATGACAAAGTGAAGTTACAAGCTACAATTAGTATTCAATTATTGCTTGCACTGTTGATCGGCGTACCGCGATTGAACAGACAAAAGTGTCGGGGATGACTTGTAGATTCATTGTTCAAAGCTACGTCAGCAAGTTTAAGTTCTGTTTGACAGCTATTACTTTTGTCTATAGTTTGTATGTAAGCTGTAGAGTTCTGATAGATTTGAAGACTTGTTGACAAATACCTGTTTGGAGGGCCCGTGGAACAGGGTGTAAAAAATCTCATTCATAGGTGAAATATTTCTGGAGATGGCCCGTGGATGTAGGTCATAATGAGACCGAACCATGTAATTCGTTTGTGTCCTTTCGTTTGATCATTTCTCTACCGATTGTTTAGCTTTGTTTGACTTCAGCTGCCGCAAAGTTTCCTTCCAGTCATTCATGTTACGCAAGAGCTACTAATTAATGAATATGTACGCATGTGCTCGTATTTCCCTGAAATATACGGGTGTGTAAAAATTAAAAAAAAAAAAAAAAAAAAAAAAGCTCATGAAAATATGTTTGTTAATTTAATTACCATACTATGCGGTGTTAAGATAGAAATTAGCGACATGAGAAAAAGCTTCACAGAGCATTCCAAGCCTGAATCGGCGGATACAACCGATTTGCGTAGACGGAGCGAAAGTGGACCAGAGCAAAAAGTGGTGCAGCGACGGAAGTTTTCAGCTTTCTTCTTTCCCGGGTTGAATGGTTACTCATGTGTTTATACATCTGGTATTGAGGAGGGAACTGTTTGATTAGAACATATTTCACCACCAATAGTTTATGTAGTGATCTCTGACTCTACTTTGTAGTCTCAAACTTATCATTTCTAGATTCAATAAATCAATCAATGTTCATAATTTTCTATTCGGATCACATCATCTTACTTTTAGTTTTACAGAAATTTCTATCTTCCTGGTTCGAATTGGTTAATTTTATCATTATATTTTTGTCATTGGCATGTTCTTGATATTTTACAACAATAACAAGGACAATACTATGAGATTACTCTATATTTTTCCTTTTTCATCAAAAGAGTTTTTCCCCTCTCTTCCACTATGATTATTAGAAAAAGAATACAGACCGAGTCGATCGATTAGAGATGTGAAAGGAAGAGCTCGGTATACTTCCATTGCACTCTCCCTCAAATTATCGCACTACTCTTAGGACGTCTATAATGATAAACGAGAGTTAATTCAGCAGTTTTTATTTCAAGATAAATTCTAAAGTTGGATTTACATTTTCTAATTCAAACAATTTATATACTTTACTAAATTTTTTCCCCCAGATATCAATTTAGTTATATCCTCTCCCTGATTTTTATGAATTAGTTTGTTTTATTTCTTTTTTTTTTTTTTTTAAGTTTTCTGGTTAGTAATGCTTTTAGCTGTCGCTTAACAGCTTATAGTTTAGTTTAATTTACTCTTTGAATAAAAATAGACATTTTGTAGTTAGAATTATCTATTCGCCATTAATTGTATATAAATTATTGTCTTAATAAACTATTAGATTATTTTCCTGTTTATTGTGGTTCTACAATTAATATAACTCTTGTTTTGTAAATCAGGGGCATGTTTATAATTGAATAAAATTTATCATTCTCACAAGAGATTATTATCACTTTAATTCACAAGCTGTTTACGAGACGAAATTTTCTATTAAAATTACTTTCATATAAAAAGGTAAGGGTCCGCAACAGAAGAGGGAGCGGTGGACAAAGTAGCTTGGCATGGGCTGCCCTACTTCTGTGGTCGGAGAAAAAGCAATTTAGTTTGTAAAAAGTGACTTAATAATTGATTTCTATATTATTCAATTTATACATGTGATTTAAAATCACATTGAACTTTTAAAATTTATTTAAGAAAAATGATTATTTTACATCATTTTATTTAAAGAGTTCAACAGACTTTTAACTAAATAAATATATAAACAAAAAAGATGGGAACAACATGTTTGCCCATAAATGTGGATACTCGTGGGTTCCCTTCCTTAATAACAAATATGAGAAGGTCAAGGTTAATATTAACCCTCCACATGGGTGCAAGGCCGAAGTAGGGAAGCTCGCTCGTACCCACGTTCTCCCTATTTATATTCACCATTAAAAACATGCATTTATATTTATTTATATTTGAATTTTTAGTATTTTAATGTTCTATATTCATGGAGTTTAAATTTTATTTAAATTTTATTTTCAGTTACATTTGTGATTATATTTTATAAAGACTTTAATCAAATTTGTTTTAAGTTTTTTTCTTTTTAATTCTTAATTGCTAATTTGATAGGGTGTATACATATATATATATACACACCATTCGCAATGAGGATTATCCGTGTCTACACCCGCATTAAATTAAGTGGGATATATAGTGGTAAATACTCCTTTCTTTTTTTTTTAATAAATTTTTAATAAATGGTTCAAATTTTTAAAAATTAATTAAAAGATTTTTTTAAAATAATCATTCAATTTTTTAAATAGTTAATCATTAGTCAATCAGTGGTCAATCACTGATTAACTTTTAGTCAATTATTGATTGACCCACAATTAATCAGTGATTAATCATAATATATCACCAATTTTCATAGTCCATCAATTATTGATCATAAACAAAATCACTAATTTTTCAATCAATCAGTTATTAACTATTAATAAATCATTGATTTACTATTAAAAAATTTAAAAAAAAAAAAAAAAATCATCTTCCTCTCTCATCCCCTCTCTTCCCTCGACAACTTAACCTCCATTCTCTCTTTCTCTCCCCCTTTCGATGATCGAATCTCAAACTTTGCAAAATCACCGTCAAGCACCATTGCAGCCACCTTCACTGCCTCCCCGCTAAAGAAGCTTCACCAGCCATCGATCGTCATCGCTCGAAGAAACTTTTGCCTCCCATCATTCTCCATGCCTCTCAACGCCGTGGATCTCAGACTGCCAATAGCAGAAGGGAGAGAAAGAACCAACGTCGAAGTCGATCTCCTCCACTCTAGCTTGAAGCAACACCAGAACTGAATCGCCAGCAAAGTATGATTGCATTGCCGACAGAGTTGTAGTGCCGACCTCCTCCAACACTAGCCTTGAATTTCACAGAGAGAGAAAACAAAGAAAGAGGAAGAGAGAGGTGGATTTGGAGATTGATTGACCAAAATATGCTTATTAGGCCATTCAACTAAATAAATGAAAGTTAAACTATTTATTAGCCTAAGTTATTATAATAGGCCACCTAGCTTAATTACTCTATTTTTTATTCTTTAATTAACTTTTAATGTTTTGATTTCTAATAGGATGTAATTCTACTTTTGTATTGTGCGTTGTAATAGATCAAATTTTTAAAAATTTAAGGCATGCTTGGGGTGCCATCTTCAAATGTCATTTCACCATTTAGATCTCAAATTTTCAATTCTACATCAAATTTTCTCTTCATTTTATTTTCAAAAAACTCAAATTTTAAAAATCCGTAACTTTCTCATTTCAAATTGAAATGAGATGATTTTTATTTCAAAATACTCATAATAATAAGATAAACAAAGACAAGATCTACTTTCTTTCTTTCTTTTTTTTTTTAATACATTTTAAATTTTTGTACTATTTTCTATATCACAACACTTTTTCAAAAATTTTCTCTTCAAATACACATTTTTAACTCAATTTTCAAAATACCATCTCTATATGTTACCTTAAACGGGCCCTTAATCCAACACTTACAAAATTGTTTTCTATTGATATTAAAAAATAAAAAACGATATATGGCTGCTCTGAAATTCTTTTAAAAAAAAATTAAATTGTCTTCAAAGAGGGGGGGGGGGGTTTCCCTCAAAAGTATTTAGACTTCAATTGTGCTTTAGAAGGCCTAATAAAACAGGTAATTTAAGGATATTCATTTTTGTATAGTAAGAGTACTCTGAAATTTTCCAAGCTACTGCTACTCGTCGTAAAAAGCCAAAAAAAAAAAACAAAAAAACAAAAAAAAAACAAAAAAACAAAAAAAAAAAAACAAAAACAAAAACAAAAAACAAAACAAAACAAAACAAAGAAAAGCAAAAACTATATTTTTAATCAAAATTGCATGAAATTTTCAATTATTAAGCTTTTAAAATTCAACTACATAAATAATAAAATCGACAAACTTAAGTAACAAAGATAATGAAAAAAATAAATGAACGGCCCACTCTTTTCTATTTGATTTTAAAGGGGGTAAATTAATTTGATCTAACAATGTTTTGAAGATATTTTGAGGGTGTAAGTAAAAAGTCAAAAAACTTTGGTCGAAGTGAGAGTATTGACAACGACAGTCACTTTTATTTTAATATGAATCAATAAATGTCGTTGTTTGTAAAATTACTCTTTGGGTTGTGTCACTTTCCTAAACTGTTTTTTGAATATTTAACTCCTTGAACTTGTTACTAAACATGTAATATACTGAATGCCTTTTGTTAAGGTCAACCACCAGTTGGCCATACAAGTTGATCATTGAAAATTTTCATTGATTGGATCTTAATTAATAAAGACTCTGAAGTACCATGCAATCACTTCTTTCCCCAGTGTAACCCAATTTATCATTATTTTTAAGAACATCAAAGCACCCAAACCATTAGGATCAGGAGGTGTTAATAGGACTCATCCCAAAAGGGGCACCATAAAATTTCTTACTCAGTAAAAACGTCATCTTGACAAAACACAAAATCCCTTTGAGAGATGTCAATCAACGATGATCGACACTGATCAATCAGGTGGGGTTCAAAGTTTAGTGGATAACTAAATATCTTGCATATAATTAGGATAACATCAGAAATGCCTTCAACTTCTCTGATTTATGTCCGATGCCATGAAAATATTTAGTATTTTTTTATATGCAACAAACTCCTTTTCTAGCAAAATTAAATATTTGTCACAAAATTTATAGAATTTAGCTAAAAATTTTAATTTTTGTAACTAAATAAAATCGTATTAATCATATTTCTAAGTTTAATCATTTTTCTAAAAATGATATGAATAGACTTAGTTATATGGACATTCATACGAGTAAATCTAAATGAGATGTACTTGTATATATTTCTTGAAAGGAAGAGATACTTAACATTAACTTCATCGACCAAAACAATAGAAGCTATAATTTTTTTTTTCATTCTTTATTTATTTATTTATTTTTATTTATAACAAGCTGGTTGTCGGGGTATCAATTGCTATTGGATCGTTGCAGAATTAAAAAGTGTCAACTTAAAATATGATCTCGAAGAACAAGGCTTATCTAATTTTTCTACCTACTATTCAAAGTGTAGGTAACAAAAATTCTCCCGGAACTTATCATTAATTCGAACTTTAATACTTCTGTCAACTGAAATGTTAATTTTTAAATTGGATTATCAATAAATGATTATAATCATTAAAAAAATTGTAATGTTCACCTGCTAGTAATTCAAGAAAAAGATTTTGTTCTTGTCCCGAGCATCACAGTCAATACCTAGGTGTAGGCCTGAATAATCCATGGGACTATTTACAACTTACCCAATTAAGAACTTACCCAATTAAGAATTCTTAAATGTACTAGTACTAGTAAGTGCATCAAAGATGTAGTCATTGATATTCTGGCCCAATTCTTGGATATTATCCTTGATCCTTATCTCATTAAAACAAATCAAATCTCATCCCTACGATGAATATTGTCATCTCTACTCTTAGAAAGATAAAATACCAAGAATTATGAAAAAGGTAAGAATAGTAAGGATCTAAATTTCATTAAAAGAATTCACCTTTTAAGTGCACTAACATGTTCGTAAACAGAAACATAGAACTAATAAAAACTAAATTCAAGAAAAAAAAAATTGAAACCAACCGTAAAGGAAAAAAAAAAAAAAAAAAACTAACTGACATTTGACCTAAATATCCAGCCAAAAATCAATATTGACTTTCCCAATAAATATTTCTCTTTCTATATTACAATTATTTTGAGAAAATTATCAAAATAACTACATTTTTTTTTCATCAATTAACTAATATGACACAAATTTCTCGTTCTTAACCAACATGATACAAATTTTATATATCTTAGTTTAATTTTGTGTCATATTAATCTAATGTTAATTTTTTGTGTTATATTAGTACAATGATCTTTAAATCTATGTTATTCAAATGCTTTCCCCTTTCTATTTTTGAACTTGGAGTGGAGAATTCCAATTCTTAGTGGAGTCTAAATCTAAAACTTCTAGTAGATTATGTTTGCAATCACCTAAATCAATATTTATAGTTAAAAAAATCTTCCTTTAAATTTTGAAATTACTAATTTAAGCACAATGAGATTTCACTGAAATTTTTAGTAATTACTCGTCAATAGATCTGCACAATACCAAGAATTGAAAAAGGTAACAATAGCGAAGATCTAATTTCATACAAAAAAAAAAAAAAAGAATTCACCATCTTAACATTTTTCCCCCTCATAAATTCATATTGTTCCAAACAACGAAAATAATAATACTAAAATTAACTAGAAAAAAATTGAAACGAAGATAAAGAACAATGAAAAAGGATTAACTGATGTTTGACCCAAAGGTTAAGCCAAAAATAAAAAATATCACTTTCCCAAATCGTCTTTCTTTTTAAAAAGAAAACTTCCTTTAAATTTTGAAACAGCTAATTTCAATAATCACCAAACACACTCTCAAATTTGATTTTTTTTTTTAAATTTGAAAATTGTTTTTTCTTCAAAATTGTTCAAGCTTCATGCATCAGGGTACATAATTATTATTATTATTTTTTAATTTGCAAAATCGATCAGATTTAGGCATTTAGCCTTACGATTTGAGTACCATTAGAATTACAAAAAAAAAAAAAAAAAAAAGGGGGAAGTTTCCGAGTAGGATTGGAAATCTAATGCGTGTGTGTGTGTATATATATATGTAGTCCCTAGATCAAGAGAAGTAACATAAAAATTTTTAGCAACAAATAAACCCGTGGTGACTTTAGACTCTTTAGCTCAAAAAATCTCGACAGGGCAAGGTATGGATAAACTCCCTACAGACTTGATTCTAGTTATTTTCTCAAAGTTGCCATTGAAAACCCTTCTAGGTTTAAATCGTGTCTGTAAATCATGGTCTCGAATCATCAATGGGCGGGATCTAGCCAAGCTCCATTTAAATGGAGGCGTTGAACAACCAAGAATTCTCCATCTCGTTCCGAAACCCGATTTTGCTACCTTTGAGCCGTACAAAAGTTGTGTACAAGACGGAAGTATTATGGAGATCTGTTCCAGCATATTCGCCGGCATTAAGAAGCGGCCAACAGCATATGTCCTAGAGAGTTCTTGCAATGGAATTCTTTGTTTCAGGAAAAGATATTTCCGGCTACATGGGACAGCCTACTTGCTTAATCCGTTTAAGCGAGAGACTTTAGAATTACCTGTTCCTAATTCTTTACGTGAACCAGGGTTGATAGCTAGTTATGGATTAGGGTTTGATGGCGCGACGAGCGCGTACAAGATTGTTTGTGTCGTGTCTCGTGTATGCGAAATTCCCGAGAAAGCTTATGGTTACTTTAGTTATACAACTTCCGAGGTTTACACGCTTGGAAAGAGTTCATCTTGGAGAGCCCTCAGCAATCATACTCGTTGTCCCGTAATCGGAAAGTCAGTCTTTGCAAGTGGAATTCTTTACTGGGTTGGTCTAACAAAACACATGGATGGTAATTATCTCGAAAACAACGACGACGTTAACGAGATTAAAAAGATCGTCGCCTTTGACGTCGCTAAGGAGGAATTTCGTTTGAGATCTTGTCCCGGTCCGTTTCTCATTTGCCACTTAGTTGATCTTAGAGGAGTGCTTGGTGTTGTTGACTGCTCATCTAGTAGTCATATAGAGATATGGATGCTGAGAGACTATGAGCGGGAAAATTGGGTTAAAGAGTACAGAATTGAAATTAGGACACCAAATCTCTGGCATACAAGTACTCATAATGGCATTGAAGTAATAGGGCTGTGGAAGGAGGGTGAACTTGTGCTGATACATAGCAATTGTTTTGTTTCTTACAATCCGAAGAACGACAAACTCAAGTACATTCACACGCCATGTGGTAAACCTGATACAGAGTTGTGTAGCTTCACAGGGAGCTTGGTTTCACTTTCTGCTTTTCAAGCCGATCGAGCTAGATAATGCTTTGCTCAAATAGTTTTCGGTCCTTTTCCTTTTAGTTTAGGTTATGGCCCTATGCAATACACACACACACAAGTACCTTTTTTTTTTCGTGGGGGAGGTATGAAATTTTCTTCAAGAAGTGACGAGTTGCTTCAATATTACATGAATATGTTACCCTCTTTTTAAATGATAATCCAGTGATTGAATATTTATTAAGTTTTGTTTCGTTTTATGTTAGGTTTTTTGTATGTTGGCATTTATGTCAACTTTGTTAAAAAATCCAAAAACAATATTTTGTTAGCTAGCTTTTAGGAAGTTGGGTAAGTTATTTGTTTTGAATATATGGCTAGTTGCTTGTTTTGAAAGTTGAGTGAGCTACTAGTTCTGGAAGCTAACATGGCAATATAAATTCGCAGTTTCTATTTTGGTAAAAATAAAGGATGATTGCGTGTATTGAATTGGAGATTATTTTTGGATTCCATTTAAAAAGAGATTTCTAATTTGAGCAGGTTTCCTTTTCCTATTTAAATTAGAAATTCAAACTTCCCTAAAAAGAGAAAAATCTTGCATTTGAAATCTAAAAGGTTGGAAGATTTTATTTTGGAGTTTCTTGAAGGTTTTTCGTGATTTATCAGCATCTATTATAAAGGAAAGTTAATTTAGATTATGGAGGAAATTTCCATATTTTAATTTCCAAGAGTTTCCTAAAGTGTTGCAATAGATTAAAAAAACACTTTGAAATTTAAATTATTTTTAATTCGAGATTTTTGGTATTTAATTTGGTGTGACTGCTTATTTATAGTCTCAAACACAGATTGTAGAGCATAAGCACAGAGAGAATTTTATAGCGTATTTTGAGACTTAGTCTTTTGACGTGATTTTCATTCTTTGGGAGAAGAATTTGGAGTCTTCGGGAGGAGATGGTATTGTTCTTCAGGAGAGGAACTTAAAGCTCTCGGGAGAAGGCATTTTTAATTGAAGGCAGTTCAACGTCAAGACAAGTGGTGCTCGTCAAACACATTTAGCTAATAAGTTCAAGATGACCAACAATAAAAGGAAGAGTGATTCTTTAAGTTGTTTAAGTCCGAGTGTACTTGTAATCATTCTATGAATAGTAGAGTATTTAGTAGCTAGGTATGGCCTCGAGAAGTAAGTATGACAGAACATCATAAAAATTGCATGTGTTTTTTATTTAATTATTCTTTTAGTAATTTAATTTAATTAGTAATTTAATTACATTAGGTAATTAATAAAAACGGATCTAACATTTTATTATGTTGTTTTCTTTCTTTTCGTTTTATTACTTACGATTATGTTGTTATCAAGTAATTGATCAATACCCTCTTTTTATTATGTTGTTTAATTTCTTTACTAATAATGTGTTCCAGTTTGTTGTCCATCTATTCTTCTTGCTGATGAATAAAAGTATTGTACTTGGACTTTTTTTTTTTTTTTAATAATTGATTCTAGCTTTACCGTATTTATTTTTTAAGTGCTGAAGTTAAGTTTGTGCTTTTATTTATGGAGATATAATGTGGACAAATGGAAAGCTCGCATCAAAATTCAGATGTGCATTTCAAAGAAATAATTACACAAAAAATCTATTTTTTGATTTTTTAAAATATGTCTATTTTTTGATAGTGTTACGTAAATGTTCATTTCTAAAACACAATTATTTGTAGTACTTATTTTGCACTTTTACTATATTTTACTTCATTTTCTTGCATTATGATTTATATTTTTTTTCTTATTTTTTCATCAATATTGTATCTTTATCTTAATGATTAATTATTTATTAGAGTGATGGCTTATTAGTATAATTAAGGTTTTTTTATAAACATATTTGTTAAGTATGATTTAGATTTCTTATAAACCTTTTTTTTTAGTATCATTTAGGCTCTTGATGATAATTGTAACATTATTATGATAATTTATTTATTTATTTATATTATTGCTATTGCTTTAATAGCTAGTTTCTAAAATTTAAATATGTGATTAAAATTTTCATTTCTTTATGATAATTACTATATCATTATGATGTTTTTTTAAATGTGTTATGCCTTTTTTTTTTTCCTTTATGGTATTACTATATCTTTGTGATGTCTTTTTTTTTTTTTTTTAATGATAATTACTATATCATTATGATTTTTTTAAAGGTTTTAAAGTGTTTTATATTTCTTTACAATATCTATTTATTTTTTTATATGTTTATTGTGAATTTTATTTTAATGGCCAATTATTTATTATAATGAATGTTTTCATGTATCATACAATTAATATCAGTTATGGTTCTCTTTTCTTTATAATAAAGCAAGTAAAATGATCTTTTTTTCCTTTTTATAAAATATTTGTTTAGTTTTACATTTTTTTTAGAGATTTTTTCTTTCCTTTTTTAGTCAATTCTTTATTTCTTTAGTTTTAATTCTTGATGAAAGGACAATATGGTCTTTATAAATATCAATTTAGACATTCATGTAAATAAAAGAAAAAATGGATATTTTTTAAATCATAGTCTTCAATTTAGACATTTTTGTAAATAATCTTATTTCAAAAGCCTTTCTCATTTGGGTTTTGTAAAGAAGAGTAGCTGGACCGTTGAACGGGAGGAGAAATAGTCCCCTTCAGGAAATTGTAGCGAATAGTATTTCTATGAAATAATTGAATTTTTTTTTGGGGAAAATAATTGAACTAAAAAGCAAGGTTTTAGCATAACCTGTTCTTCCTACTTGGAGTTTTCAAAGAAAAATGAACAATTATGGTTCAAAGTTTTTGAAATAATTTTAGTTATCTTTACTTATCTCAAGATTGTTCTTGAAGTCAACTGTTATACAAATAATGACTTTCTTCAACATGTTATTGTTGGCATGCAATGAAATGTCCAGAACTATTCACCTTTCATTTCTTCACACTGTTTTTGGAAGAAAATTATTTGCTGTTCTTTTGAATGTCAGATTAATCCAAGCAGCTAACAATATTTTCTTGCACTTGGGGGCCGTCTTAAACAAAAGCTGTCCATATTTTTCGAAAATCCTCATTCAAATTTATCAAAGAAGTGGCATTTGAAAATTTTATTGTTATAAACATTGCTACATTTTACATGAATCTGAGCCATATATCTAGGGCCAGAAAGGCTCTTCGATTTTTGATACCATTGACAACGAGACTATTATGCAATACTTTTAACGTATGTAGACTCATAATGGACAATTATGACATGCTGAATTTAGTTGATGATTCAATTTTTATTTTATTTAACTCTTTGTTTATGCCCCTCAAAACAAAATCTTGCCTCCACCACTGCATATCTTTTTTTTAATTTGGTAGTAATTCTCTGTTTAACATGTGTTGTTATGAACTATTCGTCTAGTGATCGGCTCATAATCTTCTCTAACCTTGGTGTGTAACGTATGACAAAGTGAAGTTAGAAGCTACAATTAGTATTCAATTATTGCTTGCATTGTTGATCGGCGTACCGCGACTGAACAGACAGAAGTATCGGGGACGACTTGAAGATTAATTGTTCAAGCTACGTCAGCAAGTTTTACGTTCTGTTTGACAGCTATTACTTTTGTCTATAGTTTGTATGTAAGCTGTAGAGTTCTGATAGATTTGAAGACTTGTTGAAAAATACCCGTTTGGAGGGCCCGTGGAACAGGGTGTAAAAAATCTCATTCATAGGTGAAATATTTCTGGAGATGGCCCGTGGATGTAGGTCATAATAAGACCGAACCACGTAATTCGTTTGTGTCCTTTCGTTTGATCATTTCTCTAACGATTGTTGTTTGACTTCATCTGCCGCAAAGTTTCCTTCCAGTCATTCATGTTACGCAAGAGCTACTAATTAATGAATATGTATGCATGTGCTCGTATTTCCCTGAAATATACGGGTGTGTAAAAATTTAAAAAAAAAAAAAAAAAAAAAAGCTCATGAAAATATGTTTGTTAATTTAATTACCATACTATGCGGTGTTAAGATTGAAATTAGCGACATGAGAAAAAGCTTCACAGAGCATTCCAAGACTGAATCAGCGGATACGACCGATTTGCCTAAACGGAGCGAAAGTGGACCGGAGCAAAAAGTGGTGCAGCGACGGAAGTTTTCAGCTTTCTTCTTTCCCGGGTTGAATGGTTACTCATGTGTTTATACATTTGGTATTGAGGAGGAAACTGTTTGATTAGAACATATTTCACCACCAATAGTTTATGTAGTGATCTCTGACTCTACTTTGTAGTCTCAAACTTATCATTTCTAGATTCAATAAATTAATCAATGTTCATAATTTTCTATTCGGATCACATCATTTTTGTTTTAGTTTTACAGAAATTTCTATCTTCCTGGTTCGAATTGGTTAATTTTATCATTATATTTTTGTCATTGGCATGTTCTTGATATTTTACAACAATAACAAGGACAATACTATGAGATTACTCTATATTTTTCCTTTTTCATCAAAAGAGTTTTTCCCGGCCTCTCTTCTACTATAATTATTTGAAAAAGAATACAGACCGAGCCATCGATTAGAGATGTGAAAGGAAGAGCTCGGTATACTTCCATTGCACTCTCCCTCAAATTATCGCACTACTCGTAGGACGTCTATAATGATAAACGAGAGTTAATTCGGCAGTTTTTATTTCAAGATAAATTCTAAAGTTAGATTTACATTTTCTAATTCAAACTATTTATATACTTTACTAAATTTTTTCCCCCAGATATCAATTTAGTTATATCCTCTCCCTGATTTTTATGAATTAGTTTGTTTTATTTCTTTTTTTTTTTTTTTTTTTTTTTGAGTTGTCTGGTTAGTAATGCTTTTAGCTGTCGCTTAACAGCTTATAGTTTAGTTTAATTTACTCTTTGAATAAAAATAGACATTGTGAAGTTGGAATTATCTATTCGCCATTGATTGTAAATAAATTATTGTCTTAATAAACTATTAGATTATTTTCCTGTTCATTGTGGTTCTATAATTAATATAACTCTTGTTTTGTAAATCAGGGGCATATTTATAATTGAATAAAATTTATCATTCTCACAAGTGATTAGTGTCACTTTAATTCACAAGCTGTTTACGAGACGAAATTTTGTAGTAAAATTACTTTCATATAAAAAGGTAAGGGTCCGCAACAGAAGAGGGAGCGGTGGACGAGGTGGCTTGGCATGGGCTGCCCTACTTCTGTGATCGGAGAAAAAGCAATTTAGTTTGTAAAAAGTGACTTAATAATTGATTTCTATATTATTCAATTTATACATGTGATTTATTCCATTGAACTTTTAAAATTTTTATTTAAGAAAAATGATTATTTTACATCATTTTATTTAAAGAGTTCAACGGACTTTTAACTAAATAAATATATAAACAAAAAAGATGGGAACAACATGTTTGCCCATAAATGTGGATACTCGTGGTTCCCTTCCCTAATAAGAAGGTCAAGGTTAAGATCAACCCTCCACATGGGTGCAAGACGGAAGTAGGGAAGCTCCCCGTACCCACATCCTCCCCATTTATATTCACCATTAAAAATGTATATTTATATTTATTTATATTTGAATTTTTAGTATTTTAATGTTCTATATTCATGGAGTTTAAATTTTATTTAAGCTTTATTTTCAGTTACATTCGTGATTATATTTTATAAAGATTTTAATCAAATTTGTTTTAAGTTTTTTTTTTCTTTTAATTCTTAATTGCTAATTTGATAGGGTGTGTCTATATATATATATATATATACCATTCGCAATGAGGATTATCCGTCTCTATACCTGCATTAAATTAAGCGGGATATATGGGGGATAAAAAGAGAGGTGTGTATGAGAATGGGAGAACTGTGCACTCATGTCCCACTTTATTGTCATCTTTGATTAAAAATCAAATAATGATAAATAAATAAGAACTAAGAGGGTGTTTGGTATGTTAGTTTGAGTTGAAATATTTTAGTTGTAATAGTAAATTTTTTTGAATTTTCAGAAAAGAAAAAAAATTTTTTGGGAAAAAAATAAAAACTTTTTAGGAAAAAGACAAAAAAAAGTTTGAGATGAGTTTGAGTTGGAATGTCTCCCAAACACCCCTTAAATTGATAATTCATCCGCCAAAAGTTAAAACTAATAATTGTCTTTGCATTTCCCTTCTTGCCCTTTGGACGTGAAAGGAAATCTACCCCAAATCGGAACCACGAAGACATTAAAGAGCCAGATACTTTGCATTGCATTCTCCCCCAAATTAATTCATTGGTGAAAGTAGGCTGTGCTAGTAGTACTAGTACTTTTCTGCACAACCATTACTGCTCCTTGCCCTACTTCTACCCTACTTCCACCAAGGTGGCGAGGTATAGTACAAGTTTAACACTCCGTTTGATAGGAAGAAAATAAAAGGGTGAAAAAAAACTTTTAAAAAATAGAAAATTAGAATAACAAAAAAGAAGTTAATTTTTCTTTATATCATTTGGTAAAAAAAAAAAAAAGAAGAAGAAGAAAGAAAATGAAATATTTATAGAATTACTATTGCATCTATATATTTATACTGTTTCTAGATAAATAAATAAAATAAAATTAGTCACATACGAGGTGGATTTTGATTTTCCTCCTATTTTTAAATGGATTAAAATAAATGGACCCTACTATGATTTTTTTTTTTCCACCATATTTTCTTTTCCTTCCTCTTTCCGTCTTTCCCTTTTCACCAAAGATCTACTCTACTAATTCTATCCTATTTTCTCTCCTCTCTCTTTCTTCTTCCCACTTTTCCATCCTATCAAATATAACTTAGCAATAATAACTATATCAAAAAAAAAAAATGTGACCCTTAAATCTCCATATAAATTCAGGGAAAAAAATTTTGTTGGGTAGAGTTTTGTTGAACTAAATGTTGGATAGTTACTAGATATAGGTCAAGTCTTTTTCCTCACTTTTTTCACCTTCACAAAAATAACCTTCATTTATTTCCATATAGGTTGCTCTTTTAGCCAGCATGACCACTAAAACTTTTATTAAACTTGCAAAATTTCTATCCCCTTTCGTTAAAATTATATTATCATTTTTTTTCTCCTTCCAATATCATACTCTTCTCAGTTATTTTTACCTTAACATGTTAATTTATACACTATTACGATGTAAAATGATACTTGATAGATGTGATACAACATAACTAACAACTAAAATCCTTGGAATCTCTCCTCAAATACTTCCATTTATTTGAGGAAAAAAAAAAACCTTGACAAAATTATATCCTTGTAATTTAGGTCTAGTTTGGCTGTAGTTCCTCAAAGGAGCAAATCCCTATTTGTGTGTGTATCATTCAATTTATGCCCTTGAACTTTAAAGTCAGTCTTAATTTATCTCTTGAACTTTGAAAAGTCTCACTCTATCCCTGAAAATTGAATTTAACTCCACTTTACCCCTTCTATAAGAATATCAATTAAAAAATGACTACAAAAGTGAGTTAATTACAATCATGTGGTCTTTTTTCAATTGTTTTTAGCAAATTTCCTAATAGAATGAGCTTAGTAATACTAATTCTTATATTTTTCATCAACTTTGTATCATATATTCTAATAGAAGGAGTAAATACGGTTAAATTAAAAGTTCAGAAGATAAAGCGAGAGGATCCTAAAATTCAAGTCGCATAGATGAAAATATCATATATATACAAATGGTCATATATAGAATAATAAATTTGGATTCTCTTTTTGCTCCTAATTTTAGATTAACTTTTATTCCAATTAAAGGCAAATTAATCAAGGACTATAGTCTTTATTTTTTATATATGTATCTCCAATTCTTTACGAACACACAGAAAATTAGAACACACATAACTCATGGGCGGCTGGATGCATATACACTCAAGAACACAAAATATGCGTGCTTAATTTGACAGAATATGGGGGTAGGAGTCGTATGCACAAATCAAATCATGATAGCAATTCCTTCAACAAAAAAAAAAAAAAAAAAGCATGATACCAATTATCTTCGGACAAACAATTTTTCTTTTTTCACCATCCTTTTAACGTTTTCACGATAAACCAATAGTTTATGCACTAATTAACTACGTACAAACTTCCTGTGGGCGACATATCTGGATCTATCTTTGCTTGTCCCATCTGAACATTGTATTCCATCTACTTTTGTAATCTTTTTTGCACCGCATCTTCAAAAGCATATGCCTAACATTTTGCACTATCAATGTATATCAATTTTTTAATAATTACAAGAGTTCAATCAAATTACTCATTTAGATAATGAAAACAACTATATATTTTATATTTTAATAATTTGAAAAGAAGTTTGAGATGATCGAAAGCATCCACACTTTATTAGCTATATTTTTACAATTGATTCAATTATGAGATGTAGAATTCGAATTGTCCTATTTTAAACAAAATGATCAAAAAGGCTGCCACCTTATCAAACGTTACACGTCTATCTCGATTCCTAATCTTTGAAAAGAAAATAGGATTAATTTTTAAAACTTCCCCGTCATTAATGCCAGGCAGGTACCCCCTTGCAACCCCAAAGCCCTTCACAAGACAAAATAATTTTAAATTGTAAATAGATAAATAAGGTTGCAAATAACAATAACAATAATTATTAGAATGAGGTTTCTTCAAAAGAGCTTTTTTCTAAAAACTTCCCCACCATCATTGATGCCTTGCAGGTACCCCCTTGAAACTTAATTAACAATTTAACTAGCTGATTTGTATATCATTAGGTATTCAACATTGTGAAACTTATATATATATATATATATATATTTATTGTTATTACTTTTTGGTAAAGAAATACAAAGACAGAACACCAAACGAATTTGCTGACATTGTATTAATTAAAAATCTAGAAGAAAATAAACCTGATCATGAGATTGATTTGTTTTAAGTCTTGTAAACGTCTCAAGTGCAAGTTGTCTCTCTTGAAATAAAGAATCACACATATCTTTTGAACCACATGTGTACACACACACACACATGTGTGTGTGTGTGTCTATACATACATATATATATATATATATATCAAAAAATAAAGGCCTAATTCTTATATATTATATAGACTAGAGTTTGGACCACACACAAACTAAAATAACACTTAATACACATTCCTAACCAATAATACAAAAGAGAGCTAGCTACTGGATGCAGTATAATTTTTTTTTTCTTTTACGAAAGGACCTATGATTATTCAATATACCTAAGTTACGTGGATTGAGTTGACTCATTACGCTATCAATATTTGCTCTCCAGCTATATATCACTAAACGATTTGCATTTTAAAAGTAATTTTCAGACGACCAATAATAATAATATCCGTTCGTTACGGGCATATACTATTCTTCCGCTTTCCTTTTTCATGTCGGTGTCTTCAAAAATTAAAATTGGAATATTATATATTTTCAGCACAAAAATAAAATAAAGAAAAAGACTTACTGCAAGTTTAAATATTGGGCATAGCCCCATAGTTTGACGTGAAACTAATATGACAAATTTCTTCTTTCAGAAAATACACACACACACACATATATATATATGTCCAATTGAAGAGCCGTGTCAATGTATCAATCTATAATGAACTCGATCTCTATAGTTTTGTTTTTTGTATAACCACATCTATATGCAAATGTTGTTCAATTACTAATATTACTATTATTTTGAAACTACTATTATTTTACTGTGTAGGAATATATTAGTATGTCAACCATTGCCAAGTCTCTGTCCTAAGAGTTAGTAATACAGATGCTAATATTCCTTTACAGCTTCTAGTGATATTAATAATAATCATTCATAAGTCGTTGCTGGGTTTTTTTTTTTTTTTTTAATTTTTATGTCTTTTAGTTTAAATCAAAACTCCATGCCAACTTTGTAAATATTTAAAATAACTAAAAATCAGTTCAATCTAATTGGCTCGGTTCTGTCGGTGATAAAAGGTTTGGCCTGCCCTTTTGACCCTAAAGGTTAGATCATTAGGAGAACCACGGAATCTCATTTTAATTCTTAACCTTTTAAATTAATTGCATTAATGGTCAATTTTGATTAAAAAAAATTAAGAAAACAACAAATCTTAAATATTTATCAAATTTAGGGACCAAAGCGCTAGACTTTTACGGCGATTATTTAAGAACCAAAGAAAAAGATGCACACACATTATCTTGTAGGTCGTTAGACTGTGTTAAAGACTTTAAAATTAATTGCACTAATCCTTAAATTTAATTTTGAAAAATTAAAAAAGAAAAAAATAATAATGTGAAACAGAAATTAGAAAATTTAGGGTTGAAAATTTGATTTTTACTGCCATAATTTTTTTTAAAAAAAAAGTTTACTGTCATATTTAAGAACCAATCAAAAGTACTATACACATTGACGAAATCAGACTTATATTTCAATCGGGGTATACATAAAATTTTATTTAAAAATAAATAAATAAATAACATCAAAGTATAAAAATTAAAGAGGAAAATTTTAGTGGAGGACTGTGTAAGAACTTTTAATTTCAATCGTGATAAAGGAAAAAAAATCATATGATTTTCACAATAAAATTAAAAGAAAACATATTTTCAGTGGGGGCCACAACCTACCCCTGATTAGATACATTCCTACAAACATATACAAAAATATATATGCATGTATGTATACTAACATGATATGATTAAATATTGCTAAGTGATTTTTTTTTTTTGGGAGAAATTTTTCTAAATTAAACTAGAACGTCACGTGGTGCCCTCCACAAGTATTTAGAAATTAAATTTTGCACGAAATCGGGAGATACAATTGACCAATTCCTAACGTCCATAGTCACAGTAGGGAAACAAGTTACGAAAAATCCCCTTACGTGGCATTATCTCTGGTCTCCACGTCTTGCAAAGATAGTCCAAACTCCAAATTTGCATGCCAACTGCCCTACCAAACATTTGATTTTTTTTTTTTTTTTGAAACACCTACCAAACATTTGATTTTTTTTTTCTTTTGAAACACCTACCAAACATTTGATTTTTTTTTTTTTTTTTGAAACACCTACCAAACATTTGATTTTTAAACCTTGTCAAACACCCTTTTTTTTTTTTTTTTCTTTTTGTTATCCGTGGTCTATACACGCAAATTTTCAAGTCAAGGACTTAGAAATTAGGATGAAAGCCTGAGTTCGAATAAGTACGGCCTCATTTTGAGGTCTACTTTTAAAAACAATACTTTTTATAGAAATTATATGTAGTTACGATGGACTGATCGATAACTCTAAACTGAGTCTGATGAAAAAAAAATACCCTAGTCTAGTATTACACTTTATGATTCTATTAGATTTTTGAATGAACATATCGTAATTTTTTTTTCCCTAGCAAAGAAAACATAGTAATGTATTGAGTTTCCTATTTTCATATTACATATATGAGGTACCTATCCAAGCATAATATATTTTACGTTAAGATCACATATTTGTTAATTACATATTTAATATGATTGGTGCTGAACTTTTTGGGGAAAAGATAGCATAGCAAGGGGGTTAGTGGTGCAAATTAAAAAAATTCAGCAAAAGCCAACCATGATTTGGTGGAGGGCTTGACTGACTTGCATAAATAATAAATTTAAGCACACTGTCCAGCTAGCATTAAAAATGATTGTCAATCTGTCAAACAAATTCTGGATCAAGTTGTTTCAATCTCCCATCCCCAGTTAGAAACTATTTCATGAATTAAGGGTAGTATGAAATTAATTTAGTCATCGGAGCTTGCAGATTCGGTATTAAACAAAAAAAAAAAAAAAAAAAGAAGAAGGTGCTTGAGACGTGCTGTTTACTTGTAATATTATGACCTTCTATTTTGTACTTTGTATTTAATCGTTGAATAATTTTTTAAACAATTTAATTCTAATTGTCCATGTTAACAATCTACAATCTGCAATGTTAACATCTAAAGGTTTTTACAGTCAATCTATCTCGTAAAATTATATGTGTGTTCCTTACTTATGTGAATATCAAAAAAAAAATAGTAACACTACAATGAGCCCCACTTCGGCAGGGAGTGAGGACTTATAGTGTCTTATAAGTGGCGTAAGTTCTCTTTCGTAATTTAGTAGGGTCCACTTATATGAATTACACTAATTCTTTCTTTTGAATACCCTTGTGGTTGATCTGTTTCTTGAAAAAATTTACAACACTAACATAGAATTATTTAAATAATAAATTAGACAGTTAAAAAGATTTATAAATTACAACTATTAACATAATTATTCTTTCTAATAATATTAATAGGTAATAGCACTCGATTAATTAAATTTACTATTACCAAGAAGTCAAAATCCCAGTTGTGATTGTTTCTTTTTAATATTGATTTTATTATGATGTTAACCTCAGCCGACGGAGATTAAACACCAATGGTCCAGTGAATATTGTCTTCCTTATCTGTGCATGTAAATCTGTAAAAGTAGGAAAAGTAACAAAAACACATCATTGAACGTGAGAGACCACGTGCAGATGGCCCCCACTAGTGAAAAGACAATAACGACAAGTTACATTTAAAGAATAATGTTTGGCGAATGAGAAAATTAGATGGGGGGAAAAAAAAAAAAAAAAAAGGGACGCGGTGGCGGGGGGGGATGGATAAGATAGAGTTTGGCATGTATAATGATTGTGCTTGCTTTACTTTTTTTAAACATGCAATGGTGTATGGGGACGTGAATTTGTAAAAGATGCATTTCTTTTTATTGGTTTCTAATATATATATATATATATATTAGTCTAAAGCATGTGTTATGTATATGGTAGACAAATTAAAAAAATTTATCTAAATATGAAAAAATTAAAATAAAAAGAAAAAAATTAAACCCACCAAAAAAAAAATACCCAAAAATAAATTAAAAAAAAAGAGGCATGAAAAAAATACAAAAAAATAAAATAAAATGACTAAAATGAAAAAAAAAATTACCAATACAAAAAAAGACTAAATTGTAAAGAAACGAAAAACAAAAAAAAAAAAAATTAAAGGACCAAAAATTATATGCAAAACATTTTCGTTCGAAACGAATCATTTTGTACGAAATGCTTGAACAGTAAATATTGAGTTTTCTATAGTATGTATAGGTACGTATATGTATATCTATATGCAATTGAACTATTTAATTAATAAATTAATTAGAAGGCACTTATATCTAATGATTAATTGATCTTGAAGATATTTATGTAGTTCCAAAGCTTAGGATGAGGTAATGCATTTGTTTTACTTTCGGTTCTTGTAACAAATTTGATGTAAAAACTTCACGGAAGATTTTTTTTTTTTTTTTTTTTTTTTTTTTGTAAGTGAAGTTTAGTCTATTGTGCTTGCTTGAATTTTTTACACATGCAATGATGTATGGGGACGTGAATTTGTGAAAGATGCATTTCTTCTCAAAGGTTTCCAATATATATATATATATATATATGCAATCGAACTATTTAATAAATTAATTAGAATGCAGTCACACCTAATGATTAATTGGTCTTGAAGATGTACATGTAGTTCCAAAGCTTAGGATGAGGTAATGCATTTGTTTTACTTTCGGTTCTTGTAACAAATTTGATGTAAAAACTTAGCGGAAGGTTTTTTTTTTTTTTTTTCTTTTCTTTTTTTTTTTTTTTGTAAGTGAATTTTAGTCTATTGTGCTTGCTTGACATTTTTACACATGCAATTATGTATGGGGACGTGAATTTGTGAAAGATGCATTTCTTCTCATAGGTTTCCAATATATATATATATATATATGCAATTGAACTATTTAATAAATTAATTAGAATGCAGTCACACCTAATGATTAATTGGTCTTGAAGATATACATGTAGTTCCAAAGCTTAGGATGAGGTAATGCATTTGTGTTATTTTCGGTCATGTAAGTGTAAAAAACTTTATGGTGGTTTATTTTTATTTTATTTTATTTTTTTGAAAGTGAATTTTATTTTATTTTCTTTGCGGAAGTTTATTGGCTGGTGAGAACTGTAGTTGTGTATTTGAATTCGGATAGACCTGTTTAATTTTGTACAAGCGACAAAAAAATAAAAAATAAAAAATAGCTAATTAAGGAAAAACTCATAAGAAATTTTGTTGCAGGCTTACCAGATTAAGTTAGGTTCCGTATTTAACCCAAATAATGTTTGAGAAAAAAAGTACTTATCACAAATATTGTCAAAAAAAAAAAAAAAAAGTACTTGGGGAGCGGTACATATACTTGAGATCTTAGAATAAGAAAGTATTTCTATTAATAGAATGATCTGGATATGTCCATTTACCCTGACGTATGAACAATCACCATAACTGTGATGGATAATATTATGTTATTACAGATTATTATATTGATGGATAACCTATAGTTTTGACTGATTAAAAATTGTACTGTATGTAATTCCCCCAAACGTAACGTCCCTAGATACTACTCAGCTTTGGATCCGCTTTTTAATTGAATTTGGGCATGGATATTGGGATTCTCGAATTGTTATTGAGATTGCTCCGCATATTGGTACACCTCCTAGAATTGAGGAAGCCACGTTATGATATGAAAGTCTCCTCTTATTTTTGCTTAACTAGTTGGTAATTTGGGCTTGTCTTATTTTTGCTTAACTAGCTAGTAATTTTGGTTGTTTTCTCATTTTTTTAAGCTCTCCTTTCCTCTAAGATTGCAGTTGTGAACTTGAAAACTGAAAATTGACTCGTTTAATTTTGTAGAAGTAACCAAAAATTTGGCTAATTAAGGAAAAACTCGTACTTAATTTTGTTGCAAGCTTACCAAATTAAGTTAGGTTGATTAGGACCCGTTAAATAAATTAATGTTCAAGAAATCAAATAATAAAAGTTCTTATCACAATAATACGAAAAAATTAAAAAAAAAAAAAAGTATTTGAGGAGCGGTATTCTTGATCTTGAGATAAGAAAGTATATCTATAAGTAGTTTATGGATCCCTCATGATTAAAATGTCCATTTACCGTGACGTATGATCAATCACTTTAATTGTGATCGATAATATTATGTTATTATAGATTATTATAATGATAGATAATCTATAGTTATTATTATAATTACAATATTGTATGTAATTCGGCATATGCAACGTCCCTAGATACTCCTCAGGTTTGGATATTTGCTTCTTTGAATTTGGACGTGAACATTGGGATTCTCAATTAGTGATCGAGACTATTTTAGATATTAATACACCTCTCAGAATTGAGGAAGCCACGTTACGATACGAAAGTCTCAGTCTTTTTTTTGCTTCGTATGCTTTCGATTGTTTTCTCATTTTCAAGCCTTCTTTCCTTTTGCGATTGTATGATCTCTTCTTCTTTTTAAAATTTTTTTCTTACTGAAAAAATAAAAATAATTTTGTACGCTTAAAATTTTATCAAGGGAACACACACCAACCACACTTAGGGGTGGCGATTCGTGTCGTGTTCGGGTCCACGGGTCCAACCCGAACCCGACCCGTTCTTTTCGTGTCAATTTCGGATGACCTGAATTTGACCCGTTCACTATTCGTGTCGTTTTCGATTCGCAAAATTCGTGTCGTTTTCGATTCGTGTCGTCGTGTCGCGACCCGTATTGCCACCCCTAACCACACTGTGAAAGGTAACACCTTACGGCTTTGTTTTGATCAATTCAGTTCACACCGCCTTCAGCTTCTCGGTGTTCTACACTTTTAACAATTGAATTTGATCCACTTTCCAACAAAATAACAAGTTATAATACTACCACTTGATGCTATATATATATATATATATGTGTGTGTATAGACACACACACATATTTATTTATTCATTGACAAGTCAAAGACAAACTCGAAGAATCATGAGAAACAAAATTTGGCGTTAAACAACGCGCCAATATAACACATATCAACGAAGTAATAAAAAAATACATGCGACCATGTGTAGTCACAAAATATGGCATAATTAGCGACGATATGTAGTCACTAAATATAATCGGCGAGACAACAACTTCAGTTGTGCTATGTATGAGTACAAGCGATCTCATCGTTCGTCATCAAAGGAATTCCCTTTTCATCAATGATAGATGTTGATAAAAGTGTTGTAAACTCTCATTTCCATCAAACTTGAGATATAAAAAGATGAGAATTGTAAGAAGGTACGAATAAGAAATATTATAATGGTAGGAAGCACTTATGATGGGTTATATCATGTTAGAATTATAATAGATTTTAAGAATAGTGTAATAATTTAATAGAGCCTTATTAAAATTTAGGGTAATTTGTCTGTTTAATCCTTGAATTACGAATTTTTTGTCACTTTAGTCCTTAAACTTTTTATTTTGCTAAATTATCCTAGAACTTTTGTTTTTTGATAATTTTGGTCCCTGACATAGAAATTGATGAAATATATATTTAGTATATATAATCATGTTTCAACTTCATGTTAACATGAAATTCTACCAAAAAAAAAAACTAAACTAAATTAAGTACTATACTTAAAAACTAAAACCTTTTTGAATTTCATGTCATAATTTGGTTAAAATTTTTAGTTATTATGCAATTGAGATACGATTATCTATATTAAATTTCATAAATCGTTCGTCAATTTTACTGTGAGGGACCAATGCTGGCAAAAAATAAAAATTGAGGGACTAATTTAGCAAAATTAAAATTGGCGACCAAAGTGACAAATAATTCATAATTCAGGGACTAAATGGACAAATTAACCTAAAATTTAACTACGTAATTTTTTTTGACCCACACGACGTACATTGTTCTCTTTCTAGAAAGAAAAACACCACTAACTAAAGTTATAAAGAAAATTTGCTGGCTTTAATGACGTATGTTAATGATCTTCTTTTCCTTTAATTTCTTTTTGTTTTATGATAATGCAACAAAAAATAAAAAGAAAAGAAAAGATAAGAAAAAGGCATGAATCATGTGTCTACGAAATATGCCAGATTAGATAGTGAGCAGACGAGCATTTTTCTTTTTGTTATATCCCAATGGGGAAAAAACAAAAAAACAAAAAAAACAAAAACAAAAAAAAAAAAAAAAGCAAGACATGTATGTGAAATAGATGACAAGTGAAGAGCGTGTGTGTGTCTGTGAGAGAGAGAGAGAGGGAGAGGGAGAGAGAGAGATCTAGAGAGAGAGAGAGAACAACTAAGTCATAGCCGCCTGGATCTAGAAGATCATGGATGGTTTGGTGGCCACACAAATTTCCAAAGCTTGCAAAAATACATAAACAAAAATAAGACTTTCTGTTTGAATTAATTATTGAATTAAAGGAAGTTTCCAAGGAATTTTAAGGCTATTACCTTTATATAATAGTGTTACAAAGCTATAAGGAAAGTCAATTAGAAAAATGCTTGGAAGCACATGTAATGTTGAGTATACCATAATCAATAATTAATTAAAAAAATTTGCTTAATTTCATATAATGGGATCCATTTATAATAGTATGCGCTGTTGAATTTCATTGGTGTTCTTTAACACCGATCGTTCAGTAAATGACAATGGCCACACCATTAAAAAAAATTTTAATGATTTTGCTCATCTGTTTTGCAGCCTGCCTGTCTGCCATATCACATGTGTCAAGCCAAACTCCAACATATAAAACAAACCAAGTCAAAGGTTCTCAAAATATATATGTATATATATGGGTCCGTACATCAAAAATAAAATATTGGTTCAAACAAGATGTAACGTGTTAACCCATTCAAACCAATATTTAACCCTCTTATGCGTATATATTATACAATGATTAATAATAATCAATTTTTTATTCAGATAGGTAATTATT
The DNA here is from genome assembly GCA_025413485.1 of Ficus microcarpa. Taxonomy (NCBI): domain Eukaryota; kingdom Viridiplantae; phylum Streptophyta; class Magnoliopsida; order Rosales; family Moraceae; genus Ficus; species Ficus microcarpa. The sequence continues at coordinate 14,378,362 of CM046377.1, read as the reverse complement.
ATCAAGTAATTTTTCTTTGTTTAGCTACGGTTAAGGGTAAAGACAAAAGCTATTTAAAGGGTGGGAAGTTTGCTCAATAGGCAGCACCAAAAACCCAATCTCAGCTCAAGATGGGGAAAATGGGGGCACCAGCCTTAGTAATTAGCGCTCTCTTAGTGGCACTAGTCTCTCTAAGTTTCCCAACCCAAACCACTGCAAACTACCCCTACGCATCTCCTCCTCCTCCTCCACCCAAGAAACACTACCCACCAGCTTCTCCTCCCTACCACTACAAGTCCCCGCCCCCACCTTCCCCGGTGCCCTCGCCGCCGCCACCCAAGGAGCCTTACCACTACAAGTCCCCACCACCACCACCACCAAAGGAGCCTTACCACTACAAGTCCCCACCACCACCACCACCAAAGGAGCATCACCACCACCACCACGCCCCACCACCCAAGGAGCATCACCACCACCACCACGCCTCTCCCCCACTACCACCCAAGAAGCCATACCACTACAAGTCACCACCACCTCCTCCTCCAGTCTACAAATACAAGTCACCCCCTCCACCGGTTCCTTCCCCGCCTAAGAAGCCATACCACTACAAGTCCCCTCCACCTCCTCCTCCAGTCTACAAGTACAAATCGCCACCTCCACCGGTTCCCTCCCCGCCGAAGAAGCCATACCACTACAAGTCCCCTCCACCTCCTCCTCCAGTCTACAAGTACAAATCGCCACCTCCACCGGTTCCCTCCCCGCCTAAGAAGCCATACCACTACAAGTCCCCTCCACCTCCTCCTCCAGTCTACAAGTACAAATCACCACCTCCACCGGTTCATTTCCCGCCTAAGAAGCCTTACCACTACAAGTCTCCTCCACCTCCTCCTCCAGTTTACAAGTACAAATCACCACCTCCACCGGTTCATTTCCCGCCTAAGAAGCCTTACCACTACAAGTCTCCTCCACCTCCTCCACCAGTTTACAAGTACAAATCACCACCTCCACCGGTTCATTTCCCGCCTAAGAAGCCTTACCACTACAAGTCTCCTCCACCTCCTCCACCAGTTTACAAGTACAAATCACCACCTCCACCGCTTCATTTCCCGCCTAAGAAGCCTTACCACTACAAGTCTCCTCCACCTCCTCCACCAGTTTACAAGTACAAATCACCACCTCCACCGCTTCATTTCCCGCCTAAGGAGCCCTACCACTACAAGTCTCCTCCACCTCCTCCTCCGGTTTACAAGTACAAGTCTCCTCCCCCTCCTCCTCCCCACCACTACTAGACAATGGAGTTGATGTAGCATATCCAGTTGGTAAGTATATTCTTGCAACATGGAATATTTCTTTTATTCTCTAAATGCACATATAATAAATAAATCGTCCAACCATATTTTCTCATTAGTGGAAGCTAGCTCCTAAGAGAAGATAACTGACATCAAAAATCAATTATAATATATCTGAAGTAGACTGACACCCACAAGTGAACGTTCTTACATTCACAATATATGTAGAGTAACTTTTGCTCTCTTCCATCCATATTTGATTTGACATTCCATTACCACAAAAATAATCAGCTATAAAGGAATATATATATATATATATATATTTGTAATGAAACTCTATGAGCGTTCATTTATTAGATTTATTTTTTTTTTAAATTACAGGTTTCAAACTTTAGAGTCGGTAAGATCTTGAATTTCCTTTCCACCTGCTGAACTAACCCAACGTGATGGCTATTTTGCTCGTGAACATATGTTGCATGACATTTGTTATAAATAGTGCTAAACTAATTGTATTTGCAGGGTTTTAAAGGAGAAGAAAATAACAGAATAAAGAAGCTTAAAGTTCCTCAATTATATGATATTCTGAAGATGAAGGAAAGCGAGTCTCGGCGTTCGATATATTTTTAATAATGTTTGTGAAATTGTATTATGTATTATTTCGACAGTTGTAATGCACTTTGGTTGATTGTATGATGTATTCGAATTGTACGTGTGTGTTGTAGACTTCTTCCTTTTAGCCAGCGCGGAGGTTGATCATTACAATAAAATAAACAGATTTTTCCAAGTGGTCCAATTCATCTGATTTTTCTTTTTCTTTTTATTATTATTATTTTTTTTCTGAATTTTTAACTTTTTCACTGACGATCAGAATACGACATGTTCATAATTGATCAACTTTTTTCATGGAATACAATATAATCGTGGATATATATTTACGCTCAAGCAAATTGACAAATCTGATGGAATTACGTGGACAGAAAAGATGGTTTTCTTTTTTCCTTAACTATGTTGTGCAATTGATTGGTTTTCCAAAGATTCTCTATATGTAATATGGCCAATTGTGCAAAGATAGATATTGGACAATCGGTTAAGGCACTACACCCTACCAACTCCTATTGATTTTCTTTCTTTTTTTCTTTTTCCTTTTAAAATAGTTTCAAAGCACATCATTCCCTAAAATAAAATAATAATAACATTATTATTATTATTATTATTATTGTTATTATTAAAAACTTAAAAAAAAAATTATCACATGATGGATTTTGGACCCGCTATATGACAACCTGTGAATGAGGACAAAAAATACTGTGAAAAGTGTCTTTTATAGTTTTATATAGTAATAAAAGGTTACTGTTTTGGCTTGTTAGTTGTGGTACTTTTACTTATTTAACATCAAAACGAGTTAGCTACAAAAGAAATATAGAAACAAATGTTGGCGCTCTTAGGTCATTTCTAATAGAGTACTAAATTGATGTGTAATAATAAATTTATAACATTTAGATTTAAAAAAAAAAAAAAGGTGCTCTGAGTGCTTGTATGACATCAAATTTGTTGTATGTTAAACTTGATGATATCAAATTTGTTAGTGTTTCAGCTTTTTCATCTACTCATTAAAGTTTAATCATTTTTAAATTATTTAAATACTAATAGCCCATTTGGTGAATGAGTTTGAGTTGAAATTTTTAAGTTTGAATAGTAACTTTTGTTGATTTTTTAAGAAAGATAAAAAACTTTTTCAGAAAAGACAAAAAACTTTTGAGGAAAAAACAAAAATTTAAATTTAAACTTTAGATCCAAACTAACCCTAAATATACATAAATCTCAAATATGCTTTTTCATTTTTTTTATAATAAATATAAAATTAACACGAACATATACATTAGAGAAGACGGTCTTCGATTAAGCTTTGGAAAATTGGTGATGTAATAATGTTAATGTCAAGATTTAATTACAAATTGTGTATATATATATATTCCGTATTTCTTGTAATAATAATAATCTCTAACTATAATTAATAACCATGCCGTCTAACGTTATTTTAATGGGCTTTTAGGACGGCAGCAAGTAAATAATAAATTTTGAAGACAGTAGAATTCTTTATGTCACATGTAGACGGTACAATACATAGGTTAAAACTTGAGGAATTTAATACCCTAGTCTTTGAACTTAAATTTTTGGAAACTTTTTGCTCGTTTTTCCATACTTTTCTAGCTGTCCTTGGGAGATATATGATAACATTGGAACAAATTGAGGAAAAGGTTCGTACATAATAATTGGAGACTGACTATAGGGATAAAATATAATATATATATATTTTAGCTTGATGACAAAAATGGGAATAGATTTTAAGTGTAATTTAGGAAGGAGTTGTTAACGAGTAAAAAAAATTTGAGTCCTATATTATAAAAATATAACAACAATAACATACATATAAAGGTATTAGGTCATTTTACTTAACAGGTTGATCTTTTAATATGAAAACTCAATCTCTTAACAGTATTTAATTTATCTTCTTCTCTCTAATCTTCACACGGTATCAAAGTTCAACAAGCTCAAATGAGTGGCTCAATCCATTTAATACAAGATGGTGACTCCAAAGAGAGCAAAATCTTGCAGGGACGTGTTAATGACAAAAAGAAACTCGAGTCCCATATCGGAAAAATATATCAATAATAACAGACATAAAAGGGTATTAGATCACTCAACTTAACATATTGATTTTTTAAGATGAAAGGTCAATCTCTTAACAGTAGTGTCAAATTCCTCTTCTTCTCTTTAATTTTTCCAGAAGTGAAGTGCTATGATAATTTACATTTTAATTTGATATGACATTTACCCCCTCCAACTTAAGAAAGATTTGACAACTTGTCCTCTCAATTTTAGTTTTAGTAAATTAGTCTCTAAATTTTTAAACTATTGTGAATTTGTCTATTTTTCTTATGGTTTGTGTTACATTGATGATGTTAAAAGTACATATGATCAAAAATTTCAAATCTCAATTCAAACGCAAGTACAAATCTTTCAATAATTAATTACTTACTCTCAACTCATCAAATTTGACCAAAATTCGTACTGAAATATGTAAAATGAGTGAGGACAATAGTTTTACAAGTTGGAGCGGTAAATTATCAAAAATAAAAATTTAAAAAATAAAGTTGGCAAAGTCTAAAAATTTTTACTGTTGTAAAAAGAAAAATTGGCTTAACCCGAGCATGTATCTATTCAAGATTTAATGTTTAATACTCGTTTTTTTTTTTTTTTTTTTACCTCCAACAAAATTTCATTTTGGGGCTAAAGTAGTAATTTCTGGAAAAAAAAATATAGTGGAAACAAATTAAGATGACAGTTCTTCTGCTCGAGATTCGTTATATACCATCTCAGAAACATCACAGCCACTAGCCGCTTGTCCTCAGATAATCATACAATAAATAAAATAACCTCTGACTTGTATAATTATAAAATAAGATCATATTGTTTTGGTATTAATTAATTGTTAGAGCTCTTAATATATATTTGCACAGTTAGTGTTTCGCTTTCCCTTTGTACCTAATATCCAATGAAGTCCCATCCTTGGCCTAATTTTCTTGTTTTTATTTATTTTATTTACGACAAAAGTCAACATTGTACTACCACTTAAATACCACACTCTAAGCTTCTATTCAAAGAGAGAGATGTAATGTACCTTTTTTTTATAAGAAAGAAAGATGCAATGTACTTGTCACCTTATCTCTTAACACTGTGTCAAGACTATATCTATGGCTGAATTTAGACCATCTCCAACATATATATCAATACTAATGTCATATCTATTACAAAAAATGTCAAAAATAATATAACCATACTTTATACTCCAATAAATGTAATGTTATTTCCAGTGCTCTTTTATTATTTTTTTTTTGTCCACGTTATTTAATTTTGAAACTCGTAGCTAGATTTCCTTTTCATAATTGTGTTTTTAATCTCTCCTGTTTGTTGCACGTACTTATCTATTCGCATTCGGGAAAAACCTTTAGCCAAAAAAAAAAAAAAAATTCTTTGTGAATAGTCATACGCAGTAATCACTAAAGTTAGGTGAAGTTTGGTTGGCTGATCAATACCATATTACTCTTTTCCACAAATCAATCGCTAACGTCCATTGATCATCAGTGTGGTGGGATGATGATTGAAGGCGTTTTATTTAGAACTTTCGCTTTTATGAGATCCTAGGTTTGAGGATTGTTTTGTGCAAATTTGTACGCACTTAATTAGATACACTCGGCTGGGGCATAAGGATGTACATGTACACCCGATCTCCTTTTTTATATTTGTGTGAAAAAATTTTCTAGCTTACATTGGTTGAACTTTTTCCTAAGATAAGTGCTTTACTTTCAAATTTTAACTAACCATACGTAATTTCATATAACAAACAGCTTAATGTTTACCAGTCTTTCAAGTCGTAGTAGGAAAATAATCAAACAAAAAAGCAACTTACTATGTTGATTGATTTTCATTGTTGTAGAAAGATTTGAACTTATGCCTAATTTTGGTATCGTTAAATGAGACATGATAGTTGTATTTAGCAATTACGCACAGGACGATTCTCCATTTAAGGTATATGAAACATTTCAATTTATGCCTAACTTTGTGGTATATCTTTCAAGAGAAATTATAACATTATATTTAGTACTATTTAAGGGTTCTCTAGTGTATGAACTTTATTTTTCAAATTGCATTATATATGGTGAAGCAAAGAATATACTAATTGTTTATTAGAATTGAATTGGTAGGTTTGATAAGTAGCAGGTGAACTATTTCAAATGTTACTAGCGCACAAAATAAGTTGTATAAATAAAATAATTAAGCACGTATATACAATAAAGTCCATTGAGACTAGTTCAATAGATAGAAAAGGGGCTTAATATATTATATTACAAAAACTATATATATATTAAATTAAATATATACAAAATAATCTGACTTTTCGTTGAACAAGCTCCAAATTTTGATCATATGCCATGTGTAGTTTAATTAACATAATTTCTTTCCTCTACGAATGTCAGGAAAGATTCAATGACTACATGGAGTCGTTTAGGGTGATAATTTAGATGGAGTTTTGAAAGTTAGTTTAAAAATATGTGTTTGCGGAGTGTGAATTGAAAATGATATATGATACAGAAAATAGTGTTAAAATTTGAACTATATTCAAGAAAGAAAAAATGCAATTTGGATCTGATTTAGCTCATCTCTTTTTTTTCTCTTTTGTGATTTAAAAAAAAATTAATTTCGACTTAAAATAAAAAAGTTATAAACTTTTAAAGTTTGAGTCTTTTGAAAAAGGACGACAAAGAAAGTGAGATGTAGATTCAGGAGTTTTGGAATTAAGTAGTGAAAACTTCATATGGATTTGTTTGAATCGGGGGTTAAGATAGGTTAGTTGGTAGGCCTCTCTCCTTTTCATTTTTAGGGTTTCCCTCTCGTGAATTTTCCTTTCATGTGCTGCTTATTTAAATCCCCAAAGGAGGCGTAATCTAGTATTGCCTCTAGGTGAGCGATCAACCGACTCCCGACCTTGTCTGAAGTGTCTCAGAATGCATGGATGGTCTGTTGATGGTGGTGGTGGAGGGCAAGGTCGGGGCTTTTGCTTGGTTTTGACACTTGATTAGGGGGAGGATTTTGCTTCTTGACCACCAGTTCCGAGTGCGTTTGAGCTCTGAAGGGTCCGTAACTTGAGGGTTTTTATCCCCTCGACATCGTGATTATTCTGGTGGGGCATGTATCCCATTCATTGTTCCGTGCTAGCAGCATGTGTCTCCCATGTGTCTCCCATGTGCCAATTGTTTGATACATTCATTGAAAAATATAATTCGTGAATACGTAAAGAAAAAAATAATAACAATGGTAAGAAACTAAAAAATTGTTCCCCTTTAGAATTTAGCTCATCTTTCACTACATTGACTCAATGTCTTTTTATTCATTGTTTAGTAGCGAAGGGGATGAAAGCAACTATGAAAACTACATATAGACACAGGTACACTTACGTGAGTGATTGTTAACGTTGTTATGTGACTTGTAAGTTGATGGGGACAAAAGCACATGGTCTTGGTGTTGCTGCATATTAAGTAGGGTTACAATGTAAGTGTATTGTCCAAATGAGTGTCGTGGTGGGCCTTCTTTTGCTCAAAATATGATAACAGGTGCTAATCGGAGACACGTTGTGCATCTTCTTTTGTTTGAGATCTGGTAGAAAGTTATAAATATATATAAATTCTAATTCTAATTCTAATTCTAATTTGCAACTCTAATAGGTGTTTACTTATGCATAATCTGAATAAGTTGGATTCTGGACGAACAAGATTGGAAATGAGGATTTAGAGTCTAAATAAGTTGTTTACTTTTTGTTATAAGACTCAAAATTAGAATTAGTATTAATTCTATTAATGCATTTACTTAAAACTAGAATCGGAATGAATTATTATAAATTTACTTATTTACCCCTTTATAATTATGTTTTTAAGAGTAAAAATGATTATTTCGTATATTTATAGTCATATTATTAATCATTATTAAACTAGTCTTTATAATATTAAGACAATAATTAAAAAAAAAAGTAATATATGTTGTGTAATTTTTTATTTTGAAAAGTCAGAAGAGTGTGTAAAAACTTGAATTAAAATAAGTAGAATAAAATAATAAGAGTTGTTTCATTATTCGTTATTTTCGAGTCTTTTCGTTGCATTCATTTATGATAAGAAACAACCACTTGCATTTGGTGCAGCACCTATATTTTGGTGCATTCGTCTTTCTTTCCTTGATCTTTTGTTACGTCATATTCCTAAGAACTTATCCAATAACAATGTATTAACCGCTAATGCACCTTTTTTTTTTTTTTTTTACCAAATCTCAGGTCATGATCTAATCATGAGGATAGTATTTTACTGGGGTCGACCCAAGTTTTTATCAGGTGTTGGATCCCAAGTTTTTATGGATTCCTTCTTTGTTACTGGGGTCGACCCCAAAGCCAAAATGTATCAAAACGAGGAGGCCATAGAATAACTTTTTTTTTCCTTCATCTCGAACTTCGTGAAGAACTACATTCTGCTATTTCAACCTCGTTACAAACAAAAAAGTGGGGCACAAGGATACATATTATTTTATTCTAATAAAAATAACATTTTAATTTCTTCTAACAAAGTTACTAATAATTAGCGTTATTATATAATATTAGGTAACTAAATAATTAATATATGTTGTTGTCAAATTTTTATTTTTTGTATTTTTTAATATAATTTTTTCAAATAAACTAAAGATAAAATAGTAATTTAATATTAATCAAGAATAGAAGTTATAATCCAAAGGAGTATGAGAATTGTTAATCTCATTTTTCAATCCCAGATTAGTGTGAGACCCATCATTTCCACTCTCATTAAAAAAAAAAAAATAGACAAACAAACAAACAAACAAAAGCAAGTAAACAATTTCTCATTTCTCATTTCTTATAAGCAAACATGCCATAAGTTCTAATTACCGAATTCGAAGTTGGGGAAAAGAAGAAAAAAAAACTGTTTTAAATTAACCAATGGTTAAAGGGTATTGGTGTAATATTTTTTAGTCTAGTTAATATTAACTCAAGAACAAATCTCATTAGGGGCTCGGTTGTAGAATCCAGATCTAACCATTAATCATGAGTGATGGGAGCGATAGATTTATATACTTAGATTTAAAACAATACTAAAAAAAATTAATGATATTAAGCACCATCTAATAATGCAAGATAGATCTCAAGATATCAGATTCATATATAGATGAGACCAACTTTTTAATTAGCGGTGGTATTTAGTACTAATAATGCTCTTAGCATTTTTGCGAGCAACCCCATTCCTAATCTTTTTGGATTTAATTTATCATATAATTTTCATGGCATTGGATTCGTGATTTATTGTCTCGTCCATTGTCAGAAGTTGCTCTTGCACTCATGGAGGGAAAATGTCTTCTTCACCGCCAACTTGATATTGAAATCAATGAGAATAAATGAAACATGTGAAAAGTTAATTCCGAGTACCCCCCAAGTTGTTATTTTTAACAAAAGTTTGAGATGAAAAGGATACAAAGAGAGTGAAAAATGGGGTCACCATAATGGGGGACAATAGTGAACTAGTCAATAAAATACACTCGGTAGGGACCATTTTTCTTTCACCTAAAAGCAACTATACAAAAGTCCTACCAAATATATATATATATATATATAATAAAAGTATCTACAAAATAACCAGCTGGAATTAAACCACATGAAGAGAGTAAATAAATCTGGCAACAATCCGTAGACGATTTGACTGTAGATGGCCCCCATTTGCCTTCTTGTGCAGGAACACCTAAAAGACAAATACAACAATGGCCACTTTATTTATTGTTTTGATCTGATTGCAATTTAGGTGATGAATCATGAGAAAAAATTTATGATAAAAAACTCTATGCTTGTTCTATCGATAAGAAATTCTATGTTAGTTATTGGATCAATTTTTTAACAGATTGATATATAATTAGAAGTAATTGTGCGTGTCGTACTATAACTTTTTGATACTGTTAAAATTTAATCAAACAGTTAAAATAATAATACCCACTGATAGGTAAAAATACAAATATACAAATACAATCTCAGCTTACTAAGGAACTCTCTTAACCCCACATGGTCCGGCTCTACCCCCTCTCTCTCTCTCTCTCTCTCTCTGGTGACGAGGGATTTTTTTTTTTTTAATATCTAGTAAAAGGCCATTTTGAGTAATCAAAAAATGAGAATCTTAGCAACATGTTTTGCTTGTTCTCTGGTTGAAGGGGTTCTTTTTTTTTTTTTTTTTTTTGAATGTATTTAAAGGTAGAAGCGGAGAGATCCAGAATCACTTAACGTGGTTCGTTATTAACCCTGAAAGTAGTTTGACCAGTATAATGGAAAAATCCAAACTCAAGACTTTATGTTAGAAAAACAAGCATTGATCAATTATTAACTCATCCAAGGCACGTTGGCGTTCAATGGTTGAAGTTGAAGCAAAACATACGTTGTCATATTTGATGAGCACTCTTTTTCGCAAGACCACCAAATTTTGTTTTTAGCTATTGCCGTTATTTGACAATTTATGCAATAATTTGACATTACTGTTCTTTTGTGATTGACTGCCTCGCACCATCCAAATTATCTACGACACCACATTACTAATTCCAACCACTTCCTTTTGTTCTTTTCTCATAATTAAAAAAAATAAAAAAAAAATACAAGTCAATTTTCAATCATAAGCGACCGTGTGAGGACAAGTTCTTTAATAACCAACAAGTAATCCAGGCCATTAAAATTTCCTATTAAATCATCACTTCCTAAATATACACGTTATTTTAGTATTCGTAGGACTTGTTATTTTAAAATTCACATGAACTATTTTTTTAATCGTTAGATTAAATTTTTAATAATCTTATTTATGGTTGGAGCAATTTTTTATCGGACGTAAATTTTGTGAACAGTTACAGTAGCTCGGGATGCATATTCACACTGGCCTAAACTCTTTTGGGGTCATGACCTTTCGGAATTAGTTATTTTGTCCTGTGTATTTTTTGTACATTGAATATGCTTTGTATAGTTATAGGCTTAGATTCTTACACGTGTATCTTTATCATCAACTTTATAGAGATATTTACTGTGTATCTGCAATTCTCTTTGCTGCCATGTAATGAGCAAGCATTATAATCGTCTGCACAATTCTCTCAGTCTAATATTCCTCGTTGAGACGTATCTGAGAACACGTAGCGGTATATTACTGTTAATAAATATATTTTATGAGATTGGAGTGATACAATTCTCATCGGGAAGTCAAATCTACCAACATTCTTGTCAATGTTTAGAGAGTCCTTCGCTAACATCATTCGCCTCCTTTTTGAACTGTTCTTTACTTAGAAAAAGGGCATTAACTCTCTTGCATGACAGACTTGCTCACCCATCATCTTGGATTGTTTCCAAAGTTTCTAAATCGTGTAATTTGAAAATTTCAACTTAGTAAAAAATTTTTTTTTTTGGGGAAAATCTGTAGTAAAGCCTTTTTTATATGCCTTATCGATAAAACTCTATCTAAGATCATTCAAAATTAATTAAATGGATAAGATATAGAAGGTGCACAATAACTAAAATAAGCACTAATATACATAATTACAAAAAAAAAATTAAAAAAAATTAAAAAAACTTGAACTCTTCCTTCTCATCTTCTTCGCTGATCAGGGTGTGGGTTTCCCAAGAAGGGGGGTGGGGATTTCACTGGAGTTTTGTCCAAGTAGGGGGCGGGATCTTTGAAAGTTGTTTTCGCCGAAGGATTATGCAAGTCCGCAGGGGGTAGGGGATGGTGGGGTATCGGTGGGTTTCGCCGAAGGTTCGGGGGGGGGGGGGGAGTATTCACCGTCAACAGGCTGAGAAGGGGGGTGGGGTTGTGATTCGCCTTTGATGAACATTGGTTGGAGGGGGGGCGATTCGCCATCGACAAAAGGGGCGTGTTTTGTAGTTCATATCAAAACTGGAGAGGGGCGATTTTGCAGGGAGACGATTCGTCATCGCTAGGCGGCATAAGGGGCAAGTTTGCAGGTTCAGTTGGGGGGGGGGGAGGGGGTTGGTTCGCTGTCACAAACATTGGTTGGAGGGGTCGGTTTCGCAAGGTCACATTGGGGGGGGATTCGCCGTCGACGAACGGGGGCAGTGCCAGTTATGGGAGGTGGTTTTCCGGTTGGGTTTTTTTTTTTAATTTTTTTCTTTGCTTTAAATTTTTTTTATTTCTTAAATTCTAATATTATGAGCTAATGTACATGATAAGTATTACATACAAATTACATCTTAACTGCTAAAATAAATTGAATGATCTATAAAAAAAGCTCTACTGATAGGGTACATAAAAATGACTTTATAACATTTCTCCTTTTTTTTATTATTATATTATTATTATAAAAAGACATAACTATGTAGACTTTTGTTCTTCCTGCCAATTGGCTAAGAGCTCATAGGCTTCCTTTTTCTCATTCTAAATCTATAGTTGCTCCAAATATTCACGCGATTACTATTTTAGTATTTTGTATTGTTTATTGACAGTTACCAAATCAAGAATATTTTTCAAGAAGACTTGTTATTATAACTTAGAACTATTTTCAAGGTAATGATTTTAAATTCAAGGGTTTAGAATAGATTTCAATTTTTTAGAGGGGGCTTCATGCAATTTTTTAGGAGTCCTTAATGTAGTTTTACACATATATGTACATAGTTAAATGAAGGAACAAAAAAAAAAAAAAAAAAAAGTTGAGGGGGCCTTTGGGCTTCTATCAACTACGTCCCTGTTTATTGATAATTGCACCAGATTTTATTGGGTTTACTTATTTAATTCAATGTATGAAACGTTCCCAACTCTCATTGAATTCAAGAAAATGTAGAACCACAAATTTGACAGAAATATGGTAACTGATCTCAAAAGTGTGACACGGGTGAATAGTTTTAGTATAGAATCGTTTCTAAATTTCTCATTTTTCTTGTTCGTTGCAAAGTTTCTCACCCTCATACGACTGAACAAAATGGGCGCTAGAAAGGATATATATATTATATATATATATATATATATAATATATTGTAGAAATGAGGCTCTCTAGCTCATTGTGCAGCACCACTTTCACTTATGGCCATATGCATTCCAGAAAAGTGTCTATCTTATAAATTGTCTTCCCACTCGTCTTGGACCTTAAGGGGGTGTTTGGTGAATGAGTTTAGTTTAAAATTTTTAAGTTTCAATAGTAATATTTCAGAAAAGATAAAAAAAATTTTCAGAAAAAGACAAAAATCATGATGAAAAAAGTACAATTTAACTTAAACTAAACTCACAACCAAACAAATTGTAAATCTCCTTAATTTAGGGCTACAAATATGGCCACCTAGCCTGGCTCGACCCATGCGGGTCGACTGGGAAATATGGGCCTGCCCATACAAAGAAGCGGGTTGGGTCGACCAGGATAAGAACAGGGTGGTTGGATTTGACCCCTTAGCCTAGCAAAACGGGCCAGGTTAGCCTACGGGTCAAAGAGGTGGGTCATGAGCCGACCGTTCAACTCAACCCAAATTTACAGCATTACTGCTCATGAATCCTTCTACTTTGCACGATAGGTTGAAGTGATTAATAATGTACCTATCCATTGACTTTTTTTTGTTTTATTTTGTTTTTTTTTTTTCCCTTAATTGATCGACGTTTCTTAAGAAAAATAGTTCAGGTGACATGTACGTACCATGCAAATTAGTAAAATAATTGAAAAATCAAGTAAGACTTTTATAGATCTTATGACGAAATCTTTTTTTTTTTTTTCTTCGGAAGTTTCAGAGACAAATTCAAGTATTTTCAAATACAAAAAATTTCGCATGTGAAAGTGTGTTTTGTTGTAATGGCATGCGAGGACAAAAATAAAAATAAAAATTTGACTTTAGACCCAAAACGGAAAGGAAGAGAATCATGGCATTGACATAAATTGTACTAATAATAATAATAATAATAATAATAATAATAATGCTCTAAAATAAACAAAAAATTATGTATTATTGAATAATGGGAGAAAGAAGTAAATAGACAGAAGCTAAAAGAGATAAATAACCTATTTACGAATAAATAGGTTTTTTTGCTAAGAGTAAATAAATTAGTAAATAAACTTATTTACTAGGTAATAAATTTGACCTAATTTGCTATGTGGATAATTAGTTGTTAGGTAAATAATTTATTTACTAACTAAAATATCAATAAAGTATCGACATTTATATAATTATATTATTAATTTATGGGATTTGTGGGTAAATAACCTTTTTTAAGAAGTTTTTTTTAATAAACCGCCTAAATTTTGTAAAATTATAAAAATGGTTGTTATTTTTTAAATGATCACTAAATTTATCCAGTTAATTACTGATTGATCATGATTAATTAATGGTCGATAAATGTTATTACCGATTAACAGCTATTCTATAAAATAAAAAATTTTGATAATTTATTTAAATAAGGGTTTTAAAACTATTTATTTACCTAATTTTTTCCTCAATTTGCTTTAGTTATTTGCTCTGTGTTCCATCCCATTAACAATTTAAAAAAGAGTTCACAAATTCAACCTTTAAAAAAAAAAAAAAAAAAAAAAAAAAAAAAAGAGTCCAAGTAAAGCCCAATCAAAGAAGCCCATGACTCTTTTTGCCGAAGAAAATAGAATAAATTCGGCAAACAACTGTAAAAATACAAATGCATTGGAGTTTTTTTTTTATAAATAATTGAAATTTGATTTTTTTTTTTTTTGTAACATGATTTTTTTTTATATGTGGTAGTGTATATAAAAAATAATTTGTAGAATACTATAAATATTTCGGGTAGAATATCAAAAATATTATAATAGACTACAAAAAAGTATTCTATTAAAGTACTCACCGGTAATTGGCGACTAATGCCAACAATTGGAGACCATGCTAAGTACCAAACGTATTCTGATGGATTACCAAAACGTATTCCAGTGCACAAAAAAATTGTATTCAACAAGAACACCCTTCGGCGACCGGAGACAGTCGGTGATCCGTGTTTACTCTTGTCGTAGTAGTGGTATTCTGGTAGAATACACGTGCTACTCAATCAGAATATGTCTTTGATTGGTCAAGGGTAGTTTGGAAAAGATACATATTAGGTTGACATTTGACTTATCTTGTAAAAGAACAAAAGTTCTAAGGCTGATATAAATAGGACAATATTCTTAAAGTATATTCTTTTGGGGGATTCTTCGAAATCACCATAAAAAACCTAAACTCAAGAGTCAAGAGAGTAAGTAGACAATTTAATGATACACTATGTGCAAGTGATTTATATTATTATTTGTTGTGTGTTCACCACTGGGAACAAGTATTGAGGGGATTCTTCTTTGGCGTATTTAGTTCCTTATGAATGACTAGAAACACGGCATTAGAGCTAGCTCAAAGGATAAGACAGGAGTGATTTGAGTATCACTCGTAGAAGTTCTAAAATTTGAAATTTAAAAAAGGTTTAATTTTTCTTTAATAATTGAGAATCATATACCTCGTATTGTAAAATAATATACATGAACTACGAACAAACTACCCACGTTTTAAGTTGTCACTTGTCATTAAAACGGACGAAAGCTAATATAAAGGATATAGTTGCCAATAAGTTTAAAGTTTGGGGGCTATTCTTACCTCTTCTCAAAGCACAAGAGAATAAAGATAACTGCGCATAAGTTTAGGGGGTTTCTTAAAATTTGTCCAACAATAAAAAAGAACATGTGTGGCCAAATCTTACACTAGGGAGAAATTTTGAATTGTTTAAGCAAATATTCGAGATCATTTTTGTCCCAAAAAAAAATGTTTTCCAAAAAAAAAAAAAAGATTTCGTAATTACCTTTAGGATTATTAATTTGTTTAGTACTTGAACTATGAAAATATTCTCTCACATAGGTCCTTGTAATTTTATAAATTAGTTTATCAAATTTAAGTACAAAACATTCTAATTTTAAAGGTCTGTGGTAGTAATAAATAAGACATTTTACACTTAATGTAAGTATTTTGTAAAATCTTTCATTTATTTTAATGTTAGAGCTCATAACAGTCAAAAATCAAAATTTCATGAACAAATTAAAAAAAAAATTCAAAAGTTCATGATTAGAGATGCTAGAATGAGTTAGGCTTAATGGGCCGGTATGAGCATGATAGAGCACAACACAATTGTTAGAAGAGCCATGCACATCACGATTAATTAAATGGGCCATGCTTGATTCGATTTTTTGACACGAAGCATGTTAAGAGCACGACACGAGCACGATGAGAGACATGAAAATAACATGACAATGTTATTCTTTTTATATGACATTTTCAACAATTTTCATATAAGAACTGTGGTTTTTTTTTTTTTTTTTCTTATGAAGATTCTATCTCTATTATGTTTTTACTTAATAAGGTTTTCAATATTGTAGTTTATTTTTGTTAAAATCAATACTTTCTATCGTATACAAAATTTATTTTTTGTTCTTTATTTAAAATTTGTTCTTTATTTAAAATTTTTGATGTTAGATATGATTAATACGCGAACAAGTTAAGAGCATGGCACATTTATAAATGGACCATGGGTCAAATTTGATGTTATAAATTGAAAAAGGGACACGGTATGGCATGAGACATTTGTTAAATAAACTAAAATATGTACGGCATTAAGCATTAGTGGACTCAAAATAAATATATTAGGCCAACCCGTTTGATATATTTACTCATGGCAGGACTTAAGAGGCTAAGTATCATTGGCTTTAAATTTTAGGTCAATCATGTGGACGCTTAATTTTTTCCTTATTAAATTATAACTAGAATTAATTACAAAAATTTCCGTCTAATATATATAACACTTTTCCCCTTGAATTTCAAAACATCATATTTGTTCTCCTAGAAAATGAATCACTAGAAAAATGAAAAAAAAAAAAAAACTTTTTATTTAATACTTTTAACAGAAATAACACGTATTGCACAATGGTGATTGTTGTATAATACGTCGGGGGTAAAATATTGTAAATGACATATTTAGGATGGAGGAGGCATTTTTATAATTAATCCTAACTTTTAAATCAGAAAGTAATAAAAATACTCTTAGATGAAATAAAATAATAACAATGAAAGACAATCAATTAGTTCAAATATAAAATTATCAAATAACCCAAAAAGAATAAATTTTTGGGGATAAGTTAGGGTTTTTTTTTTTTTTTGATTCACAACAAATAATGATTTTGGTAAAATAATTTGTCTTTGCTTTTTAATATACAAATAAACGTAATACAAAATAAAAATGAAAAATTGCATTTTTTTTCAATTTTTTAGATATTCATTTTACTTAATAATAATATAATAATCAAATATTGATGTTCAATATCAATATTTAATAAAAGTACTATTTCTTTTTCAATAACAACTATAGACAAATAAATCAAAGTAAAAGTAAAAAAATTATAAAAAAATTGTTACGCCGTGGGTGAGGAAAGATTAAGTGACTTTCATCCTTTAATAATGTAGTAAGTTGATTTGTGGTTAAAATATCAGAGGATTTTACATTTTTTTTTTGTATATAAAAAAAGTGGTATTCACTTGATAAGTCCCATATTGACAAGAAATGAGGAGATAAAGTGACTTATAATTGTCTATAAATTCTCATCCAATCAGTATTTATTTGAAAATTATAACTTAATATGATCTATTTATAGATACACATAATTCATGTTTTTGAATATATTTTGTGATCGAGCTGACAATAAATTTTATATATTGTATTTTCTCTGTATATCAAAAAAGTTGATTTATTTATATCATTTGACAAATTTTATTTTTTTCATTTGAAATATAAAATAGTTGAGAAAGATTATAAATAATTATAAAACTTTAACATAAATATAGAATGGGAAGTCGGTGTTACGTTTTCAAATCGATGGACCAAGTGTTTCAAGTGTGAAATATCTTTGTATTGTCGGTATAATTATTTATTTCTCGGTTCTCCGCAGTCATTGATTGCTGTCGGGAAGTTGACCTTTACATTTGTGTGTGCCGAAAATCAATCTCAAAAAAAAAAAAAAAAAAAAAAGATCTGCAAACTTTTGATCTAGACTCTGAACCAAAAGCAGCAGCGCCTCGGCGGCGGCGGCGGCGGCGGCTCCTCTTTCGTTACCAGGTCATTGATTTCAGTCACTTCTTTTCCATTTTGTTTTGGTAAAAGCCCTTTGTTTCTTCAACCCAGGCCCAGCCGTCAAAAAATCCCCAAAAAAAAAAAAAAAAAGCGCAAAAAAAGACAGAGATACTTTGCTTTGCCTTCTTCATTAAATTTCTCAAAAATCAGGAGGAAAACAAAAAATTGCTTGTAGCTGGTGCATCTAGTTTGCAAAATACGTGCTCTGCGATCTTCATCATCAAGCTAATCTCTCTGATTCTTGTCATAATATATATATATATATATATATATATATCAGGTACGTTGCAAAGCTTGTTTCCTTGTTTATTGTTATGATTTTGTGGTCTGTTGAAAATTATGCTTCTCCAGTACGTTGTGCTTTTGAATATTTCGTTCTTGATTAATACTTTGTTTTATGTAAGATCTTTTTTTTTTTTTTTTTTGGTAAAAATAAGCTTATTGTTCAGGATTATATGGATAATTAGGACTGGAGTTTGTGAAATTATAATGGGAAAGAAATTCAAAACGAAACGAAAGAAATTAGAATGAGAATCTAATTTAGTAATTTGGATTTTTATTTAATTCAAGTATTATGGGATTTGAAATGCAAATCAATCTAATTTAGAAAAGTCAGAGGAAATGTACAGCTCATCTTCCTTTGCCTATTTTCATAAAGGTGATCAAATAGAGTTACTTGCACAAGTTTTATAGTAAAATTTCTCTGTCTCTGTCTCTCTCTTTTATTTAATTTTTGGATATTATTATTATTATTATTATTATTATTATTATTATTCCCACACATTTGTTCTGTATCTAATTGCAATTGCTATGATCTTCTCTTTGATCATAGTGGGTTTTCCTTTGGACCTAATCTTAGAAGTGCCTAGAAGGAGTAAATCGGAAAGCATGGATTTTCTTATTGGAATCACTACTTCAGTTGTTACAAATGTTGCTGAGTATACTGTCAATCCGGTCTGCCGTCAATTGGGTTATCTATTTTTCTACAAGAGTAATTTAGACAACCTTAAAACACAAATCCAACAGTTGGGGTATGCAAGAGACGGGCTGCAGCATCTCGTTGAGCAGGCTAAAAGAAATGGTGAAGAAATTGAAGCTGTTGTTGAAAATTGGCTAAGCAGTGCAAGTAGGATCAAAGAAGAGTCTGAGAATTTTCTGCAAAATGAAGAACACGCAAAGACAAGATGTACAAGTAGTGGGCCGTTTCCGAATTTGGTGTCTCGACATCAGCTAAGCAGGAAAGCAAAGAAGACGATGCATGTTGTTATGGGTGAAATCCTTAATGCTGAGAAATTCGTTACGGTGTCTTTTCCCCCTTTTATTCAAACTTCCATTGTGAACAAAGGCTATCAAGTCTTTGTATCAAGAGTTTGAACTTTGAGGGAAATCATGGAGGCCCTAAGAGATGTTAATGTTCGAACGATTGGGATGTACGGCATGGGCGGCATTGGCGAAACTGTGCTTGCAAAAGAAGTTGCAGAAGTAGCCAAGGAAGAGAAATTGTTTGATGAAGTAGCCATCGCAACCGTATCCCAAAACCCAGATGACGAAAGCATTCAACAAGAAATCGCCGAGCAGTTGGGTCTAGAAAAATTCTCTAAGATCAAAAGCAAATTGGTTAGAGCGAACAGGTTACGACATAGATTAAGTCAAGAAAAGAATATCCTTGTTATTTTGGATGATGTTTGGAATGAACTTGACTTATCTGCTATTGGAATGGATTTTGCTGAAGATCAGAAAGGCTGCAAGATATTATTGACTTCCAGATTCCTAAATGTTTTACAGGATTCCATTGGTGTTGAGAGGATTATCGAAGTTAGAGTGCTATCGGATGCAGAAGGGATTGATTTGTTTAAAAGGAATGTGGGTTGTTCTGGTGAAAATGTCGATTTCCAACCTTTGCTGAAAGACATTGTCAAGGAATGTGCAGGCTTGCCAATTGCCATCACGACAGTTGCTCTTGCGCTGAGAAATAAAAGGCTGTCAACTTGGAAGGACGCTTTGCTACAGTTGAAAAGGAGTATCCTCACAAACATAGAGGGAATGGATAAAAAAGTATATGCAAGCATAAAGTTGAGTTATGATTTCTTGGAAAGTGACGAGGAAGCGAAGTCATTGCTGCTGCTTTCTAGTTTACATGAAGAAGATGCCGAGATAGAAATCAAGGACTTAATGATATATGGCGTTGGCTGGGGATTGTTTCAAAAAGTCTATACATTAGAGGAGGCAATGATACGAACCACGCCAAGAGTTGACGCGACCCTAACCAAATTGATTTCCAAGATCGAATCCTAAACGGCTTTGAATGGAACTGCGACCCAATGCTTAACAAGAAGCACGAACCTTGGTATGCGAGGACGCCACAATCAGCTATGGATGGACTGATTGATAAGTCGATGAACGCCACGGAGTTTCTCCGATAAGTTCAAAAAGTTCGTTTAAGAACCAAAGAGAATTAAACCTCAAACTTTTTTATTGTCTCAAAACTGATATCCCCAACATGTCCGTACGGTTTTATAGTGTTTCCCTCTATGGATTTTCAAACCCTAATTGCCCATGTAAATTTGGGCAAGTCACTAAACCAAAAAGGGAAACACCAAATCTGAAGAAAATAAAGTTACACCAAATATGGTAAGTTCTCTACATGGCTAAAAGCCTTACAATACTCTAAAATAAAAGGAAATTAAATTACAATTCAATCAGTACTAATTTCTTCTCTTCAATTATTGCCGCAAAATTGGAAAGTTTTCAAAACGGAAAAGTGACAGCTACGAAATTACTCTGTCCCTTCTAGAACTTGAATCACGCATTTGTTGGGCTGGTCATTGCTCGTAACTCCCTCAATGGGCCTCCACACAATAGCTTGAGACCAAGTTGCTTGAATCAGCCTCATAAGTGCGTCTTTGAATTTCTTCACGCGAGCCCTCGTAACGGGACCAGTGGGAACTAGAATTGGATCTGAATACGTCTCGTCCCACGTGGCCATGCCTGTGACGACGTTCTTATCATTCCCCTCCTCTTGAGAAGGATTTGTCCTCAAATCGTCGCCTGCATCAAAATGACTTAGATCAGTGACATTAAAGGTAGCACTTACACCATACTCACCTGGCAAGTCTAACTTATACGCATTATCGTTGATCCTTTTAAGAATTTGAAAAGGACCGTCCCCTCTAGGCAACAGCTTCGACTTTCTCTGTTCCGGAAACCGTTCTTTGCGCAAGTGCAACCACACCCAATCGCCGGGTTCAAAGATGAGCTTGTGACGCCCTTTGTTGGCTTGTTTGGCATATTGCTTGGTCCTTCGCTCGATGTTTAATCGTGCCTTCTCGTGTATCTGCTTAACAGTTCAGCTTTTCTTTTGCCATCTAAATTCACATGCGCAGACAAAGGTAATGGCATTAAATCCAAAGGGGTTAAAGGATTAAAACCATAAACAATTTCGAATGGTAAAAATTGAGTAGCAGAATGTACAGATCGATTATAAGCAAACTCGACATGGGGTAAACATTCCTCCCAAGTTTTGATGTTCTTTTTAATGATAGCCCGCAACAAGGTAGACAAGGTCCTATTAACAACTTCTGTTTGACCATTGGTTTGAGGGTGGCAAGTAGTCGAAAACAACAACTTAGTCCCTAACTTAGCCCACAAAGTCTTCCAAAAGTAGCTTAAGAACTTGGCGTCCCTATCAGAAACAATTGTCCTAGGCATACCATGAAGTCGTACAATTTCCCTAAAGAACAAATCAGCAACATTGGAAGCATCGTCTGTCTTGTGGCATGGGATAAAATGTGCCATCTTGGAAAACCTATCCACAACTACAAACACCGAATCCCGTCCCCGTTTAGTCCTAGGCAATCCTAACACAAAATCCATTGAGATATCAGTCCAAGATTCACTAGGTATGGGCAAAGGGGTGTACAAACCGTGGGGCTGCACTCTTGATTTAGCCTGCCTACAAGTTACACATCTATCACAAAGCCTCTCAACATCACGTTTTATGTGTGGCCAATAGAAATGTTCTTGTAAAACAGCTAGTGTCTTGGCAACTCCAAAATGTCCCATTAAGCCTCCCCCATGGGATTCTCTAACTAACAAGTCTCGTAAGGAACAATTAGGCACACACAATTTATTCTCCCGAAATAGGTATCCCTCATGCCTAAAGTACTTACCACTAGCAAATTTCTCGCAAGCCTGATACTCAGCACTAAAGTCACGATCATCCGCATATAAATCCTTATATGTTCAAACCAAGCAATTTAGCATCAAGAGTTGAGATTAACGCGTACCTGCGAGTAGCGCGCATCCGCAACGACATTTTCCTTACCTTGCTTGTATCGGATGACGTAGGGAAATGTCTCGATGAATTCAACCCAACGAGCATGCCTCTTGTTCAGCTTATGTTGGCTCTTCAAGTGTTTCAAGGACTCGTGGTCGGTGTGAATCACGAACTCTTTTGGCCATAGGTAGTGCTGCCATGTCTCTAACGCCCGAACCAACGCATACAGCTCTTTGTCATAGGTTGGGTAACTGAGAGCTGCTCCGTTCAACTTCTCGCTGAAATACGCTATTGGTCGCCTATCCTGCATCAAAACAGCACCAATTCCAACACCTAAAGCATCACATTCAATTTCAAAAGTTTTGGAAAAATCAGGTAAGGATAACAATGGGGCATTGGTCAACTTAGCCTTGATTAATTGGAATACCCTTTCTTGCTCCTCTCCCTATTTAAACCCAACGTCCTTCTTGATCACTTCAGTCAGTGGAGCGGCGATGGTACTGAAATCTTTCACAAACCGCCGGTAAAAACTAGCGAGTCCATGAAAACTCCGTACGTTACCCACACTAGTTGGACTCGGCCACTCCTGGATAGCTCGCACCTTCTCTTCGTCAACCTGAATACCTTCAGCACTAACAACAAAACCAAGAAATACAAGCTTATCTGTGCAAAAAGTACACTTTTTGAGGTTAGCGTACAATTTTTCCTTTCTAAGCACATCTAAAACTGAGTTTAAATGCGCTACATGTTGATTCAAGTCTTTGCTATAAATAAGTATATCATCAAAGTACACAACAACAAACTTGCCAATAAATGCTCGTAAAACATGGTTCATTAGTCGCATAAATGTGCTAGGCGCATTGGTTAAGCCAAAAGGCATTACTAGCCACTCATATAGACCTTTTTTTGTTTTAAAAGCTGTCTTCCACTCGTCTCTCGCTTTCATTCGAATTTGATGATACCCACTTTTCAAATCAATTTTCGAGAACACAGAAGCTCCATGTAATTCATCCAACATATCATCTAGTCAAGGTATAGGATGATGATACTTTACCGTGATATTGTTTATGGCTCGGCAGTCTACGCACATCCTCCATGTCCCATCCTTCTTTGGCACAAGTAAGACCGGAACGGCGCACGGGCTCATACTCTCTCGCACGTGCCCCTTTTTCATCAACTCACTAACCTGCCTTTGAAGCTCCTTTGTCTCCTTGGGATTGCTTCTATAAACCGGTCGGTTTGAGATTGAAGCGCCTGGTACAAAATCAATCTGATGTTCGATTCCTCGAATTGGTGGCAAACCATCAGGCACGTCGTCCGGAAATACATCATCGAATTCCTGCAGTAGAGAAACAACAGAACTAGGCAATGCAAGGTCAAGCTCATTAGCGTTTAAAAATGCCTCTTTGTACAAAAGTACTATCATTGGCTGATTTAAAAACATCGCCCTTTTAATATCGCCACCTCTCGCATAAAAGTTTGTTTTTCTCTCTGCTTTTCTCTCATGGGCTTGTGGTGTATTCTTTTTAGCTCTCTCAATTTTCTCTCCTTTACTTTCCTTTTTCTCGGCCATCTCTTCTTTTTTTCTCTCACTGGCCGAACTCTCTCTCTGCACTTCCACTCTTGATTTTTCTTCGCTCATTTTCTTTTTCTCACTTTCTCGTTGTAAGCTCACTTGGTCTTCATGGACTTGTTTTGGAGTTAATGGAACAAGAGTGATCGATCTTTGGTTGTGAACCAACGAGTACTTGTTGGTGTAGCCGTCATGTTTAACTCGTCGATCAAATTGCCATGGTCTTCCTAATAACAAGTGTCCAGCTTGCATTGGAACCACATCGCACAAAACCTCATCTTCATATCTTCCAATGCGAAAAGAGACTAACACTTGTCTGTTCACCTTTACCTCACCACTATCATTCAACCACTGCAATTTATAAGGTCAAGGATGCTTGGTTGTGGGCAGCCCTAACTTTTCCACCATGGTTACGCTAGCAACGTTTGTGCAACTCCCACCATCAATAATCACACTACATACCTTGTCTTTGACATGGCACCTAGTATGAAAGATATTTTCCCATTGCTCCTCTTCGTTGTCTCTGGCTTGTACACTTAGAGCTCTTCTTGCAACCAACAGATCTCCTTGGACAGCGTACTCCTCCTCGTCAGCATCCTCTAACGAAGGCATCAAACCATGGTCCGAGTCCTCATCGGTTTCAATATCTCCATTGTCCCGCATTACCATAGCTCGCTTGTTCGGGCATTGGCTAGCTATGTGACCCCTGCCTTGACATTTAAAGCACTTAATATCTCGATTCCGAGTAGTGGAAGAATCAGATTTACCTTGGTTCCTATGGCTGGCCTCTTCTTGTTTTTGTTCGGTTTTTGGCCTTGCGTTGAGTTGCTTCTCATCCTTCTTCCATGGTTGCGCCTTCCAAGCGGAGGTACTTGGGTTTTGGCTTGGCCGCATGTTACCGCCCCTCCTCTTGAGTTGATTCTCAATTTTGACAGCCATGTGTACCATGTCCTCCAACTCCACGTAATGTTGTAGCTCAACGGCATTGTGAATTTCTCGATTCAAACCCGCCAAAAACCTTGCCATTGTAGCTTCCTTATCCTCTTCTATATTTGCTCGGATCATCATGACCTCCATCTCTTTATAGTACTCCTCCACACTCCGGGTGCCTTGCTTTAGATTTTGCAGCTTGTTGTACAACTCCCGGTAGTAGTATGCTGGCACAAATCGCTTTCTCATCACCGCCTTCATCTCGTCCCATGACTCGATAGGTCGCTCTCTATTTCTTCTCCTATTTATGACAAGCTGATCCCACCAAGTTATAGCATAATCAGAAAATTCAATAACGGCTAATTTTACCTTTTTTGCCACGGAGTAGGTGTGGCAATCAAAGATGAATTCAATTTTCTTTTCCCACTCTAAGTATGCTTCGGGGTCAGATTTGCCTTGGAAAGACGGTATCTTCGTTTTGATGCCACTCATACCATCACTTTCCCGATTCCTAACTCCTCTATCCCGTCCAAATCTCCGGTGACTACCCGCTGACTCTTCTCCATCATCAAACTCATCCCCATCAGTTCCATAGTAGTCAGGTGCCTCTCCTCTAACCGGAATCCTCTCTCGCCTACGCGCATGAGGAACATGTCGTGGCTGTTCCACACGTGCGTTTTCTATCCGATCGACCCTCTCATGAAGCTGCTCCAACTCTTCTCTCAACATTCGCCTCATTTCTCCCATCATCGCTTCCATGAGGAGTTTTGGGTCTGCCACTCCGTTGGTACCCTCCATGGTGTTCTTGCTGCTGTTTGACATCTTTTTATTTTCTTATTTTTCCCTGCAAAACAAAGTTACGAACAATGCAAAGGACCTTACCACACTCCCTTACGTATTTCTCTCTTGAACTGGTTTCGCTCGATTTCTCTCGTGTTTACACTATTCTTTTGGCTTTTTTTTTTTTTTTTTGCTCTATTGCTCTCGCCTCTTTTGCCTTTTTCCACTCGTTAATTCTCACTCAGTCCTTATAGAACTAATCAAATCAATATCAAAACTTCCGTGACGATACACAAACTGATTATCAAGGAAACTCAGATTTGACACAAGATTACAACAAGTGCGGAAAGTAAAAGACAATCGGAATTAACACCCAATGAAACGTAATTTCGACTTCCAAAACCCAGAATACCAAGAATCAGACAAAAATAGATATACATATATTTTTTTCCGTTTCTTTCTTTCTTTTCTCTTTCTCTTCTTTTTTTGGACTGCTTTTGATAATCTGGACGTTTTTTTTTGAACGTTTTTTTTTCTTCCTTTTCTTTTCTTTTTGGACCCTTGTCCTTCTGATAATCTGGAAAAAAAAAAATTTTTTTGACGTTTTTTTTTTATACTGGAATTCAAGGCTCTTGATTAACAGAAAATAAACATAAAATAAAAGATTGGATAAGCAAAACCTGATTAGAACCCTTTGCTCTGATACCAAATGATACGAACCACGTCAAAAACTGACACGACCCTAACCAAATTGATTTCCAAGATCGAATCCTAAACGGCTTTGAATGGAACCGCGACCCAATGCTTAACAAGAAGCACGAACCTTGGTATGTGAGGACGCCACAATCAGCTATGGATGGACTGATTGATAAGTCGATGAACGCCACGGAGTTTCTCCGATAAGTTCAAAAAGTTCGTTTAAGAACCAAAGAGAATTAAACCTCAAACTTTTTTATTGTCTCAAAACTGATATCCCCAACGTGTCCGTACGGTTTTATAGGTGTTTCCCTCTATGGATTTTCAAACCCTAATTGCCCATGTAAATTTGGGCAAGTCACTAAACCAAAAAGGGAAACACCAAATCTGAAGAAAATAAAGTTACACCAAATATGGTAAGTTCTCTACATGGCTAAAAGCCTTACAATACTCTAAAATAAAAGGAAACTAAATTACAATTCAATCAGTACTAATTTCTTCTCTTCAATTATTGCCGCAAAATTGGAAAGTTCTCAAAACGGAAAAGTGACAGCTACGAAATTACTCCGTCCCTTCTAGAACTTGAATCACGCATTTGTTGGGCTGGTCATTGCTCGTAACTCCCTCAATGGGCCTCCACACAATAGCTTGAGACCAAGTTGCTCGAATCAGCCCCATAAGTGCGTCTTTGAATTTCTTCGCGCGAGCCCTCGTAACGGGACCAGTGGGAACTAGAATTGGATCTGAATACGTCTCGTCCCACGTGGCCATGCCTGTGACGACGTTCGTATCATTGGAATAGGGTGTGCTCACTGGTTGATAAACTAAAAGCTCGTTGTGTGTTGTTACATGGAGACAGTCATGATAGAGTGAAGATGCACGATGTTATTCGTGATGTTATGATATCAATTGCCTCTCAAGACAAGCGAATGCATAATATTGCAAATATTGAGAAGTCTGATGAAGAATTTTCAAGTAAGAAACGACACGCTGACTTAACTGTAGTTTCCCTACTTGTTCCTCGGCATCACAACAAGCTCCCAGAAAGATTGGATTGTCCTCAACTCGAACTATTATTTGTGTTTACTAGAAGTCAAAATTATTTGCAAATTCCGGAGAAGTTTCTTGAAGAGAAAAGGGAGCTTAAAGTTGTACGTTTGGATAGAGTAGATGTAGGGTTGCTTCCAGCATCCTTCTGTCTGCTTCGAAATCTCCAGACATTGTGCTTGTCTCGTTGTAGGGGAAGCGTAGCTATAATTGGAGAGCTAAAAGGTTTGAAGATTCTTGACCTTTCCAGATCCGATATTGTAGAGTTGCCGAAACATATTGGGCAATTGATTCATCTGCAATCGTTGAATTTGGAATTTTGCAAATTTCTTGAGGTGATTCAACCTGGTGTCATCTGGAGTTTGGTAAGATTGGAAGAGTTGAACATGAGAGGAGTCCCTTTAAAGTGGGAGGATGAAGGAGTAGGTGGAGAAAGAACTAATGCTAGTCTGATCGAGTTGAAAAATTTGCCGCAACTGACCACTTTACTTTTGAGTATTGAGAACTGCAATATTTTGCCAAAAGCTTTGTTTAGTGAGAATTTGAAGAGGTTTGAGTTATCTATTGGCGAAACATCATATGATCCAGAAATAGAGAAATCAGAGTTCCAGAACCACAATAGTTTGCGTCTTAAGCTCTCTGGGCACAATCTCTTAGGTGAATATGGTCTTGAGATGATCATGAAAAGATCTGAAGTGATATACTTGTATGGATTCAAGGGTGTCAACAATGTTGTTTATGAAATAAGCAAAGAGGGCTTTTGTCAATTGAAGAGTTTTGGGTTCCAAAATAATGATGAAATTCGATATCTCGTTAATGCAACGGAGAATCAACCTTGTGGTGTGTTTCAGAAATTGGAACGATTGTGTCTCATTAAACTGATGAATCTGGAAAGGATATGTAATGGAAAAATCACAGCAGAGTCATTTGGCAAGCTAAGGTTTATAACAGTACGGCAATGTGACAGATTGAAAAATCTCTTCTCATCATCTATCGCTCGACAGTTTGAGGAAATTAAAGTGTATAGTTGCAAGATGATGAAAGAGATAGTTACCCATGGAACAGAAGATGACAACCACAATTCCATAGATAAGATGGAGTTTGCTCAATTACGTTGCTTGACACTGAGAGATTTACCAGAGTTTGTTCAATTCTTTCACTCTGTGATGGATATGGCTGATACTTCATCATCAGATTCTCCCATGCCTTTATTCAGCAAAAAGGTAAAGTTATATTTCTTCTACCCTCTATCGGATTTGAATATGAAGTAGGTCCTGGAGAAAAAAAAAAAAAAAAAAAAAGGAAAAGTCTGGACATAATAATGTTGATTGCAGAGCTATATACACACACAAATAGTGATTCGATACGTTACAGTGGTTTTCGTTTAAAGCTATTAACGATTCTTTCTTGTTTTCTGATGATTATTGATTACAGCTGACTATTTTATGTGTTATATTTAAAAGAATACAGTATTTTTTATTAATTTTAAGATGAGATGTGAAAAGTGTATATTTTAAAACATTAAGTTTGTAATTCAGTAATAATAAAATAAAAAAAATAAAAAATAAAAAAAAAGGTGGGAAGAGCAAACGGAGAGTAGCAATAGATCTCTCCTTTTAAAATAATTAAATTTACTTATTATACACCCTTATAAATTTCAAAACTGTTCTTATATAACATAAATTTGGTTCACGATTTCAAATATATTTTTACACCAACTTTATTATTATCTTTTTTTTTTTGGGCTGAAACACCCAACTTTACTTTTATTTACTTTGATATTCACCTTTCTCTGTCTTTCTCTCTCTGTCACTGTTTTTCTTTTTGAAATTGAAATTTTAGGCATGGAGCCTTTTTTTCATAGATAAGCAAATTGTAAATACAAAATAAGTATATTTACTATTTATTTTTTGAAATAAGTATGTTTGCCATTACATTTACTAACTTAAAAAATTTCAAAAATAAGTCTGAAAAATAGGGCAAGCAACGAAAATCAACAAAAGTAAATAAGCCTTTTTTGTTATTAATTTCTTTTCGCGTTGGTTCTTTTTTTTTTTTTTTTTTTTTTTTTTTTTTTTTTTTTTTTTAATGTTTCTTGACTAGTGTTAACATATAGAGAGAATATCTAGACGTATTTTTTTCGGCTATTTAAATTGGAATTATATTTGCAGGTTACTTTCCCTCGCTTGGCGGACTTGCGATTGTTCGGTATGAAATTCAAAGGCTTGTGCTCGGACCAACTTCCAACAACTTTTCATTTGCAGAACTTAACAAGGCTCAATGTGCGCAACTGCAATAATCTAAAGCATCTCTTATCTGTTGCTATAGCGAGAAGCCTTGTACATCTTCAGCACCTAGAGATTAGTGGATGTAAGATGATGGAGGAGGTACTAATCACAGAGGAACATGGAGAACAGAGGTTGGAGAAGATATCTTTTCCCAGACTACAGAATCTTCACATACATAGTCTTCCAAAACTTGAGAAATTCTGCATTGGAGATTCCATTGAATTTCCAACGTTGTATTCTCTGTCAGTAGAAAATTGTCCTCGACTGAAGCAATTCATCTTCAATCCAACATCTGGAGAAATCACATCAATGGCTGAACAAATATTCCTCACTGGAAAGGTCATTTTCTTTTTGCTCTGCTTTTTTTTTTTTTTTTTTATAATTATTTTGTTATACTTGTTATATTTATATTTTGTGTTCAACATATGTTTTTGTTCCATTTAATTATATGAATTTCGTTAATAAATTTATCTATACTGTTTTTCTATTTGGGTCAAAGGCTATCATTTAACTTGAATATATCTATATCTGGGCACAAACGAGCATTGCTAACAGAAACGAAACAATGTTTACTAAATTTGTTAATGTAATTGTGCATCTGTTTTGCTCAAAATGTTGGTAGTTTGTATTCTTGTAGGTCATGTGTCCAGAGCTTAAATCTCTAGCCATGGACGGTAGACAAGTCATTAATAAGATATGGCATCCTCAATCTTCATCAGTACCCTTTTGCACTCTGAGGGGCCTACAGATGGTCTACAGTGATGAAAAGTCAATTGTTTTCCCATTTGAATTCATTCAGAGATTTCAGAATCTTGAGGAGCTTCGTTTTAGGGGTTCTTCTGTGGAAGAAATATGCAAAGACGTTGACGTTATGCACTTAGTTGATGGGCCATTCCTACGTCTGAAAGAATTGCAGTTATGGAATCTCAATAAAATGAGGCATCTATTTGAGAATCCAAAAAACGTCAAGCGAGGCAAGGCCTTCCCAAATACAGAAGTGCTGGAGGTGCTCTCCTGTGCAATTTTAATGAGATTAGTGCCATGCTTAGACGCTTTCAGAAATTTGAAAGATCTGAGGGTATCAGGTTGCCATAAAATGAACAATTTGTTAGCTTCCTCAACCGCCAAAAGTCTGGTTCTGCACTAGAATAAGCATTGCTAATTGCAAACAAATGACAGAAATTATAGCACGCAGGCAAGGGGAAACAGAGGATGAGATTGTGTTCAGCCGATTGAGGATTTTAGCACTTCACGATTTACCGAGTCTCAAGAGCTTCTACTCTGGAAATGCTGCAATCAGATTTCCACTTCTGGAAAAATTGATTTTGAGTGCATGCCCTGAGATGCAGAGTTTCTCTCGTGGAATTATAACCGCCCAAAAGCTAAATCAAATAATAACAGAAATAATGAATGTAGGTATCTTCAATAGACTGGGAACAGAATGGTATTGGGATGGCATTGAATATGACTGTGTTCCCAGAAAACAGCTTTGGGAGGGTGATATTAACTTGACCATTCAAAAGATTTTAGAGGATAATGCAGCTAATGAAAGACGAGACTCGTCCACCAAACTGGTATGCATCAGTTACCCAAACTTGTCTTGTTTCCACGACTTTCTTCTCAATGAACTAGTTTTAAGAGAGGGCTAGTCTGATATTGAAACTTACAAAAATCTATATCATTTTCTATTCCAAACATCTTTCGTACTTGTAATTGGAGTCATACTTTACAAAAATCTATCTCACCTTTGATTCATTGTTGTGTATAACAGATCGGCCTACGTTTCCGAGGAGAGTTCTGATCCTTTGCCTGGAGGAGATTGAACGTATCCTACAAGTTTACATACTCCTTAAAAAAGATGGTAAGAACACCTTCCATTCCCTTCGCCTTTTTTTTTTTTTCAATTTACAACAAGAAATTTCAGTCATACCATTTTTCCCAAAATAGTCATGTTTGACTTCAGATTAGTAGAGACAATAATAAATATTCCTGTTCAACAAGAATTTGAGAACTTGTTATTTTAAGTTTTGTTCATTAAGGAAGAGTTCCACCAGGTTTGTTGTATCCCAAAAAGCACTAGAAAGTGAGTGGTTTTCTACCAGGCAGGTATACTAAATTAGTTTTGATGCAATAACATGTGAGCAGGAACAAGCACCTACTTTAGTTAGAATAATAACGGAGCCCAGATGCGATACAAACGAAGTTCGATCATCAAAGCACATGATTGCGCCCGAGCTTCGCATCACTCATCGGAGGTCTCTTCACTTCCTTAGTTCATGAACAAATGATTTTTGCGGAAAGATTTTTTTTACTTTTTTACTTGGCTCTTTTCTGTCTTTAAACAAACGTTTGTTCTGAACTATTTCTGTAGTGATTGGTTTATAAGCTTCTTCGATGCTTCCGGGGTGACATGTGGACAAGTTCGGCCAAGACAGATATTCACATTGTGTAACAAAGTAGACATGTTCAGTTGTTTGTAAGCTTGAGAATTCTGATAGACACGGAGACTACACTGATCAACACCTGCTTGGAGAGAAGGAAACTGAGTGGAAATCAGGGTGTAAACTTTCTCATTCATAGTGAAACCATTTCCAGAGATCGCCCGTGGATGTAGGTCATAAGACCGAACCACGTAATTCGCTTTTGTCTTTTTGTTTGATCGTCAATTTCTCTAGCTGGTTGTTTAACGTGCTTGTTGAATTCGTCTGTGAAGAAGGATGGAGCGATTTTTATAGTTTAGCACTTTACTTGAATAACAAGATAAAAAAGGAAAGTGGATGGTGCTTGTCCATTCAAATACGGTATTCCAATTAGATGAGGTGCATTGCAAAATATGAGTTTAATATTGAAAAAAGAAACACATGTTTTGAAGCGGTCAATTTACCAAATTTCTCAATATTTTTCGAGTACTTCGTGGACCAAAATTATAGTAGTAAGAAAAATAATTTGATGGTCCTCCAACATCGATAAGGTAGACGAAAAAGCATCTACATGGAGTGCAAAGCTTGTGTAAGTGAGCCTCCTCGCACTCGTTGCCGCCAGCCACGGGACCATCCAGCAGTCACACTCTGCCCCAATCTAGCTGGCTCTGACAAAGAAAAGCTGAATCTGGAAGCGCCAAAGGGTCATTAGGCCAAATCCAAGTACATGAACCTGTACAATGATTTTTGAAATTACTACAAAAGATAATATTATTAAATCAACAAACATATCTAAAGTTGACGCATCTGCAGAGAACCTTTCCATCATTTCATGAGCAAGTTGCACCGCTCTTAATAGATCGTGATTAAGGACACATCTTCTGTAACGATCTGAATTTGAGGACCATTAACTAACTTATTTATTCTTAATTTATTTAGTCTTAACACTTATTTATGTTAGGTTCTAAAAATACAGAAGGCAGAGGATGCATTCAGAGCATCCGATGAAATAGAGCCAAAGCCTTCTCTTCTGGGTTTTCGATTTCATAGGAGTTTGTGCCGCGTTTGATAACTAACCTCGTATGGAGAGGCCTAAGAATGATTGCGAAAGGAAGGAGAAAACATACCCTCAATGCCAAAGGAAAGCCCAGCACCATCTCTAATGAAAAAAAAAGGACTTGCTTTAGGAACAATTTTCTCCAACTTCGGCATCTCTCTTCTCTTCTCAGAACTCAAAAATGAAGAAGAATGGAGAATTGAGGTTTCGTTTAGAAGATTATGTATTTATGTGTTTGGTTGCCTTCTCTTACCTTATGTTTGGTTCGCCGTCTGGTGATGATATTTTTAAGTTGGAGTTGACTAACTTTTTAAAAACTAGTTATAATAAGGAAGGAAAATAAGAGTGCAGTAGTAGTTGTATGGGCACAGGGACCAAGATGTAAAAAGAAGTAAGAGAAAAAGAGGGGGGAAAAAAAGAGAGAAGGTGAAAGAAAATAAGGTTTTGTCGGTGTTTCTTGTGTGAAGATCATAATTAGATCCAATTGCTAATCTTCCATCAATCGTCTTAAAGTTCCATAGTATTATTGGCGGTGGTCTAGGCTACGTCCCTAACTGTATGTATCGTCAATTTTACTTTTTTATTTTTAGTGTTTTGTTGAAACCAAACTTTCAAGTTTGATTATTATTTGTTGAAATCTATCTTTTAGGCGAGCAGTGTTAACTGCTGGCCTCTAGATTTGTTGTTAAAGAAGAACTCGGTGTACACGTCAATTTTATTAGTGGAAGTTTTTGTGTGGCTTATAGTCCATGGTTTTTCTCTCCACATTGGAGGGTTTTTCACGTAAAAATTTAGTGTCTTGATTTGATTGATTATGTTTATTTATTTTGCTTATTTGTTTGGCTTGATATTGTATTGGTTTGCATGTCCATTTGATTGCACAAGGAGGGGAAAAGGGTTTTTATTTATTCCATTGAATCATTTTCGTCAGAAATAGTTATGAGATTATTGATTTTTTCACAACAAATTATTTATAGTATACTTTTTTCCAGTGATCCCTCTTGGATGTAGGTCGTTAGACCGATCGAACCACATAATTCCTTTGTGTCTTTTTGTTTGATCGTTAATATGTCTAGCTATCGTTTAATTTTCTTGTTGAATTCATCCGCGATTTCAGATCATACCAGCCTTTTTTTTTTTTTTTTAATTTATAAATTTCAGTTATACATATGGCAACATGAGCTTGTAGATTCCTAATTATGATTAATGTCCGATACCAATATAACATATGTGCCTATATATATTTGCTTGAAATATATATGTATGTATGTATGTATGTATATTTATATAGTTGTGTTTATAGAGCATTTAATGAAAATTTTATCTATTAAGCATATCAGCCGTGATGCTAATTAATGAAATCATTCTAGGGTTCATGTCTAGCCATTAAAGAGCTGAGAATTAGGATCTGTATGGCAAAACTCACTGGAAGATGTTTTTAGCTTCCTAAATTCAAAAATGTTTAGATGATCTATCAAAAGAGTTTTACGTGAAAACCAAAATAATATGACTTATGGTAAAAATGCTCTTTTAAATGTACTTTAAAATTTATAACAAGGTTTAAAGTACAAATTTTATTTTTACTCCTTGAACTTTGGTGCTTTTGTAGCATACTTTGCTCTTTGAACTTTGAAAATTATTAGAAATGCTCTGTGAATTATGAAATAGTTTCACCTATACTCCTTCCGCTAGTTAAATGGTTTTATCTTTGTTCCTTGAATTTTGAAAATTAGTAAAAATGCATCATGAACTATGAAATGGTTTAATCTTTGCTTCTTTTATTAGTTAAATGGATGAAATTGTTGACATGGCAGCAACTAAAGTGTAATTTAAAAAGGATAGACCTTTTTTTTTGCCCCTGACCTTTAATTTTCTTGTTACTTTGCCTCCAAACTTTATAAATGGGTGTTTATACCTCCTACCAAACTGTAAACAGTTAGCAGTAATACCTCTTGAACTTTAAACCATTAGTAAAATTATTGCTAGTTTCATATTTAAGCCCTATAAGATTTGGAAAAACTTTGTTTTTATTCCCTAAATTTTAGCATATTGGTAACTTTACCTCTTAAACATTAAAAAATGATATTCATAACTCTTGACCTTAAAATGGTTAGAAAGCTAACTTTTATTATATTCAGTTAAAACTGATACGACACAAATAATAAAATATTAATTCAAATTTAAATCTTTATAATATAAAAATAACCTTAACAATATATCAAAATTTAAGAGATGTATCTATACAAGTTCCTTTATTTTTATTTTTATTTTTATTTAATTTTGCAAAGCACGTGTCGTCCATTAGTTTCAAGTAAAATGTGGATAACTATAACAAAATGAAATGTTTGTTTTTCTGGAGGAAAAAAAAAAGGTCGAAAACTGACAAAAATAAACAATAAAAAAAGTATAACCAAGTAATAGTAATCAAATAAAATTTAATTGACGGGTAGTTAAAAAAAAAAAAAAAAAAAAAAAAAAAAAAAAAAAAAAAAAGTGGTTTGGAATGGGTGAGCCGTAGTTTTAGGGCCCGGCCCGAATTGCTTAGCTCTTTCAATTATTTTCCCTTTGTTTAATGTATGCTAAACGGTAAATTGTTTATCTGAAAACTAAACTTTTAAAGTTTGTGTTTTTCTTGTTTGGAAATAATCTTAAATTATTAAAATATTACTATTAAATTTGTATTACTAATTTTGAATGAAATCTCTTTACAATTTAGTTAAAAAATGATACTAACTTACAAATTTTGTCTAAAAATTTATAGAAAATATTATTATAACAAAGTTTTTAATAATTTAAAGATACTTTAACTATAAAAATAAAAATAGAGATAAAAATTACACAAATTTAAAAATTTAGAAATCACACTAACAATTTACCTCATACTAAATTTTCATATAAATATACATGTGGTCTGCTGAGTTAATTGTGGCCTCCCATTCCTTCATCGTAGACAGCGATAATTGGGGGAGATGCCACAAATATAAGAGGTGGATTGATTTTTGCGGCAAAATTTAAAGTGTTGTAAAAAATACCAAAAAGATAATATCATAATCAATTTAAACATATATTTTATTAAACTCTTTCTCTCTATTCAACAATCATCCCCTCTGTGGCTCTGTCTACCACCCACACGAGCTCCCCCCTCACGCCCGTTCTGCCTTCTTGCCGCTACAGTCACCGAAAACTCGCAATATCTATCTCCTTCATGCCCGATCCTCGTGTTGGCCTTGATCGAGACCTCAACTCCGATGGTGGAGATCCGAAACTCGTGAAATCTATCTCCTTCATGCCCAATCCTCGCGCCGGCCCAGCTTGTGACCTCCACTCCGATGGTGGAGATCGGTGACAGCTGACATTCACGACGCGCCGATAACGGAGCTACTGGTTGCTGCGCCGATGATCTGAGGTGGCAATCTAGCTCCGAGATCGCTATCGGGGCTGCCTCCGATCATATTTTCCTCCGCGACGGTGGACCGTCATCGCCGGCTGTGGCTCACGATGCCTCCCGATCTTCGTCTTACACAACGCCACGCCATCGGAGCTCACCAGTGATCTCCTCCTCATGGTTCCAGCGATGGCAGCAGCAGCTTCTTTGTGGCGAGGTGGTGACAACACGGGAAGATTGATCCCGACAGCCTGGAGGTGGAGGAGACTTGTTGGTGAGCCGTCGCCGCATCTCTGTTCGGCCATGAACAGTTTTGGAATTTGGATTTTTTTTTTCTTTTCTGTAATTTGGCTTTCGACGATGTTTGATGATTTGTTCTTTGAATTTTTTTTTTTTTAATGATCTTTTGGAATTTTGATGATTTATTATTGGGTGGGGTTTCTACCGGTAAAGTCTCTTTTTAGACCGTTAATATTTAATCAAACGGTTGAAATATTGTTGGTATACCATACTTATCATACACCATACCTCATATTATCTTTCCCACCCAAAATTCTTCATCGCCGGCAACCTTTCCGTCGCCAGCGACGAACGCCGGTAACTCAACCCTGACACCGGCGACCCACCCCTGGCTCCCCCACCACCTGTCCCAGCCCCGGCCGCCCCCCACCCAGCCACGGCCCCCCATTCCCCTGCCCTTGACAACCCCCCCAGCCCTCCCCCGCTGGCACCCCAGCCCCAGCCCCAGCCCCCCGGGCCCCCCTACCCAGGTCCCCTCCCCCAACCTCCCCTCACCCACCCCCCTCCCCCCGGTGCCTCTCGGCATTCCCCCTGACGGGGACCCCCCCCACCCCCTTTCTCTTCCCCTCTATCTTCCCCTTTCTCTCTCTCTCTTCTCCTCTCCTTCTTCCAGGCCCGCGCCCCCCTAACCCCCGACGCGAGAAGAGAGAGAAAGGGGAAGAGAAAGAGGGGGGGATGGGGGGTCCCCGTAGGGGGGTGGGGTGGGGTGGGGGGGCTGTTGGCCGGGAAAAGAGAGAGATAAAGGGGAAGAGAGAAAGAAGAGGGTGGGGGGGGTCCTCGTCTGGGGGGGGGGGACGCCAAGAGGCACTAGGGGGGGTGGCTGGGGGGAGGTCAAGGGAGGGGTACCTGGGGTTGGGGGGGATGGGGCTGGGGTATTAGTGAGGTAGGGCTGGATGGGGGTTGCCGGGGGCTGCGACTGGGTGGGGGCGGCTCGGCTGGCGTTGGGGTTAGGTAACCGGTGTCCATTGCCGGCGGTGGGAAGGTCGCCGGTGACGGAGAAGACTTTGGGTAGCAAGGGTAATATGAGGTAAGATGTATGATAAATATGATATACCAACAATATTTTAACCGTTTGATTAAATTTCAACGGTCTAAAAAAAGACTTTACCGGTAGAGACCCTTACCACAGACCCACCCTTTATTATTATTATTATTATTTTTATAGTTTTTTGTCTTTTGTCTTTTGTCTTTTGTCTTTTGTCTTTTGTCTTTTGTCTTTTGTTTTTGTTTTTGTTTTTGTTTTATGTTTTATGTTTTTGTATTCTGATGATTTCTTTTTTTTTTTTTTTTGTTTTCTGCAATATTCGGGGTGACGAAATCTGATAAATATGACAAAACCTATAGTTGCTAGTCAATAACTAGATAGTTCTCGAGGTGATTTTTTGGAATTTTGATGATTTTTGTTTTTTGTTTTTTGTTTTCCTTTCTCTCCTCACACCAAGTCTCGCATTGCCGGTATTTTCTTTTCTTTTCTCTTGAGCACATATCTCTCTCCTTACCGGCGAGCATTTCTCCGCGGTTCCTCAGGGAGGCGGATCTCACAAGAATGAACACGATCATGTCGAGCACTCTTCAACGAGTGATTTGGTGGCCCATGGACGTCCTAACTCAAACCCGCTGCTAAGGAGCCTGTCGTCGGAGACGACGATGAGCTCGGGGTGCCGATGACCATGAGATAAGAGGCAATCTGAATTGCGATTGTGATTTCCTCTTAATTCTACCGCCACGTGAGATCATCTTTGTCGTGGAGATCAGAAACTATTTACTTGCCAGTGATGGTGGTTACCGATCAGAAACTCACAGGCAGTCGGTAATCAATTGATTACCCGTTGGCCACGGTGGTTACCGAATTGTTTACTACGCCTTCGTTTAATATTCAAGTTTAACTACAACTAAATTGTAATTTTTCATCTCAATTTTTATCTTTTTCTGAAAAGTCAACAAAATTTATAACTAGTTTTTGAACAGTCAATAAACTCCAGCTTAAAAATTTCATCTCCAACTAACTTACCAAACGGAGGCTAAATGATAACTAACTAATTATCTACCAGCGGTTGATAACCAACTGATTATCATTTGGTAAGCTAGATGATTACATTATGGATATTAATTAATAATTTAAATTTGTATTTCAAAATAAATAGATAAATAAATATTTACAATGCCATCTATAGAATTTCTTCAAGAGTTTTTTCTTGTATAATAAAAATCAATCCAATGCATAATTTTGTGGTATTTATCAAAAGCCCCCTTCTTGAAACCTTGTCATGTTCCGTTTCTTTAGTGGGCTAGTCCAACCCAACCCATGCTTCCCCTTCAACCTAAATGGGCTAGGCCAGGTCGAGGTGACAATAAACCCCTGCAAGATGACGAGATGATTTCTTGTATGCTTGTTTTAGGGGGTGTTTTGTGTGTTAGTTTGAGTTGAAATATTTTAGTTGTAATAGTAAATTTTTTTGAATTTTCAGAAAAGACAAAAAACTTTTTAGGAAAAAGACAAAAAAAAGTTTGAAATGAGTTGGAAACGAACCGTTAGCCAAACACCCCCTTAGAGAGAATAATAGAAGTTTAAGGTCAAAATGAGACTTTTAGGGTAATTCAGGGACTAGGTATTAATATTTGAAGTTTTGGTACTTTTGCTTCTGAACCAATAACATAATAGATTAGGGGCTTGTTTGGCATCTAAGTTTAACTTCAATTAAATTGTATTTTTTTCATTTCAGTTTTTGTCTTTTTTTGAAAATGCAACAAAATTTATAACTAGTTTTTGAATAGTCAACCAACTCTAACTTAAAAATTTTATCTCCAATCGGCGAACCAAAAGCAAGGTAAGCCTCTATTTTTTGTTGTAGTGGTTATATCCTTGAGTAGATAGGTGAAAACCAGAACTAGCCTTGCTAGTGCACACCGACGTCTCCTCACTTCCTTTGTTTATGAGTACTTATTTTGCAAAAAAGGATTTTAATTGCTCTTTATATATGCTCCATTCTGTCTTTAACAGATGTTTGTGGTGAACTGTTTCTGTAGTGATTTTTTCATAAGCTTCTTCGATGCTTGCAGGTGTGACATGCGGACAAGGTACAAGCATTCAAATGCTAAGTTGAATGTATGCTTGAGGATTCTGATAGACAGTGAGACTTTTATTGATAAATGCCTGTTTGGAGAGAAAGGAAACAGAGTGGAAATCAAGGTGTAAACATTCTCATTCATAGTGAAACCATTTCCAGATATCGCCCGTGGATGTAGGTCATAAGGCCGAACCCCATAATTCGCTTGTGTATTTTTGTATTATCATTACTTTCTCAAGCTATTTGTTTAATTTGCTCCCTGAATTCATCCGTGAAGAAGGATAGAGCGGTTTTTAAAGTTTAGCACTTTCCTCGAGAAACAGCACAAAAAGGGGGAGTGGATGGTGCTTGTGCATTCAAATACAGTATTCTAATTACATGAGGTGATTGGGATACAATGTATTGAAAAAAAAAAAAATATATATATATATATATATAGTTTAATACTGAAAAAAATATATAATTTGAAGTAGTCAATTCACCAAATTTTTCATAATTTTCAAGTACTTCATGGACCATAATTATAGTAGTATGAAAAAAATAATTGGATAGTACTCCAACATCAATAAGGTACACGAACAAGCGCCCACGTTGAGTGTAAAACTTGTGTGAGCCTCCTCGCACTCATAGCCGCCAGCCACGGGACCCTCCAGAGGCAAAATTCTGCCCCAATCTGGAAGCGCCAAAGGGTCATTAGGCCAAACCCGAATATACAACGATTTTTGAAAACAATATTAATAATGATAATAGTGGTTGTCACTCACCTGTGTCCCCACCAGTGACCATTGGTGTGAGTTACCATTGGTCAACCACTGAGTAACTCATAAGGATACTTTGGTTGCTAGATAAGATTAGGTGCAAAAAAAACTGATAACATGTTGGAGCTCTCCTAAAACTGAGGTAACACGTGCAATTGGCCCCCCCTTATTTTATCCATGTTAACTTCTCCTTTCTATTTTTTTTTTCCCTGATTACATGGTTTCTTTCTTTCTTTTTTTTCAACGATTTGCACCTTTTTTTTTTTTTTTTTAAATTTAAATTGCTTAACTTCCGTTCATTTTTTCTTTCTTATTTGATTACCTCCTACAATAGCTATTATAAACTCTATATATGTCGTTGCAATTATAAACTATATAGAAATATATATCATGTATCAAAAATACAAAGGTAAATATATTCATAATATATAACTAATATATTTTATATATACCTATAATTATATAGTCATCACATAAATTTCTTAAATCATCGTATAACATTCATCAATTTGACATAAATTTTATTCTAGGGGGAGTTTGGTGGAGTAGTTTGAGTTGAGATTTTTAAGTTTAAATAGTAATTTTTTTTGAATTTTTAGAAAAGACAAAAAACTTTTGGGGAAAAAGACAAAAAAAAGTTTGAGTTGAGTTGGTTGAGTTGGTGAAGCAAAGAGGGCCTCCTCTCATTTACATGTGGAAAATAACTCAATCATAACTTGAGAATGAAATATATAAAATATCATCACATTACCCACATTAATTCTAACATCGATTTTGTAACATTATTTTTAGTTGAATTTTTGGAGTGTTACAACTAAATTTTCATATAACTATACATGTGGTCCGCAAAGCTTAGGATTGTTAAAAAATAACCACAAACTGAGAGCAACCAAGTGCATTGACCAAAACCATCAGAAAAAACTGTCGAAATGCGATGGCCAATGCTGACGGGTCGGTGAACCGAACCGCGTAGCTCCAATCGGTCGGTGAACGGTTTCTCCATCTTCCCTTCGGTCGGTGATTGAAAAACCAACATCCCTTTCCTATCTTCTTCTAGCGTTGGTGCCGCCTGAGTTTGCATATATGGATTGTGATGTTTCAATTTTCACTTCGTAGAGCTATAGAAGATGATTGCTTCATTTGGTTCACCGAGATGAAAATTTTAAGTTAATATTGATTGAATTTTTAAAAATTATTTATAATTTATGTTAATTTTTTTAAAAAATAAAATTAAAAATATAGTTTAATTAAAGTTAAGTTAAAATGCCAACAAGTATTTTTTAACCTAAAAGCCTATTAACCCAAAGGCTTCCTAACCCATAAACCCACTGGCCCAAATCCTTTAAAACCCAATAAACTTATTTTTCCTCCGGATACAAGTGAAACGTTGTCGTTTCACTAAAGGCTTTTTTTTTTTTTTTTTTTCCATCATCATTATCTGCTCGTCATCAAGGAGAAACAGCCACCCATCTTCCACGGAAACCGGCCATTCTTCGCCGGCGAGAATCTCTTCGCTGATGCCAAGGAAACCGACATTCACCGACTGAAATCAACCGAGAAAAATCGGTCGGAGATTGACCGGTTCCCTATTTTGTCGGGTGGTGTTCCGTTCCTATTTTGTGGAAACCAACGGGGTCGGTCAGTGACCGAACCGGCGAAAATCGTCAATCACCGACCGATGAATACCCCTAGCTGAGCTGTAGAACCTCCCCTTCCTTCATCAGAGAAAGTTCTTCCCGTCCCGTTTCGGTCCAACCCAACCCATATTTCCTCTGTTCTTCCTCGTGTGAAGAACGCCGTCGATCTGTTTCTATAACCATTCTTCCTTGTGTGAACAACTTTACTGTCCAATCAGCAAATATCAACACGAAGATGCTCGCATGCGTCGCCTTCAGAACCTGTTGGATATATATATATACACATAACTAGTTTGGGAGATTTTTTTACCGTTTTAATTGAGAACTTAAGGATTTTTTGAAGGTCAAATTTACCGTTGCTAATTTAACAACTGTTGGTAAAAGGAGCTTATTTAATTAAAAAAAAAGGGAAGAATTTTTTTTTTTTTTAAGAGAAAAAATGACCGGTGATCATTAAAATATTGATTAATCTATGATAAAACATATGACAAATTACACTAAATGTTGATTGATCTATGATAAAACATATGACAAATTACATTTTTTTTTTTCCTGAATTTTAGATCTTGTCACAAAATGTTTTATGAATTTTAATTTATAACATTTTTTCCCTTAAACTTTAGAAAAGTTTGTAAATTTTCCCCTCTCAATTAAATTTGGACTAAAAAATACATTTGATACTCGTTAGATGCAAGAGTTGGGGATATTGAATGAGAAATGCTTATAATTGAGTTAAAAGAGTAAACAATGAGAGTTGATTATCATTTTTTTTTTCCCAAACTTCTTTCTTATAGATAACTTCATAATTTTACATTTAATAAGTGTAATGAGTGTCTAAAGTGCTGTTAGTTTGTGTCATTTCATAATTTTCTACTTAATACCCCTAACTCATGTTTCTAATCAGTGTTATGTGCATTTTTTTTAT
Organism: Ficus microcarpa; assembly: GCA_025413485.1. Lineage (NCBI taxonomy): Eukaryota > Viridiplantae > Streptophyta > Magnoliopsida > Rosales > Moraceae > Ficus > Ficus microcarpa. The sequence continues at coordinate 14,335,230 of CM046377.1, read as the reverse complement.
CAAAAATTTAATTGAAGAGGAAAATTTACAAACTTTTTTTAAAGTTCAGGAAGATAAAATATTACAAATTGAAGTTCGTGGGACATTTTGTGACAAGAAGTAAAATTTAGGGGGAAAATATAATTTGTCTTAAAATATATTAATATCGTTCAATCAAGTGGTCAATTGCTAATTAATTATTTTTAAGAAAACAATCATTTGCATAATTTAATGAAACTTCAAGTGTTTATTAAAACAAATAAAAAAAGCTTAAAATTGTCATTTTTAAAAATGTTATGCTTGCACATATCCCCCAACAATGGGGCATCTCGCAATAACTTCCGCAAGTTAAGGGGGTAAAATATCAAAATTTAACATTTAGAAAAACAAGTTGTCAAAACTCAAAATTCTGTGTGTAAAAAGTCTAAACACTCTTGGTATTTCGAAAAACAATTTATGCTGTGACGACAGTAATAATAATAATAGTAGTAGAAAAGAAGGGTTTTTTAGTGGAAATAAAAGTGAAGAAATGCACTTACAAAGTATTAACTAATCCATCCAAATCCCACACTAGGGAGATTTTTAAGATGTTTAAGCAAACATGGGGGAATATTTGTATTCTCAAAAATATGAAGCAAAAAGTTGCATTTTCATGAAACAAAAGGAGTGACTTTTGAATTATCTTTAAATTGGGAGGAGCATGTGGACACAATTTTTTTCCCCTTATTTATCTGTTTTCTTTATTCGTTGACTAGTATTTCCTGGCTGACTCTCGTCTTCAATTATTTTGCTTTGCATATATTTTCTCTGGCGTAAAATCAATCTCAAAAACAGATCTGCAAAACTTGATCTAAACTCTACACAAACAGCAAGTAGCAGCGTGCTCCTTCGTTTCCTGATCATTTGATTTTCAGTCCCTTCTCTTTCATTTTATTTGTGTGAAATCCCTTTCGTCGCTCCATCCCAGCCACAGCCAAACAAAAACCCAAAAAAACCAAAAAAATCAAAAAAAAAAAAAAAAAGTCATTTTCCTTTCATCTTCTTCTCCATTAAATTTCACAAAAATCAGAAATAAAGGGGGGAAAAAAAAAAAAACCTCTACTTATTGCTTCTGCATCAAGTTTGCGACATACTTGGGCTGCGATCTTGATCATCAAGCTCATGTGTGTTTGTTGCCCAATATATTTATATATCAGGTACGACTTTTTTAATATCATAAGTTATCCTCTAAAATATTGGTTTTATCGTATATGATTCTAATAAATATTTATTTCTATTTGTTAATTTAAATAATTTTCACAAATATATCCATATATATATATATATATATATTCTTACGGCCCTCTCAATTGCTTTTTTTTTTTTTTTTGGATTTGGATAAATTAACATTTGTATTATTTGTCTCTATTGAATTCATTTTTTTCGAATGTATCCCAAAATATATATATTTATATTTTTTTCCTTGCAGTCCTTAAAAATAATATTATATAAAAACAGGATCCTCAGAAATTATTATTTTTTCTTATTTATCTGTTTTCTTTATTCGTTGACTAGTATTTGCTGGCTGACTCCTGTCTTCAATTATTTTGCTTTGCATATATTTTCTCTGGCCTAAAATCAATCTCAAAAACAGATCTGCAAAACTTGATCTATACTCTACACAAAAAGCAAGCAACAGTTGCTCCTTCGTTCCTGATCATTTGATTTTCAGTCCCTTCTCTTTCATTTGATTTGTGTGAAAGCCCTTTCGTTGCTTCATCCCAGCCACAGCCAAACAAAAACCCAAAAAACAAAAAAAAAAAGTAATAATAAAAAACCAAAAAAAGCCAAAAATAAAAAAGTCAGTTTTCCTTTTATCTTCTTCTCCATTAAATTTCACAAAAATCAGAAATCAGGGAAAAAAAAAAAAAAAAGCCTCTACCTATTGCTTCTGCATCAAGTTTGCAACATACTTGGGCAGCGATCTTGATCATCAAGCTCATACGTCTGTTTGTTGTCCAATATATTTATATATCAGGTACGACTTTTTTAATATCATAAGTTTTCTTCTAAAATATTGGTTTTATCGTTTGTGATTCTAATAAATATTTATTTCTATTTGTCAATTTTTATAATTTTCTCAAATATATCCATATATATTCTCACGGCCCTCTCAATTGCCTTTTTTTTTTTTTTTGGATAAATTAACATTTGTATTATTGTCTCTATTGAACTTATTTTTTCAGAATGTATCCCAAAGTATATATATATATATATGTATATATATATATATATATATTTTTCTTATACTCTTTAAAAATAATATTATATCAAAACAAGATCCTTGGAAATTATATTCTTATTACTCAATAAAATTATTTTTCTCAAACGTTTCCCAATTAACTTTTTTAACGGCCATATCAATTATTATGTTTTATATGTACTTCCGAATTAATTTTCTACCAGGTTTTTACCGATGAAATTACAAGGGCAACATTTGTACCCTCCAACGAGTATCTAATTTACCCCGTTGTTAATGCCTTTGTTTTTTCCTAAAATGTGATCAACATATATATATATATATATATCCTAACAATACTAAAAGAGTGGGTTGTGAGTTGTCTTGCTCATTTTAGGTCGTCCAAAATAGTGTCCATAAATTTAATTAAACGTTCTATTATATGTAATGTATCATGTTTTTTTATTGTAACTTATCACTAAGAGGAGTCTATTTTATGAAAGGTTTTAATAATTCACAATCTATTCGTCTTCGATTGCAACCATTGACAATCTATTCATCTTTCAGTTAGAACTGTTTAAGGTAATTCTAATTTATGAAAGATTTTAATTATTCATAATCTAATTATCTTTCAGTTGCAAATGTTCAAGGTAACTATTTAATATTTATATTAAACAACACTTATAAGTGTGTTTGTGTGTTGTTCAGTTTTCAATAATTCAAGACAACTATGGGAGAATCATATTTTTGTTTGTGAAATTCGTATGTTTATAAGTAATTAGACTTCTACGTGCAATCCCTCGCTCAAATAATCGGTACGCATTATCTCACACTCCTTCTATGTATATAATTGTTTGTTTCTCTCTCCAAGGAGAAAATACACCAACACAAACATCTTTGAGGATATAATTCTCTCATGCACACAAGCACGGAGAAAGACCTTAAAACATGTGTTTGTGGATAATTAGAGTAAATTGATATTTTTTTACTAAAAATGTTGTGGTTGTTGTTTCGTTCTTCTACGACTAGATTATGAGATGTTTAGAATGCTATTTTTCGAACAACTGACTACAAAAAATATTAATTATTAATTTTTTTTTTTTAATTTTAGATTTGTAAACATATACAAAACTAAAGATATTTGATAGTTTTTATCAGTCTATATTAATTATAAAATTTAGAATATTAATTACTGAACAATATATATATATATATATATAACACATGCAACACACGTATACAAACTAGTATATACTAGATGGAAAGGGAAAAAAAAGGTAATTTATTTGTTTAGTCCCTAAATTATGTGCATTATGTCACTTTAGTCCCTGAACTATTGATTTTTGTAAATTACTCCCTTTTTTTTGACAGTTTTGGTCATTGAAATTGAAATTGATGAAATATTTTTTTAACTTAGTGAATATTCATGTTTCAACTCCAATGTTAAATGAAATTTTACAAATATAATTACACTAAGTACAAAAATTTCCTCCTTATTAAAACCATTAAAAATTAAAATCTTTTGAACTTAATGTCATAATTTCTTTAAAATTTTTAATTATTATGTGATAGGAATACGACTATTTATGTTAAATTTCAGAGATTGTCCTTCAATCTTAGTGTGAGGGACCAAAACTGTCAAAAAATAAAAGTTCAAGGACTAATTTATCAAAATAAAAATTCAGGGACCAAAGTGACAGAATATTCATAATTCAGTGATTAAACTGACAAATTACCCAAAAAAAAAAAAAAAAAGGAAGCATGAAGTGCTAAATTCAATTACCCACGACAGACTATGAACATCAAAAATTTTAGAGACTACATGAATATGAAACCGATCATTCAAAAAAGATATTAGAGAAAGAAAAATTTAAACTTCAACAAGGACTAATCTAATATCTTGAAGCAAAAGGCATCAGAAACATCGAAAATCACAAGTACAAAACTAAAGACCTTGAAAATCCCATCAGCTCTATTATATTTTTTTGTCATCTTCTAGCGAAACGGGCATTCCGTTTGCTCCTTCTATCCATTTGTCTCATGTAAGAGCTTTGTGTATTTTCAATGAAAAACCGAGCAAAAACAGGGGATTCATTAACTACCAATGACAAATGCAAGTAAGTAAAAGAGTCTACTATAGAAGGGAAACGTTGGATAATCTTTCTTTTCTTCTTTTCTTGTATTCATTTTAACTTACGGTTCTAAATGTTTATGGATCAAATAACTTATTTACTAAAGGACTTGTCCAACACACCTTTTTTTACCTGTGCTATCATTTTTTTTTTTAAAATGTTTTACACGTACATTCACGGTGTCATGAATTCACTTTTTCCCCCCTAAATTTTAAGCCTCCTCACAAATGCCTATGAATTTCAATTTTTTTTATAGCATTATTTCCCTATGAATTTTACAATATTTGCGACTTTCCCTCATCAATCAAATTTTTGATAGAAAAACGCAAGTGGCTGCATAAATTGAGGGTATTAAAAGTGAAATTACAAAGTGGGACTCGTTGATAGCAGACATGATACTCGTTACCCTTATTAAATATGAAATTATGAAGTTACCTAAAAGAGAGGAGGTACAATAAAAAAAATGACAATCAGTACTAAATATTTACTTTTTTAACCTAATTACAAAAATAATTTCATAATTTCATATTTAATACCCCAAACATATGCTACCATCGATAAAATTTAAGGCCATTTGTTGTACTTGAGCTATCGTTTTTTAAGTTTTACTCATTCTGCCAAGGATAAATATTTTAGTAAGAAACATTACCAAAAAAAAAAATATTTCTAAGAAAAAGAAAAAAGATAAATAAATATGTTTTCAACTTCGAAAGTTGAACAAATAACCCAAAAAAAAAAAAAAAAAAAACCGAAAAGTTGAAGTAAAAGAGATATGTTTTGATCAAAAGACACTAACAATAATATTAGATTTCAAAAGAAAAAGGGACACATTTAATGAATATGTTTGACTTCAGACTTCAGTAGACAACATGAAATGTTTTAACATGATTAGGACCTTATCCATCCCAATTCCTTACCCCAATTGAAAGGCTGTAATAGTCTACCGGTCAAAAATCAAGTAGGAAAATAATTTAAAGGAAAAACTTGAAACCAATCAAGTTTGCACAAATTGATATTGAGGTGCAAGAGAATAAAGTAGACATGTGGTTAATGCTAATTCATTAGATTCAAATGAGTGAAAAAGTGCAAAATTTGGACCATTAGATCAAATGTTGTAGTACAAAAAGTTTTAAAACTATTCACACTTCTATATTATAGTATAGATTTGTGCGTATATTCTATATTAAGCACATAAAAATGACAAACAAATAAAGAAAAACCAAAACTTTCAAATCTTTTTTACATCAACCTATCAAAAAAAATTCAACAAAGTGAATAGACACGTGTGCTTCTAACTAATATTTAAAGAAAAAAAAAAAGAAAAAGAGTAACAAAAACCAAGGATAAATTACTTTGTTAATCCTGAAAATACTTTCCAACAATCAAACTCCAAATCATAAGCTTATAGATTTCAGCCCTTCAGTAACTACTTGAGCAAGTTGTGAAGTTTTTTTTATTTTATTTTTATTTTTTTTTAAGTCATGTTTGGTAGATGACTTTTTTGAGTTTGTAATCTTGGTATGTTAGAATAAGTTCGCAGCGAGATCTAATGGTCCATTTGGCTCTCAGTTGTGACTTAAGTTTTTCGTCTCAGTTTTATCCCCCCTTTTTTTTTAAGTTAACAAAAATTATAATAAGTTTTTGAAAAGTCAACAAATTTTAATCTAAGAATTCCATTTTAAATCGATTTCTAAACGTAAGCTGAGTTTGGTGATCATCTAAGTCTCTATAAGGTTAGGATTGAAATTGTTTGGAGAAATGTATAATTTTTCATATTAGTTAAGTTTTTTCCTTTGTTTTTCAGCAAAAAGTGATTCTTCTTTTAAATTTGAATTCTATTTTTCTTTTACATCCCATTTTTTAAATCTCATTATTGAAATTGCTTTGTCTTGCCTTTAATTACTGTGGGCTTCCATTTTGACATAATCTTAAAAGTGCCTAGAAAAGGAATTAGAAAGAGAAAGAAAGTGAGCAAGAACAAGTATGAGACTGAAGGAGTAAACCGGAAAGCATGGATTTTCTCGTTGGAATCACGGCTTCAGTTGTCGCAACGGTTGCTCAGTATACGGTCAATCCGGTCTGCCGCCAATTGGGTTATCTATTTTACTACAAAAGTAATATAGACAACCTTAAAACACAAATACAACAGTTGGGGTGTGAAAGAGACAGATTGCAGCATCGGATTGACGAGGCTAGAAGAAATGGTGAAGAAATTGAAGCCGACGTTGAAAACTGGCTGAGCAGCGCAGATAGGATCAGAGAAGAGTCTGAGAATTTTCTGCAAAGCGAAGATCACGCAAAGACAAGATGTACAAGTAGTGGGTCGTTTCCGAATTTGGTGTCACGACATCAGCTAAGCAGGAAAGCAAAGAAGATGGTGCATGTTGTTATGGGTGAAATCCTTGATGTTGAGAAATTCAATAGAGTTTCTTTTTCCCCTTGTATCGAAACTTCTATTGTTAACAAAGGCTATCAAGTCTTTGAATCAAGAGGTCGAATTAAGGAGCGAATCATAGAGGCCCTAAAAGATGTTGATGTTCGGATGATTGGGATGTACGGCATGGGCGGCATTGGCAAAACTGTGCTTGCAAAAGAAGTTGCAAAAGTAGCCATGGAAGAAAAGTCGTTTGATAAAGTAGCTATCACAACCGTATCCCAAAACCCAGATCACGAAAGCATTCAACAAGACATCGCCGAACAGGTGGGTCTAGAAAAATTCCATGAGGTCAAAAGCAAATTGGTTAGAGCGAACAGGTTACGACAAAGATTAAGACAAGAAAAGAATATCCTTGTTATTTTGGATGATGTTTGGAATGAACTTGACTTATCGGCTGTTGGAGTGGATTTTCCTGAAGATCAGAAAGGCTGCAAGGTATTATTGACTTCCAGATTCCAAAATGTTTTACAGTCTATGGGTGTTGAGAGGATTATCGAAGTTAGAGTACTATTGGATGCAGAAGGGATTGATTTGTTTAAAAAGAATGTGGGTAGTTCTGGTGAAAATGTCGATTTCCAACCTTTGCTGAAAGACATTGTCAAGGAATGTGCAGGCTTGCCCATTGCCATCACGACAGTTGCTCATGCACTGAGAAATGAAAGGTTGTCAACTTGGAAGGACGCTTTGCTACAGTTGAAAAGGAGTATCCTAACAAACATAGAGGGAATGGATGAAAAAGTATATAAAAGCATAAAGTTGAGTTATGATTTCTTGGGAAGTAACGAGGAAGCGAAGTCATTGCTGCTGCTTTCTAGTTTACATGAAGAAGATGCCGAGATAGAAATCAAGGACTTAATGATATATGGCGTTGGTTGGGGCTTATTTCAACATGTCTATACAGTAGAGGAGGCAAGGAATAGGGTCTACTCACTGGTTGATAAACTAAAAGCTCGTTGTTTGTTGTTACGAGGAGACAATGATGATAGAGTGAAGATGCACGATGTTATTCGTGATGTTATGATATCAATTGCCTCTCAAGACAAGCGAATGCATAATATTGCGAATATTGACAAATTTGATGAAGAATTTTCAAGTAAGAAACGACGCGCTGACTCGACTGCAGTTTCTCTACTTGTTCCTGGGCATCACAACAAGCTCCCAGAAGGATTGGATTGTCCTCAACTCGAACTATTATTTGTGTTTAATAGAAGTCAAAATTATTTACAAATTCCGGAGAAGTTTTTTGAAGAGAAAAGGGAGCTTAAAGTTGTACGTTTGAATAGAGTAGATGTAGGGTTGCTTCCAGCATCCTTCTGTCTACTTCGAAATCTCCAAACATTATGCTTGTCTCGTTGTTGGGGAAGTGTAGCTGTAATTGGAGAGCTAAAAGGTTTGAAGATTCTTGACCTTTCCAGATCCGATATTGTAGAGTTGCCGAAACATATTGGGCAATTAATTCATCTGCAATCGTTGAATTTGGAGTTTTGCAAATATCTTGAAATGATTCAACCCGGTGTCATCTCGAATTTGGTAAGGTTGGAAGAGTTGAACATGAGAGGAGTCCCTTTAAAGTGGGGGGATGAAGTAGTCGATGGAGAAAGAACTAATGCTTGTCTTATCGAGTTGAAAAATTTGCCGCAACTGACCACTTTACTTTTGAGTATCGAGAACTACAATATTTTGCCAAAAGCTTTGTTTAGTGAGAATTTGAAGAGGTTTGAATTATTTATTGGAGAAACGTCAGATGATCCATATATAGAACAATATATAGAACAACCAGAGTGGCAGAACCACAATAGTTTGTGTCTTAAGCTCTCTAGGCACAATCTCTTAGGTGAATATGGTCTTGAGATGATCATGAAAAGATCTGAAGTGCTATACTTGTATGGATTCAAGGGTGTGAACAATGTTGTTTATGAAATAAGCAAAGAGGGCTTTTGTCAATTGAAGAGTTTTCGGTTCCAAGATAATGATGAAATTCGATATCTCGTTAATGCAACGGTGAATCAACCTTGTGGTGTGTTTCAGAAATTGGAGCGATTGTGTCTCATTAGACTGATGAATCTGGAAAGGATATGTAATGAAAAACTCACGGCAGAGTCATTTGGCAAGCTAAGGTTTATAAGATTAGAGCAATGTGACAGATTGAAGAATCTCTTCTCATCATCTATCGCTAGACAGTTTGAGGAAATTAGAGTGTCTAGTTGCAAGATGATGAAAGAGATAGTTACCCATGGAACAAAAGATGACAACCACAATTCCATAGATAAGATGGAGTTTGCTCAACTACGCTCCTTGTTTCTGAAAGATTTACCAGAGTTTGTTCAATTCTTTCACTCTGAGATGGATACATTTGATACTTCATCATCAGATTCTCCCATGCCTTTATTCAGCAGAAAGGTAAAGTCATATTTCTTCTACCCTCTATCGGATTTGAATATGAAGTAGGTCCTAAAAAAAAAAAAAGTAAATAGTTTGATTGCAAAGTCTAGACATAAGAACGTTGATTGCAATGTCAATAATATGAATAATAAAATATTGACTAAAATAGTGATACCTATGATAGTAGTTTGATAAGTTATATACACACACAAATAGTAAATAGTAATTTGATACGTTACATTTGTTTTTATTTAAGACTATTAACGATTCTTTCTTGTTTTCTGATGATTATTGATTAGAGTTGACTATTTTATATGTTATATTTAAAAAAATATGGGATTTACTTATTAATTTTAAGATGAGATGTGTAAAGAGTATATTTTAAAACATCAAGTAAGTTTGTAATTCAGTAATAATAAAATATAATATAAAAAGAGTGGGAAGAACAAATGGAGGGTATAATAGACCTTTCCTTTTAAAATAATTAAATTTACTTATTATATACACTTACAAATTTTAAAACTATGCTTTTATAACATAAATATTGGTTCACGATTTCAAATATATTTTTACACCCAACTTTATTATTATTATTATTATTATTTGGCCTGAAACACCCAACTTTACTTTTATCTGCTTTGATATTCACCTCTCTCTCTCTCGCTCTCTCACTGTTTTTCTTTTTTAATTTAAAATTTTAGGCATGGAGCCTTTTTTTCATAGATAAGCAAATTGTGAATCCAAAATAAGTATATTTACAATTTATTTTTTGGAATTAAGCATGTTTGCCATTACAGTTACTAACTTAAAAAAATTCAAAAATAAGTGTGAAAAAATAGGGCAAGCAACGAAAATCAACGAAAGTAAATAAGCCTTTTTTGCTATTAATTTCTTTTCGTGTTGGTCTTTTTTATTTTTTATTTTAATTGCAAATAGATTTTATCTCCATATTCGGTAATGAAACTTGTAGTTATTAATTAAGGCTTTTTTGCTTGTCATAATTTGGACCAGAAAGAACTAGTTTACTTCTCGCAGCTGATTTTTAGAATATTAATGTTTCTTGACTAGTGTTAACATATAGAGAGAATATCTAGACGTATTTTTGTCGGCTATTTAAATTGGAATTATATTTGCAGGTTACTTTCCCTCGCTTGGAGTACTTGTCGTTATCCAAAATGAAATTCAAAGGCTTGTGGTCGGACCAACTTCCAACAACTTTTCATTTGCAGAACTTGACAAGGCTCAATGTGCGCAACTGCAATAATCTAAAGCATCTCTTATCTGTTGCTATAGCGAGAAGCCTTGTACATCTTCAGCACCTAGAGATTAGTGGATGTAAGATGATGGAGGAGGTACTAATCACAGAGGAACATGGAGAACAGAGGTTGGAGAAGATATCTTTTCCCAGACTACAGAATCTTCACATACATAGTCTTCCAAAACTTGAGAAATTCTGCATTGGAGATTCCATTGAATTTCCAACGTTGGATTATCTGACAGTAGAAAATTGTCCTCGACTGAAGCAATTCATCTTCAATCCAACATCTGGAGAAATCACATCGATGGCTGAACAAATATTCCTCACTGGAAAGGTCATTTTCTTTTTGCTCTGTTTTTTTTTTTTTTTTTTGATTTTTTATTTGTTATACTTGTTATATTTATATTTTGTGTTCAGTATATATTTTTGTTCCATTTAATTATATGAATTTCATTAATAAATTTATCTATACTGCTCTTCTATTTGGGTCAAAGGCTATCATTTAACTTAAATATATCTATATCTGGGCATAAACGAGCAATACTAACGTAAACGAAACAGTGTTTACTAAATTTCTTAATGTAATTGTGCTTCTGTTTTGCTCAAAATGTTGATAGTTTGTATTCTTGTAGGTCATGTGTCCCGAGCTTAAATCTCTGGGCATGGATGGTAGACATGTCATCAATAAGATATGGCATCATCAATCTTCATCAGTGCACTTTTGCACTCTGAGGGACCTACAGATGTTCTACAATGATGAAAAGTCGGTTGTTTTCCCATTTGAATTCATTCAGAGAGTTGGGAATCCTGAGGTGCTTTGTTTTAGGGCTTCTTCTGTGGAAGAAATATGCAAAGACGTTGACTTTATGCACTTAGCTGATGGGCCATTCCTACGTGTGAAAGAATTGTTGTTATGGGATCTCAATAACCTGAGGCACCTATTTGAGAATCCAGAAAACGTCGAGTGTGGCAAGGCCTTCCAAAATACAGAAGCGCTGGTGGTGAACTCCTGTGCAAATTTAACGAGATTAGTGCCATTTTTAGATGCTTTCAGAAATTTGAAAGATCTGAGAGTATCAGGTTGCCATAAAATGAACAGTTTGTTGGCTTCCTCAACTGCCGAAAGTCTGGTTCTGCTTACTAGAATCAGCATTGCTAATTGCAAACAAATGAGAGAAATTATAGCAAGCAAGCAAGGGGAAACAGAGGATGAGATTGTGTTCAGCCGATTGAGGATTCTAGCACTTCACGATTTACCGAGTCTTGAGAGCTTCTACTCTGGAAATGCTGCGATCAGATTTCCACTTCTGGAAAAATTGATTTTGAGTCGATGCCCTGAGATGCAGAGTTTCTCTCGTGGAATTGTAACCACCCAAAAGCTAAATCAAATAATGGCAGAAATAGTGAATGTAGATATCTTCAATAGAGTCGGAACAGAATGGCATTTGGATAGCATTGAATATGAATGTGTTACCAGAAAACAGCTTTGGGAGGGTGATATTAACTTGACCATTCAAAAGATTTTAGAGGATAATGCAGCTAATGAAAGACGAGACCCGTCCACCGAATTGGTATGCATCAGTTATCCAAACTTGTTTTGTTTCTACAACTTTCTTCCTTTCATTGAACATTAACATTACAAAAAACTGTATTATTTTCTATCTTAATCATCTTTCCTAATTGTAATCAGAGTCAAATTTTGCATAACTTGTTTCACCTTTGATTCATTATTGCGTATGACTGATGGTCCAGAATTCTGAAGAAGAGGTCATTGATCCGTTGCCTGGAGGAGATTGAACGTATCCTACAAGTTTACATACTACTTAAAAAAGATGGTAAGAACGCCTTCCATTCCCTTCGCCTTTTTTTATTTTTTATTTTTTAATTTACAACAAGAAATTTCAGTCATACCATTTTCCCCAAAATAGTCATGTTTGACTTCAGATTAGTAGAGACAATAATAACTATTCCTGTTCAATAAGAATTTGAGAACTTGTTATTTTAAGTTTTGTTGTCCAAGGAAGAGTGGTTTTCTACCAGGCAGGTATACTAAATTAGTTTTCATGCAATAACACGTGAGCAGGAACAAGAACCTACTTTAGTTAGAATAATACCGGAGCCCTGATGCGATGCAAACGAAGTTCGATCATCAAAGCACATGATTGCGCCCGAGCTTCAAATCACTCGTTGGAGGTCTCTTCACTTCCTTAGTTCATGAACAAATAATGTTTGCGGAAAAGATTTTTATTGCTTTTTACTTGGCTCTTTTCTGTCTTTAAACAAACTTTGGTTGTGAACTATTTCTGTAGTGATTGGTTCATCAGCTTCTTCGATGCTTCCGGGGTGACATGCAGGCAAGTTCGGCCAAGACAGATATTCACATTGTGTAACAAAGTAGACATGCTCAGTTGCTTGTAGGCTTGAGAGTTCTGATAGAAACTGAGACTATACTGACAAACACCTGTTTGGAGAGAAGGAAACTGGGTGGAAATCAGGGTGTAAACATTCTCATTCATAGTGAAACCATTTCCAGAGGTCTTCCTTGGATGTAGGTCATAAGACCGAACCACGTAATTTGCTTGTGTCTTTTTGTTTGATCATCAATTTCTCTAGCCGGTTATTTAATGTGCCTATTGAATTCATCTGTGAAGAAGGATAGAGCAATTTTTATAGTTTAGCACTTTCCTTGAGTAACAAGACAAAAAAAGGAAAGTGGGTGGTGCTTGTGCATTCAAATACAGTATTCCAATTAGATGAGTTGCATTGCAAAATATGAGTTTAATGTTGAAAAAAGAAACACGTGTTTTGAAGTAGTCAATTCACCAAATTTCTCAATTATTTTTTCAAGTAATTCATGGACCATAATTATAGTAGTAAGAAAAAAAAATTTTGATAGTACTCCAACATCGATAAGGTAGACGAAAAAGCGCCTACGTTGAGTGCAAAGCTTGTGTGAATGAGCCTCCTCGCACTCGTTGCCACTAGCCACGGACCCTCTAGCAACAGCATTCTGCCCCATCTAACTAGCTCTAACAAAGAAAAGCTGAATCTGGAAGCGCCAAAGGGTCATTAGGCCATATCCGAGCACATGAACTTGTACAATGATTTTTTAAAATATTGCTAATGATAATAGTGGTGGTCACTCACCTGTGCCCCTGCCAGTGACCAATGGCGTGAGTTAACATTGGTCAACCATTGAGTAACTCATAAGAAAACTTTAGCCACTACATAAGTTTAGGTGCGAAAAAAAATGGAGTTCTCCTAAAACTCAGGTACCAGATGCAGTAAATCATACGAGTATATAGTTCCTCCCAATCTTCAAGATCCGCAGCTGGAGCTCCTCTTCAGACAAAACATTTCAGTTATCGTTTTCCTTCCTTGGATTGCTGTTTTCACAAACTTTCTCTCATTTGACAGAATTTGCACCAAGAATCACGCAGCTTCTTAGATTGGATCCTAACTCTGCTTGTCATTTCAATAAAGAATATTTTCCTGTCAGCGCAACTTCTCCTTTACAAGAGGAAAAAAAAAACTGATTACATGCAAATAGTTGCTCTCTGCCCCCACAATCAACAACTTCATTGTAAATGAAACGTGTAGGAACAATCCATTACTAGATATCCAAGGCCCTAAAAATTTGGAGCAAGTTCTCAAGTTAAAACAGATACACTTCAAGCGGTTTTTCTCCCTTGCTAAAATCCTTTTCAAATGACTCACACCTCATAAATCCTTTTGGATCAATGGTTGTAGAGAAAGATCTAATTGCCCACTAGAGATTAAATCAACAAACATCTCCAGAGTAGACGCATCCGCAGAGAAACCCCTGTCCATCATTTCATAAGCAAGCTGCACCGCTCTTGATAGATCATGATTAAGGACACATCCTCAGATCATCGAATTATAAGTGCAACTATTTGTGGGGAATCCATTCTCTTCCACTTGTCGCTGCAAATTTATGGCTTCATCAATGAGTCCTTCGTCAAGAAGTCCACTGATCATTGTGCCATACACTCTTGCATCATGTTGTAGACCTTTGGATGATAATTGGGAAAAGAGATCCCTTGCAGCTACCAAATTTCCAGCTTTACATATTCCCCCTATGAGGATATTATAGATTACAATATTGAGTGGTAACTTCTTCTTTTCTATATTTTGAAACAATTCGATCGCCTCCTGAAGTTGTCCATTTTTGCATAGGCCATCGAGTAAAATACCATACGTTTGAATATTTGGAAGCGGCCTACAATCTTGCATCTTGCAGAGTAGCTCCATGGCAGCCTGAGTTCTCCCTGCTTTACAAAAGCCACCAATGAGAGAGCTGTAAGTAACAACATTTGGAATTAATCCCTTGGATATCATTTCTTCAAACAGTGTAAAAGCCTGATTTATCCTTTTACGTTTACAATACCCATTGATCAAAATACTATAACTACGCACATTAGTTTCACGACTGCCAATCATCATATCAAATATTCTCATCGCCCCATCAATTTCTCCTTGCAAACAATAACCATTCATAAGCGAATTATACGTTATCGTATTAGGTTTGACACCTCTCTGAACCATGATTTTTAGCAGGCCCAATGTATCTGCAATCTTCCCCTCTTTGCAAAGCATGTCAACGAAGATGCTGAAAGTGTACACATCAGGGGTGATTTTCGGATCTATCATTTCATTAAATAACCTTAAAGCCTCTTTCCATTGACCTGACGTGCACGCTGCGTGAATTAAAGAGTTGTAAGTAAAGACATCCGGAAGGACACGGTTACATGCCATTTCCAATAAAAGGCTCAAAGCATCAACAAATAGACCATCCTTACAGAGACCGTGAATAATCGTGTTATACGAAACAATGTTAGGCTTGCAAAACCTATCTTTTTCCATATTCCTAAACAACTGCACAGCTGCAATAGTGTCGCCCACTTTACAAAACCCATTTAGCAAAGAGTTGTAAGTAACGATATCGGGCTTACAACCTCCCCTGGTCATTTTGCAAAAGCATTCTCGTGCCTCATCGACCTTTCCTTCTAACAAAACCCATTCAATAGAGTATTAGGGTCACAGTGTCCCATGCATAACCAGATTTAACGAATTTTCCCAACACACACAAACTGAATCCCATGTGGTTCAGATGGCAGAAGCAATTAATCAAAATATTGAGAGTGAAAACATCAGGCATGATTCCTAGAAGACCCATTTGGTTGAAAAGAGAAATGACAATAGACTTATGTTTGGTTTTTGAAATATGGCCCAACAAGTGATTGAAGCGAACGACAGAAGGCAGAGGACGCGTTCGGAGCATCCGATGAAACAGATCCAAAGCCTCCTCTTCTAGATTTTCGATTTCATGGGAGTTTGTGCCGTGTTTGATTTGACTAACCTCGTATGGAGAGGACTGAGAATGATTGTGAGAGGAAGGAGAAAATATAACTTCAATGCTAATGGAAATCCCAGCACCATCTCTAATGAAGAAAAAAGAACCTGCTTTGGGAACAATTTTCTCCAACTTCCGCATCTCTCTTCTCTTCTCGACACTCAAAAATGAAGAAGAATGGCGAATCGAGGTTTCGTTTAGAAGATTATGTATTTCTGTGTCCAGATTTCCTCCTCTTAGATCCGAATGAGAAAAGGGTATTGCGAAAGACCTCGGTTGTGTGTGTGTGTGTGTGTTTTTTTTTTTTTTTTTTTTTTTTTCGAAATAAGAACGAAAGAAGGACGGTGTTTTCGTTCAAATGAGAATACTCTCTCTATAAAATTATGATCCAACTCTCGCCCTGACTTGACTCCGCAAGTGCAAACTAATGCCTGGTTTGTTTCACCTCTTCAAAAAATTTTATTTTTATTTTTTCCTAAAAACTAAATAAAAATTTTAATTAGTTTTTCAAATGTCAAACACTCCAAGAATGTCACATTCTATTTTAGGTCCCATCTTGCATTGCTCTACAGCATATCATGGGTATTGAATTAAGTACGGATATTATATCGAAAAGCCCGTCCTATATGAAAGTATGCGTGACTTTTATATTTAAGATATTATACGATATGTTTTACAACATATATGATTTTGAATATTAAACTTTAACTTATTTGATGTACAAAATATTAAATATTATGCTTTTAATTTATTTTTTACTTAAAGTCTTGTTCATATATCTTTATGTTATGCTTTTATTTTTTATGATCAAAAATAGATAATCTAGTATATGAGATACCCCCAAGTATTCCAAGCAACATAAAACTCAATTCCTCTCCACTAATTTAAATAGGTTAATATGTGGTGTTTTTATTCAGGATAAGTTAGAGAGAAGACTACCCCACCCAATTGTTATCCCTGCCATCAATATATCCTTTTTTTCCTAATTCTCAAAACTACTACCTGCAGCTGCAGAGTTTGGGAACCCATCGTATACAAATTTATTAAAATATCCTTTATAATCTAATTATTCTATTTATCTTTATAACAAATAATAAAATTACATTTAACTATCTATTACAAACTCATTTCTCTTAAAAATAATTTCAAGTTGTAAATTATAATTTTAGAACTTTTTTAATTAGTGTAATATCTTTCTTTAAAAAAAATTACTATAATTTTACGGTGTACTTGGTGATGATAGTAATAATATTGTCGTTAAATTGTTTTTATTTTCTAAAGAAAAAATATTGAATGTAAAATTTAATATTAAAAATAAATACTATTACAATAAATGTGATTATTAAAATATTTATTAGACAAAAATATATTGTCTATTTTAGTCATAAGTCTGTATAATAATTTTATTCATATGTTATCAAATATCTAAAATTCTTCTTTTGATGTTCAAATCAATTTTGAATGGAAAAAAATGACTAAACGCTACTTACTTGTGAACACAATAACTTTTAACTCACAACACGTTAAGAGTAAAAACTTTTCACAGCACAACAATCCTAAACTAACAACAAAATTTCATCTAAAAAGAAAAGTTCCAAATCTTGTAGTATGTGCTAAGTCAGAGCCAAAAAAAAAAAAAAAAAAAAAAGTACCAACATTAAAAGAGAAACATTCAATTTGCATTTTCAATAAATAGGAATCCAAGAAAATACATGGTTTGACAAAAACAATCAAATTCTTAATAAATGTGTATGTTTCTTATTTAAGGGAAAGGTTGTGGTAGAGACCCTTTGAGGGTCACTACCGGTAGAGTCTTTTTTTGGACCGTTAAGATTCAATCGAACGGTTAAAAAGTTATTGGTGTATCATAGTTACCATATACCTTACCTCATACAAACTTTCCCACCCTTATTTTCTCCGTCGCCGGTGAGGGACGCCGGCTGCCGGCGACTTTTTCTCTCTCTTCTCTTCTCCCTCTCTTCTCTCTCTCTCTCTTCGGCCAACCCCCCTGCCCCCACCCCCGGCCGCCTCCACCGCCGCCCCAGCTCCGGCCACCCCTCCCCCGCCGGCAGCCCCTCCCTCTCTTCCCCTCTCTCTCTCTTCCCTTTCTCTTCTCCTCTCTCTCTTCCCTTTCTCTCTCTTCTCCTTTCTCTCTCTCTTCCCCCACCGGCCTCCCCCCACCCCCCTGCCCCCCACCGCCGGCTCAGCCCCGGCCGCCCCACCCCGCCGGCACCCCCTCTCTCTCTTCCCCTCTCCCCTGTGGCCCCCCACCCCCGACCAACCCCCCACCACCGGCCCCGGCCGGGCGAACTCCCCCTCTCTCTCTTCCCCTCTCCCCTGCGGCCCCTCACCCGCGGCCAACCCCCCACCACCGACCCCACCCGCTCTCTTCCCCTTTCTCTCTCTTCTCTTCTCTTCTCTCTCTCTTCCCCTCTCCCCTGCGGCCCCTCACCCGCGGCCAACCCCCCATCACCGGCCCCGCCCTCTCTCTTCCCCTTGCTCTCTCTTCCCCTTTCTCTCTCTTCTCTTCTCTTCTCTTTCTCTTCCCCTCTCTCTCTTTCCCTCTCCCCCGTGGCCCCCCACCCCCGGCCAACCCCCCACCACCGGCCCCAGCCCCGGCCGCCGGCGAACTCCCCCCTCTCTCTTCCCTTCTCTTCTCTCTCTTTTCCCCTCTCTCTCTTCTCTTCCCCTCTTTCTCTTCCCCTTCAGGGGGAGTGGTCCTCTACAGCCAAATATATGTGATTTTTTGTGCAACTCCATAATCATTTCCACATATTTTCATTTGAATGGTCTAAAAATTAGACTTTACGAGAGTTGTGGTAGTGCCCCTCAAAGGAGCTCTATCACAACCTTTCCCCTTATTTAAAAAGAAAAGAAAGAAAGAAATAATAACCAATCCAACTACAAAATAAGAATTTCAACCGTTTGATATTTACATACACAATGATCTGATCAAAAGAAAGTCATTTCCATCACGTAAGTCTTCTTCGTCTTGACCATCTCTCTCACAGCCTCCCCCAAAATCTCCCTCTCCTCCTCATCCCCATCAAACCCCATCAAATCACAATCACCACCGTCCAATCCCTTCCCCATCATCCCATGATCAAGGGACCTGATCACGACAAGTGTCGCTCCCTCCACACCCACCCACGTGTCGGCAACACCATCCTCGGCACGTACCACATTTTCATCCCCAAATCAGGGATCAAACTCCTCTCCAAAGATGACTCCGTCGCCACGTCAGCCCACGAGTCACCACCCTCACCGCCACTCACCGAGTTCGCCTCAACTCAGCGATTTCCTCTCCCCCAATCACAATCTTCCCTCTCTTATCCCCATCGGAAACGACGACGTTTGAGAGACATGGAAAATCAGAAACGACACGTTTCAACAAGTAATGCCTCACCGACGCGGCGATCAGGCACGAGATCATCCACACGATCCGCCGCTTGAGCTCCTCGTCGGACAAGACATTTTGGTTGTCGTTTTCCTTACCCAGATTGTCGTTTTCCCAAATCTTCTCTCTTTTCACGGAATCACGGAACCACGCTCCGAGAATCACGCAGCTTTTGAGATTCGATCCAAACTCTGCTTTCCATTTCAGCAACGAATCTTTTCCGGTCAACCCAGATTCCGCTTTACAATTGGGAAGCTCCAAGTGCAGAGATTTCAGTTCCTTAAATCCCTTTAGGACGTCGTTTGGAGAGTGGTAAAGAACGTTTTTGTGGCTGTTTCTGGGCTTGATTACGATGATATTGTGGAGCAAACGACAGAGACTCCTGAAGAGCTTGACACTGGTGGGTTTGTTCCTCAGAGGAGGGAGGCGGAGGAAAACGGTGTCGGTTTGAGGGATGAGAGATTTAAACCGCTTGGAAACCGTGAGGTAGCGCACAGATTGAAAATGAAACGTGCACTCAATTCAGTAATTAAAGATTTATTTTTTTAAAAAAATATGCAAACACAGATTGTGGAAGGGTAGAGCAGATTTTGAAAGGACAAATATGAAAAGGAAAATCAGTAAAATTTAAAATCCGTTTAAATTTACAAAGAAGTTGTTTTATACAAAAAATAGTCATATTATGTGTGTGTGTGTGTGTGTGTATTTCCAAGTCCACTGAGAACCTTTACTAACCCCCACTTTCAAAATGGGAGAAATTTCGAGGAATGCCATACAGCTCTGTATAGGAGTGATTTAGAAGAACTCCGCGTCATTTAGGATGCTCCACTTATACAGAAGGTAGCGTTTGCATTTTTATTTTTTAAAAAGTGGGACCCATCTTTATATATTCATTGAAAGGGAAACAATCTCTCTTGACTCTACCAATTACTTGCTTTGCATACGTGGAGCTCTTCAAAGAATACGGAGCCGCTTCCATAAGAATAGCATTAATCGGAAACTTTCCCACACAAAATATTAGGTTAGATTAGATGACATGGAATATTTAACAATAACAAAACGATCCAACGGTCTAGATTGCTTAAGGGCATGTAAGGGCGATAAGGGTATGGAAAAATTTACCTGTTAGCAACCGTATAATTAAAAAAACGTATCTGGTATTTTTTTTAATTAATATTTTAATATAATGGCTTCTGTGCATTGAAAGAGACGAGAATATATTTCTCAAATTATTACTAATTGCGATGTTCCACAATATTAGATAGTGGCTTAATGAAAACTTATCAAAACAATCACAAAGACACATAATTAATCTAAAAAATTAATTCAGACTTATGCTAAAAAAGATAAATTTTAAATCAACACTACTCAATTTGATCCAGTGTCCAAATATACATACATAAGATGCATAACTCAATAGGACAACCTCCCAAAATGACAACTTTCAATTCACCAGTTCTTGAACAATATATGTATTATTTATTTTTATTTTTTTTGGTTGAAAAACAACTAATATGACATCTAACTTCCAACTATATGTAAAAATATTGTATATATGTAACTAAAGAATTACATTTATGCCACCCTAATAAATGAGTTCTTGAATGATGTTTTTTTTTTGTTTGTTTGTTCTTTTTTTAATTATCACAATCAACCCTGTCGGTGATTGCTATTAGTTCCGAAGACATCTGTGATATCTTACAAGATTTTTTTTTTTTTTTTTTTAGTAAATAGAGAAAGTTTGGGCAAAACATATTAAGTTAACTTTTGAGGGGTATTTTTAAATGATAAAGAAGTTTAAATGTCCAGGAGAATGTCAAGTTGGAAAAGAAATTATTCAAAAAGAGTCATTTGTTTTTAATTCCCATAAGCACAATGTTACAATAGGGAAAGAAGTATAAAGCACTTCTACAGGAGGAAAAAAGAAAAAAGGGTCAACGTGAATAGTTGGTTTCATAAATATTTTGAGTAAATATCGGTAAATAATAAATTTATCATGATTTGTTTTTCTTTTAGAAAAATGTGTTATTTACACTGTTCACCTAAAAAATTTTTCTATTTACCTGATCCATTAACTGCTTAATTCAACTATTTTTTAACATTGTTTTTTACAATTTGTTTTTTACCATAAAATTGTAATTTACTATAATTTCTCTCTTACAATTTACACTTTTAGGCCAATAGATCTATCTAAAAAATAGAAAACTATTTATATAACCTTTTTTTTTTCCATCTATTGCCAACATGATGCAAATCCCTCATTTTTAACCAACATGACACGAATAATTTTAATTAACTTAAGTATACTTTTGTATCATGTTAGTCAAGTGCTTTTTTTTTTTTTATTAGTACAATAATTTTTAAATTTGTATCATTTAAATAGCTTCCCATATAAAAATATATAAAGCTTATAAATGGTGCTGCTCTTAAACTTGAACTTCAAATAGAATTTGTAGGATCCAAACGGCCGGGAAATTTTTTTTTTTTTTTTTTTTTTTTTTTTTTTTATGTGCATCACCACTAAGAGCACTATGTACACGTTACAAAGTCGCTGTTTGTTACCATGTAAGGACTTAAAATTACAATTTAAAAAAGACAATATTATAATACTGACTGTAAATTGCAATTCTGACCAAATCGTAGGCGGACTACTCTCATAAGCACCGAGCTAGAGCAGGACCACATAATATATATATATATATATATATATATATATATATATGAGAGAGAGAACAAGAAAACTCTTGGACATCTTATGTCTGAGGAAATATCTCATTGATCCAAGAAATATGGCCTATACAGAGAAAACATAGTAGACAAAGAAAATAATGACCACAATAAAATAGAGAAATAAATAGGCCAAATAAATAATTGGGTGTAAAGTATAAATGGCTTGAATAAATTCCAAAAACCAGCGCTCATGAAAATGAATTTTGTAACCTCCAAAAAAAAAAATAATGACGAAAATTCGATTGACAAGACAGATTTGAAAAAATTAGGTAAACAAATAGTTTCTAAATATTTACTTAAATAAATAACCAATATATATTTTTATAAAAATGACCATTAATAACTAATTGATCATATTTAATCAGTGATTGAAAAATATATATTAATATTGGTCAATCACTGATTAATCATGATTAATTAGTCAATCATTAGTTATCATTAAAAAAAAAATGGTTATTTTGCTAACTTTATAAAATTTCAGTAATTTATTAAAAGACTTCTTTCAAAAAAGTTATTTACCCACATGTTCCCTTAAAATTTCTAACATGTACTAAATAAATCTAAAACAGGAATATTGATATTAACTCTATGGCTAAAATATCTTTGATTAGAAAGTAGAAATCTTTTATTTATATTATTTATAACAATGGAAAAAAAAAAAATTTAACGAACAAAAAGACAAAAGTATACAGAATTATATTTTGGGAGTGGTGTGTACTGTTGATGTTTCTTTAAACCTTTCATACATAACGAGCAGTGTATTACTGTATTTCTTTCCAATTAGCAAAAACGAAAGCTCAGTCCATCGATCCTGTGTGTGTGAATATATATATTGTATATATTGTTTGTTTCCACAACTTTTTTCTCAATTAAATACTTTAGTTCATGTTATTTCCCTTCATTGAACATTAACATTATGGAAACAAATGTGATTATACAAAGTCAGTCTGATAGGCTCTTAAGTTCATTTTATTATTCAAATTACCTAGAAGACAAAAAAATAAATAAATAAAATAGAGCAGAGCAAAAACTAGAAACAGAGAGTTCAAACTTGCAAAAATTTCGATTGTTTTATATCTTAAACATGTTTCATTATAGTAATTGGAGTCAAAATTTGCATCAGATCTTGTTTCCCCTTTGATTTGATTTGATGTGTAACAGATAGTCCAAGAATTCCGGAGAAGAGGTCGTTCATGCTTTGCCTGAAGGAGACAGAACGTAGCTCCTCCAAGTTTTACATATTCCTCAAAAATAGATAGTAAGAACGCCTTCCGTTCCCTTCGCCTTTCTTTTTTTTTTTTAGTCATTCCATTCTCCCCAAAGTAGTCATTTTGACTTCAGATTAGTAGAGACACGGTAGCCTCTCTTGATAACATTGTTATTAGGCATCTCTTAGTTTACTACCAGAAAGTGAATGGTTTACCAGGCAGGCATACTTAGTTTTGATGCAATTACATGTGAGCAGGAACAAGCTCTTACTTCAGTTAGAATGACAACGGAGCCCAGCTACAATGCGAACAAAGTTCAATCATCAAAGCACATGATTGCGCCGGAGCTTCACATCACTCGTCAGAGGTCTCTTCACTTCCTAAGTTCATGACAACTTAATTTTTGCAGAAAGAAGATTTGTATTGCTTTTATACATGCTCCGTCGTTCTGTCTTTAACATATGAATGTTGTGAACTGTTTCTGTAGTGATTGGTTCATAAGCTTCTTCGATGCTTTCGGTGTGACATGTAGACAAGCTGGTTTAAACAGAGATGTAATGTTACAAGGTACATGCATTCAAACAAGCTACATCGGCGTGTTTTCTTTTATGATTAGTTAGACACAGTAACTACTTTTCTTTCTGATTTGTACGGATCTGAACTCCTCTTTTCGCTCACGATATAAGCATGTAGACGCGAGTTATCACTGGAATCGAGTGGCTTGGAAATGAAATTGCTGCAACTTAAGAAAGTCCATTTCGATGATAATGGCTTGGAAATGATGACCAAGACTTTGTCGAAAGAAAAGCTTATTGTTCGTGTAAGAGGTTGCGGGTATGGGGGAACCTTCCTCCACGTGAGTTGGGAGGGGGAGATTGTTGGTTTAGGTCCCTTCCCATGTGGAGGTGATGGGACCAACTCCATTGTGCATGTAAATAACCAAAAAAAAAAAAAAAAAAAGTACAAGTAATAAGGAAAGAAAATAAGCGTTTAGTAGTCGTTTTATGCGCACGGAGACCCAGATGTAAACTGAAGTGAGATAAAGAGAGAAGGAAAAAGAAAATAAGGTTTTGTGGGTGTTTCTTGTGTGAAGATCGTTGGATCCAATCGTTAATCTTCTCAAATTTCCGGAGTATTATAGCCGGCGATCTAGGCTACAACCTTCCATCAATTCCTCTCTTTTATTGCTCGTATTTTGGTGAGACCAACATTTTGATTTTGATTGTGATTGTTATTTGTTCAAATCCACCTTTTAGGTGACAAAAAGTTCTCCTTCATAGTGAGCCTTTTTTTTTTTTTGGAACGAACACCGCTCATCGTTTAATTTTCTTGTTGAATTCATTTGTGTGACAGCATTCTTATTTCAGTTATTCATCTAACTCATGAGCTAGTAGATTTCTAATCAAGTGAATGACTGTCCGATGCAAATATAATAATTGTGCGTATATTTGCTTGAAGTATTTGGGTGTGTTTATAAGGCAACTCATGAAAGTTTTAACCATTAAGCATGTCAGCTGTGTGATGCTAATTAATGAATTTATTCTATGGCTCATGTCTAGCCATTAAAAAGCTGAAAATTAATGCATGTTTGACAGAGTTTTTTAAAAGTTGTTTTTAGTTTTTTAAGTTAGAAATTAGTTTCTAAAAGTGTTTAGATAATTTGTCATAAGAACTTTCTATCAAAACAAAAAACTATAGCTCATAGTAAAGGCTCTTTTATATAGACTTTAGAACTTGTAATTAAGTTTAAGTGAGACAATACAAACATCATTTTACTATTTTTATTATTTATTAGAAACTTAAAAATCATTTTGACCTCGTACATATGTTTTTTGCTTACAAATCTTATTAAGAAGTTACAGCTTTTGTTTTTCATCTTCTATTGATTAAAAACGAAAACAAAAACTCTACCAAATGGGTATTTAGACTTCTTTCTAACTCCTATTTACTGTAAGAAAAAATGAAATGGCTTCGACAGGATACCTAACTAATTACTCAATCCATTGAAGCAAGAGGCTATAGAACTAAACTACCAGTTGTCGTATACATTAAAGAGGGAGTCTTGAAATATAAGTTTATAGGCGTATTAGGTCATTTCTTAGTGCCTTTGTTCCGCAGAGTCAAAAAATAAATAGAAAAAAAAAAAAAAAAAAGAGAGAGGAAAGAGTCGTTTTTATAGTTCCAACACTTTCCTTGAGTAATAACAATAAAAGGGATTAATCGCATCAATCTAACACGTTTCATTTATTAAACTATTTGAAAATCTCAATACAAACACGTTCTGTTTCTTATTCGTGTCAATTAAAGTGACAATTTGATACAATATTACTGGCGTTTTTAACACAATTAATGTGATCCTTTTTAACAAATTTGTTGCTCAAATTTATCTTTTCCTTTAAGAAAAACAAGTGAGCATTACTTACAAATTTTAAATTCCATATCATTTATGCTGAATTAATGAATATGGATTTTGTATATTATATAATGTGTAATTAGTTAGGTTAGCATATAGCTTTTTAGTTCTCTTTCTTCTTTTTGAAGTCATAGAAATTCAATCCCTAGGCTCTTCTTAATTCTTGTCTATTACAAAGAAGCCTGCTTAGGACGATCCTCTTCTCTCTCTTTCATTCTTCATCAATTTATGTTGATGTCTTGTGACAGAATATGCATGCCAATTCCGTCACTAGAGAATCCCGAAAACGTCAAGCAAGGCAAGGCCTTCCAAAATATAGAAGCCGTTCTTCGACGCTTTCAGAAATTTGAAAGATCTGAAAGCATCCGAATGAATGCCATGGAATGATAAATATGTAGCTTCCTCAACTGCCAAAAGCCTGGTTCAGTTTACAAGAGTAAGCATTGTGAACTGCAAACGAATGAGGGAAATAATAGCGAGCAAGGAAGGTGAAACGGAGGATGAGATTGTGTTGAGCCGATTGAGGATTTTAGCACTTCATGATTTACCAAGTCTCGAGAGCTTCTACTCTGGAAATGCTGCGATCAGATTCCTGCTTTTGAAAAAATTAATTTTGAGTCGATGCCCTGAGATGCAGAGTTTCTCTCGTGGAATTATAACCACCTAGAAGCTTGCTAACTCAAATAAAATACTGAACGTAGATATCTTCAATAGAGTCGGAACAGAATGGCATTTGGATAGCATTGAATATGAATGTGTTCCCAGAAAACAGGTTTTGGAGGGTGATATTAATTCAACCGTTCAAAAGATTTTAGAGGATAATTCAGTTAATGCAAGACGAGACTCCTCCACCAAACTGATATGCATCAGTTCCCACAACTTTCTTCTGAATGAACTAGTTTTAACAGAAAGTTAGTCTCATATTGAAACTTACAAAAACCTATTTAATTTTCTATCTTAAACATCCTTCATAATTGTAATTGGAGTCATATTTTGCATATCTTGTCTCACCTCTGATTCATTATTGTGTATAACAGATGGTCCAGAATTCCAGAGAAGACGTTGTTGATCCCTTGCCTAGAGGAGATTGAACGTATCCTACAAGTTTACTTGTTCCTTAAAAAATATGGTAAGAACGCGTTCCATTCCCTTCGCTTTTTTTTTTTTTTTTTTTAGCACTTTCCTTGAGTAACACCACAAAACGGGGAGTGGATGGTGCTTGTACATTCAAATACAGTATTCTAATTAGACGAGGTGCACTGCAATATGAGTTTGATAATGAAAAAAGAAACACATATTTTGAAGCAGTTAATTCACCAAATTTCTCAAGAAGTTTCAAGTACTTCATGGACCATAATTATACTAGCAACAAAAAATAATTCAATAGTACTCCAACATCGATAAGGTAGACGAACAAGCGCTTACGTCTAGTGCAAAGCTTGTGTGAGCCTCTTCGCACTCGTAGCCGGCAGCGACGGGACCCTCCAGAGGCAACATTCTGCCCCAATCTAACTAGCTCTGACAAAGAAAGCTGAATCTGGAAGCGCCAAAGGGTCATTAGGCCAAATCAGGGCACATAAACCTGTACGATGATTTTTGAACAAAAATATTAATAATGATAATAGTGGTTGTCACTCACCTGTGTCCCTACCAGTGACCATTGGTCAACCACTGAGTAACTCGTAAGGATACTTTGGTCACGCAGCTTCTTGGATTGGATCACAACTCTGGTTTCCATTTCAGTAACGAATATTTTCCTGTCAGCCCAACTTCTCCTTTACAAGAGTAAAAAAATAGAAAAAACAGATTACATGCAAATAGTTGGTCGTTTCTGCCCCCACAATCAACAACTTCTTTGTAAATGAAACTTGTAGAAACTACACACTATAAGATATCCAAGGCCCTTAAATTTGGAGCAAGTTTTCGAGTTAAAATAGATACATTTATTTAGGGTAAGAAAAATCTGTCAGACATCTATGAAAATTGCAAGGAAATCAATTAGATAGTAATGCGCCCCCCCCCCCCCCCCCCCTCTTTTTTTTTTTTTTTCCTCCCACGTTAACTTCTCCTTTCAATTTTTTTTTTTCTCTTCCCTTCTTTTCTGATTACATAGTTTCCTTTTTTTTTTTTTCCAACGATTTGCACCTTTTTTTTTTTTTTAATTGCTTAGCTTCCGTTCATTTTTTCTTTCTTATGTGATTACTTCCTACAATAGCTATTACAAACTCTATATATATCGTTGCAATTATAAACTATATATAAATATATATCATGTATCAAAAATACAAAGGTAAATATATTCATAATATATAACTAATATATTTTATATATACCTATAATTTTATAGTCATCACATAAATTTCTCAAACCATCGTATAAAATTCTTCAATTTGATATAAACTTTGTTTTAGTATCTCGAATCCTCGTCGCGTCCACCTGTGGAAAAGAACTCAATCATAACTTGAGAATGAACTATATAAAATATCATCACATTACCCGCGTTAATTCTAGGTAATTCTAACATTAATTTTATAATTTTATTGTTAATTGAATTTTTGGAGTGCTACAACTAAATTTTCATATAAATATGCATGTGGTCTGCCAAGCTTAGGATTGTTAAAATAACTGCAAACCAACGGCAACCAAGTGCATTGACCGAAACCGTCGGAATGCGGTGACCGATGCTGACAGGTCGGTGAATCGAACTGCGTAGCCCCAATCAGTCAGTGAATAGCTTCTCTATCTTCCTTTGGTCGGTGACTGAAAAACTGACATCCCTTTCCTATGTTCTTCTAGCACTTGTGCTGCCTGAGTTTGCATTCATGGACTGTAATGTTTCAGTTGTCACTTCACAGAGCTACTGAAGATGAATGCTTCATTTAGTTTGCCAGTTGAAAATAAAAATTTTTAAGTTGGAATTGATTGATTTTTTAAAAGTTAATTATAATTTTTATTAAATTAAAAAAATTAATATAAAAAATATAATATAATTAAAATTGAGTTAAAATACTAATCGAAGTAGAAGTGTTTTTTTAACCTAATAAGCCTACTGGCCCAAAGGCTTCATAACCAAATCCTTTAATACCCATTAAACTTTTTTTCAACTCCTGATACAAGTGAAACGTTGTCGTTTCACTAAAGGAGGTTTTTTTTTTTTTTGCTCGTCATCAGGGAGAAACAGCCACCCATACTCCATGGAAACAGGCCATTCTTCGCCGGCGAGAATCTCTTCGCTGATGCCAGGGAAACCGACATTCACCGAGTGAAATCAACCGAAAAAAATTGGTCGGTGATTGACCGGTTCCCTATTTTTTCGCGTGGTGTTCAGTTCCTATTTTGTGGAAACCAACGGGGTCGGTCAGTGACCGAACCGGCGAAAATCGTCAATAACCGACCGATGAACACCCCTAGCTGAGCTGTAGAACCTCCCCTTCCTTCATCAGATAAAGTTTGTCCCGTCCCGTTTCTTTAGCGGGCCGGTCCAACCCAACCCAACCCATATTTCCCCTTCAACCCCCCCATAAGCTGGGCAGATAATAGACCCCCTACAAGTTGACATAACAATTTAATTCTTGCTGGCTTTAGAGACAAAAATAGAAGTTTTGGGTCGAAATGAGAGTTTAGCGTAATTTAGGGACTATCTAAGTAATAAATATTTGAATTTTTGGTACTTTTGCTCCTGAAACAATAACAAAATAGATTAATCTTTATAATAGTCTTCCTCGCATGAAGAATGTTTTGTCTAGTGTCTACATTACAACCGGTCTTCTGGTCTTCCTCGTGCGAAGAACGCCGTCCGTTTCTATAACCAATCTTCCTTGTGTGTACAACTTTACCGTATATCTTCTCTTTGTTCCAATCAGCAAAATATCAACACGAAGATGCTCGCATGCGTCGCCATCCTGTTAGATATATATATATATATGAAATTATTTTGGGAGATTTTTTACCGTACGTTTTAATTGAGAACTTAAGGATTTTTTGAAGGTCGGATTTACAATTGCTAATTTAACCACTGTTGGTAAAAGGAGAGATTAGGTGGATGGACAAATTTTTCACACTTATTTAATAAAAGAAAAAGGAATGAACTTTTTTTTTTTTTTTAAAGAAAAAATGACTGATGATCATTAAAATATTGATCGACTTATGATAAAATATTGGATAAATTATACTTTTTTTTTTCCTGAACTTTAGGTATTATCACAAAATGCTTCATGAACTTCAATTTAATTATAATATTTTCCCCCTTAAACTTTATAAAAGTTTGTAAATTTTCCCTCTCAATTAAATTTTTTTACTAAAAAATACATATAACACTCGTTAGAAGTATGAGTTGGGGATATTGAATGAGAAACGCTTATAATTCAGTTTAAAGAGTAAATACTGAGAGCTGATTATCATTTTTTTTTTCCATACTTCTTCTTATAGATAATTTTGTAATTTCACACATAATAAGGTAATGAGTGTCTAAAGTGCTGTTAGTTTGTGTCATTTTATAACTCATGCTTCTAACAAGTGTGATTTGTATTTTTTTTTCTTTAGAAATTTAATTGAGACGGAAAATTTGCAAACTTTTTTAAAGTTTAGGGAGAAAAAATATTACAAATTGAAGTTCATGGGGCATTTTGTGACAAGACCTAAAGTTTAGAGAGAAAAAGTATAATTTTTCTTAAAATATATTAATATCGGTCAATTAAGTGGTTAGTTACTAATTAGTCATTTTTAAGAAAACAATCATTTTCGTAATTTAATGAAACTTGAAATGTTTATTAAAACAAATAAAAAAGCTTAAAATTGTTATTGTTAACAATGTTATTTTTGCGCATATCCCCTAATAACGGGGCATCTCGCAATAACTTCGCAAGTTAAGGGGGTAAAATGTCAAAATTTAACATTTAGAAAGACAAGTTGTCAAAACTAAAAATTCTGAGTATAAAAGGTCTAAACACTGTAGTATTTCGAAAACAATTTATGCTGCCACGATGATAATAATAATAGTAGTAGAAAAGAAGGGGTTTTTAGTGCAAATAAAAGTGAAGAAATGCACTTACTAAGTATTAACTAATCCTTCCAAATCCCACACTAGGGAGATTTTCAAAATGTTTAAGCAAACATGTGGGGAATTTTTGTATTCTAAAATATGAAGCAAAAAGTTGCATTTTCATAAAACAAAAGGAGTGACTTTCGAATTATCTTTAAATTGGGAGAAACATGTGGACACAAATTTTTTTTTTTTCTTCTTTATCTGTTTTCTTTATTCGTTGACTAGTAGTTGCTGGCTGACTCTTGTCTTCAACTATTTTGCTTTGCATATATTTTCTCTGGCGTAAAATCAATCTAAAAAACAGATCTGCAAAACTTGATCTAAACTCTACACAAAAAGCAAGCAGCAGCGTTCCTTCGTTTCCTGATCATTTGATTTTCAGTCCCTTCTCTTTCATTTTATTTGTGTGAAAGCCCTTTCGTTACTTCATCCCAGCCACAGCCAAGCAAAAACCCAAAAAACCAAAAAAAAAAAAAAAAAAGTCATATTTCCCTTTTTCTTCTTCTCCATTAAATTTCACAAAAATCAGAAATTGAGGGGGAAAAAACGCCTCTACTTATTGCGTCTGCATCAAGTTTGCAACATACTTGGTCTGCGATCTTGATCATCAAGCTCATACGTCTGTTTGTTGTCCGATATATTTACATATCAGGTACGACTTTTTTAATATCATAAGTTATCCTCTAAACTATTGTTTTTATCGAATGTGATTCTAACAAATAATTATTTCGATTTGTCAATTTAAATAATTTTCATAAATATATCCATATATATCTTTTTTGTTTTGTTTTTTTTTGTTTTGTTTTTTTTTTGGATTTGGATAAATTAACATTTGTATTATTTGTCTCTATTGTACTCATTTTTTTCGAATGTATCCCAAAGTATATGTTTTTTTTTTCTTGTAGTCTTTAAAAATAATTTTATATAAAAACAAGATCCTCGGAAATTATTTTATTGGAAATTATTTTCTTGTTACTCAATAAAATAATTTTCTCAAATGTTTCCCAATTAAATTTTTTAACGGCCATATCAATTATTATGTTTTGTATGTACTTACGAATTAATTTTCTACCTGGTTTTTACCGATGAAATTACAAGGGCAACATTTGTACCCTCCAAGAAGTATCTAATTTACCCCGTTGTTAATGCCTTTGTTTTTTCCTAAAATGTGATCAACATATATATCCTAAAAATACTAAAAGAGTGGGTCATGAAATGTTCTACTCATTCTAGATCGTTCAAAATAGTACCCATAAGTTTAATTAAATACTTTATTATATGTAATGTATCATATTTTATTATTAAAACTTCTCACTAAAAAGAGTCTATTTTATAAAAGGTTTTTAATTATTCACAATCTATTCATTTTTTGATTGTAACTGTTCAAGGCATCTCTATTTTATGAAATGTTTTATCACGTATAATCTATTTAACGTAAATTAAAATGCTCTGATATATGCATCATATCATGTTTTATTATTGCTTCTTACTAAAATGTGTCTATTTTATGAAAGGTTTTAATTATTCATAATATATTCATCTTTTGGTTCCAACTATTCAAGGCAACTCTATTTTATGAAAGGTTTTAATTATTTACAGTCTATTCATCTTTCGATTGCAACTATTCAAGGCAACTCTAATTTACGAAAGGTTTTAATAATTCACAATCTAATTATCTTTTGGTTGCAACTATTTAAGGCAACTCTTTAATATTAAGGCAACTCTAATTTACGAAAGGTTTTAATAATTCACAATCTAATTATCTTTTCGTTGCAACTATTTAAAGCAACTCTTTAATATTAATATTATACAACACTTATAAG
This sequence comes from Ficus microcarpa, assembly GCA_025413485.1. Classification (NCBI taxonomy): domain Eukaryota; kingdom Viridiplantae; phylum Streptophyta; class Magnoliopsida; order Rosales; family Moraceae; genus Ficus; species Ficus microcarpa. The sequence goes on along the minus strand of CM046377.1, from coordinate 14,302,835 downwards.
TGTGTTTGTGTGTTGTTTAGCTTTGAATCATTCAATACAACTATGGGAGAATCATATTTTTGCTTGTGAAATTCATATGTTTATAAGAAATTAGACTTCTCTGTGCAATCTCTCGCTCAAATAATTGGTACGCATTATCTCACACACACACACACACTCTCTATGTATGTAATTATTCGTTTCTCTCTCCAAGGCGAAAATACACCGATGCAAACATCTTTGTAGATATAATTCTCTCATGCACACAAACACGGAGAAGACCTGCAAATATGTGTGTGTGGAGAATTAGAGGAAATTGATATTTTCTTACAAAAAATATTGTGGCTGTTGTTTTGTTATTTTGCGACTAGATTATGAGATGTTTAGAATGCTATTTTTCAAACAACTCATTACAAAAATTATTAATTATTAATTTTTTAAAAATTTTAGATCCGTACACATATACTAAACTAAAGATATTTGATAGTTTTTATCGATCTATATTAATTATAAAATCTACAATATTAATTACTACAATATATATATGTCACATGCAACACACGTATACAAACTAGTATATACTAGAAGGGAAGGAAAAAAAAAGGTAATTTATTTGTTTAGTCCCTAAATTATGTGTATTATGTCACTTTGGTCCCTGAACATTGATTTCTGTAAATTACTCTCTAAATTTTTTTATTTTTGACAGTTTTGATCCTTGAAATTGAAATTGATAAAATATTTTTTTAACTTAGTGTATAATCATGTTTCAACTCCATGTTAACTGAAATTTTACAAATATAATTACACTAAGTATAAAAATTTTCTCCTTATTAAAACCATTAAAACCTAAAACCTTTTGAACTTAATGGCATAATTTCTTTAAAATTTTTAGTTATTATGCAATAGGAATACGATTATTTATGTTAAATTTCAGAATTTGTCCTTCAATCTTAGTGTAACGGAGCAAAACTGCCAAAAAATAAAGGTTCAAGGACTAATTTATCAAAATAAAAATTTAGGGACTAAAGTAATGGAATATTCATAATTCAGGGATTAAACTGACAAATTACCAAAAAAAAAAAAAAAAAGAAAAAAAAGGAGGAAGCATGAAGGGCTAAATTCAATAACCCACGACAGACTATGAACACAAGAACATAAAAAATTTTAGTGACTACATGAATGTGAGACCGTTCATTCAAAAAAGATAAAAAGAGAGAGAGAAAAATTTAAACTTCAACAAGAAACAAATACCTCAAAAATTCTAATATCTTGAAGCAAATAAGGCAGCAGAAAGATTGTGAAAATCACAACTACAAAACTAAAGACCTTGAAAATCCCATCAGCTCTGTTATTTTTTATATCTTCTAGCGGAACGAGCATTCCGTTTGCCTCTTCTATCCATTTGTCTCATGTAAGAGCTTTGTGTATTTTCAATGAAAAACCGAGCAAAAACAGGGGATTCATTAACTACCAATGACTAACGCAAGTAAAAGAGTCTACTATAGAAGGGAAACGTTGGATAATCAATCTTTCTTTTCTTCTTTTCTTGTATTCATTTTAACTTACGGTTCTAAATGTTTATGGATCAAATAACTTCTTTACCAATGGACTTGTCCAGCACACCTTTTTTACGTGTGCTATCTTATCTTTTTTTTTTTTTTTTTTTACACATACATTCACGGTGTCATGAATTCACTTTTTCCCCCCTAAATTTTAAGCCTTGTCACAAATGCCTATGAATTTCAGTTTTTTTTATAGCATTATTTCCCTCTGAATTTTACAATATTTGCGACTTTCCCCCATCAATCAAATTTTTGATAGAAAAACGCAAGTGGCTACATAAATTGAGGGTATTATAAGTAAAATTACAAAGTGGGACTCGTTGGCAGCAGACATGATACTTGTTACCCTTATTAAATATAAAATTACGAAGTTACTTAAAAGAGAGAAGTACAAGAAAAAAAAATGACAATCAGTACTAAATATTTACTCTTTTAACCTAATTATAAAAGTAATTTCATATTTAATACCCCGAACTTATGCTACCATCGATAAAATTTATGGCCATTTGTTTTACTTGAGCTATCGTTTTTTAAGTTTTGCTCATTCTGCCAACGATAAATATTTTAATAAGAAGCATTACAAGAAAAATATTTCTAAGAAAAAGAAAAAAGATAAATAAATATGTTTTCAACTTCGAAAGTTGAACAAATAACCCCAAAAAAAAAAAAAAAACCGAAAGTTGTAGTAAAAGAGATATGTTTTTATCAAAAGACACTAACAATAATATTAGATTTCAAAAGAAAAAGGGACACATTTAATGAATATGTTTGACTTCAGACTTCAGTAGACAACATGATATGTTTTAACTAGGGGTGGCAATTCGTGTCGTGTTCGGGTCCACGGGTCCAACCCGAACACGACCCGTTCTTTTTCGTGTCAATTTCGGGTGACCCGAATTTGACCCGTTCACTATTCGTGTCGTTTTCGATTCGCAAAATTCATGTCGTTTTCGATTCGTGTCGTCGTGTCGCGACCAGGGGTGGCAATTCGTGTTGTGTTCGGGTCCAACCCGAATACGACCCGTTCTTTTCCGTGTCAATTTCGGATGACCCGAATTTGACCCGTCCACTATTCGTGTCGTTTTTGATTCGTAAAATTCGTGTTGTTTTCGATTCGTGTCATCGTGTTGTGACCCGTATTGTCACCCCTAGTTTTAACATGATTAGGACCTTATCCATCCCAATTCCGTACCCCAATTAAAAGGCCATAATAGTCTACCGGTCAAAAATCAAGTAGGAAAATAATTTAAAGGAAAAACTTGAAACCAATCAAGTTTGCATAAATTGATATTGAGGTGCAAGAGAATAAAGTAGACATGTGGTTAATGCTAATTCATTAGATTCAAATAAGTGAAAAAGTGCAAAATTTGGACCATTAGATCAAATGTTGAAGTACAAAAAGTTTTAAAACTATTCATGCTTCCATATTATAGTATAGACTAGTTTAATGCCTGTGCATAATACAGGAGAGGAAAATAAATAGATAAATAAATAAGAAAATTAAATAACATTTAATAATGACAGTTGGTTATGATAAATAATATAATTACAGTAAGTTTTCAAAAATATAAATAAAAAAAAGGTCTTCAATAGTTCTCTTTGTATTCCCATTCCAAACTATCATCACCGTAAGCTAGATAAACAAATTAACATAGATCAAAAAGCGAAAAAAAATATATATAAATATAGGGGAAAAAAAAGCTAGAAATAACTTATAAAAATCAAAAACAAAAGAAAAGAAAACAGACCATATCTATATTTTGTTCCATCTTTTATGTTTTTTTTTTTTTCAAGATTTCTCTCAATCATAAAAATGTAAACTAATAATAATAATAATAATAATATAAAAAAACTTTTCTCTGGTGATGCAAAGATAAAGATAAAGAAATAAAAATGATCACGATAATTAAAAATAAAAATAGAAAAAACAGGAGAAAAAAATTCAACAGGGGAAAAGAAGATTGGAGAAAAACAACAAAACCAAAAACAAATTCTATTATTTTTTTATTTACTGTTTTTTACAAAAAAAAAAAAAAAGAAAAAGAAATAAATTTCAGTTAGATTATATACATGCAAAACACAAAAATAAACTATACCATCTAAAAAAAAACCCAACAAAAGAAAAAGCCAAAAAAACCAAGCACAAATCAAAAAAGTGAATAAAAAAATTTGAAAATCAGAAATGTGGAAACAAAAATCATTAAAAATTATAAAATAACAAAAAGATGAAGAAAATATTAATAAAAAAACTAAACTTTAAAATTTAAATCTTAAATGGCAGGAAAAAAAACTAAAGGAAAAAAAAACTAAAAAGGGGAAAAAGAGTAAAAAAAAAACAACAAAATCAAAAACAGATTTTATTATTATTTTGTTTATTATTTTTTACAAAAAAAAAAAGAAAATAAATAAATTTAAATTAGATTATATACATACAAACATTACAATTTAACACATCTTCAATAAACAAAATAAAATATGCACATTAAAAGGGTAACAATGTCTAGTCATTGAAGCTATCAGAAAAAGTAACTACAAAGGAAGGGCAAAATCATCCATAAATAATTTTAGAAAAATAAAGTTGTCCCAATACTTTAGCAACCTGTAAAAGTAACTAAAACCCAAGGGTAAACTCGTCAATTGACAAAAAAAAATATAAGGTAAAACCGGAATAATGCTGTAGCAAAGGAAAAAAGCAACTACAAAGGAAGGGCAAAATTATCCATTAATAATTTTAAGAGGACAAAATCGTCCCAACACTGTATCAAACAGTAAAAGTAACTAAAACTCAAGGGCAAAGTTGCCAATTGACCCAAAAAAAAGGGTAAAACCGACATAACACTGTAGCGAAGAAAATATAATTAGTGATGAAAGGCAAAAAAATCATTATACTGTAGAAAAAGTAAAAATACTATAGATTACTGTAGATCACTGTAGCAAACACTACTAGAAAATGTGGATACCACGACTGATATTCGACGACCGTTTTTAAAAAAACCGTAGTCGTAATTTCGGAAAAAACATGGAGCCGAAAAGCACACGAAAACCATCGTGGAAGCTCGGAGCTACCACGACGGTCAACAAAGACCGTCGTGGAATCTCGGAGCTACCACGACGGGCACAAAGACCATCGTGGTAGCTCCGAGATACCACGACGGTCTTGTGTGACCGTCGTGGTATCTCCGAGATACCACGACGGTCAAAAAGACCGTCGTGGGATAGGTCCCCTGACGGGACCTACCGACCGTCGTGGTAACCGAGAATACCACGATGGTCAAAGACCGTCGTGGTAGATACCACTACCACGACGGTTTGTACCAAAACCGTCGTGGTATCCGTGCCGCGAAATTTAAAAAATTACTCGGAAGCGTGCCTTTGTGCAAGTGGCCGAAATTATCATCTTTTATGCATAAGAACAAAACGAAATCACCATTCACTCCACTTTCTCCCTCATTTTTCGGCAACTCCCTCTAACAATTCTCTCTTGTTTTCGGCATTCCATCCTATTTCTCTCTAACTTTTTGCCTTTCATCCTCCATTATCTCTCTTTGCTTGTCTTGAATCCTCCAATATCTCTCATTGCCGTCCATCCTCCTCCATTTTCTCTCCTTGCTTCCATCACCCATTTTCTACGAATTTTGTTGTGTTTCGCCGTCCTCCACACGCTCACGCCGACGCCGTCGCCAAGGCCGACCCCCAAACTTGCTCGCCGGCGTCAATTTACCCGCCCATACCCACACTAAACGGGTTAGTTTATATTTCTAAAATTTCATTAAACGGTTGATAGAAGTTAGTAAACTTTATTTTAAGGCCACGGTGATTGTTGATTGTTGATTGTTGATTGTATTTGTGAAACTTTATTTGGGTCATTTGTGAAACGGAAAAAACGTGTCGCTCTTGCATGTTCAAAATACGCCCACTACATGCTCGACCAAATTCCTATTTGAGTGGCTTAGTTTCGGTATGTTGTGAAATGTGACGCGGGTTACCAAATTTGCATTAACCCCGGGTTACCAGAGGTACCACGACGGGCAAATGCCCGTCGTGGTACCTCTGGTTACGATCCTACCACGACGGGCAAATGCCCGTCGTGGTATCTCTAGGTACCACGACGGGTCAAGGCCCGTCGTGGTAAGTGGGGGTACCACAACGGTCTTTGACCGTCGTGTTATCTTGTCTACCACGACGGTCAATAAACCGTCGTGGAATCCAAAAACATACCACGACGGTTTAAAAACCGTCGTATAAGTATTAACACGACGGTTTTTAACCGTCGTCGAATCTCTATTCTGTTCTAGTGAAAGTTACTGTACATTACTGTGCAACACTACAGCTAAAGCACCAAAAATGAAAAAAAAAAAAAAAAAAAAAAGAGCAAAAATCAGTGTGAAACACTGTGCAATGAATAGTAAAAAAATACCTCCTTTTAGTATATATAATAATTTGTGCGTATATTCTATATTAAGCTCATAAAAATGACAAACAAATAAAAAAAAACCAAAACTTTCAAATCTTTTTTACATCAACCTGTCAAAAAAATTCAACAAAGTGAATAGACATGTGTGCTTTTAACTAATATTTAAAGAAAAAACGAAAAAGAGTAACAAAAACCAAGGATAAATTACTTTGTTAATCCTGAAAATACTTTCCAACAATCGAACTCCAAATCATAAGCTTATAAATTTCAGCCCTTCAGTAACTACTTGAGCAACTTGCGAAGTTTTTTTTTTTTTTTTTTTTTTTTTTTAAGTCATGTTTGGTAGATGACTTTTTTGAGTTTGTAATCTTGGTATGTTAGAATAAGTTCGCAGCAAGATCTAATGGTCCATTTGGCTTTCAGTCGTGACTTAAGTTTTTCGTCTCAGTTTTATCCCTTTTTTTTTTAAGTTAACAAAAATTATTTTTGAAAAGTCAACAAACTTTAATCTAAAAATTCCATTTTAAATCGATTTCCAAACGCAAGCTAAGTTAGGTGATCATCTAAGTCTTTATAAGGTTAGGATTGAAATTGTTTGGAGAAATGTATACTTTTACATATTAGTTAAGTTTTTTTCCTTTTTTTTCAGCAAAAAGTGATTCTTCTTTTAAATTTGAATTCTACTTTTCTTTTACATCCCATTTTTTAATCTCATTATTGAAATTGCTTTGTCTTGCCTTTAATTACTGTGGGTTTCCATTTTGACACAATATCTTTAGAAGTGCCTAGAAAAGGAATTAGAAAGAGAGAGAAAGTGAGCAAGAACAAGTAGGAGACTGAAGGAGTACACCAGGAAAGCATGGATTTTCTCATCGGAATTACTGCTTTAGTTGTTACTAAGGTTGCTGAGTATACAGTCAATCCGGTCTGCCGTCAATTGGGTTATCTATTTTACTACAAAAGTAATGTAGACAACCTTGAAGCAGAAATACAACAGTTGGGGTATGCAAGAGACAGATTGCAGCATCGGGTTGACGAGGCTAGAAGAAATGGTGAAGAAATCGAAGCCGACGTTGAAAACTGGCTAAGCAGCGCAGATAGGATCAAAGAAGAGTCTGAGAATTTTCTGCACAGCGAAGATCACGCAAAGACAGGATGTACAAGTCGTGGGTCGTTTCCGAATTTGGTGTCACGACATCAGCTAAGCAGGAAAGCAAAGAAGACGGTGGATGTTGTTATGGGTCAAATCCGAAATGTTGAGAAATTCAACAGAGTTTCTTTTTCCCCTTGTATCGAAACTTCTATTGTGAACAAAGGCCATCAAGTCTTTGAATCAAGAGTTCGAATTATGAGGGAAATCATAGAGGCCCTAAAAGATGTTAATGTTCGGATGATTGGGATGTACGGCATGGGCGGCATTGGCAAAACTGTGCTTGCAAAGGAAGTTGCAAAAGTAGCCAAGGAAGAAAAGTTGTTTGATAAAGTAGCAATCACAACCGTATCCCAAAACCCAGATGACGAAAGCATTCAACAAGAAATCGCCGAACAGGTGGGTCTAGAAAAATTCTCTGAGATCAAAAGCAAATTGGTTAGAGCGAACAGGTTACGACAAAGATTAAGCCAAGAAAAGAATATCCTTGTTCTTTTGGATGATGTTTGGAATGAACTTGACTTATCGGCTGTTGGAATGGATTTTGCTGAAGATCAGAAAGGCTGCAAGATATTATTGACTTCCAGATTCCTAAATGTTTTACAGGGTTCTATGGGTGTTGAGAGGATTATTGAAGTAAGAGTACTATCGGATGCAGAAGGGATTGATTTGTTTAAAAAGAATGTGGGTAGTTCTGGTGAAAATGTCGATTTCCAACCTTTGCTGAAAGACATTGTCAAGGAATGTGCAGGCTTGCCCATTGCCATCACGACAGTTGCTCATGCACTGAGAAATGAAGGGTTGTCAACTTGGGAGGATGCTTTGCTACAGTTGAAAAGGAGTATCCTAACAAACATAGAGGGAATGGATGAAAAAGTATATAAAAGCATAAAGTTGAGTTATGATTTCTTGGGAAGTAACGAGGAAGCAAAGTCATTGCTGCTGCTTTCTAGTTTACATGAAGAAGATGCCGAGATAGAAATCAAGGACTTAATGATATATGGCGTTGGTTGGGGCTTGTTTCAAAGTGTCTATACAATAGAGGAGGCAAGGAATAGAGTGTGCTCACTGGTTGATAAACTAAAAGCTCGTTGTTTGTTGTTACAAGGAAACAAACATGATAGAGTGAAGATGCACGATGTTGTCCGTGATGTTATGATATCAATTGCCTCTCAAGACAGGCGAATGCATAATATTGCAAATATTCAGAAGTTTGATGAAGAATTTTCAACTAAGAAGCGACACGTTGACTCGACTGCAGTTTCCCTACTTGTTCCTCAGCATCACAACAAGCTCCCAGAAAGATTGGATTGTCCTCAACTCGAACTATTATTTGTGTTTAATAGAAGTCAAAATTATTTGCAAATTCCGGAGAAGTTTCTTGAAGAGAAAAGGGAGCTTAAAGTTGTACGTTTGGATAGAGTAGATGTAGGGTTGCTTCCAGCATCCTTCTGTCTACTTCGAAATCTCCAAACATTGTGCTTGTCTCGTTGTACGGGAAGCGTAGCTGTAATTGGAGAGCTAAAAAGTTTGAAGATTCTTGACCTTTCCAGATCCGATATTGCAGAGTTGCCGAAACATATTGGGCAATTGATTCATCTGCAATCCTTGAATTTGGAATTTTGCAAATATCTTGAAGTGATTCAACCTGGTGTCATCTCGTGTTTGGTAAGATTGGAAGAGTTGAACATGCGAGGAGTCCCTTTAAAGTGGGAGGACGAAGGAGTCGGTGGAGAAAGAACTAATGCTAGTCTTATCGAGTTGAAAAATTTGCCGCAACTGACCACTTTACTTTTGAGTATCGAGAACTACAATATTTTGCCAAAAGCTTTGTTTAGTGAGAATTTGAAGAGGTTCGAGTTATCTATTGGAGAAACATCATATGATCCAGAAATAGAGAAATCAGAGTTCCAGAACCACAATAGTTTACGGCTTAAGCTCTCTGGACACAATCTCTTAGGTGAATATGGTCTTGAGATGATCATGAAAAGATGTGAAGTGCTATACTTGTATGGATTCAAGGGTGTCAACAACGTCATTTATGAAATTAGCAAAGAGGGCTTTTGTCAATTGAAGAGTTTTCGGTTCCAAGATAATGATGAAATTCGATATCTTGTTAATGCAATAGAGAACCAACCTCGTGGTGTGTTTCAGAAATTGGAGCGATTGTGTCTCATTAAACTGATGAATCTGGAAAGGATATGTAATGGAAAACTCACAGTAGAGTCATTTGGCAAGCTAAGGTTTATAATAGTACAGCAATGTGACAAATTGAAAAATCTCTTCTCATCATCCATCGCTCGACAGTTTGAGGAAATTAGAGTGTATAGTTGCAAGATGATGAAAGAGATAGTTACCCATGGAACAGAAGATGACAACCACAATTCCATAGATATGATGGAGTTTGCTCAATTAAGCTTCTTGACTCTGAGAGATTTACCAAACTTTGTTCAATTCTTTCACTTTGAGATGGATATGGTTGATACTTCATCATCAGATTCTCCCATGCCTTTATTCAGTAGAAAGGTAAAGTCATATTTCTTCTACGCTCTATTGGATTTGAATATGAAATAGGTCCTGGAAAAAAAAAAAAAAAAAGGGAAAAGGCTAGACATAATAATGTTGATTTGCAAAGTCAATAATATGAATAATAAAATATTGACTAACAATAGTGATACCTATGATAGTAGTTCGATAAGTTACATACACACAAAAATAGTTATTTGATACGTTACGTTTGTTTTCATTTAAAGCCATTACGATTTTTTCTTGTTTTCTGATGATTATTAATTAGAGCTGACTATTTATATTTAAAAGAATATAGTATTTAATTATTAATTTTAAGATTAGATGTGTGAAGAATATATTTTAAAACATCAATTAAAGTTTGTAATTCAGTAATAATAAAATATATTTAAAAAAGGGTGGGAAGAGCAATCAGAGGGTATCAATAGACCTCGCCTTTTAAAATAATTAAATTTACTTATTATACACCCTTATAAATTTCAAAACTATTCTTTTATAACATCAATATTGGTTCACGATTTCAAATATATTTTTACACCCATCTTTATTATTATCTTTTTTTTTGTTGGCCTGAAACACCCAACTTTACTTTTATTTACTTTGATATTCACCGTTCTTGTCTTTCTCTCTCTCTCTCTCTCACTGTTTTTCTTTTTTAATTTGAAATTTTAGGCATGGAGCCTTTTTTTTCATAGATAAGCAAATTATAAATACAAAATAAGTATATTTAATATTTGTTTTTTGAAATAAGTATGTTTGCCATTACATTTACTAATTTAAAACTTTTAATAACAAGTCTGAAAAAATAGGGCAAGCACGAAATCAACAAAAGTAAATAAGCCTTTTTTGTTATTAATTTCTTTTCGTATTTTTGTGGGCTATTTAAATTGGAATTATATTTGCAGGTTACTTTCCCTCGCTTGGAGGTCTTGGAATTGTGTGGTATGAAATTCAAAGGCTTGTGGTCGGACCAACTTCCAACAACATTTCATTTGCAGAACTTGACAACGCTCAGAGTGTTCTACTGCAATAATCTAAAGCATCTCTTATCTGTTGGTATAGCGAAAAGCCTTGTACATCTTCAGCACCTACACATAAGGGGATGTGAGATGATGGAGGAGGTACTAATCACAGAGGAACATGGAGAACAAAGGTTGGAGAAGATATCTTTCCCCAAACTGCAGAATCTTCAGCTACAGAATCTTCCAAAACTTGAGAAATTCTGCATTGGAGATTCCATTGAATTTCCAACCTTGTATTCTCTGGCAATAATAGATTGTCCTCGACTGAAGCAATTCATCTTCAATCCAACATCTGGAGAAATCACATCGATGGCAGAACAAATATTCCTCACTGGAAAGGTCATTTTCTTTTTGCTCTGCTTTTTTTTTTTTTTATTTGTTATACTTGTTATATTTATATTTTGTGTTCAATATATGTTTTTGTTCCATTTAATTATATGAATTTCGTTAATAAATTTATCTATACTGCTTTTCTATTGGGTCAAAGGCCATCATTTAACATGAATATATCTATAACTGGGCATAAACGAGCATTGCTAACATAAACGAAACAGTGTTTACTAAATTTGTTAATGTAATTGAGCATCTTTTATAACATAAATATTGGTTAACGATTTCACATATATTTTTACACCCAACTTTATTATTATTATTATTATTATTTTTTGGCCTGAACCCAACTTTATTTTCATTTACTTTGATATTCACGTTTCTCTGTCTCTCTCTCTCTCTCACTGTTTTTCTTTTTTAATTTGAAATTTTAGGCATGGAGCCTTTTTTTCATAGATAAGCAAATTGTAAATACAAAATAAGTATATTTACTATTTATTTTTTGAAATAAGTATGTTTGCCATTACATTTACTGACTTAAAAATTTTCAAAAATAAGTCTGAAAAAATAGGGCAAGCAACGAAAATCAACAAAAGTAAATAAGCCTTTTTTGTTATTAATTTCTTTTCGTGTTCGTCTTTTTTTTTTTTTTTTTTGAAAATTTTTAAGTTGCAAATAGAATTTATGTCCATATTCGGTAATGGAACTTGTAGTTATTAATTAAGGCTTTTCTTCTTGTCATAATTTGAACCAAAAAGAACTAGTATACTTCTCGGCGCTGATTTTTAGAATATTTATGCTTCTTGAATAGTGTTAACATATAGAGAGAATATCTAGACGTATTTTTTTCGGCTATTTAAATTGGAATTATATTTGCAGGTTACTTTCCCTCGCTTGGAGCTCTTGACGTTATCCAAAATGAAATTCAAAGGCTTGTGCTCGGACCAACTTCCAACAACTTTTCATTTGCAGAACTTGACAACGCTCAGAGTGTCCGACTGCAATAATCTAAAGCATCTCTTATCTGTTGCTATGGCGAGAAGCCTTGTACATCTTCAGCACCTAGGCATAAGTGGATGTGAGATGATGGAGGAGGTACTAATCACGGAGGAACATGGAGAACGAAGGTTGGAGAAGATATCTTTCCTCAAACTACGATCTCTTTGGCTAAACTCTCTTCCAAAACTTGAGAAATTCTGCATTGGAGATTCCATTGAATTTCCAACCTTGAATCGTTTGGAAGTACAAAATTGTCCTCAACTGAAGCAATTCATCTTCAATCCAACATCTGGAGAAATCACATCGATGGCTGAACAAATATTCCTCACTGGAAAGGTCATTTTCTTTTTGCTCTGTTTTTTTTTTCTTTCAATTTTTTATTTATTATACTTGTTATATTTATATTTTGTGTTCAATATATGTTTTTGTTCCATTTAATTCTATGAATTTCGTTAATAAATTTATCTATACTGCTTTTCTATTTGGATCAAAGGCTAAATTTAACTTGAATATATCTCTATCTCTGGGCATAAACGAAACAGTGTTTACTAAATTTGTTAATGTAATTGTGCATCCTTTTTGCTCAAAATGTTGATAGTTTGTATTCTTGTAGGTCCTGTGTCCCGAGCTTAAATCTCTGGGCATGGATGGTAGACATGTCATCAATAAGATATGGCATCATCAATCTTCATCAGTGCACTTTTGCACTCTGAGGGACCTACAGATGTTCTACAATGATGATAAGTCAGTTGTTTTCCCATTTGAATTCATTCACAGATTTGAGAATCTTGAGGTGCTTTGTTTTGAGGGTTATTCTGCGGAAGAAATATGCAAAGACATTGACGTTACACACTTACATGTGAAAGAATTGCAGTTACGGTTTGTCAATAGCCTGAGGCATCTGTTTGAGAATCCAGAAAACGTCAAGCGAGGCAAGGCCTTCCAAAATACAGAAGCGCTGGAGGTGTATTCCTGTGAAAGTTTAACGAGATTAGTGCCGTGCTTAGACGCTTTCAGAAATTTGAAAGATCTGAGAGTATCAGGTTGCCATAAAATGAACAGTTTGTTGGCTTCCTCCACTGCCGAAAGTCTGGTTCTGCTTACTAGAATCAGCATTGCTAATTGCAAACAAATGAGAGAAATTATAGCAAGCAAGCAAGGGGAAACAGAGGATGAGATTGTGTTCAGTCGATTGAGGATTTTAGCACTTCACGATTTACCGAGTCTCGAGAGCTTCTACTCTGGAAATGCTGCAATCAGATTTCCACTTCTGGAAAAATTGATTTTGAGTCGATGCCCTAAGATGCAGAGTTTCTCTCGTGGAATTATTACCACCCAAAAGCTAAATCAAATAATAACAGAAATAGTGAATGTATATATCTTCAACAGCCTGGGAATAGAATTGCATTTGGATAGCATAGAAAATAAATGTGTTCCCAGAAAACAGCTTTGGGAGGGTGATATTAACTTGACCGTTCAAAAGATTTTCGAGGATAATGCAGCTAATGAAAGATGAGACTCGTCCACCGAACTGGTATGCATCAGTTCCCAAAACTTGTTTTGTTTCCACGACTTTCTTCTCAATGAACTAATTTTAAGAGAGAGTTAGTCTGATATCGAAACTTACAAAAATCTATATCATTTCCTATTCCAAACATCTTTCGTATTTGTAATTGGAGTCATACTTTACATGTCTTTTCTCACCTTTGATTCATCGTTGTGTACAACAGAGGGCTCTACATTTCCAAAGAAGATATCGTTATCCTTTGCCTTGAGGAGATTGAACGTATCCTACAAGTTTACATACTCCTTTAAAAAGATGGTAAGAACACCTTCCATTCCCTTCGCCTTTTTTTTTTTTTTTTTCAATTTACAATAAGAAATTTCAGTGATACCATTTTCCCCAAAATAGTCATGTTTGACTTCAAATTAGTAGAGATAATAATAACTATTCCTGTTCAATCAGAATTTAAGAACTTGACATTTTAAGTTTTGTTCATTAAGAGTTGCACCAGGTTTGGTGTTTTCTAAAAAGCACTAGAAAGTGAGTGGTTTTCTACCAGGCAGGTATACTAAATTAGTTTTTGATGCAATAACATGTGAGCAGGAACAAGCACCTACTTTAGTTAGAATAATAACTGAGCCCAGATGCGATACAAATGAAGTTCGATCATCAAAGCACTTGATGGCGCCCGAGCTTCACATCACTCGTTGGAGGTCTCTTCACTTCCTTAGTTCATGAACAAATAATTTTTGCGGAAAAGATTTTTATTGCTTTCGTAAGTGGCTCTTTTCTGTCTTTAAACAAATGTTTGTTGTGAACTATTTCTGTAGTGATTGGTTCATAAGCTTCTTCGATGCTTCTGGGGTGACATGCGGACAAGTTCGGCCAAGACAGATATTCACATTGTGCAACAAAGTAGACATGCTCAGTTGTTTGTAAGCTTGAGAGTTATGATAGAAACTGAGACTATACTGATAAACACTTGTTTGGAGAGAAGGAAACCGAGTGGAAATCAGCGTGTAAACTTTCTCATTCATAGTGAAACCATTTCCAAAGATCGCCCGTGGATGTAGGTCATAAGACCGAACCACGTAATTTGCTTGTGTCTTTTTGTTTGATCATCAATTTCTCTACCTGGTTGTTTAATGTGCTTGTTGAATTCATCTGTGAAGAAGAATAGAGCAATTTTTATAGCTTAGCACTTTCCTGGAGTAACAAGATAAAAAAGGAAAGTGGATGGTGCTTGTGCATTCAAATACGGTATTCCAATTAGATGAGGTGCATTGCAAAATATGAGTTAATACTTAAAAAAGAAACACGTGTTTTGAAGCAGTCAATTCACCAAATTTCTCAATATTTTTCAAGTACTTCATGGACCATAATTATAGTTGTAAGAAAAAATAATTTGATAGTACTCCAACGTCGATAAGGTAGACGAAAAAGCGACTACGTTGAGTACAAAGCTTGTGTGCATGCGCCTCCTTGCACTCGTTGCCGCCAGCCACGGGACCCTCCAGCAGCAGCACTCTGCCCCAATCAAACTAGCTCCGACAAAGAAAAGCTGAATCTGGAGGCACCAAAGGGTCTTTAGGCCAAATCCAAGCACATGAACCTGTACAACGATTTTTGAAACTATTACTAATGATAATAGTGGTGGTCACTCACCTGTGTCCCTACTAGTGACCAATGGCGTGAGTTACCATTGGTCAACCACTGAGTAACTCATAAGGAAACTTTGGCCACTGGATAAGTTTAGGTGCAAAAAAAAAAAATGGAGTTCTCTTAAAACTCAGGTACCAGATGCAGTAAATCATACCAGTATATAGTTCCTCCCAATCTTCAAGATCCGCAGCTTGAGCTCCTCTTTGGAAAAACATTTTGGTTCTCGTTTTCCTTCCTTCGATTGCCGTTTTCGCAAACTTCTTTCGTTTGACAGAATTTGCACCAAGAATCACGCAGCTTCTTAGATTGGATCCTAACTCTGCTTTCCATTTCAATAAAGAATATTTTCCTGTCAGCGCAACTTTTCCTTTACAAGAGGAAAAAATAGAAAAAAACTGATTACATGCAAATAGTTGCTTGTCTCTCTGCCCCCACAATCAACAACTTCATTGTAAATGAAACGTGTAGAAACCATCCATTACGAGATATCCAAGGCCCTTAAAATCTGGAGCAAGTTCTCAAGTTAAAATAGATACACTCCAGGCGGTTTTTCTACCTTGCTAAAAGCCTTTTCAAACGACTCTCACCTCATAAATCCTTTTGGATCAATGGTTGTAGAGAAGGATCTAATTGCCCCCTAGAGATTAAATCAACAAACATATCTAGAATTGACACATCTGAAGAGAGACCCCTTTTCATCATTTCTTGAGCAAGCTGCACCGCTCTTGATAGATCGTGATTAAGGACATATCCTCTGTAACGACTCAAATTTTTGGACTGTTAACCAACTTACTTATTCTTATTTTATTTAATCTTAACACTTATTTTTATTATGTTCAAAAAATACAGAAGGCAGAGGACGCATTCAAAGCATCCGATGAAACAGAGCCAAAGCCTTATCTTCTAGGTTTTTGATTTCATAGGTGTTTGTGTCGTGTTTGATTCAACTAACCTTGTATGGAGAGGTCTAAGAATGATTGCAAAAGGAAGGAGAAAACATACCTTCAATGCCGAAGGAAAGCCCAGCACCATCAATGAAGAAAAAAGGACTTGCTTTAGGAACAATGTTCTCCAACTTCAGCATCTCTCTTCTCTTCTCGGAACTCAAAAATGAAGAAGAATGGCGAATTGAGGTTTTGTTTAGAAGATTATGTATTTATGTGTTTGGTTTCCTTCTCTTATCTTACATTTGGTTCGCCGTTTGGTGATGATATTTTTAAGTTAAAGGTGACTGACTTTTTAAAAACTAGTTATAATTTTTATTAACTTTTAAAAAAAATCAAAATTTGAGATAAAAAGTACAGTTTAGTTGAAATTAAACTTGAATATCAAACGAAGCCCTAGATCCGAATAAGAAAAGGGTATTGTAAAAAACTCGGGTTTTCTCTCTCTCTCTCTTTCTTTTTATTTTTATTTTTTTAAATTAGAATGAAATAAGAACAGTGTTTTCGTTCAAATAAGAATGCTCTCTATAAAAATATAATCTAACTCTTTCCCTAACTTGACTCCACACGTGCAAACTAATGCCCGGTTTGTTTCACCTCTTCAAAAAAAATTATTTTTATTTTATTTTTATTTTTTTCCTAAAAACTTAATTAAAATTTTAATTAGTTTTTCAAATGTCAAACACTCTAATGATGTCACATTCTATTTTAGGTCCCATTTGACATTGCCCTACAACATATCATGGGTATTGAATTAGGGCTGGTAATTTTCCTCTTAATATATTATCTTGCAGGGTCCGTCCATTATGAAAGTACGCGTGACTTTTATATGTAAGATATTATAGGATATGTTTATAAGTGAGCACATATTATACAATATGTTTTACAACAAATATGATTTTGAACATTAAATTTTAACTTATTTGATGTCCAAAATATTAAATATTATGCTTTTAATTTATTTTAACTTAAAGTCTTGTACATATATCTTTATTTTATTTTTTATGATCAAAATAGATAATCTGGTAAATGGAATACCCCCAAGTATCCAAAACAACGGGAAAACCCAATTCGTCTCTCCACTAATTCATATAGGTTACAGACCTGATATGTGTAATGTTTTTATTCAAGGCAGGTCGGAGAGAAGACCACCCCACTCAATTACTATCCCTGCCATCGCTAAATCCTTTTTTGCCTAATTCTCAACACTACTACTTGCAGCATAGTTTGAGAACCGTCGTTACAAATTTATTAAAATATCCTTTATAATCTATTAATTTTATTTGACTTTATAACAAATAATAAAATTACATTTAACTATCTATTTAAAATTTACAAACTCTTTTCTCTTAAAAATAATTTCAAGTTGTAAATTATAATTTTAGAACTTTTTTAATTAGTATAATATCTGTCTTAAAAAAAATTTACTATAATTTTCGGTGTACTTGAAGATGATAGTAATAATATTGTCATTAAATTGTTTTTATTTTCTAAAGAAAAAAAATGTTGAATATAAAATTAAATATTAAAAATAAATACTATAACAATAATCAGGGTTCAGAACCACAATAGTTTGCTACAATAGTTTGCTTCTTAAGTTCTCTGGGCACAATCTCGTAGGTGAATATGGTCTTGCGATGATCTTGAAAAGCTCTGAAGTGCTATACTCATATGGATTCAAGGTTGTTAACATCAGAGGTCTCGTCACTTCCTAAGTTCATGAATACTTAAATTTTGGATAAAAAGATTTTTATTGCTTTTTATATGTTTGATGTGAACTGTTTCTGTCGTGATTGGTTCATAAGCTTCTTCAATGCTTTCGGTGGGACATGTAGACAAGTTGATTTTAACAGAGATGTAAAGCTACAAGGTACACGCATCCAAACAAGCTACATTTGCGTGTTTTGTGTTATGATTGGTTAGACAGATAGTACTTTTCTTTCGGGTTTGTATTCACATTTTGTAACCCACTAGGGATCTGAACTCCTCTTTTCGCTCATGATTTAAGCATGTAGATGCGAGGTATCATTGGATTCGAGACGGCTTGGAAATGAAATTGCTGCAACTTGAGAAAAGTTCATACCCATGATAATGGCTCAGATACGATGACCAAGACTTTGTCAAAAGAAAAGCTTGTTGTTTGTAGATATCCACGGGACTAGGGAGGGGGAGGCTGTTGGATGAGGTCCCTTCCCACGTGGAGGTGGTGGGACCCACTCCATTGTGCATGTAAATTTAAAAACAAAAAAAACAAAAAGAAAAAAAGGGCAAGTAATAAGGAAGGAAAATAAGAGTGCAGTATTAGTTGTATGGGCGCGGAGACCAAGATGTAAAAAGAAGTGAGAGAAAAAGAGGGGCAAAAAAAGAGAGACGGTGAAAGAAAATAAGGTTTTGTGGGTGTTTCTTGTGTGAAGATCATAATTAGATCCAACCATCAGTCGTCTCAAAGCTCTAGAGTATTATTAGCGGTGGTCTTGGCTACGTCCCTAACTCTATGTATCGTCAATTTCTCTCTTTTATTGTTAGTGTTTTGTTCAAACCAAACTTTCGAGTTGGATTATTATTTGTTGAAATCTATCTTTTAGGTTAGTGTCGATGACCGCTAGTCTCTAGACTTTAAAACATGGTTTATGGTAAAATACTCTTAAATATACTTTAAATTTATAACAAGTTTGAAGACAAATTTTTTTTACTCCTTAACTTTGTTTTTGTAACGTACTCGCTTTTGAACTTTGAAAATTAGTAGAATGCTCCTGAATTACGAAGTAATTTCACCTTTACTCCTTTTGTTAATTAAATGGTTTTATATTTGTTCCTTGAATTTTGAAAACTAGTAAAAATACATTTTGAACTGTGAAATGGTTTCATCTTTGTTTCTTCCATCAGTTAAATGGATGAAATTTTTGACATGACAACAACTAAAGTGTAATTTAAAAAGGATAAGCTTTTTTTTGCCACTAACCTTTAATTTTCTTGTTACTTTTCCTTCAAACTTTTATAAACGGGTGTTTATACCCCCATGCCAAACTTTAAACAGTTAGCAAGAACCTCTCGAACTTTAAACCATTAGTAAAATTATTGTTTGTTTCATATTTTAGCCCTATAAGATTTGGAAAAACTTTGTTTTTGTTCCCTAAATTTTAGCATATTGGTAATTTTACCTCTTAACTATTAAAAACTGATACTTATAACTCTTGATTTAAAACTGTTAGAAAACTCACTTTTATTTTATTCAATTAAAACTGATATGACACAAATAATAAAATATTAATTTAAATTTAAATCTTTATAATATAAAAATAACCTTAACGATATATCAAAATTCAAGAGATCTATCTATACAAGTTCCTTTTTTTTTATTTTTTTAATTTTGCAAAGCACGTGCTGTCAATTAGATTCAAGTAAAATGTGGATAAATATAACAAAATGAAATGTTTGTTTTTCTGGAGAAAAAAAAAAGGTTGAAACTGACAAAAATAAACAATAAAAAGAATAACAAGTAATGATAATCAAATAAAATTTAATTGAGGGGTAGTTAAAAAAAAAAAAAAAAAAAGTGGTTTGGAAAGGGTGAGCCGTAGTTTTAGGGCCCGGCCCGAGTTGCTTAACTCTTTTAATTATTTTCCCTTTGTTTTATGTATGCTAATTGATAGCATGTTTATCTGAGCACTAAACTTTTAAGTTTGTGTTTTTTTTTATTGAAATGATCTTAAATTATTAAAATATTATTACTAAGGTTATATTATTAATTTTAGATGGAATTCCTTCGTAATTTACTTAAAAATGATGTTATAAATTTTGTCTAAAAATTTACAAAAAAGATTATTATAATAAAATTTTTAATAATTTAAGGTTACTTTAATTATAAAAAAATATAGACCAAAATTATACAAATTTAAAAATTTAAAAATCAAATTAATAATTTACTTTATATTAAATTTTCATATAAATGTACATGTGGTCTGCTGAGTTAATTAAGGCCTCCCATTCCTTTATCGTAGGAAGCGACAATTCGGGGAGATGCCACAAAAATAAGACGTGGATTGATTTTTGCGGCAAAATTTAAAGTGTCGTAAAAAAAATACCATAAAGATAATATCATAATCAATTTAAACATATATTTTATTAAACTCTTTCTCTCTCTTCGACGTCATCCCCTCTGTGTGCCACCCACACGAGCTCCCCCCCTCTCTCCTCACGCCCGTTCTGCCTTCTTGCCGCTACATGCCCGATCCTCGTGTCGGCCTTGATCGAGACCTCAACTCCGACGGTGGAGATCCGAAACTCGTGAAATCTATCTCTTTCATTCCCTCCTCACGCCGGCCCAGCTCCTGACCTCAACTCCGATGGTGGAGATCGTTGTGACAGCTGACATTCCCGACGCGCCAATAACGGAGCTACTGGTTGCTGCGCCGATGATCTGAGGCGGCGATCTAGCTCCGAGATCGCTATCGGGGCTGCCTCCGATCATCTTTTCCTCCGCGACGGTGGCCCGTCATCGCCGACTGTGGCTCACGATGCCTCCCGATCTTCGTCTTCCGCAACGCCACGCCATCGGAGCTCACCAGTGATCTCCTCCTCATGGTTCCAGCGATGGCAGCAGCAGCTTCTTTGTGGCGAGGTGGTGACAACACGGGAAGATTGATCCCGACAGCCTGGAGGTGGAGGAGACGTGTTGGTGAGCTGTGGCCGCATCTCTGTTAGGCCGTGAACAGTTTTGGAATTTGGATTTTTTTTTTTTCTGTAATTTGGCTTTCGACGATGTTTGATGATTTGTTCTTTGATTTTTTTTTAATGATTTTTTGGAATTTTGATGATTTTTTATTTTTTATTTTTTGTGGCTTTTTGTCTTTTTTTTATTATTTTTTATTTTTTATGTTTTTGTGTTCTGATGATTTTTTTTTTTTTGGGGGCAATATTTGGGGTGACGAAATCCGATAAATCTGACAAAATCTATGGTTACCGGTCAATAACTAGATAGTTCTCGGGGTGATTTTTTGGAATTTTGATATTTTTTGTTTTTTTTTTTCTTCTCTCTCTCTCTCCTCACACCAACTCTCTCCTCGCCGGCATTTTTTTTTTCCCTTTCTCTTGAGCAGAAATCTCTCTCCTCGCCGGCGATCACGGCTAGCATTTCTCCGACGGTTCCTCAGGGAGTTGGATCTCACAAGAATGATCGCGATCTTGTCAAGCACTCTTCAACGAGCGATTTGGTGGCCAAAGGACGTCCTAACTCAAACTCGTCGCAAAGGAGGCCATCGGCGGAGACGACGACGAGATCGGGGTGCCGACGACCATGAGATCAGAGGCAATCTGAATCGCGATTGTGATTTCCTCTCAACTCTACCGTCACATGAGGTCATCTTCGACGTGGAGATCGCGATCGCCCTGCGGTGCCAGAGACGATGGAGATCTCGCCGGAGAAGATGAAGACGCAGTCGGAGAACGGAGATCTCGACGGTTGCTTGCAGAGTCGCTCGTGATGCCAAGTTCCTCTCTCCTCGTTGCTGGAGAAGTGGCTCTGCTGATTGCGCCGGCGACAGACCTCCTGCTGCACGGTGGAAGGCCGGGGAGGGAGGGGAAGATGGACGAGTGAACAAATGCCTTTTTGTAGATTTATTTTATTTTATTTTTTAATCTATGATACAATGAGTTATAATGTACCATAATTACCATATACATACATAATTTTAATCAATAGATCGCATTTAAACGGTATAAAAAACGAACTCTACGGTTGTTCCTATCTCAGTCCCTGCCCCTTTAAAATGGGCGAACCATGTGGACACAATTTTTTTTTCTTATTAAAATCTGTTTTCATTATTTTATGACTACTACTTGCAAGTTGACTCTAATCTTCAATTATTTTGGCTTCGATCTCAAAAACAGATCTGCAAAACTAGACCTAAACTCCCCACAAAAAGCAAGCAGCAGTTGCTCTTTCGTTTCCTGATCATTTGATCTCAGTCTCTTCCCTTCCATCTTATTTGTGTAAAAGCCCTTTTGTTGCTTTAACCCAGCCATAACCAACTGAAAAAAAAAAAAAACCCCACAAAAAACCAAAACAAACCAAAAAACCAACAAAAAAAAAAAAAAATTCACTTTTCCTTCATCTTCCTCTTCATTAAATTTCACAAAAATCAGACCCAAAAAAAAAAAAAAAAAGGCTCTGCTTGTAGCTTGTAGTTTGCAAAACACGTTATCTGCGATCTTGATAATCAAGCTTATATCTCTGGTTGTTGTCTAATAGATATATATTTTACATATATATATTTCAGGTACGTACGAATACCATGTTTCCTTTTTTATTCTTATGATTTGTGCTTTTGATAATTTCCTTATAAATTATTATTATTATTATTATTATTTTGATAACTTTGGTCTCAACCTGATTTTGTTTCGAAAATATCTTCTCTTATTTATTTATTTCTGAAATGAAAAATAACCATCTGAAACTTATGATTTTTTAACGTATAAAGTATGTTCCATTGGGGAAAGCTGATCTGTAGGTAACTTTTATAGGGTGTTTAGTGTGTAAGTTTAAGTTAAGATTTTTAAGTTGTAATAGTAATTTTTGTTGACTTTTTAGAAAAAACAAAAAAAACTTTTTCAGAAAAAACAAAAAAAATTTTCAGAAAAAAAACAAAATTTTTAGTTCAAACTTGAGATTTGAGCTTTGTAATCAAACAAAGCCTTAGTTATCTATTTTTTTTTTTTTTTTTTTTGAGAATTTTGTAAGTTAAAGGTGATATTTTGGGGGAGTTTATTAGGTGGAAATTCAAAATAATTGTTTCCAAGGCACATCTAGATAATAAGTTAGTTTCGTAATAGCGATCCACATCTATAGCTAGTTCGTAAACTGTCCACTTTCACTGAAAAATTAAAGTTTTTTTTTTTTTTGAGATATCCTAAAAATTAAAGTTATTATATTGAAAAACCCAAATTTTTGTTCGCTTTAGAATAGTAATAAAAGACTACAGAGCTTACCAGTAAAAAATACAAATGCTACTTCTAATGTCTTTTTGTCGTTTTTATTTCTTTTTTCCCCCAAAATTTATATTGTCCATCAATCAGTTTTTTTCTAATCTCTGTTGAAATCTTATTTTTCCCCTCAAATATGTTGTAGTTATCTATAAAACATACTTTTGACCGAAACGTGCATTTCAATTCATATGCTTTTCTTTATTTTGGAATCTTAAATTTTTAAATGTTTCTTATTTGTCGTTTTATTATAGTCCTATAAATAGTATATTTACAACTGTGGCCCTTATAATTTGTTTAAATGCATCTCTATTTAAACACTTTTTTCCCGCTACCCCTCTCAATGCCATGTTCTCTAAGTAATTTGCTATCTATTTTACCACATTATTAATGCCTTTGCTTTTTCCTAAAATCTGATCTATATAATTATATGTATGTTAGCTTA
This sequence comes from Ficus microcarpa, assembly GCA_025413485.1. Classification (NCBI taxonomy): domain Eukaryota; kingdom Viridiplantae; phylum Streptophyta; class Magnoliopsida; order Rosales; family Moraceae; genus Ficus; species Ficus microcarpa. Next base: position 14,279,317 of record CM046377.1, on the reverse strand, counting down.
GTAAGCTCCTAAATAATGACAAACCAATAAAAACAAAATTAAAAGTTTTTTACATCCTTGTGTCTGAAAAATTCAACAAAGTCAATATGCACATATGTATTAAACATAAATGCTTGAAACATGTCTCCAAACCCCATAGATATGATATACATACATACATACATATATGTCTATAAACTCCGTAGATCCTCTCTCTATGATCTATATATTATATATATGTGTGTGTGTAATATAGATTGTGTAATATCATAATAATATTTTACAAGTTTTAACCTAGCCATTGCCACTAAGAGTACTATTGAGCTTTGAGTCCAAATCATGAGTTATTTCAGTAACTACTTGAGAAAGCTGTCGAAGTGTATATATAAAAATATATATATATATATATATAGTTCATGTATAGAGTAGATGAGTTTTTTGAGTTTGTAAACTTGGTATGTTGGAGTAAGTTCGCAGCCGGATCCAAGTTAGGTGATCATCTAAGTCTCTATAAGGTTAGACTTGAACCTGTTCGGAGAAATTAATGTATAATTTCTCATATTAGTTAAGTTTTCACCTTTTTTTTTTTCCCGCCGGCAAAAAATGATTCTTCTTTTAAATTTGAATTCTATTTTTCTTTTACATCCCATTTTTTAATCTCATTATAGAAATTGCTTTGTCTTGCCTTGAATCACTGTGGGTTTCCATTTTGACATAATCTTAGAAGTGCCTAGAACAGGAATTTGAAAGAGAGAGAAAGTGAGCAAGAACAAGTAGGAGGCTGAAGGAGTAGACCGGAAAGCATGGATTTTCTCGTCGGAATCGCTACTTCAGTTGTTGCAAAGGTTGCTGAGTATACGGTCAATCCGGTCTGCCGCCAATTGGGTTATCTATTTTACTACAAAAGTAATATAGAGAACCTTAAAGCACAAATACAACAGTTAGGGTATGCAAGAGACATATTGCAGCATCGGGTTGACGAGGCTAGAAGAAAAGGTGAAGAAATTGAAGCCAACGTTGAAAACTGGCTAAGCAGCGCAGATAGGATCAAAGAAGAGTCTGAGAATTTTCTGCAAAGCGAAGATCACGCAAAGACAAGATGTACAAGGTCGTTTCCGAATTTGGTGTCACGACATCAGCTAAGCAGGAAAGCAAAGAAGACGGTGCATGTTGTTATGGGTGAAATCCTTAATGTTGAGAAATTCAATAGAATTTCCTTTTCCCCTTGTATCGAAACTTCTATTGTGAACAAAGGCTATCAAGTCTTTGAATCAAGAGTTCGAATTATGAGGGAAATCAAAGAGGCCCTAAAAGATGTTAATGTTCGGATGATTGGGATGTACGGCATGGGCGGCATTGGCAAAACTGTGCTTGCAAAAGAAGTTGCAAAAGTAGCCAAGGAAGAAAAGTTGTTTGATATAGTAACTATCACAACCGTATCCCAAAACCCAGATGACGAAAGCGTCCAACAAAATATCGCCGAACAGGTGGGTCTAGAAAAATTCTCTGAGATCAAAAGCAAATTGGTCAGAGCGAACAGGCTACGACAAAGATTAAGTCAAGAAAAGAATATCCTTGTTATTTTGGATGATGTTTGGAATGAACTTGACTTATCGGCTGTTGGGGTGGATTTTGCTGAAGATCAGAAGGGCTGCAAGATATTATTGACTTCCAGATTCCTGAATGTTTTACAGGATTCTATGGGTGTTGAGAGGATTATCGAAGTTAGAGTACTGTCGGATGCAGAAGGAATTGATTTGTTTAAAAAGAATGTGGGTAGTTCTGGTGAAAATGTCGATTTCCAACCTTTGGTGAAAGACATTGTCAGGGAATGTGCAGGCTTGCCAATTGCCATCACGACAGTTGCTCTTGCACTGAGAAATAAAAGGCGGTCAACTTGGGAGGATGCTTTGCTACAGTTGAAAAGGAGTATCCTAACAAACATAGAGGGAATGGATGAAAAAGTATATAAAAGCATAAAGTTGAGTTATGATTTCTTGGGAAGTAATGAGGAAGCGAAGTCATTGCTGCTGCTTTCTAGTTTACATGAAGAAGATGCCGAGATAGAAATCAAGGACTTAATGATATATGGCGTTGGTTGGGGCTTATTTCAACATGTCTATACAGTAGAGGAGGCAAGGAATAGGGTGTGCTCACTGGTTGATAAACTAAAAGCTCGTTGTTTGTTGTTACAAGGAAACGATCAAGATACAGTGAAGATGCACGATGTCATCCGTGATGTTATGATATCAATTGCCTCTCAAGACAGGCGAATGCATAATATTGCAAATATTGAGAAGTTTGATGAAGAATTTTCAACTAAGAAGCGACACGTTGACTCGACTGCAGTTTCCCTACTTGTTCCTCAGCATCACAGTAAGCTCCCAGAAAGATTGGATTGCCCTCAACTCGAACTATTATTTGTGTTTAATAGAAGTCAAAATTATTTGCAAATTCCGGAGAAGTTTTTTGAAGAGAAAAGGGAGCTTAAAGTTGTCCATTTGGATAGAGTAGATGTAGGGTTGCTTCCAGCATCCTTCTGTCTACTTCGGAATCTCCAAACATTGTGCTTGCCTCGTTGTAGGGGAAGCGTAGCTGTAATTGGAGAGCTAAAAGGTTTGAAGATTCTTGACCTTTCCAGTTCTGATGTTGAAGAGTTGCCGAAACAGATTGGACAATTGATTCATCTGCAATCGTTGAATTTGGAATTTTGCCAATATCTTGAAGTGATTCAACCTGGTGTCATCTCGAGTTTGGTAAAATTGGAAGAGTTGAACATGAGAGGAGTCCTTTTAAAGTGGGAGGATGAAGGAGTCGGTGGAGAAACAACTAATGCTAGTCTTATCGAGTTGAAAAATTTGCCGCAACTGACCACTTTACGTTTGAGTATTGAGAACAGTGATATTTTGCCAAAAGCTTTGTTTAGCGAAAAGTTGAAGAGGTTTGAATTATCTATTGGAGAAACGATATATGATCTAGAAATAGAGGAATCAGAGTTCCAGAACCACAATAGTTTGCTTCTAAAGCTTTCTAGTCACAATCTCTTAGGTGAATATGGTCTTGAGATGATCATGAAAAGATCTAAAGTGCTATACTTGTATGGATTCAAGGGTGTCAACAACGTTGTTTATGAAATAAGCAAAGAGGGCTTTTGTCAATTGAAGAGTTTTGGGTTCCAAGATAATGATGAAATTCAATATCTCGTTAATGCAACGGAGAATCAACCTTGTAGTGTGTTTCAGAATTTGGAGCGATTGTGTCTTATTGAACTGATGAATCTGGAAAGGATATGTTATGGAAAACTCGCAGCAGAGTCATTTGGCAAGCTAAAGTTTATAACCGTAGAGCAATGTGACAGACTGAAGAATCTCTTCTCATCATCTATCGCTCAACGGTTTGAGGAAATTAGTGTGTCTAGTTGCAAGATGATGAAAGAGATAGTTACCCATGGAATAGAAGATGACAACCACAATTCCATGGATAAGATGGAGTTTTCTCAATTACGCTCCTTGATTCTGAAAGATTTACCAGAGTTTGTTCAATTCTTTCACTCTGAGATGGATATGGCTGATACTTCATCATCAGATTCTCCCATGCCTTTATTCAGCAGAAAGGTAAAGTCATATTTCTTCTATCGGATTTGAATATGAAGTAGGTACTTAAAAAAAAAGAGTATATTTAATATTTGTTTTTTGAAATAAGTATGTTTGCCATTACATTTACGAACTTAAAAAATTTTAAAAATAAGTCTGAAAAAATAGGGCAAGCAACGAAAATCAACAAGAGCAAATAAGCCTTTTTTGTTATTAATTTCTTTTCGTGTTGGTCTTTTTTTTTTTTTTTGGGAGAATTTTTAAATTGCAAATAGAATTTATCTCCATATTCGGTAATGAAACTTGTAGTTACTAATTAAGGCTTTTTTCCTTGTCATAATTTGGACCAAAAAGAACTAGTTTAATTCTTGGAGCTGATTTTTAGAATATTAATGTTTCTTGACTACTGTTAACAATAGAGAGAATATCTAGACGTATTTTTTTCGGCTATTTAAATTGGAATTATATTTGCAGGTTACTTTCCCTCGTTTGGCGGACTTGCAATTGTTCGGTATGAAATTCAAAGGCTTGTGGTCGGACCAACTTCCAACAACTTTTCATTTGCAGAACTTGAAATGGCTCAATGTGCGCAACTGCAAGAATCTACAGCATCTCTTATCTGTTGCTATAGCGAGAAGCCTTGTACATCTTCAGGACCTAGAGATTAGTGGATGTGAGATGATGGAGGAGGTACTAATCACAGAGGAACATGGAGAACAGAGGCTGGAGAAGATATCTTTCCCCAGACTACGATATCTTCTGCTACGCTCTCTTCCAAAACTTGAGAAATTCTGCATTGGAGATTCCATTGAATTTCCAACCTTGTCTTCCCTGGAAGTAAGAAATTGTCGTCGACTGAAGCAATTCATCTTCAATCCAACATCTGGAGAAATCACGTCGATGGCTGAACAAATATTCCTCACTGGAAAGGTCATTTTCTTTTTACTCTGTTTATTTTTTTAATTTTTTTATTTGTTATACTTGTTATATTTATATTTTGTGTTCAATATATGTTTTTGTTCCATTTAATTATAAGAATTTTGTTAATAAATTTATCTATACTGCTTTTCTATTTGGGTCAAAGGCTATCATTTAACTTGAATATATCTATATCTGGGCGTAAACGAGCATCGGTAACGTAAACGAAACAGTGTATACTAAATTTGTTAATGTAATTGTGCATCTGTTTTGCTCAAAATGTTGGTAGTTTGTATTCTTGTAGGTCATGTGTCCAGAGCTTACATCTCTGATCATGGATGGTAGACAAGTCATTAATAAGATATGGCATCCACAATCTTCATCAGTGCCCTTTTGCACTCTGAGGGAACTAGAGATGGACTACTCTGATGAAAAGTCAGTTGTTTTCCCCTTTGAATTCATTCAGAGATTTGAGAATCTCGAGAAGTTTCGTTTTGGGGGTTCTTCTCATGTGGAAGAAATATTATGCCAAGAAATTGACGTTATGCGCGTACCTGATGGGCCATTCCTACGTGTGAAAGAATTGCAGTTACGTGGTCTCAATAACCTGAGGCATCTATTTGAGAATCCAGAAAACGTCAAGCGAGGCAAGGCCTTCCAAAATACAGAAGCGCTGGAGGTGTATTCCTGTGCAAGTTTAACGAGATTAGTGCCATTTTTAGACGCTTTCAGAAATTTGAAAGATCTGCAAGTAACTGATTGCAAAGGAATGAAATATTTGTTAGCTTCCTCAACTGCCAGAAGTCTGGTTCAGCTGTCAAGAATGAGCATCGGGCGTTGTTATGGTCTGGCAGAAATAATAGCAAGCAAGGAAGGTGAAACAGAGGATGAGATTGTTTTCGGCCGGTTGAGGATTTTAGCACTTCATGATTTACCAAGACTCGAGAGCTTCTACTCTGGAAATGCTACAATGGGATTTCCACTTTTGGAAAAATTGATTTTGTGTGAATGCCCTGAGATGGAGAGTTTCTGTCGTGGAAATATAACCGCCCAAAAGCTAAATCAAATAATTACAGAAGTTGTGAATGAAGATATCTTCATTCGTTTGGGAGTAGAATGGCATCTGGATGGCATTGAATATGAATGTATTCCCAGAAAACAGCGTTGGGAGGGCGATATTAATTTGACCATTCAAAAGATCTTAGAGGATAATGCAGTTAATGCAAGACGAGATTCGTCCACAGAACTGGTATGCATCAGTTACCCAATCTTGTTTTGTTTCTACAACTTTCTTCCTTTCATTGAACATTAACATTATATAAATAAAAGTTCTAACGGAAAGTTGGTCTGATATTGAAACTTACAAAAAACTGTATTTTTTTCTATCTTAAACATCTTTGCTAATTGTAATCAGAGTCAAATTTTGTATATCTTGTTTCACCTTTGATTCATTATTGCGTATGACTGATGGTCCAGAATTCCGAAGAAGAGGTCGTTGATCCTTTGCCTGGAGGAGATTGAACGTATTCTACAAGTTTACCTACTCCTTAAAAAAGATGGTAAGAACACCTTCCATTTCCTTCGGCTTTTTTTTTTTTTTTTTTTTTTTTTCAATTTACAACTAGAGATTTCAGTCAAACCATTTTCCCCAAAATAGTCATGTTAGACTTCAGATTAGTAGAGACAATAATAATTATTCTTGTTCAATAAGAATTAGAGAATTTGTTTTCTGTTATGACTAGTTAGACAGTTAGTATTTTGTAACCCAGTAGAGAACTGAACTCCTCTTTTCGCTCACGATTTAAACATGTAGACGCGAGGTATCATTGGATTCGAGATGGCTTGGAAATGAAATTGCTGCAACTTGAGAAAGTTTATACTGATGATATTGGCTCGGATATGATGACCAAGACTTTGTGTAAAAAGAAAAGTTTATTGTTTGTAGAGAGTCTGCCGGTATGGGGGAACCTTCCTCCATGTGAGTTAGGAGGGGGTGATTGTTGGGTGAGATCCCTTCCCACGTGGAGCTGCTGGGTCCCACTCCATTGTGCATGTAAAAAAAAAAAAAAAAAACTGAAAGGCAAGTACCAAGGAAAGAAAATGATTTGCGGTAGTAGTTGTATGTGTACGGAGACCAATATGTAAAAAGAAGCGAGGACAAAAAAAAAAAAACAAAAAAAGAGAGAGACAGAGAGAGAGAGAGAGAAGGGAGAAGAAAGTAAGGTTTTATGGCTGTTTCTTGTGTGAAGATCATTAGTGTTTTGTTGAAATCCACATTTTGGATGAGTGTTGACGATTGCTAGACTCTAGAGTAGTTGTTAGAGAAGAACTTGGTGTACCTGTAAATTTTATTAGTGGAAGTTTTTGTGTGGCTTATAGCCCGTGGTTTTTCCCTTCACATTGGAGGGTTTTCCACGTAAAATTTTGGTGTCTTGATTTCATTGATTGCATTTACTTTTTTTTTTTTTTTGGTTTAACTTGATATTGGATTAGTTTGCATGCCTATTTGATTGCTCAAAGAGGGAAAATGAATCTTGTATATTCCGTTGATTTTTTTAAAATCAGAAATAGTAATGAGATTATTGGTTTTTTCTCAACAAAAAGTTATAATTCATATCGAACTTTTTTTTAAATTTTTTTTAATTTCAGAGATTACCCATGGATGGGTAATATGAACAAACAGCGTAATTCCCTTGAGTCTCTGTTGTTAATCGTTAATCAATTTCCTTAGCTCATCGTTTATTTTGCTTGTTGAATTCATATGTGTGACAGCATTCTTATTTCAGTTATTCATATAGCTCATGAGCTAGTATATTTCTAATTAAGTGAATGATTGTCCGATGCAGATATAATAATTGTGCGTAGATTTGTTTGAGTTATGGGTGTGTTTATAAAGCAACTCATGAAAATTTTAGCTATTAAGCATGTCAGCCGTGATGCTAACTAATGAAATTATTATTCAATCTTGCGGCATTAAACACCCTAAAATTTGAATGATCCGTCAGAAGAACTTTGTGTCAAAACCAAAATTTATGGCCAACAGTAAAAGTTCTTTCAAATAGATTTTAAAATCATTTTAACGTTTTTAGTATTTATTAGAACCTTAAAAATGATTTTGACCTCATAAATTTTTTTGTTTCAAAAGTTTATTGAGAAGCCAAAACTTTCGTTTCTCTTCTTTTATTAATTAAAAACAAAAATAAAAACTCTACCAAATAGGTCCTTACACTTCTTTCTAACTCCTATTTACCTTAAGGGGGAAAAAAAAAAAAAGGCTTCGAAAAGATACCTAATTACTCAATCCATTTAGGCAAAGAGGCTGTTGAACTAAACTACTAGATGTATACATTACAGTGGGAGTTTTAACATACAAGTTTATAGGTGCATTAGGTCATTTCTTAGTGCCTTTGTCCAGAAGAGAGAGACAAAAAAGGACACAGTCGTTTTTATAGTTCTAACACTTTGCTCGAGTAACAACAATAAAAGGGAAAGTTCTTAAAAAAAAAAAAAAAAAAAAAAAAAAAAAAAAAAAAGAAAGCAATAAAAGGAAAAGTGTTCGTGGATGGTACGTGCCAACCTATTTATTAATTGCATCACTCTAAACCCTCTTTTTTTTTATTAAACTGTTAGAAAATTTCAATGCAAACACGATCTATTTATTAATCTGTTAATTAGTATAACATTTTTAAATTAATGACTTGATAAGATAATGGCATTTTAAACACAATTGTGTTACTTTTAACAAAATTTTTGCTCAAATTATCTTTTTCTTTTGAGAAAAGCCAAGTGAAGTTAATTACTTACAGATTTTAAAATTCATATTATTTGTCTTAAATTTCCCTTTTTATTTATCTATCTTTTTAAAGCACTAGAAATTCAATCGCTAATCTCTTCTTCTTCTCTGCTACAAAGAAACCTCCTTAAGACGATCATCTTTTCTCTCTTTAGTTCTTCATCAATTTATGTTGATGTCATGTGACAGAATCTGCATGCCCAATCCGTCACGAAAGAGACAAGGAGAAAAATTAATTCTAATAAAGACAGACTTCTTTTTCTTTTTTGTTTTTTTGTTGTTTTTTGTTTTTTGTTTTTGTTTTGTTTTTGTTTTTTTTAAGGAAAGTTCTGTCTTCATGGCCGGCCATATTAAAAATTAAGAGTTAAAACATAGAAAATCATAAAATCAAAATGGACGTTTCAAGTTCAACCAAAACACTTGTTTTGATTAAAGTATCCATAATTGTACGCATTATATTATCCATTATATTTTGGATTATTTACGTATATGGCTGATTTGGAACCATGCTCTTAAAAGATGTCCACAAATCAACTTATTTACAAAAATAAACAAAACATATAACTGATTATGTATATATTGACAAAATTACCCCTTTCTCAAAATTGGTGGGAAAATGAAAATCCAATCAGCCCCCAATTTCTAGGCACCGGTCAATATGTTCAAAATTTGGAAATCCCCAAATCAGTGGGATTTACATTTTCATTCCTCCCCCCTCCTTTCCCTTTCCATCGAAAAACCCTAACATTATTCCTCTTCGTCATCTTCTCTGGCCGTTGTCAAACCAACCGCCGTTGCCAATGGGTAAGAAAAACCCAGCACATCAGTCGCCCAAAATTGTGGAAAACCCCATCAAAGTTGAATCGACGTCCCCCACACCAAGGCGATCTGAGCATCTCACCTTAACATCCAACCGTACTTCTTCATCTCGTGAAGACGGGAATCAGTAAGTATATATGGTTTGGGTCACTTTCATATTGATTATGTCTATATGGTCATTTTGATGCCGTGATTCCTTTTTTTTTTTTTAATGCAAAATTCATGATTTTATACTTTTGTCACTTTCATATTGACCATGTTTCTGTGGGTTTTGTCCTTTTTTCAGGAAAAAAAAAAAAAAAAAGGTTTCAGTCATTATTTTAATTTAGAAATTTGAAGACCAGTTCCTTTGATAATTTTTTGTTGGTTATTTGATCATTTCATGGACAAATTGTATCAAGCGATTCAATTGATAAAGAATGGTTGAGTTATTGTTATATTGTCTGTTTATGGACTCCTAATCGACTCTTTTTTTTTTTTTAAGGAAAATTTTACCATTTATCCTTATGTCATTGTCATATAGTCCCTGTCTATGTGGCTTGTGTACTTTTTTGTTTTTTAAATGTTTTGGTCATTACATTCATTTAGCAATTTATCGACTATGAATATTGATAATTTTTGTTGTGTCATTGATATATTGACTAAATGTTTATAGACTTGAAATTATATTTTTTGTTGTAATTATTGATTGGTTTTCTGTAAATAGAATTAAAGATAATTTTGTACATACCTGGTAATTACAATGTAGACAAATGTTTTATGTTTGTTTCCATTTGATATTGAAAATATTGTATTTGGTCATTTAGGATCGGGTTATTTTTGTAATGGCTGAGTCTCTATGATTTCTAACCACGTTTTACATTTTTATAAAATGTTAGATTCAGTCAATGGTTTCTAACTGATTTTTACATTTACAGGAAAGTACCATCACAAAAACGCGTCCAAAATATACAAGGGAACAAAAACAGAAATGATTGTTGGAAACTGATGATGAATGGCCTAAGCAATAACCTATCCAGGATGTTCAAAGGAACGTTTGGTAGGTTGAGTACGTGATTAAAACCCAGGAATAAAGAACCTGGTTTCAACGAATTAAATGAAAAAAGAAATCTTAAAAACTAATTTCATGTAATTAAACAAAACAACACAACAAGTTAAAAAGAAAAGAAAAACAAAAACAAAAACAAAACAAAAGCATTTGTTCGTTAAAAAAAAAAAAAAAAAAAGAACAAAGTTGCCAAAAAGGTAAAAAAAACATTAAAACTAAAATATTCTTCCCTTAAAAAATAGAGCAAAATAACTAAAGATATATAATCAATTTAGAAACCGAACTTCCAAAAAAAAATTCCATAAATCATGCATTCATAAAATAAGGGATTTAATTTTTTTTCCTAAAAAAAAAACCAATAAATCAAAATTTGAAAATGAAACGTGCATTTAATTCAGTAATAAATTTTTTAAAAAAATTTTGATTTGCAAACACAGATTGTGGAAGGGCAGAGCAAATTGTGGAAGGGCTAATGTGAAAAGGAAAATTATTGAAATTCAAAATCTATTTAAATTTGTAAATAAGTTATTTGTAGTCATATTTTAAAAGGAGAATTCAAAAATAATCATTTTGCGTAAATATATATATATATATATATTTTTTTTTTTTCAAGTCCACTAAGAACTTCTACTAACCCCCACTTTCAAAATGGGGGAAATTTGGAGGAATGCTACACAGCTCTATATCGGAGTGGTCCCAGAGAACTCCGCATCATTTCGGATGCTCCACGTATACAGAAGCAAGAGATTGCTACACTGCTCTGTATCGGAGTGGGTCCCATCTTTGTATATTCATTGAAAGTGAAACAACCTCTTTTCACTCTATCAATAACTTGCCTTGCATACGTGGAGCTCTTTAAAGAATGCGGAGTTCTCCGGAGCTCCCCCCATACGGAGCGGAATCGCATTAATCGGAAATTTCCCACACAAAATATTAGGTGTTATGTTAGATTCGGTGACATGGAATATTTAACAACAACAAAACGATCCAACGGTTTAGATTGCTTAAAGGCATGTCAGGGCAACGAGGGTATGGAAAAATTTACCTGTTAGCAACCGGCTAATTAAAAAAAGGTTTCTGTTTTTTTTTAATATTTTAATTTAATGGCTTCAGTGCATTGAAAGAGACGAGAATATATTTATCAAATTATTACTAATTGTGATGTTCCACAATATTAGATAGTGGCTTAATGAAAACTTATCAAAACAATTACAAAGACACATAATTAATCTAAAAAATTAATTCAGACTTCTGCTAAAAAAGATAAAATTTAAATCCACACTACTCAATTTGATCCACTGTCCAAATATATATACATAAGATGCATAACTCAATAGGACAACCTCCCAAAATGACAACTTTCAATTCACCACTTCTTGAACAATATATGTATTATTTATTTATTTATTTATTTATTGGTTGAAAAACAACTAATATGACATCTAACTTCCAACTATATGGTAAAAAATATTGTATATATGTAACTAAAAAAATTACATTCATGTCACCCTAATAAATGAGTTCTTGAACGATGTTTTTTTTTTGTTTGTTTGTTTTTTTAATTATCACAATCAACCCTGCTGGTGATTGCTATTAGTTCCGAAGACATCTATGATATCTTACAAGATTTTTTTTTTTTAATAAATAGAGAAATTTTGGGCAAAACATATTAAGTTAACTTTTGAGGGGTACTTTTAAATGATAAAGGAAGTTTAAATGTCCAGAAGAATGTCAAGTTGGAAAAGAAATTATTCAAAAAGAGTTATTTGTTTTAATTCCCATAAGCACAATATTACAATAGGGAAAGAAGTATAAAGCATTTCTACAGGAGGAAAAAAGAAAAAAGTGTCAAGGTGAATAGTTGGTTTCACAAAATATTTTGAGTAAATATCGGTAAATAATAAATTGATCATGATTTGTTTTTCTTTCACAAAAATGTGTTATTTACACTGTTCACCTAAAATATTTTCTATTTACCTGATCCATTAACTGCTTAATTGAACTATTTTTTAACATTGTTTTTTACAATTTGTTTTTTTACCATAAAATTGTAGTTTACTATAATTTCTCTCTTACAATTTACACTTTTAGGCCAATAGATCTGTCTAAAAAAGAAAAAACTATTCAAATACCTTCTTTTTTTTGTTTTCCATCTATTGCCAACATGATGCAAATCCCTCATTTTTAACCAACATGGCACAAATAATTTTAATTAACTTAAGTATAATTTTGTATCATGTTAGTCTAGTGTTTTTTTTTATATAGTACAATAATTTTTAAATTTGTGTCATTTAGATACTTTCCCATATAAAAATAGATAAAGCTTATAAATGGTGCTGCTCTTAAACTTGAACTTCAAGTAGAATTTGTAGGATCCGAACGGCCGGGCGGGAAAAAAAATTTGATGTTTAATTCATATGCACTACGTACACGTTACAAAGTCCTTTGTTTGTTACCGTGTAAGGACTTAAAATTACAATTAAAAAAACAAGACAATATTATATTACTGACTGTAAATTACAATTCTGACCAAATCGTAGGCGGACTACTCTCATAATAAGCACCGAGCTAGAATAGGATCACATAATATATATATATATATATATATATATATATATATATGAGAGAAGAAAAAAACTCTTGGACATCTTATGTCGGAGGAAATATCTCATTGATCCAAGAAATATGGCCTATACAGAGGAAACATAGTAGACAAAGAAAATAATGACCACAATAAAATAGAGAAATAAATAGGCCAAATAAATAATTGGGTATAAAGTATAAATGGCTTGAATAAAATCCAAAAACCAGCGCTCATAAAAATTAATTTTGTAACCTCCAAGAGAAAAATTATGACGAAATTCGATTTACAATACAGATTTGAAAAAATTAGGTAAATCCATAGTTTCTAAATATTTACTTAAATAAATAACCGATATATATATATAATTTTTTTTATAAAAATAACCGTTAATAACTGATTAATCATACTTAATCAGTGATTAAAAAATATATATTAATATTGGTCAATCACTGATTAATTATGATCAATTAATCAATCACTAATTATCATTAAAAAAAAATGGTTGTTTTGCTAACTCTACAAAATTTCAATCATTTATTAAAAGACTTCTTTCAAAAAAGTTATTTACCCACATGTTCCCTTAAAATTTCTAACGTGTACTAAATAAATCTAAAACAGGAATATTAATATTTAATATTAACTCTATGGCTAAAATATCTTTGATTAAAAAGTAGAAATCTTTTATTTATGTCATTTAGAACAATGGGAAAAAAAAAAATTAACGAACAAAAAGACAAAAGTATGCAGAACTATATTTTGGGAGTGGTGTGTACTGTTGATGTTTCTTTAAACCTTTCATACATAACGAGCAGTGTATTACTGTATTTCTTTCCAATTAGCAAAAACGAAAGCTCAGTCCATCGATCCTGTGTGTGTATATATGTTGTATATATTGTTTGTTTCCCCAACTTTTTTCTCAATGAAATACTTTAGTTCATGTTATTTCCCTTCATTGAACATTTAACATTACGGAAACAAATGTGATTATACAAAGTCAGTCTGATAGACTCTTAAGTTCATTTTATTATTCAAATTATCTAGAAGACAAAAATAAATAAATAAATAAAATAGAGCAGAGCAAAAACTAGAAACAGAGAGTTCAAACTTGCAAAAATTTCGATTGTTTAATATCTTAAACATGTTTCATTATAGTAATTGGAGTCAAAATTTGCACCAGATCTTGTTTCCCCTTTGATTTGATTTGGTGTGTAAGAGATAGCCCAAGAATTCTGGAGAAGTGGTCGTTCATGCTTTGCCTGAAGGAGACAGAACGTAGCTCCTCCAAGTTTTACATATTCCTCCAAAATAGATAGTAAGAACGCCTTACATTCCCTTAGCCTTTTTTTTCTTTTTTTAGTCATTCCATTCTCCCCAAAGTAGTCATGTTTGACTTCAGATTAGTAGAGACAACAGTAGCCTCTCTTGATAACATTATTATTAGGCATCTCTTAGTTTACTACCAGAAAGTGAATGGTTTACCAGGCAGGTATACATAGTTTTGATGCAATTACATGTGAGCAGGAACAAGCTCTTACTTTAGTTAGAATGACAACGGAGCCCAGCTACAATGCGAACAAAGTTCAATCATCAAAGCACATGATTGCGCCGGAGCTTCACATCACTCGTCGGAGGTCTCTTCACTTCCTAAGTTCATGACAACTTAATTTTTGCAGAAAAAATATTTGTATTGCTTTTATATATGCTCCGTCGTTGTCTTTAACATATGAATGTTGTGAACTGTTTCTGTAGTGATTGGTTCATAAGCTTCTTCGATGCTTTCAGTGTGACATGTAGACAAGTTGGTTTAAACAGAGATGTAATGTTACAAGGTACATGCATTCAAACAATCTACATCGGCATGTTTTCTTTTATGATTAGTTAGACACAGTAACTACTTTTCTTTCTGACTTGTACGGACTGCATTCCTCTCTTCACTCAAGATTTAAGCATGTAGACGTGAGGTATCACTGGAATCGAGTGGCTCGGAAATGATGCATGTGCATTGACCGAAACCGTTGGAAATTTTCATATAAATATGCATGTGGTCCGCCAAGCTTAGGACGGTTAAAATAACCGCAAACCGACGGCAACAGAGTGCATTGATCGAAACCGTCGGAAAAAACTATCGGAATGCGGTGGCCAATGCTGACTGGTCGGTGAACCGAACCACGTAGCCCCGATCAGTCAGTGAACGGTTTCTCCATCTTTCCTTTGGTCGGTGACTGAAAAACCGACATCCCTTTCCAATCTTCTTCTAGCGCCAATGTCGTCTGAATTTGCATTCATGGACTTTGATGTTTCAATTTTCACTTCGTAGAATTACAGAAGATGATTGCTTCATTTAGTTCACCGGTTGGAAATTAAATTTAAATTGGAGTTGTTTGAAATTTTCAAAAACTAGTTATAATTTTTATTGATTTTAAAAAAAAAGATAAAAATTAAAATAAAAAATACAAGTTTAGTTAGAATTGAAGTTGAAATATTAAATGAAGTAGAAGTCTTTTTTTAATCTCATAAGCCTATGTAACCCAAAGGCTTCATAACCCATAAATCCAGTGGCCCAAATCCTTTAAAACCCATAAAACTTTTTTCTTTCCTCCTGATACAAGTGAAACTTTGTCGTTTCACAAAAGGTTTTTTTTTTTTTTTTTTTTTTTTTTTTTTTTTTTTTTTTTTCAGTATCTGCTCGTCATCAAGGAGAAACAACCACCCATCTTCCATGGAAACCGGACATTCTTCGCCTGCAAGAAACTCTTCCCCGATGCCATGGAAATCGACATTCACCAAATGAAATCAACCGAAAAAAAATCAGTCGGTAATTGACCGGTTCCTTATTTTGTCAAATGGTGTTCAGTTCCTATTTTGTGGAAACCGACAGGGTCAGTCAATGACCGAACCTGTCAAAATCCAAGAAGACAAAATGAATTATGATAGAATGTAAAATGAATTCTATCATAATGTAAGTATTGGATTTGAGAAGGTAAAATAGATTCGGATAGAATGCAAAATAGATTTTATTAGAGTGCAAAATAAATTCTATCATAATGTAAGTTTTGAATTCTACCAAAATTTGAAAAAGCAAAATGGATTTTGATAAAGTACAAAACGAATTCTAATGGAATGCAAAATGAATTCTGATTGAATGTAAAATAGATTTTGATATAATTCAAAATGGATTATAATAGATTTTTTTTTTCCGCATCTCTAGTTGAAAATGCAAAATCATTAACATTTTTAGTTTCCCTCTACAATACTAAAAATTTTCTCGGTGAACAAACAAAACCGAGAAAACGGACAAAAATTTTCATGACAAACAAACAAACCCAAGAAAACCAACAAACAAATCACTAGAAAACAAACTAAACGAACAAAAATAAATTTTCTCAACAAACAAACTACCGAAAATAAGAAAATTATTCACAAGAAAAATAACACATAATGAATTCTATTGAAATCTTCAAGTACTTTTCCAAAGTTCATAACACTAAAATCATCAAATTCAAAATTGAACCTAGATCTACTCTAAACTTAACGGAAAGATTATATTAGAATTCAAAATAGATTTTGACAGAATATATATTTTTTAGATTTTAACAAAGATAGCCAGATGTATCCGGCTCCGGTTGCCGGAGAGATTCTGTTAAAATCCAAATTGGATTATGCCAGAATACCTTTCGAATTATGCTAGAATGTATTTCAGATTTTACCAGAATATATTTTGATTTCTGTCATAATGCCTATGTATTTCAGATTTTGTTAGAATGCCTTTCAGATTCTACTAGAATACCTTTCAAATTTTGCAAGAAGGCCATTTTGATTCCGTCATAATGCCTTTTGATATAATCAATTGTACATATTAGCACTTAGGCATACCAATTCTCAAAATGTATGATCAGTTAAAACATACGAAGATGCTCGCATGCGTTGTCATTAGAACCTGTTAGATATATATAAAATTATTTTGGGAGATTTTTTACGATTTTAATTGAGAACTTTAGGATTTTTTGAAGGTCGGATTTAGTACCGTTGCTAATTTAACAACTGTTAGTAAAAGCAGAGATTAGGTGGATGGACAAATTTTTTTTCACTAAATTAAAAAAAAAAATGGACGAACTTTTTTTTTTTTTAAGAGAAAAAATATCCGGTGGTCATTAAAATGTTGATTGACCTATAATAAAACACAGGACAAATTACACTTTTTACCCTCTGAACTTTAGGCATTGTCACAAAATGCACATGCATTTTAGTTTGTAACATTCTTTCTCCCTAAACTTTAGAAAAGTTTGTAAATTTCTCCCTCTAAATTAAATTTTTGACTAAAAATTACACATGACACTCGTTGGAAGCATGGGTTGGGGAAATTAAATGAGAAACGCTTATAATTGAGTTAAAAGAGTAAATACCGAGGGCTGATTATCATTTTTTTTCATACTTTTTTCTTATAGATAACTTCATAATTTCACACTTAATCAGGGTAACGAGTGTTTAAAGTACTATTAGTTTGTGTCATTTCATAATTTTATACTTAATACCCCTAACACATGATTCTAAAGAGCGTTATGTGTATTTTTTTTTTTTTTGTCAAAAATTTAATTGATGGAGAAATTTTACAAACTTTTTTCAAGTTCAGGGAGAAAAAATATTATAAATTGAAGTTCGTGTGACATTTTGTGACAAGATCTAAAATTTAGCGGAAAAAAGTGTAATTTTTCTTAAAATATATAAATATTGATCAATCAAGTGGTTAATTACTAATTAATCATTTAAAAAAAATAATTATTTTCATAATTTAATGAAACTTGAAACATGTATTAAAACAAATAAAAAAGCTTAAAATTGACATTTTTAAAAATGTTATTTTTGCACATATCCCCCAAAAATGGGCCATCTTGCAAACATGGGGGAATATTTGTATTCTCAAAAATATGAAGCAAAAAGTTGCATTTTCATAAAACAAAATGAGTGACTTGTGAATTATCTTTAAATTGGGAGAAGCATGTGGACTCAATTTTTTTCCCCTTATTTATCTGTTTTCTTTATTCGTTGACTAGTAGTTGCTGGCTGACTCTAGTCTTCAAGTATTTTGCTTTGCATATATTTTCTCTGGCGTAAAATCAATCTCAAAAACAGATCTGCAAAACTTGATCTAAACTCTACACAAACAGCAAGCAGCAGCAGCGTGCTCCTTCGTTTCCTGATCCTTTGATTTTCAGTCCCTTCTCTTTCATTTTATTTGTGTGAAAGTCCTTTCCTTGCTTCATCCCAGCCACAGCCAAACAAAAACCCAAAAAAACCAAAAAAATCCAAAAAAAAAAAAAAAGTCATTTTCCTTTCATCTTCTTCTCCATTAAATTTCACAAAAATCATAAATCAAGGGAAAAAAAAAAAAAAAGCCTCTACT
Organism: Ficus microcarpa; assembly: GCA_025413485.1. Lineage (NCBI taxonomy): Eukaryota > Viridiplantae > Streptophyta > Magnoliopsida > Rosales > Moraceae > Ficus > Ficus microcarpa. Next base: position 14,261,182 of record CM046377.1, on the reverse strand, counting down.
TATTGCTTCTGCATCAAGTTTGCAACATACTTGGGCTGCGATCTTGATCATCAAGCTCATGTCTGTTTGTTGCCCAATATATTTATATATCAGGTACGACTTTTTTAATATCATAAGTTATCCTCTAAAATATTGGTTTTATCGTATATGATTCCAATAAATATTTATTTCTGTTTGTCAATTTAAATAATTTTCACAAATATATCCATATATATATATATATTCTCACGGCCCTCTCAATTGCTTTTTTTTTTTTTTTTTTCTTTTTTGGATTTGGATAAATTAACATTTGTATTATTTGTCTCTATTGAATTCATTTTTTTTCGAATGTATCCCAAAATATATATATATATATATATATTTTTTTTTTTTTCCTTGCAGTCTTTAAAAATAATATTATATAAAAACAGGGTCCTCGGAAATTATTTTTTTTTCTTATTTATCTGTTTTCTTTATTCGTTGACTAGTATTTGCTGGCTGACTCTTGTCTTCAATTATTTTGCTTTGCATATATTTTCTCTGGCGTAAAATCTCAAAAACAGATCTGCAAAACTTGATCTATACTCTACACAAAAAGCAAGCAACGGTTGCTCCTTCGTTCCTGATCATTTGATTTTCAGTCCCTTCTCTTTCATTTGATTTGTGTGAAAGCCCTTTCGTTGCTTCATCCCAGCCACAGCCAAACAAAAACCCAAAAAATCAAAACAAAAAAAAAAAAAAACCACAAAAACCAAAAAAAGCCAAAAATAAAAAAGTCAGTTTTCCTTTTATCTTCTTCTCCATTAAATTTCACAAAAATCAGAAATCAGGGAAAAAAAAAAAAGCCTCTACTTATTGCTTCTGCATCAAGTTTGCAACATACTTGGGCTGCGATCTTGATCATCAAGCTCATACGTCTGTTTGTTGTCCAATATATTTATATATCAGGTACGACTTTTTTAATATCGTAAGTTTTCCTCTAAAATATTGGTTTTATCGTTTGTGATTCTAATAAATATTTATTTCTATTTGTCAATTTTTATAATTTTCTCAAATATATCCATATATATTCTCACGGCCCTCTCAATTGCTTTTTTTTTTTTTTTTGGATAAATTAAGATTTGTATTATTGTCTCTATTGAACTCATTTTTTTAGAATGTATCCCAAAGTATATATATATATATATATATATATTATACTCTTTAAAAAAATATTATATCAAAACAAGATCCTTGGAAATTATTTTCTTATTACTCCATAAAATTATCTTTCTCAAACGTTTCCCAATTAACTTTTTTAACGGCCATATCAATTATTATGTTTTATATGTACTTCTGAATTAATTTTCTACCAGGTTTTTACCGATGAAATTACAAGGGCAACATTTGTACCCCCCAACGAGTATCTAATTTACCCCGTTGTTAATGCCTTTGTTTTTTCCTAAAATGTGATCAACATATATATATCCTAACAATATTAAAAGAGTGGGTTGTGAGTTGTCTTGCTCATTCTAGGTCGTCCAAAATAGTGTCCATAAGTTTAATTAAATGTTCTATTATATGTAATGTATCATGTTTTATTATTGCAACTTATCACTAAGAGGAGTCTAGTTTATGAAAGGTTTTAACCATTCACAATCTATTCATCTTCGATTGCAACCATTCACAATCTATTCATCTTTCGGTTGGAACTATTCAAGGTAATTCTAATTTACGAAAGATTTTAATTATTCATAATCTAATTATCTTTCGGTTGCAACTGTTCAAGGTAACTATTTAATATTTATATTAAACAACACTTATAAGTGTGTTTGTATATTGTTCAGTTTTCAATCATTCAAGACAACCATGGGAGAATCATATTTTTGCTTGTGAAATTCGTATGTTTATAAGTAATTATACTTCTGCGTGCAATCCCTCGCTCAAATAATTGGTACGCATTATCTCACACTCCTTCTATGTATATAATTATTTGTTTCTCTCTCCAAGGAGAAAATACACCAACACAAACATCTTTGAGGATATAATTCTCTCATATGCACACAAGCACGGAAAAAACCTTAAAACATGTGTTTGTGGATAATTAGAGTAAATTGATATTTTCTTACTAAAAATGTTGTGGTTGTTGTTTCGTTCTTCTGTGACTAGATTATGAGATGTTTAGAATGCTATTTTTCGAACAACTCACTACAAAAAATATTAATTATTTATTTTTTTTAAATTTTAGATCCGTAAACATATACTAAATTAAAGATATTTGATAGTTTTTATCAGTCTATATTAATTATAAAATTTACAATATTAATTACTGAACAATATATATATATATATATATATATAAAATACGTGCAACACATGTATACAAACTAGTATATACTAGATGGAAAGGGAAAAAAAAAGGTAATTTATTTGTTTAGTCCCTAAATTATGTGCATTATGTCACTTTAGTCCTTGAACTATTGATTTTTGTAAATTACTCCCTTTTTTTTTTTTTTGACAGTTTTGGTCATTGAAATTGAAATTGATGAAATATTTTTTTAACTTAGTGAATATTCATGTTTCAACTCCATGTTAAATGAAATTTTACAAATATAATTACACCAAGTATAAAAATTTCCTCCTTATTAAAACCATTAAAAATTAAAATCTTTTGAACTTAATGTCATAATTTCTTTAAAATTTTTAATTATTATGCGATAGGAATACGACTATTTATGTTAAATTTCAGAGATTGTCCTTCAATCTTAGTGTGAGGGACCAAAACTGTCAAAAAATAAAGGTTCAAGGACTATTTTATCAAAATAAAAATTCAGGGACCAAAGTGACAGAATATTCATAATTCAGGGATTAAAATTATAAGTTTTTATAGTTTTTAAAGATATTTGATAGTTTTTATCAGTCTATATTAATTATAAAATTTACAATATTAATTACTGAACAATATATATATATATATATAAAATACGTGCAACACATGTATACAAACTAGTATATACTAGATGGAAAGGGAAAAAAAAAAGGTAATTTATTTGTTTAGTCCCTAAATTATGTGCATTATGTCACTTTAGTCCTTGAACTATTGATTTTTGTAAATTACTCCCTTTTTTTTTTTTTTTGACAGTTTTGGTCATTGAAATTGAAATTGATGAAATATTTTTTTTAACTTAGTGAATATTCATGTTTCAACTCCATGTTAAATGAAATTTTACAAATATAATTACACCAAGTATAAAAATTTCCTCCTTATTAAAACCATTAAAAATTAAAATCTTTTGAACTTAATGTCATAATTTCTTTAAAATTTTTAATTATTATGCGATAGGAATATGACTATTTATGTTAAATTTCAGAGATTGTCCTTCAATCTTAGTGTGAGGGACCAAAACTGTCAAAAAATAAAGGTTCAAGGACTATTTTATCAAAATAAAAATTCAGGGACCAAAGTGACAGAATATTCATAATTCAGGGATTAAACTGACAAATTACCCAAAAAAAGAAGAAAAAAAAAAAAGGAAGCATGAAGTGCTAAATTCAATTACCCATGACAGACTATGAACATCAAAAATTTTATAGACTACATGAATATGAAACCGATCATTCAAAAAAGATATTAGAGAGAAAAATTTAAACTTCAACAAGGACTAATCTAATATCTTGAAGCAAAAGGCATCAGAAACATCGAAAATCACAAGTACAAAACTAAAGACCTTGAAAATCCCATCAGCTCTATTATATTTTTTTCATCTTCTAGCGAAACGGGCATTCCGTTTGCTCCTTCTATCAATTTGTCTCATGTAAGAGCTTTGTGTATTTTCAATGAAAAACCGAGCAAAAACAGGGGATTCACTAACTACCAATGACAAACGCAAGTAAGTAAAAGAGTCTACTATAGAAGGGAAACGTTGGATAATCTTTCTTTTCTTCTTTTCTTGTATTCATTTTAACTTACGGTTCTATATGTTTATGGATCAAATAACTTCTTTACTAAAGGACTTGTCCAACACACCTTTTTTTTTTTTTTTTTTTTTTAAGTTTTACACATACATTCACGGTGTCATGAATTCACTTCCCCCCCCCCCCTAAATTTTAAGCCTCCTCACAAATGCCTATGAATTTCAATTTTTTTTTACAGCATTATTTCCCTATGAATTTTATAATATTTGCGACTTTCCCCCATCAATCAAATTTTTGATAGAAAAACGCAAGTGGCTGCATAAATTGAGGGTATTAAAAGTGAAATTACAAAGTGGTACTCGTTGACAGCAGACATGATACTCGTTACCCTTATTGAATATGAAATTATGAAGTTACCTAAAAGAGAGGAGGTACAATAAAAAAAATGACAATCAGTACTAAATATTTACTTTTTTAACCTAATTACAAAAATAATTTCATAATTTCATATTTAATACCCCAAACATATGCTACCATCGATAAAATTTAAGGCCATTTGTTGTACTTGAGCTATCGTTTTTTAAGTTTTACTCATTCTGCCAAGGATAAATATTTTAGTAAGAAACATTACCAAAAAAAAATATTTCTAAGAAAAAGAAAAAAGATAAATAAATATGTTTTCAACTTCGAAAGTTGAACAAATAACCAAAAAAAAAAAAAAAAACCCGAAAAGTTGAAGTAAAAGAGATATGTTTTGATCAAAAGACACTAACAATAATATTAGATTTCAAAAGAAAAAGGGACACATTTAATGAATATGTTTGACTTCAGACTTCAGTAGACAACATGAAATGTTTTAACATGATTAGGACCTTATCCATCCCAATTCCTTACCCCAATTGAAAGGCTGTAATAGTCTACTGGTCAAAAATCAAGTAGGAAAATAATTCAAAGGAAAAACTTGAAACCAATGAAGTTTGCACAAATTGATATTGAGGTGCAAGAGAATAAAGTAGACATGTGGTTAATGCTAATTCTTTAGATTCAAATAAGTGAAAAAGTGCAAAATTTGGACCATTAGATCAAATGTTGAAGTGCAAAAAGTTTTAAAACTATTCGCACTTCCATATTTTAGTATAGATTTGTGCGTATATTCTATATTAAGCTCATAAAAATGACAAACAAATAAAAAAAAAAAAAACCAAAACTTTCAAATCTTTTTTACATCAACCTGTCAAAAAAATTCAACAAAGTGAATAGACACGTGTGCTTTTAACTAATATTTAAAGAAAAAAAAGAAAAAGAGTAACAAAAAGCAAGGATAAATTACTTTGTTAATCCTGAAAATACTTTCCAACAATCAAACTCCAAATCATAAGCTTATAAATTTCAGCCCTTCAGTAACTACTTGAGCAAGTTGCGAAGGTTTTTTTTTTTTTTTTTTTTTTTTTTTTTTTTTTTTTTTTTTTTTTTTTTAAGTCATGTTTGGTAGATGACTTTTTTGAGTTTGTAATCTTGGTATGTTAGAATAAGTTCGTAGCGAGATCTAATGGTCCATTTGGCTCTCAGTCGTGACTTAAGTTTTTCGTCTTAGTTTTATCCCTTTTTTTTTTTTTTTAAGTTAACAAAAATTATAATAAGTTTTTAAAATGTCAACAAACTTTAACCCAAAAATTCCATTTTAAATCGATTTCCAAACGCATGCTGAGTTAGGTGATCATCTAAGTCTCTATAAGGTTAGGATTGAAATTGTTTGGAGAAATGTATAATTTTTCATATTAGTCAAGTTTTTTCCTTTTTTTTCAGCAAAAAGTGATTCTTCTTTTAAATTTGAATTCTATTTTTCTTTTACATCCCATTTTTTAATCTCATTATTGAAATTGTTTTGTCTTGCCTTTAATTACTGTGGATTTCCATTTTGACATAATCTTAGAAGTGCCTAGAAGAGGAATTAGAAAGAGAGAGAAAGTGAGCAAGAACAAGTAGGAGACTGAAGGAGTAAACCAGGAAAGCATGGATTTTCTCATCGGAATTACTGCTTCAGTTGTTACTAAGGTTGCTGAGTATACAGTCAATCCGGTCTGCCGTCAATTCGGTTATCTATTTTACTACAAAAGTAATGTAGACAACCTTAAAGCAGAAATACAACAGTTGGGGTATGCAAGAGACAGATTGCAGCATCGGGTTGACGAGGCTAGAGGAAATGGTAAAGAAATCGAAGCCGACGTTGAAAACTGGCTAAGCAGCGCAGATAGGATCAAAGAAGAGTCTGAGAATTTTCTGCAAAGCGAAGATCACGCAAATACAGGATGTACAAGTAGTGGGTCGTTTCCGAATTTGGTGTCACGACATCAGCTAAGCAGGAAAGCAAAGAAGATGGTGGATGTTGTTATGGGTCAAATCCGTAATGTTGAGAATTTCAATAAAGTTTCTTTTTCCCCTTGTATCGAAATTTCTATTGTGAACAAAGGCTATCAAGTCTTTGAATCAAGAGTTGGAATTATGAGGGAAATCATAGAGGCCCTAAAAGATGTTAATGTTCGGATGATTGGGATGTACGGCATGGGCGGCATTGGCAAAACTGTGCTTGCAAAGGAAGTTGCAAAAGTAGCCAAGGAACAAAAGTTGTTTGATAAAGTAGCAATCACAACCGTATCCCAAAACCCAGATGACGAAAGCATTCAACAAGAAATCGCCGAACAGGTGGGTCTAGAAAAATTCTCTGAGATCAAAAGCAAATTGGTTAGAGCGAACAGGTTACGACAAAGATTAAGCCAAGAAAAGAATATCCTTGTTATTTTGGATGATGTTTGGAATGAACTTGACTTATCGGCTGTTGGAATGGATTTTGCTGAAGATCAGAAAGGCTGCAAGATATTATTGACTTCCAGATTCCAAAATGTTTTACAGGGTTCTATGGGTGTTGAGAGGATTATCGAAGTTAGAGTACTATCGGATGCAGAAGGGATTGATTTGTTTAAAAAGAATGTGGGTAGTTCTGGTGAAAATGTCGATTTCCAACCTTTGCTGAAAGACATTGTCAAGGAATGTGCAGGCTTGCCCATTGCCATCACGACAGTTGCTCATGCACTGACAAATAAAAGGCTGTCAACTTGGAAGGATGCTTTGCGACGGTTGAAAAGGAGTATCCTAACAGGCATAGAGGGAATGGATAAAAAAGTATATGCTAGCATAAAGTTGAGTTACGATTTCTTGGAAGGTAACGAGGAAGCGAAGTCATTGCTGCTGCTTTCTAGTTTACATGAAGAAGATGCAGAGATAGAAATCAAGGACTTAATGATATATGGCGTTGGTTGGGGCTTATTTCAACATGTCTATACATTAGAGGAGGCAAGGAATACGGTCTGCTCACTGGTTGATGAACTAAAAGCTCGTTGTTTGTTGTTAGAAGGATACAATCATGATAGAGTGAAGATGCACGATGTTATTCGTGATGTTATGATATCAATTGCCTCTCAAGACAGGCGAATGCATAATATTGCAAATATTGAGAAGTTTGATGAAGAAATTTCAACTGAGAAGCGACACGTTGACTCGACTGCAGTCTCCCTACATGTTCCTCGGCATCACGACAAGCTCCCAGAAAGATTGGATTGTCCTCAACTCAAACTATTATTTGTGTTTAATAGAAGTCAAAATAAGTTGCAAATTCCGGAGAAGTTTTTTGAAGAGAAAAGGGAGCTTAAGGTTTTACGTTTGGATAGAGTAGATGTAGGGTTGCTTCCAGCATCCTTCTGCCTACTTCGAAATCTCCAAACATTGCGCTTGTCTTGTTGTAGGGGAAGCATAGCTGTAATTGGAGAGCTAAAAGGTTTGGAGATTCTTGACCTTTCCGGATCCGTTGTGGTAGAGTTGCCAAAACAGATTGGGAAATTGATTTATCTGCGATCGTTGAATTTGGAAGATTGCAAATATCTTGAAGTGATTCAACCTGGTGTTATCTCGAGTTTGGTAAGATTGGAAGAGTTGAACATGCGAGGAGTCCGTTTAAAGTGGGAGGGTGAAGGAGTCAGTGGAGAAAGAACTAATGCTAGTCTTATCGAGTTGAAAAATTTGCCGCAACTGACCACTTTACGTTTGAGTATCGAGAACTGCAATATTTTGCCAAAAGCTTTGTTTAGTGAGAATTGGAAGAGGTTCGAGTTATCTATTGGAGAAACATCAAATGATCTAGAAATAGAGAAATCAGAGTTCCATAACCAAAATAGTTTACGTCTTAAGCTCTCTGGGCACAATCTCTTAGGTGAATATGGTCTTGAGAGGATCATGAAAAGATGTAAGGTGCTATACTTGTATGGATTCAAGGGTGTCAACAACGTCGTTTATGAAATAAGCAAAGAGGGCTTTTGTCAATTGAAGAGTTTTCGGTTCCAAGATAATGATGAAATTCGATATCTTGTTAATGCAACGGAGAATCAACCTTGTGGTGTGTTTCAGAAATTGGAGCGATTGTGTCTCATTAAACTGATGAATCTGGAAAGGATATGTAATGGAAAACTCACAGCAGAGTCATTTGGCAAGCTAAGGTTTATAACAGTATGGCAATGTGACAGATTGAAAAATCTCTTCTCATCATCTATCGCTCGACAGTTTGAGGCAATTAGAGTGTATAGTTGCAAGATGATGAAAGAGATAGTTACCCATGGAATAGAAGATGACAACCACAATTCCATAGATAAGATGGAGTTTGCTCAACTACGCAATTTGATTCTGGAAGATTTACCGGAGTTTGTTCAGTTCTTTCACTCTGAGATGGATACGGCTGATACTTCATCATCAGATTCTCCCGTGCCTTTATTCAGCAGAAAGGTAAAGTCATATTTGCTTTACCCTCTATCAGATTTGAATATGAAGTAGGTCCAGCAAAAAAAAAAAAAAGGAAAAGTCTAGACATAATAATGTTGATTTGCAAAGTCAATAATATGAATAATAAAATATTGACTAACAATAGTGATACCTATGATTGTAGTTCGATAAGTTATATACACACAAAAATAGTTGTTTGATACGTTACGTTTGTTTTCATTTAAAGCCATTAACGATTTTTTCTTGTTTTCTGATGATTATTAATTAGAGCTGACTATTTATATTTAAAAGAATATAGTATTTAATTATTAATTTTAAGATTAGATGTGTGAAGAATATATTTTAAAACATCAACTAAAGTTTGTAATTCAGTAATAATAAAATATATTTAAAAAAGGGTGGAAAGAACAATCAGAGGTATCAACAGACCTTGCCTTTTAAAATAATTAAATTTACTTATTATACACCCTTATAAATTTCAAAACTATTCTTTTATAACATCAATATTGGTTCACGATTTCAAATATATTTTTACACCCAACTTTATTATTATCTTTTTTTTTTTTTTGGCCTGAAAGACCCAACTTTACTTTTATTTACTTTGATATTCAGCTTTCTTGTCTCTCTCTCTCTCTCTCTCACTGTTTTTCTTTTTTAATTTGAAATTTTAGGCATGGAGCCTTTTTTTTTCATAGATAAGCAAATTATAAATACAAAATAAGTATAATTAATATTTGTTTTTTGAAATAAGTATGTTTGCCATTACATATTTACATTTACTAACTTAAAACTTTTAATAACAAGTCTGAAAAAATAGGGCAAGCACGAAAATCAACAAAAGTAAATAAGCCTTTTTTGTTATTAATTTCTTTTCGTATTTTTGTGGGCTATTTAAATTGGAATTATATTTGCAGGTTACTTTCCCTCGCTTGGAGTACTTGATCTTATCCAAAATGAAATTCAAAGACTTGTGCTCGGACCAACTTCCAACAACTTTTCATTTACAGAACTTGACAACGCTCAGCGTGTACGACTGCAATAATCTAAAGCATCTCTTATCTGTTGCTATAGCGAGAAGCCTTGTACATCTTCGGGACCTACACATAAGGGGATGTGAGATGATGGAGGAGGTAGTAATCACAGAGGAACATGGAGAACAAAGGTTGGAGAAGATATCTTTCCCCAGACTGCGATTTCTTTCCCTACTGGATCTTCCAAAACTTGAGAAATTCTGCATTGGAGATTCCATTGAATTTCCAACCTTGTCTTCTCTGAAAGTAGAAAATTGTACTCGACTGAAGCAATTCATCTTCAATCCAACATCTGGAGATATCACATCGATGGCTGAACAAATATTCCTCACTGGAAAGGTCATTTTCGTTTTGCTTTGCCTCTTTTTTTTTTTTTTTTTTTTTTTTAATTTGTTATACTTGTTATATTTATATTTTGTGTTCAATATATGTTTTTGTTCCATTTAATTATATGAATTTCGTTAATAAATTTATCTATACTGCTTTTCTATTTGGGTCAAAAGCTATCATTTAACTTGAATATATCTATATCTGGACAAAAACGAGCATTGCTAACATAAACGAAACAGTGTTTACTAAATTTGTTAATGTAATTGAGCATCTTTTATAACATAAATATTGGTTCACGATTTCAAATATATTTTTACACCCAACTTTATTATTATTATCATTATTTTTTGGCCTGAACCCAACTTTACTTTTATTTACTTTGATATTCACCTTTCTCTGTCTTTCTCTCTCTGTCATTGTTTTTCCTTTTTAATTTGAAATTTTAGGCATGGAGCCTTTTTTTTTTTTTCATAGATGAGCAAATTGTAAATACAAAATAAGTACGTTTACTATTTATTTTTTGAAATAAGGATGTTTGCCATTACATTTACTGACTTAAAAAATTTCAAAAATAAGTGTGAAAAAATAGGGCAAGCAACGAAAATCAACAAAAGTAAATAAGCCTTTTTTGTTATTAATTTCTTTTGGTGTTGGTCTTTTTTTTTTTTTTTTAAATTTTTAAATTGCAAATAGAATTTATCTCCATATTCGGTAATGAAACTTGTAGTTATTAATTGAGGCTTTTTTTCTTGTCATAATTTGGACCAAAAAGAACTAGTTTACTTCTCGGAGCTGGTTTTTAGAATATTAATGTTTCTTGACTGGTGTTAAAATATAGAGAGAATATCTAGACGTATTTTTTTCGGCTATTTAAATTGGAATTATATTTGCAGGTTACTTTCCCTCGCTTGGAGCACTTGACGTTATCCAAAATGAAATTCAAAGGCTTGTGCTCGGACCAACTTCCAACAACTTTTCATTTGCAGAGCTTGACAACGCTCAAAGTGTTCTACTGCAATAATCTAAAGCATCTCTTATCTGTTGGTATAGCGAGAAGCCTTGTACATCTTCAGGAGCTACACATAAGGGGATGTGAGATGATGGAGGAGGTACTAATCACAGAGGAACATGGAGAACAAAGGTTGGAGAAGATATCTTTCCCCAAACTACAGAATCTTCAGCTACAGAATCTTCCAAAACTTGAGAAATTCTGCATTGGAGATTCCATTGAATTTCCAACCTTGTATGGTTTGGAAGTACAAAATTGTCCTCGACTGAAGCAATTCATCTTCAATCCAACATCTGGAGAAATCACATCGATGGCTGAACGAATATTCCTCACTGGAAAGGTCATTTTCTTTTTGCTCTGTTTATTATTATTATTTTTTAATTTTTTATTTGTTATACTTGTTATATTTATATTTTGTGTTCAATATATGTTTTTGTTCCATTTAATTATATGAATTTCGTTAATAAATTTATCTATACTGCTTTTCTATTTGGGTCAAAGGCTATTATTTAACTTGAATATATCTATATCTGGGCACAAACGAGCATTTCTAACATAAACGGAACAATGTTTACTAAATTCGTTAATGTAATTGTGCATCTGTTTTGCTCAAAATGTTGATAGTTTGTATTCTTGTAGGTCATGTGTCCCGAGCTTAAATCTCTGACCATGGATGGTAGACAAGTCATTAATAAGATATGGCATCCTCAATCTTCAACAGTGCCCTTTTGCACTCTGAGGCACCTACTGATGGTCTACAATGATGAAAAGTCAGTTGTTTTCCCATTTGAATTTATTCAGAGATTTGAGAATCTTGAGACGCTTAATTTTTGGAAATCTTCTGTGGAAGAAATATGCAAAGACGTTGACGTTATGCACTTAGCTGATGGGCCATTCCTACGTGTGAAAGAATTGTTTTTATGGGATCTCAATAACCTGAGGCACCTATTTGAGAATCCAGAAAACGTCAAGTGTGGCAAGGCCTTCCAAAATACAGAAGCGCTGGGGGTGTTTAAGTGTGAAAGTTTAACGAGATTAGTGCCATGCTTAGACGCTTTCAGAAATTTGAAAGATCTGAGAGTATCACGTTGCCATAAAATGAACAGTTTGTTGGCTTCCTCAACTGCCGAAAGTCTAGTTCTGCTTACTAGAATAAGCATTGCCAATTGCATACAAATGAGAGAAATTATAGCAAGCAAGCAAGGGGAAACAGAGGATGAGATTGTGTTCAGCCGATTGAGGATTTTAGCACTTCACAATTTACCGAGTCTCGAGAGCTTCTACTCCGGAAATGCTGCGATCAGATTTCCACTTCTGGAAAAATTGATTTTGAGTCGATGCCCTGAGATGCAGAGTTTCTCCCGTGGAATTGTAACCACCGAAAAGCTAAATCAAATAATAGCAGAACTAGTGAATGTAGATATCTTCGAAAGTGTACGAACAGACTGGCATTTGGATAGCATTGAATATGAATGTGTTACCAGAAAACAGCTTTGGGAGGGTGATATTAACTTGACCATTCAAAAGATTTTAGAGGATAATGCAGCTAATGAAAGACGAGACTCGTCCACCGAATTGGTATGCATCAGTTATCCAAACTTGTTTTGTTTCTACAACTTTCTTCCTTTCATTGAACATTAACATTATATAATTAAAAGTTCTAACGTAAAGTTAGTCTGATATTGAAACTTAAAAAAAAAACTGTATTATTTTCTATCCTAATCATCTTTCCTAATTGTAATCAGAGTCATATTTTGTATATCTTGTTTCACCTTTGATTCATTATTGCATATGACTGATGGTCCAGAATTCCGAAGAAGAGGTCGTTGATCCTTTGCCTGGAGGAGATTGAACGTATCCTACAAGTTTACATTTTAAAAAAGATGGTAAGAACGCCTTCCATTCCCTTCGCCTTTTTTTTTTTTTTTTTTAATAATTTACAACAAGAAATTTCAGTCGTACCATTTTCCCCAAAATAGTCATGTCTACTTCAGATTAGTAGAGACAATAACAACTATTCCTGTTCAATAAGAATTTGAGAACTTGTTATTTTAAGTTTTGTTCGTTAAGGAAGAGTGGTTTTCTACCAGGCAGGTGTACTAAATTAGTTTTCATGCAATAACATGTGAGCAGGAACAAGAACCTACTTTAGTTAGAATAATAACGGAGCCCTGATGTGATGCAAACGAAGTTCGATCATCACAGCTCATGATTGCGCCCAAGCTTTAAATCACTCGTTGGAGGTCTCTTCACTTAGTTCATGAACAAATAATGTTTGCGGAAAAGATTTTTATTGCTTTATACTTGGCTCTTTTCTGTCTTTAAACAAACGTTGGTTGTGAACTATTTCTGTAGTGATTGGTTCATCAGCTTCTCCGATGCTTCCGGGGTGACATGCAGACAAGTTCGGCCAAGACAGATATTCACATTGTGTAACATAGTAGACATGCTCAGTTGCTTGTAAGCTTGAGAGTTCTGATAGAAACTGAGACTATACTGATAAACACCTGCTTGGAGAGAAGGAAACTGAGTGGAAATCAGGGTGTAAACTTTCTCATTCATAGTGAAACCATTTCCAGAGATCGCCCGTGGATGTAGGTCATAAGACCGAACCACGTAATTCGCTTGTGTCTTTTTGTTTGATCGTCAATTTCTCTAGCTGGTTGTTTAATGTGCTTGTTGAATTCATCTGTGAAGAAGGATAGAGCGATTTTTATAGTTTAGCACTTTCCTTGAGTAACAAGATAAAAAAGGAAAGTGGATGGTGCTTGTGCATTCAAATACGGTATTCCAATTAGATGAGGTGCATTGCAAAATATGAGTTTAATACCGAAAAAAGAAACACATGTTTTGAAGCAGTCAATTCACCAAATTTCTCAATATTTTTCGAGTACTTAATGGACCATAATTATAGTAAGAAAAAATAATTTGATAGTACTCCAACATCGATAAGGTAGACGAAAAAGCATCTACGTTGAGTGCAAAGCTTGTGTGAGTGAGCCTCCCCGCACTCGTTGTCGCCAGCCGCGGGACCCTCCAGCAGTAGCATTATGCCCCATCTAACTAGCTCTGACAAAGAAAAGCTGAATTTGGAAGCGCCAAAGGGTCATTAGGCCAAATCGGAGCAAATGAACCTGTACAACGATTTTTGAAAATATTACTAATGATAACAGTGGTGGTCACTCACCTGTGTCCCTACCAGTGACCAATGGCGTGAGTTACCTTTGGTCAATCACTGAGTAACTCATAAGGAAACTTTGGCCACTAGATAAGTTTAGGTACCAGATGTAATAAATCATACCAGTATATAGTTCCTCCCAATCGTCAAGATCCGTAGCTTGAGCTTTTCTTCGGACAAAACATTTTGGTTCTCGTTTTCCTTCCCTGAATTGCCGTTTTCGCAAACTTCTCTTGTTTGACATAATTTGCGCCAAGAATCACGCAGTTTCTTAGATTGGATCCTAACTCTGCTTTCCATTTCAATAAAGAATATTTTCCTATCAGTGCAACTTCTCCTTTACAAGAAGGAAATATAGAAAAAAAAAATTGATTACATGCAAATTGTTGCTCGTCTCTCTGCCCCCCACGATTAACAACTTCATTGTAAATGAAACGTGTAGAAACAATCCATTACGAGATATCCAAGGCCCTAAAAATTTGGAGCAAGTTCTCAAGTTAAAATAGATACACTTCAAACGGTTTTTCTCCCTTGCTAAAATCCTTTTCAAATGACTCACACCTCATAACTTCTTTTGGATCAATGGTTGTAGAGAAGGACATAATTGCCGCCTAGAGATTAAATCAACAAACATATCCATAGTTGATGCATCCGCAAAGAAACCCATGTCCATCATTTCATGAACAAGCTGCACCGCCCTTTATAGATCGTGATTAAGGACACATCCTCAGATCATTGAATTGTAAGTGCAACTATTTGTGGGGAATCCATTCTCTTCCATTTGTCGCTACAAATTTATGGCTTCATCAATGAGTCCTCCATCAAGAAGTCCACTGATCATTGTGCCATACACTCTCGCATCAGGTTGTAGACCTTTGGATGATAATTGGAAAAGGAGATCCCTTGCAGCTACCAAATTTCCAGCTTTACACATTCCCCCAATGAGGATATTATAGATCACAATATTGAGTGGTATCTTCTTCTCTTCTATATTTCGAAATAATTCGATCGCCTCCTGAAGTTATCCATTTTTGCATAGGCCATCGAGTAAAATACCATAGGACTGAATATTTGGAAGCGGCCCACAATCTTGCATCTTGCAAAGTAGCTCCATAGCAGCCTGAGTTCTCCTTGCTTTACAAAAGCTGCCAATGAGAGAGCTGTAAGTAACAACATTTGGAATTAATCCCTTGGATATCAACTCTTCAAAGAGTGTAAAAGTCTCATTTATCCTCTCATGTTTACCATACCCATTGATCAAAATAATATAAATACGCACATTAGTTTCACGACTGCCAATCATCATATCAAATATTCTCATCGCCTCATCAATTTCCCCTCGCAAACAGTAACCATTCATAAGCAAATTATACGTTATCGTATTAGGTTTGACACCTCTCTGAACCATGATTTTTAGCAGGCCCAGTGCATTTGCAATCTTCCCCTCTTTTCAAAGCATGTCAACGAAGACGCTGAAAGTGCATTAGGGGTGATTTTCGAATCTACCATTTCGTTAAATAACCTTAAAGCCTCTTTCCATTGACCTGATGTGCACGCTGCGTGAATTAAAGAGTTGTAAGTAAAGACATCCAGAAGGACACCGTTACATGCCATTTCCGAGACACTACAACAAAAAAGCCCTTTGATGACATTTAAAAAATGTCGTAAAATGGATTCCACGACATTTTTGAAAAGGTCGAGGAATGGGGGTGCCGTGGAAAGTATTATATTTTTTACGACATTTTTTTTGATGTCGTGATCCATGTCGTGAATTCTTTATCCTCGACATTAAAGTGGTGTCATCTATTACCTTTCGTTTGGTATGTCTTTATATATGACAACAATTAAAAAATGTTGTGATTAGTATGTATCACATTAGTTCAAAAATGTCGTAATAAATGTGTATCATAACAGTTTTTAAATGTCGTGATTCATACATATTACAACAATAGAAAGATGTCGTGATTAGAAACAATTTACGACATTGAAAGAATGTTGTTTTTGGAAAACCATGACATTCATAGGACGACATGAAAATAATTTCCATGACATTGGATAAGTGTCATGTATTCTTGAATTTTATTTTTTTTTATTGTTGATTATTTATAATTATAAATACAAATTTTGGAATACACAAATTATTGAAAAAAATAAATTTTACTAAAATAATATTATTGATTATTGATTATTTACAATTGCAAATACAAATTTTGGTTCATATAGTTAAAAAGAATACATTATTGTACGAAACGAAAAATAAAACTTTCGGTGTTAATAAATTTCCAAGAGCCAATGTCAATGCATTTGAATTGGAGGTATTGTTCAAGAAATTCCTTGGTTATCTTTTGCTTGTTCTCATCTTTGAAGAATTGCTTTAGTCTTGCCCTTCTTTTTCACCATTTCAAGCAAGCTTCTTTCTCAACTTGGTTCCTCCTTTGGCTACAATACAATAAAAATCAAATTATTCTCTCTCTCAACATCACATGTGTGCAAGTTCATATGCATGGAAACATGTAATGATACTAGGACCAATACTTCAAGATATGACTTTCTCATAAACATACCTCAACATAGCGCCGAAATGAAAGCAAGAACTACAAATTTAGACAGAGAACCATTGTATTCAGTTCTACGGAATTAGATGGCGTTCTTTTCATGGAATTAATGCATCTTCTAAATTGAGATCAGGGTTCCAGGGAAATATATGGATTCCAGGACACAAATTTAGACAGAGTTATTGTATTCAGTTCCCCTTTGCTTACAAATGAAATTAAAAGCAAACAAACGAGATGATCCAATCCCTAGCTCACTAACAGCAAACCAGGAACTTACGAAGGCTTTAAATGCTGGCTTGTGCGCAGCCATATCATATATACAGCATCCTGGAAAACAAATTGCATTTTGAACATAAGCCAAAAAGTGACCTAGAATACCACATTTAAATATGTAATATATGTATATATATATATATATATATATTTACATTTACGTTTATATTTAAAAACCCTTACCTAAAGACCAAATATCTGATTTGGAACCATAAGATATATCAGCAAGTAGTTCAGGACACATATAACTCGGAGTTCCCACAACCTGCAAATGAACCATTAAGATAGAAACAAGAAATTCAAGCTTGTGGGCAGCTTTATAGACACAGGGGAAAGAAAAAATAATATTCAAATAAGCTTGGCTACTCACAGACGAAGCAAGATCATCAGAAGTCAACTTTTTGGCAAGACCAAAATCACCTGGATCCATCAGTTGTTTCATTACTCTCAGTAAGAATTTAAACAAAATTCTATAATGACAGAGGTACTTGCAATGTCAATTAACAATGAGAGAAGCAAGAGGAAAGAAAACTTACCTAAGCGGATGTCTCGGTCTTTTGTCAAAAATATATTTGAACACTGAAGCAATTAGAAAAAAATCAACATCAATTTGCGAGTTTCATACAAACAGTACAACACTATAACATTCATCTTAGCCATAAGACATAAACTCGAAGTCAAGGTAATCACTCACTTCTTCTTTTCATGTTTGTGCCTCACAAGAAGTGCAGAGCCAAAAGATCCCTTCCCAATCTGCTCCAGAACTTCATACTGCTCCATCTGACCCTCCTTCTCGGCGTCTATTACCTGGAAAGACTTCACAAAAACAACATTTTACATAAGAAAAAAACACACATGCACAACAAATACCCAAAATTAAACCCGAAATATACCCAAAATAGAACAATCCGAAATATACCCACATGGGCATTACTCATGTGCCACAGCTTTAATTGTCACACCTTCAATAACATTTCCAACAAACAAACAAGAAACGTAAATAATAGTTTATGTGGAGATAGATTCCCGTACAAGACATGTCCCTTTGTGTGCAAGAACAAGATCACGCTCAAATAGTAAAGTTTTTTTTGTTTTTTTTCTTTCCTTGAGTAAAGTTGTAACAAGATAGCGTCCTGGAAGGTGTGTCTGGATCACCTCCTTCATCGTTTTCTTGGAATCAGTGGTGTTGGAAGCTAGAATCCTTGACGATGGTCACAGGGCAAGAAGCATGTGCAATCACATGGTTGCTTACACTTCCCATTATAATCCTGTATTTGCAGAATCGAAAACCAACTCAAATGCACATACGAGAACACTGAAGGATTTTGTCTTTAAACATCCTTAGCAAATTCCATTACAAGGGTCATTGATACATCAAATTTTAATTATTCCCAATCATTGTCCAATATATTGTAATTAAGTACAATGCCAAAATTAGCGTACCTTCGGATGGTCCCAAGTCCTCTGCTTCCCATGACCAAAGAGTCCAACTTCAGATCTTCAATAGCTTCACGGATCTTCTCCCTTGCATCTCCCCAGTACAGCTTTGTCACAACGTTCACCTACAATTATGATTTTCACACCCCAAAAACAATATATATAAACTCAGGTAAAAGATTTAAATAAATAAATAAATCGAAAAAAGAAAGAGATGAAAATTCGATTACCTCTTTTTGCCTAGAACCAGTGTCAAGCAGATCAAGAACTTCCATATCAGTTTTAATCTCGTACTTCTTCATAACCTCAGGCTCTCTAAACTCAGTCAAAGGAATAAGAGCTAAAGCAATCAAAACAACCGGAAAAAAAAAAAAAAAAAAAAAAAAACCCAGATTAGATATGCAAAGAAATTAAAAGTGGATGAATATATTAATGTAAAAGTAGTATCAAAACACGTACGCGAACCAGATTTGGACCAGAGAAGGTTACGAGACTCATCGAGAGAGTTGGGGCTAACATGAACAACATAAAGAGTGTCTCCTTTGTCGGCCAAATTGTCAATTGCCCATTTGAGAGCGTTCTTGCTGCTCTGTGAGAAATCAATGGCCACTTCGATTTTCCTGTCCTTAACCATCTTCTTGATCTTTGTTCTTCTTGTTTGGTGAGAGAAACAGAAAGCGAAGAAAGAGATGAGAGTTTTTGTTTCTGTTTCTGTTTTTTTGTTTTTTGTTTTTTTTAATGCTTCGGCGTTTTTAATAGAAAAGAAAGCTTTACAGTGCCAGCCGACGGAGCCGGGAGAGACGAGCCAAATTTCGACTGATCCATCGTCGCGAGCAGCGGCGACCCGAGAGTCGTCGGGGCTGGTGGCTAGGGCTACTACCGGGGACGGTTCCCAATCGATTGAGCGATTAGTGTAGACTTCCAACATGTCCGGGAAAAGGAAAATCCTAACGACAACAGTAAACGCCGGAAATGGCTCCGATTTGGGCGGAATCTGCGGCGGCGGAGACAGCAGAGACAAGCATCCGGAGAAGAAGAGGAAGAAGAAGAAGAGTGTTTAGCAGCAAGAGGAACAAGACGGTGGAGGAAGTGTGGAGAGAGAGGTTAGGTTGTTGAGGGTTTTAGCGTGGCGCGATTGATTGAAGTGTTAGGAGCGAAAACAAAGCGCCAAAAATTTTATTTTTCACAATCCATTTAAGCGCCAAATTCAAAATTTTCGTTTATCTCCGTTTAAATGCCTAACGTGTTTTTGTTTTTTTTTTCCCCTTTTTCTTTTTTTTTTTTAAATAGGTATTTAATTATCTAAAAATAATTATTTTTTCGATAAGTTGGGTAGGTAGTTACACAGCCTTTTCTTTCAGAGATTTTTTTTCAAAGTTCTGTTTTTTTTTATTTGTTTTTTTTATTTTTTATTTTTCTAAAGGAGTAATCTACGTATAAATATAATTGATAACATAATATAAATATAAATATAATAGTAAATATATTTATGTGTTGCAATCTTCTGTGCTTTTTTTATGTACATTTTTCACTTTTTTAAAAATTAAAGAGTTCAAATTTAAAAAAGAAAAAATATTTACAAAATAAAAGAGTCCGAGGTTTTTTTTTAATATTTACTTGGATTAAAATAGTTTGATATGTTTGCAAAAAAAAAAAATGTTTTTGTTTTTTTTAAGTGATATGATTATATGAATATGTTTTGCATTATGAAGATTACACATTCAAGATTCAAATTTTATTATTAGGATTTATCATTTCTTTATCTATTTTTTAAGATTTATCTTCATGTTTTGATTTTTAAATTTCTTAGGTTTACCTTTATTATTTAATTTGTTACTATTAGGATTAGGACATTACTGTTATCTATATATTGGCTTTGCTTTTAAAATATTATTCAGCTTTTAATTATTTTATTAAAACATGAGAGTAGTTTTCTTAGGTTACTTTTTTTTTTTTTAATCTTTTGTCTAATTACTGTAATCAATCAATTCAGCTGACATTGATAAATAGCAAATCTTTGGGGAACTTTATTTCCTTCACGATATTAACAATATTTAGAAAATACATGAATATTAGGAGCCAAGCAAAAATGTTATTGATTGTATATAAAATAAGTTATTTTGTTCAAGTTTCCTAAATTCGTTACAAACTAATGTTTTTATGGAAGGAAATATTACTTTTTAAAGAATTAAGAATTATTTTGTTAAAAAATTACAAGTAATTAATTAGAATTTAGGTTAAATATTTATAGTAAGTATAACTAAGCATGTAATTTAAGATACAATAATTGGAGAAAAAAATATTAGAAGGTTTTGTTTAGGGATCAACTGTCCAAAAGTCAAATATTAAGTAGATTGATGTACTACATTAGCATGATGACACGAGACATATGGTTTATTGAATAATTTCTCTTGAGAAAATTAGTAGGTGTTTGTTTAATTAGAATGTATAAGATGTTCATGTCACTCCTCTGAAATGAGACGCATAAATAATGACAAGATTGAATACATCACCATACATTGACAATAGACGAATATATTGTAGTCTATTCATGTTTATTAATTTTATTTCTCATTAACTCTAAGAAACAGAAATTATTCTAATATTGTCTATTTTTGTTTTTTGTTTTTTTTTTTCCTTTTAAACATTACGATGATAAATTCTAAATTTTTAGTTAGTTTGATCTATATTTTTTAAACTTTTATTCCAAACTTGAGTAATTATTACAAGAAATTACATGATTTCTATATATATTTATTATTAGTTAAGTAAACATCAAAAATTACATAGAAAAAGTAAATATCAAAAGAGAAGGTGCATATGTAATATGCATATGAACTACTATATCAGTTAACTTCTACATCGACAACAATACCCTTACTATCATTTTTCTCATTTTATGTTGAAATTTGGACCAACACTCAAAGGATGAGCAACATGAATATCGTAATTATTTATGCCACAACAACAAAGTGAATTATGTACATCTAATTAGAACAAAATATCAATCTTGATTTGTAGCAATAAATAATAGTACACCAAATTGTAACACTAAGTTTAATAGGTAGAAGTAGTTTAGTTAATACATATTATTAGTTAACTTTCCAATTAATGGTATTCAATATGGCTCGATTACAAAGCCCAACAAGCAATAAATAGAGTGATAAACTAGTGGATTACTTTTGTTCAACTATTCGATTATTGGATAAATATACACATTAAAACCATCGAAATCAATCAAACATAAGTGACCATATTGATTAACATTGCCATACATTGGTTCAATCTGCAAAGATTTTTCTATATCTAATTAGACCAAAAGGTCAATCTCAATTTGTAGCAATAAATAGTAGTAGAATGAGATGTTAACCAAGTTTAGTAGATGGTACTAGTTTAACTAATACTTACTATGAATAAGTTTTTGATTACTGGTTCTCAATGACTTAGTTATAAATCATTATTAGCAAAACATATATATAATATACAATAAAAAAATATGGATTACCTTTGTTGAATTGCCTGGTAATGAGATGAATATGAATTTAAAAAACAATCGGAATTGACTAAACAAGAATTAATATTTTAAATAACACTAAGACATAAAGATAATCCTAAGTAAATCTTAAAATATATAATCCTAATTCATATAATGTATTTAAAAAAGAATACAAACGAATTAAAAAAAAAAAAAAGAATAGAAACCTTTATCTTACTATCTATTCACTTCTATTAATCATCTTTTTTAAAACTTTCTTGTAGTTAAATTTGAAAAAAATAAAAATAAAAATAAACAAGATAACAAAAATAAATGTCTTCTTTTAATGAGATAAATCTTAAAATAATTATGATTCAAATCTTAAATTAAATGTAATTTTTAATATTTAAAATAACACTAAGAGATAAAGATAATCTTAAATAAATCTTAAAATATATAATCCTAATTCATATAATGTATTTAAAAAAAAAGAATACAAACGAATTAAAAAAAGAAAAGAAAAGAAAAAAAAAAAACCTACAAAAACGCCAAAAGCAGCACGTCTCCCACAATGCACATATATATTTATATATATATATATATATATATATATTTTAATATAGTTTATCGGTTTTTTTTTTTTTAATTATCAAACACTTACCTCCATCCCCACCAAAACACTCTCTTATTTATCAACCCTCCCTTTCTCTTAATTAAACCTTCCCTTTCCCCACCAAAAAACACTCTCTTGTTTTGTTGAAACAAATAATAAAATGAGAAGAAGAAGAAGAAAAACGTCACTCTCGGACTCTGCTCGATAGATTACTCCTCTCTCTTTGCCCTTCTTCTTCATCTTAACTAAAGAATAACTCCCCAGATCTCCTTAGAACCCTAGAAATCCTTCAACAATTCCCTTTTCTGGATTCAATTTCGACGAACGCTGACCATTCTTTTCGGTTTTCCGGTGCCTGAATTTGGTATGTTATGAGCCACAATCGACTTTTCTGCCTCTAATCCCGCCTTTCTTTCGACTTCATTCTTAGGGTTTACTCGTTAATTTCTTGGAAATGTTTAGGATCTTGGACTTTTTAGCGACAAATTGACTACGAGTATTCATTTTGATCGATTTCCGATGGGGAATTTTTTTTTTTTTTTTTTTGAGAAAGAATCGTGATCAATGTCGTCACCACAGTTTGCTTAGTCTGAATTCAATTCAAAGATCAAGAAAGCTAGAGTATTGTTTGTTAGAAAAAAAAAATTTGTTAGGAATCGGTGACCGCTTCAGGAAAGCTAGGGCAATCGAACTGTTTTCATACTCTCTCGGCAATGCAATTGAATTAAAGTCTTTTGGGATTCTTTACGAAGAAACTTCTTTTTTTGCAGATGTTAGGAATTCTAGCTCGTTTTATGTGATTGCACTAAATTATATGCTTTAGGGCTTGTTTGGTAGGAGGGAAGAGTGGAAGGAGGGAGAAGGGTGGGAAATTAGTTGAAGGACTTTAGGACCTATATTTGTTTCGTAGGAGGGAATAAAAAAGGGAGGGTTTGGATAATGGATTGGGGAGGAATTTCAAACTCTTCAAAGAACCCCAAACATAGCCTTAATGTGGTGATCAAAAAAAGGGAAAGGTCCTTCACTTCCTCACTAGTTTGGATGGTGCTAGTTCCTATAGACAAAAAGATGTTTAACAATGCGTTAACCCTGCTATATTGGCCAGTAATCGATGTTATAAATTTTTGAACTGTTTCTGTTGTCAAGATAGATTGTTATTTAGTGATTCTTTTGGTAATATGTTCTAATTGGCAGCTATAGCAAAGTACAGCAAAGCGAGACACAATTACTGATGAATTCTTCAGAAGATAGTCAGAAAACACACCTTGATGCTGGCTTGTGTCAAGAGACAATGCAAAATCAGGAAGGGCTCCAAGCTGATGGATTACAGAGTCTTTAACACCTGCTCCTAAGCCTGAATACGATGATTGGTTAACTTTTCCTGATGATGATGTGACACAGCAACAATCTGAATTTGGGAGAGAGGAAGCCGAGAAATTTCCATTTGTTGGTGACAAGGCAAGAGCAAGTTCTTGATTTCATTTAATTGACAGCAATATGCTCTTCATTAGTTATAGTTATGTATTTCACTTTCACCTTCTTCATATGCTTTAATTTTAACTGGTTTAGTAGTAGCGTACCTCACTTTGTTCTCACAAATATGTTGGTTTTACGTTGGTTGGGCATTCAGATGTTGTGGAACTAATTGATTCACATGCCTTTTTCTCCTCCATAGCACGCTGCTATTTGCTTTGTTTCAACTGCTGCTTTTGTAATTCCTCTTATTATTCTTAAACTTGTATTATTTGAACATCCTTTTAGTGATGATATACATCTGCAGGAACCACTTTCTTCATTGGCAGCAGAATACCAATCTGGCAGCACTATCTTGTTGGAGAAAATAAAGGTTCTTTATGTTGTATGTTTTTCATTGTTACCCTTGTTGTTATTTGGCTCCAGGGTAACTAATTCTCACAACCTTTTTCTCAGGTACTTGGTGAACAATATGCTGCCATTCGGAGGACACGCGGAGATGGGAACTGCTTCTATCGGGGCTTTATGTTTTCGTACCTTGTATGTCTTAATATAATCCTAGTCTCTTGACTTTTGTACTGCTCTCTCTCTTTCTCTCTGTATGCAAAAAGTAGTCTGAGATTCTCAGCTACTGATCCTTGTCTGCACAAACAGGAGCACATTTTGGAAACACAAGATAAAGCAGAAGTTGATCGCATCAAAATCCATGTTGAACAATGTAGAAAAACACTTCAGAGCTTGGGTTATGCTGAATTTACTTTTGAGGATTTTTTTGCGGTAATCTTTTATATAGATCTACCATTCTTTTAATCTCAGTTATACATGGTTCTTGTGAACCAAAATGTGTGCTCAATGCACGCTCTACCTAATAATGATTACTTTTTTTAATGCACCATAATATAATGTCTATTTCAAAGTGCTTAATGTTTATAGTCAGTTTCTAATTACAAAAGACAACTAAAACGGAACTTTATTATGAATTGTTGGAGTCCGAGGCCAACAAATTGTTAAGAGTTTCAGCTTTGAAACAATGTTTGTTTGATTCCATTACTGCTTTACATGAAATAACTGGCTAGACCTTGGAAAGCTAATGACATTTATCATGTCGGTTCTGATTGGTCCATGGAACTTGTGCTAAAAATAAGCGAGAAACTTTTGTGATGACAACCTCTACTTTATAATACAGTTGGGAAGAATTGAGATTACAGTGGCTTAAGATGAAATGATGTCTGAACTCCAAGCACAAAGTGCGTTGAATGTTCCTTCCCTTATGTTAGTCTCGTTGGCAAGAGTGGTTTAGGTTTATGCTTTTATGCTGAGATCAATTGCCTGCTCTTTATGCACTGCTACTTCATCTGAGTAGCTTCTAATATTAGGGTTTTCTTATTCTTAAAGTACTACATTTTCTCAGAAGCTTCTAATATTAATTCTTTAAAATTTAGTTCAATCTCTAATACCATGTGGAAATTTGTTCAGCTCTTCACTGAGCAGCTGGAAAGTGTTCTTGGAGGGGACGAAGCTCCTATTAGGTATTGATTGCTTCTTTGTGCATGTTTTGCAGTTCTTTTGAAAACAAGAAAATAATGTTGCATTTCGAGATTATAGTATTCTTGAGTTGTATGTAGAAGAATTGACCTAATATATTATCTTTGGCAGTCAGGATGAGCTTTTACTTAGGAAAAAAAATAAAATTATCTGCATGCTTTTATTGTCTGTTTTGACATGTAATAGTTATCACAAAAATATCGTAAATTTATTTGTTTAGAGAGTTGAAGAAGATTCTCAGTCCGATGAGGAATCACTCACCATAACAGAAGATGCACTAGCTAGAGTTCTAGGTCCTGAACAACCTGGATGTGTAAGAGGCCGGGGATTTGGAGTGACATTAAAAACTCTAGAGGCTCAGAGACTGACTACGACATGGAGGAAAAAAATGGAAGACGAGCTGCAACAACTCAAATTTTGGAAAAGGCAAATGGAGGCTTCAAGTTCTATTCCTAACAAAGTAAATTTCTAAATTCATTAATTTGCTATAACAGAACCTTTTTTTTTTTCTCTCAATTTATTTTAATTTTTTTTTTTATTAAACTCTTAAAATATAATTATTAGTGATTAATTCTAAAACTTACATTTATTACGTGCTAAATTATACAGAACCAAAATGCCATGATGGGAGATGATGTAAATGATGACGATGAGTCTTCATGGCAGGTATATTATTTATATGAGTATTGAGTTAAAATTATTATTTTTTAAATGTAAACTATTGTTATATATATCATTTGACTTTTTTTATAACTTATTCGTAGAATACGGAAGATCTTGCACCTATCCCAAATGTTCCAAATGTTCCAAATGTTCCAGAAGTTAATGCCAAATGTAGATTACTACATTGGGTGGGAGCAGGAGAGTTTGTTGCAACGGCAGAAATTGCATCCACTGATCCCCAATCATTTGTGCACCACGTCCCTCTTGGTCCTGATTGCTATAAAGTATGGGTCAAGGAAATACTAAGGCCTAATGTCCCACTGTTTCGACATTCGAACGAGTTTTCTAATCTTGATGAGGCAAGGGGGAGCACAATAGCATGGCCCCGTAAGTATATTAGTTCGACTAAAAAAGAGGTAATATATATTTTTTATATATTTTGAAATGATTACAAATCGTGCAATTTAGTTATTGTTGATATTCTTTTATTTATTTATTTATTTTTATTTCTTCTTCTTCTTCAGCTTTTCTTTGGGGCATTTGAGACACTTGATGCGGACAATCATGTTGATAAAGATTGCAGATATTTTGAGTTTAGGAAGGAAGATTTTAATTTTAATTTAAACTTTAAGATTATTACTTTCGTTATTTAGGATTTTTTCGTTTGAATATTTTAGGATACTTTTGGAGTTAAGATTTGATTTGGGCTTTTAAATTTTAAATTAAGCTTATTTTAAGATTTTAATTGCACTTCAAACTGATTGTTATTAATTTTATTTTCTTTAAGATTGCTCAGCCATGACTGTTTGACTCCTTCAAATCACCTTTTTAATAAGTGAAAATTTTATTATTATAATTTTTGATATTTTTCCTATTCTCCTTTTTCTTTTCTACTTCTTCGCTCATTTTTCCGCACAAAAGAGGAGCAAGACTACCTATATAATCTTATGATTTGCAAATTCAACTTAGAAAAGTCCTAACCCAGCTTCTAGAACCGCTGGAAGCTTGAGTAAAATCATCAGTTAGAAGGAATCTAAGCCAAAACTTCAGGAAAGGTATAGTTTCATTTTGGCCCTTGTGAATTGAACTCATGCATGCGATTTGAACTTTCAATTTTTTAGAACATGTAAATTTTCGGTTTTTCCCAAAAAAAAAAAAAAAGTGCCAATTCTTGGTGTGACTATGTGGAACTCTCAACTCCTCTGGTTCAGAATTTTTATATTTTTCATTATATTTTCTCACGTTTCACTATTTTTTATGACAAATAGATTACCAGATAAACTGTTGTATATAAATCCATTTGTATTTACTTGAGATGAAAAAAACTGAACCAATTTTCAATTCTATTGCTCTTGTGCATAACTTTTACAAAATTCGCGGGTGTTTCCTTCAGAGTTCACCTGTGGTGTTTGAGTGATAGTCGTCCTTGTTATTTGTACATACTGGATATTAAGCTCCAAGGCATATGAGACCCCTCTTTGATTCACGGGCTCACATCTTATTCAGCCTTTTCTTTTGCAGAACGTGTAGGCGTAGAGGTGGTCGAGTGTGCTTGTGTTATTGAGTTACCAGAGCTTAAGGTATGACATTGTACATCTACACTATAATATATCTAAATAAGAAGTTGGAAACTCATGGCTTTATGCTACTAAGCCAGCTTCTTACTCAGCCTGCTCTTATTTATTTCAAGACAGTAACCCTGTAAATTAAAATAATTCAGACCGATACATATACCCATGAGGACACCTATGAGGGCGCTGTTGACACACTTGTATCGCTGATTTCAGGGTCGAGAACGACTGGGAGACAAACCATTGTTTGTTCTAGTTAATGCAGCTTGATGAACAACATCAGCGCTGCTATTAATTTATGACACACTTTTTCACTATATTTCTCACGTTTCACTATTTTTTATGACAAATAGATTACCAGACAAACTGTTGTATATAAATCCATTTGTATTTACTTGAGATTCCAACTTATACATCATATATGCATTTGTTATTAATTTTATATTTATATTTTTTAACTGGATTAATTAAGATTTATGAGAAATTCTATAATCTTTTTGGTGTTTTATACATAAATGTATCAAAAATATTAGACTGAAGATGTGATATGTCAAAATATTACAAGTTTAATTGATACCATTTTTATCAATAAAATGACATTCTATGACATTTTTGAAACAATATCGTTGTAATATGGATTTAACGACATTTTTAAATTTAATGTCATTGTATGGATCTTTTAACGACATTTTACTATTTAATGTCATTGAATGGATCTTTTAACGACATTTTATCAAAAATGTCATAACTTTTATGTCGTGAAAAGCACTTTTTGTTGTAGTGAGAAAAGGCTCAAAGCATCAACAAATAGACCGTCCTTACAGAGACCGTTAATAACCGTGTTATACACAACAATGTTAGGCTTGCACAACCTATCTTTTTCCATATTCCTAAACAACTGCGCAGCTACAGTAATGTCGCCCACTTTACAAAACCCATTTAGCAAACAGTTGTAAGTAACGATATCTTGCTTACAACCTCCCTTGGTCATTTTGCGAAAGCATTCTCGTGCCTCGTTGACCTTTCCTTCTAACAAAAATCCATTCATTAGAGTATTAAGGGTAACAGTGTCCGGTGCATAACCAGATTTAACGAATTTTCCCAACACACACAAACTGAATCCCATGTGGTTTAGATGACAGAAGCAAGTGATCAAAATATTGAGGGTGAAAAAATCAGGCATGATTCCTAGAAGACCCATTTGGTTGAAAAGAGAAATGACAACAGACTTATGTTTGGTTTTTGAAATCTGGCCCAACAAGTGATTGAAGCGAACGACGGAAGGCAGAGGACACATTCGGAGCATCCGATGAAACAGAGCCAAAGCCTCCTCTTCTGGATTTTCGATTTCATGGGAGTTTGTGCCGTGTTTGATTCGACTAACCTCGTATGGAGAAGACTGAGAATGATTGCGAGAGGAAGGAGAAAACATAACTTCAATGCCAAAGGAAAGCCCAGCACCATCTCTAATGAAGAAAAAAGGACTTGTTTTGGGAACAATTTTCTCCAACTTCAGCATCTCTCTTCTCTTCTCAGAACTCAAAATGAAGAATAATGGCGAATTGAGGTTTCATTTAGAAGATTATGTATTTCTGTGTCCGGGTTTCCTTCTCTTAGATCCGAAGGAGAAAAGGGTTTTGTGAAAGACTCAGGGTTTTTTTTTTTTTTTCCTTCAAATAAGAACGAAAGAAAAACAGTGTGTTCGTTCAAATAAGAATACTCTCTCTACAAAAATATAATCCAACTCTCGCCCCGACTCGACTCCACAAGTGCAAACTAATGCCTGGTTTGTTTCACCTCTTCAAAAAAATTTTGTATTTATTTTTATTTTTTTCCCTAAAAACTTAATAAAAATTTTAATTAATTTTTCAAATGTTAAACATGCTAACAATTTCACATTCTATTTTAGATCCCATATTTTCAGATTGCTTTACGTCATATCATGGGTATTGAATTAAGTATGGTAATTTTCCTCTTAACGTATTATCTCGCATGACCCGTCCTATATAGAAGAATGCGTCACTTTTATATTTAAGATATCATGCAATATGTTTTTTTTTACTATAAATAAGCACATATTATACAATATGTTTTACAACATTTATGATTTTGAATATTAAACTTTAACTTATTTGATGTATAAAATATAAAAAAATTATGCTTTTAATTTATTTTTAACTTAAAGTCTTGTTTATATATCTTTATTTAATTTTTTATTATCAAAATATATAATCTGGTAAATGAGATACCCCAATTATTCCAAGTAACAGAAAACTCAATTCGTCTCCACTAATTTAACTAGGCTAATATGTGTATTTATTTTATTCATGGCCAGTTCGAGAGAATCCACCCCACTCAATTGCTATCCCTGCCATCAATAAATCCTTTTTTTTTTTTTTTTTTTTTCCTAATTCTCAAAACTACTACCTGTAGCAGAGTTTGGGAACCTGTCATATAAAAATTTATTACAATATCCTTTATAATCTTTTAATTTTATTTATCTATATCACAAATAATAAAATTACATTTAACTATCTATTAAAAACTCTTTTCTCTTAAAAATAATTTCAAGTTATAAATTATAATTGTAGAACTTTTTTTATCAAAAATAATTTCAAATTGTAAATTATAATTTTAGAACTTTTTTAAGTACTGTAATATCTTTCTTTAAAAAAAATTACTATAATCTTACGGTGTACTTGAAGATGATAATAATAATATTGTCGTTAAATTGTTTTTATTTTCTAAAGAAAAAATATTGAATATATGTCTGTATAATAATTTTATTCATATATTATCAAATAAAATTCTACTTTTGATGTTCAAATCAATTTTGAATAGAAAAAAATGACTAAACGCTACTTACTTGTGAACACAGTAACTTTTAACTCACAACACGTTAAGAGTAAAAACTTTTCACAGCACAACAATCCTAAACCAACAACAAAATTTCATCTAAAGAGAAAAGTTCCAAATCATGTAGTATGTGCTACGTCAGAGCCAAAAAAAAAAGGTACCAACATTAAAAGAGAAACATTCAATTTGCATTTTCAATAAATAGGAATCCGAGAAAATACATGGTTTGACACAAACAATCAAATTAGTCATAAATGTATATGTTTCTTATTTAAAAAAATAAAAAAATAAATAAATAATAACCAATCCAACTACAAAATAACAATTTCAACCGTATGATATATACATACACAATGATCAAAAGGATGTCATTTCCATCACGTAAGTCTTCTTCGTCTTGACCATCTCTCTCACAGCCTCCCCAAAAGTCTCCCTCTCCTCCTCATCCCCATCAAAACCCATCAAATCACAATCACCACCGTCCAATCCCTTCCCCATCATCCCATGATCAAGGGGCCTGATCACGACAAGTGTCGCTCCCTCCATCACCCACCCACGTGTCGGCAATGTCATCCCCAAATCAGGGATCAAACTCCTCTCCAAAGATGACTCCGTCGCCACGTCAGCCCACGAGTCATCACCCTCACCGCCACTCACCGAGTTGGTCCTCAGCTCAGCGATTTCCTCTCCCCCAATCACAACCTTCCCTCTCTTATCCCCATCGGAAATGACGACGTTTGAGAGACATGGAAAATCAGAAACGACACGTAGTAATGCCTCGCCGACGCAGCGATCAGGCACGAGATCATCCACACGATCCAGCGCTTGAGATCCTCGTCGGACAAGACATTTTGGTTGTCGTTTTCCTTACCCAGATTGTCGTTTTCCCAAATCTTCTCTCTTTTCACGGAATTCGCTCCGAGAATCACGCAGCTTTTGAGATTCGATCCAAACTCTGCTTTCCATTTCAGCAACGAATCTTTTCCGGTCAACCCAGATTCCGCTTTACAACTGGGAAGCTCCAAGTGCAGAGATTTCAGTTCCTTAAATCCCTTTAGGACGTCGTTTGAAGAGTGGTAAAGAACGTTTTTGTGGCTGTTTTTGGGCTTGATTACGATGATATTGTGGAGCAAACGACAGAGACTCCTGAAGAGCTTGGCGCTGGTGGGTTTGTTCCTCAGAGGAGGGAGGGGGAGGAAAACGGCGTCTGTTGAGGGATGAGAGAGTTAAACCGCTTGGAAACCGTGAGGCAGCGCACAGATTGAAAATGAAACGTGCACTCAATTCAGTAATTAAAGATTTATTTAAAAAAAAAAATGCAACACAGATTGTTGAAGGGTAGAGCAGATTTTGAAAGGACAAATATGAAAAGGAAAATCATTAAAATTTAAAATCCGTTTAAATTTATAAAGAAGTTGTTTTATAGACAAATTTTAAAAGAACTCAAAAATTGTCATATGATGTGCGTGTGTGTATATATATATATATATATTTCCAAGTCCACTGAGAACTTTTACTAACCCCCACTTTCAAAATGGGGGAAATTTCGAGGAATGCCATCCAGCTCTGTATCGGAGT
Source organism: Ficus microcarpa (assembly GCA_025413485.1). Taxonomy (NCBI): domain Eukaryota; kingdom Viridiplantae; phylum Streptophyta; class Magnoliopsida; order Rosales; family Moraceae; genus Ficus; species Ficus microcarpa. The sequence goes on along the minus strand of CM046377.1, from coordinate 14,228,895 downwards.
GATTTAGAATAACTCCATATCATTGAGGATTTGTTTGTTTTATCATCTCAATCTAACTCTAGTCGTATTGTTTTTTATCTTTTTTTAAAAAAGTTTTTATCTTTTTCTCAAAATTTTTTTTATTTTTTTTAAAAATTCAAAAAAATTTACTACTATAACTAAAATATTTTAACTCAAACTAACCAATCAATTAAGATGCTCCACTTATACAGAAGGTAGCAATTGCAATTTTTTTTTTTTAAATGGGACCCATATTTATATATTCATTGAAAGGGAAACAATCTCTTTTCAGTCCATCAATTACTTGCTTTGCATACGTGGAGCTCTTTAAAGAATACGGAGCCGCTCCCATACGGAGCCGAATAGCATTAATCGGAAAATTTCCACACAAAATATTAGGTGTTATGTTAGATTAGGTGACATGGAATATTTAACAATAACAAAACGATCCAACGGTCTAGATTGCTTAAGGGCATGTAAGGGCGATGAGGGTATGGAAAAATTTACCTGTTAGCAACCGGCTAATTGAAAAAACATATCTGGTATTTTTTTTAATTAATATTTTAATATAATGGCTCCTGTACATTGAAAGAGACGAGAATATATTTCTCAAATTATTACTAATTGCCATGTTCCACAATATTAGATAGTGGCTTAATGAAAACTTATCAAAACAATTACAAAGAGACATAATTAATATAAAAAATTAATTCAGACTTATGCTAAAAAAGATAAATTTTAAATCCACACTACCCAATTTGATCCAGTGTCCAAATATATATACATAAGATGCATAACTCAATAGGACAACCTCCCAAAATGACAACTTTCAATTCACCACTTCTTGAACAATATAAGTATTATTTATTTTTATTTTTTTTGGTTGAAAAACAACTAATATGACATCTAACTTCCAACTATATGGTAAAAATATTGTATATATGTAACTAAAGAATTACATTTATGTCACCATAATAAATGAGTTCTTGAACAATGTTTTTTTTGTTTGTTTGTTCTTTTTTTAATTATCACAATCAACCCTGTCGGTGATTGCTATTAGTTCCGAAGACAGCTGTGATATCTTACAAGATATATATATATATATATTTTTAGTAAATAGAGAAAGTTTGGGCAAAACATATTAAGTTAACTTTTGAGGGTACTTTTAAATGATAAAGAAGTTTAAATGTCCAGGAGAATGTCAAGTTGGAAATTAAAGAAATTATTCAAAAAGAGTCATTTGTTTTTAATTGCCATAAGCACAATATTACAATAGGGAAAGAAGTATAAAGCACTTCCACAGGAGGAAAAAAGAAAAAGTGTCAAGGTGAATATTTGGTTTCATAAATATTTTGAGTAAATATCGGTAAATAATAAATTTATCATGATTTGTTTTTCTTTCAGAAAATTGTGTTATTTATTATACTATTCACCTAAAAATGGCCGTTAATAACTGATTGATCATATTTAATCAGTGATTGAAAAATATATATTAACATTGATCAATCATTAATTAATTATGATCAATCAGTCAATCATTAGTTATCACTAAAAAAAAATTGTTATTTTGCTAGCTTTACAAAATTTCAGTCATTTATTAAAAGATTTTTTTCAAAAAAGTTATTTACCCACGTGTTCCCTTAAAATTTCTAACATGTACCAAATAAATCTAAAACAGGAATATTGATATTAACTCTATGGCTAAAATTTCTTTGATTAGAAAGTAGAAATCTTTAATTTATATTATTTAGAACAATGGGGAAAAAAAAAAAAAAAATTAACGAACAAAAAGACAAAAGTATGCAGAACTATATTTTGGGAGTGGTGTGTACTGTTGATGTTTCTTTAAACCTTTCCTACATAATGAGCAGTGTATTACTGTAGTTCTTTCCAATTCGCAAAAACGAAAGCTCAGTCCATCGATCCTGTGTGTGTATATCTGTTGTATATATTGTTTGTTTCCACAACTTTTTTCTCTTCAACATAAATAAATTAAAATAGAGCAGAGCAAAAACTAGAAATAGAGAGATCAAACTTGCAAAAATTTCGATTGTTTTATCTCTTCAACATGTTTCATTATGGTAATTGGAGTCAAACTTTGCATCAGATCTTGCTTCCCCTTTAATTTGATTTGGTGTGCAACAGATGGTCCAAGAATTCCGGAGAAGAGGTCGTTCATGCTTTGGCTGAAGGAGATAGAACGTAGCTCCTCCAAGTTTTACATATTCCTCCAAAATAGATAGTAAGAACGCCTTCCATTCCCTTCACCTTTTTTTTTTTTGTCCTTTTTTTAGTCATTCCATTTTCCCCAAAGTAGTCATGTTTGACTTCAGATTAGTAGAGAGTCTAGAGACACAGTAGCCTCTCTTGATAACATTATTATTAGGCATCTCTTAGTTTACTACCAGAAAGTGAATGGTTTACCAGGCAGGTATACATAGTTTTGATGCAATTACATGTGAGCAGGAACAAGGTCTTACTTAAGTTAGAATGACAACGGAGCCCAGCTACAATGCGAACAAAGTTCAATCATCAAAGCACATGATTGCGCCGGAGCTTCACATCACTCGTCGGAGGTCTCTTCACTTCCTAAGTTCATGACAACTTAATTTTTGCAGAAAAAAGATTTGTATTGCTTTTATACATTCTCCGTCGTTCTGTCTTTAACATATGAATGTTGTAAACTGTTTCTGTAGTGATTGGTTCATAAGCTTCTTCGATGCTTTCGGTGTGGCATGTAGACAAGTTGGTTTAAACAGAGATGTAATGTTACAAGGTACATGCATTCAAACAATCTACATCGGCATGTTTTCTTTTATGATTAGTTAGACACAGTAACTACTTTTCTTTCTGATTTGTACGGATCTGAACTCCTCTTTTCGCTCAAGATTTCAGCATGTCGACGCGACGTATCACTGGAATCGAGTGCCTTGGAAATGAAATTGCTGCAACTTAAGAAAGTCCATTCCGATGATAATGGCTTGGAAATGATGACCAAGACTCTAAAGACAAGCTTATTGTTCGAGTAAGAGGTTGCGAGTATGGGGAACCTTCCTCCACGTGAGTTGGGAGGGGGAGATTGTTGGTTAAGGTCCCTTCCCACGTGGAGGTGATAAGACCCACTCCATTGTGCATGTAAATAACCAAAAAAATAAAAAAATAAAAAAGGACAAGTAATAAGGAAAGAAAATAAGTGTTTAGTATCGTTTTATGCGCACGGAGACCCAAAAGTAAACAGAAGTGAGATAAAGAGAGAAGGAAAAAGAAAATAAGGTTTTGTGGGTGTTTCTTGTGTGAAGGTCGATGGATCCAATCGTTAACCTTCTCAAATTTCCGGAGCATTATCGGCGGCGATCTAGGCTACAACCTTCCATCAATTCCTCTATTTTATTGCTAGTATTTTGGTGAGACCAACATTTTGATTTTGATTGTTATTTGTTCAAATCCGCCTTTTAGGTGAGTGTTGATGATTGCTGACCTTTAGAGTTTTTGTTAGAGAAGAACTTGATATACCCATTAATTTTGTTAGTGGAAGTTTTTGTATGGTTTATAGCCTGTGGTTTTTCTCTTCACATTTGAGGGTTTTCCTGTGAAGTCCTAGAAATTCATAAACTCGATTTATGAACTATTATTATGGATTTCTTTTATCAATACACTTCTAATGAATTATTTTGATAAATACTCAATTTCAAAATCAAGAATGATTATATATGTATCATCATGGGATCATGTCGATGATTTAACAATGTTGAGTTTCTCTATTTAAATGAGAAAATATATATATAATGTAACTCCCATTTGCTTGTTCAATTGAGATTTTGTAAAAATATTGTGTAAAAATTCATTATATATATAATGAATGAATAATCATAATTTTGTAAATTAAAAAAGTAAATTTTATGTCATGCCAATATTTATTTGTTACTTTAAATTTAATAATCCTACTATAATCTCAAGAAAGAAAGTTAAAAAAAAAAATATAAAAAAAAAAAAAAAAAAAAGACTTGGGGGTGCTCTTGCACCCCCTACCTGGTGGGTAATTACCCACTGCACAAGTCAGTGGGCTATCTGGACAAGTCAATAAGCCCACTGCAAGAAAAAAAATAAAAAATAAAAAGGTTAAGGGAAGGGTGTTGTGCACCCCTCCCCTTGCTCACTGGGTAGTAGCCCACTGAACAATGCAGGCAGATAGTAAGCTACCTGCCTACTGCAAGTAAATGGGCATAGAAAAAAAAAATTAAAATTTTTTTTAATCTTTTCTTCAGAAAATAGGTTGAACAAGATGGGGGTTTTTGAGAATCCAAAATCCAACCCCTAAACAAGCAAAACAAAGATAACAAGACAAAAAAGAAAAGTTGATTACAATGTAACATGATGGACTACTTGAATGATTACTCACTAAAACCACTTTGAAATACATGAAAAACCACCAAAATAAACTCCCAACTTGTCCTCTTTAGCCGAGCACGTTTTTGGAGAGATTAAAATCCAAAAATTTCAACTTTTTTAACCCACAATAAGACTTGGTTATAAAATGGTTTAAGGTAAACCAAAATCCACTTTTTTCTCTTTCATAAAAACCATACAAGCAAAGAAAAGTTTCATCCCATCCTCCCTTCATTGTAGATGAAATTTGTAGCTAAGGGAAGCCAAAAATATACTTAATCTCTTTCCACCCATTCCCAATATCATTTTTCTTACAAGGAGGAAGAGTCATTCCAAGTGTCTTTCAAGGTAAAAACATATATTTTTGCACTTATTTCCTAGAAAGAAAAATTGATGTTTTAAAAATATTTTTAAAGTGATGTTTTATTTCCGTTCTAGCCCCCTACCTCAAGGATCCAAGAGTGGTTCAAAGCCTTCAAGAGGAGCTAAGAACCCACTATTTTTCTAAGAGGTAAATGATTTGTACACTAGTGGTTTACTAAGTTCTTAATAACTTTCCTTTCAAAATGTGTTCTTACAAATAGGAAAATCTTGGTATGGTAAATGGTTAAAATATGGTTTTACTACCTAGTGAGATAATATATGTGTTGGCCATAATTTAAGGTGGCTAGAAAACATTATTTATGTATGAAATATGAAGAAAAGTATGTTTATGTGATTTTTATGGTTATATGACATGAAATGAGTATTGATATATGAGAATAGGAGATTATGGCTTGTTGATATATTATTTCCTCTGTTTAATGGAAGCATAAATGATGAGGAAAATACTTTGACGTCATAAATAGGCTAGAATAAGAATTAATGATCAAGTACCAAAAATAATATTTTTGACATAAATGTTAATAAATTGGAAAATGATACTTTGAGTGAGATTTTCATAATCCTGTAGAAGGACAGAATATTATTCTTAATATAAGTCATAAGAAGAGCTCAAGTTTGTTTAGAAATAAAAATGTCAAAAATGACGAGTTTTCCCTCAAGGGGTAAAATCATAATTTCCCCAGCCTAAAGACTTTATTTGAATCTAAAATTTTGTAGTCTTGACTAGAGCTTAAAATAGACCTTGTGTCAAATTTTGGTGGCAAATGGATAAGAAATGACTAAAACACCATTTTAGGGTCAAAACGTAAATGTAGAAAAATTTATGGTAAAAAAACGTAAATAATTAAATCTTATTAAAAATGAGTCCTGATCCTGTGAGAACACTTTATAAGGACATTAAGTATAAAAAAAGTGAAATGACACAAATAATAAAATATTAACTTAAATTTAAATCTTTATAATAGAAAAATAACCTTAACAATATATCAAAATTCAAGAGATCTATCTATACAAGTTCCTTTTTTTATTTTTTTAATTTTGCAAAGCAGTTGTTGTCAATTAGTTTCAAGTAAAACGTGGATAAATATAACAAAATGAAATGTTTGCTTTTCTGGAGGGAAAAAAAAAAGGTCGAAAACTGACAAAAATAAAAAATAAAAAAGTATAACAAGTAATAATAATCAAATAAAATTTAATCGATGGGTAGTTAAAAAAAAAAAAAAAAGGGTTTGGAAAGGGTGAGCCGTAGTTTTAGGGCCCGGCCCGAATTACTTAGTTCTTTTAATTGTTTTCCCTGTGTAATATGTATGCTAAATGATAAATTGTTCATTTTAAGTTTGTATTTTTTTTATTAGAGTGATCATAAATTATTAAAAAATTACTACTAAATTTTTATTATTGATTTTGAATGGAATTTTATCATAATTCAATCAAAAAGTGATGTTACAAATTTTGTCTAAAAATTTACAGAAAAGACTATTAGAACAAAATTTTTAATAATTTTGAGATTACTTTAATTATTAAAATAAAAATATGAACAAAAATTATATAAATTTAAAAATTTAGAAACCAAACTAATAATTTAAGTTATATTAAATTTTCATATAAATATACATGTGGTCTGCTGACTTAATTAAGGCCTCCCACTCCTTTATCGTAGAAAGCGATAATTAGGGGAGATGCCACAAAAATAAGACGTGGATGTGGATTGATTTTTGCGGTAAAAATTAAAGTGTTGTAAAAAAACTACCAAAAAGATAATATCATAATAAATTTAAACACATATTTTATTGAACTCTCTCTCTCTCTGTACCACCCACACGAGCTCCCCCCTCTCTCCTCACGACCGTTCTGCCTTCTTTGCCGCTACAGTCACCGAAAACTCGCAAGATCTATCTCCTTCATGCCCGATCCTCGTGTCGGCCTTGATCGAGACCTCAACTCCGACGGTGGAGATCCGAAAGTCGTGAAATCTATCTCCTTCATGCCCAATCCTCACGCCGGCCCAGCTTATGACCTCAACTCCGACGGTGGAGATCGGTGACAGCTGACATTCACGACGCGCCGATAACCGAGCTACTGGTTGCTGCGCCGATGATCTCAGGCGGCGATCTAGCTCCGAGATCCGATCATCTTTTCCTCTGCGACCGGGGACCGTCATCGCCGGCAGTGGCTCACGATGCCTCCCGATCTTCGTCTTCCGCAACGCCACGCCATCGGAGCTCACCAGTGATCTCCTCCTCATGGTTCCAGCGATGGCAGCAGCAGCAGCTTCTTTGTGGCGAGGTGGTGACAACACGGGAAGATTGATCCCGACAGCCTTGAGGTGGAGGAGACTTGTTGGTGAGCTGTGGCCGCATCTCTGTTCGGCCGTGAACACTTTCGGAATTTGGATTTTTTGTTTTTTTTTGTTTTCTGTAATTTGGCTTTCGACGATGTTTGATGATTTGTTCTTTGAATTTTTTTTTAATGATTTTTTGGAATTTTGAAGATTTTATTATTATTTTTTGTAGTTTTTTGTTTTTTGTTTTTTGTTTTGTTTTTAATGTTTTTTGTTTTTTTGTTTTTGAGTTCTGTTATTTGGGGCGACGAAATTTGATAAATTTGACACAATCTATGGTTACTTAGACAAAATCTGTGGTTACAGTAACTAATTATTTACCATTTGATAACTAACTATTTACTTACCAATGATATGATGGTGGTTATTGATCAAAAACTCATAGGCGGTCAGTAATCAATTGGTTATCTGTTGGCCACGGTGGTTGTCTAATTGATTACTATTTGATAACTAACTAATTACCTACCAGCCATCGGTAACCAATTGATTATCATTGATAACCTAAATGATTACATTATGAATATTAATTAATAATTAAAATTTATATTTCAAAATAAATAGACAAATAAATATTTATGATGTCATCTATAAGATTTATTCAAAGTTTTTTCTTGTATAATAAAAATCAATCCAATGCATAGTTTTATTATATTTATCAAAAGTCCCTTTCTAAAAAACTCGTCCTGTTCCGTTTCTTTAGTGGGCCAGTCCAACCCAACCCATGCTTCCCCTTCAACCTGGATGGGCTAGGCTTGGTCTGGGGTGACAATAGACCCCTGCAAGATGACGAGATGATTTCTTTTATGCTTGTTTTGGAGACAATAATAGAAGTTTTGGGTGAAAATGAGACTTTTAGTGTAATTTAGGGACTAGGTATTAATATTTGAAGTTTTGGTACTTTTGCTCTTGAACCAATAACATAATAGATTAGGGGTTTGTTTGGCCTTTAATTTTTTTTTTTGTAGTGGCTATATCCTTGAGTAGATAGGTGAAAACCAGAACTAGCCTTGCTAGTGCACACCGACGTATGCTATTATATACTTGTGAGATCTATGAATTAATTTGGGAGATTTTTTTAGTTTGATTGAAAACTTGAGGATTTCTGGAACAAGGTGTGGTTTATCGTTGCTAAATTAACGAATTTAGTGAAATAAGAAATTAGGTAGATGGATAATTTTTGACACTTTATAAGAAATGTGGCCAAACTCTCTCTCTTTTCTTTCTTTTTTCTTTTTTTTCTTTTTTTCTTTTTTAGAAAAATGACTGTAGTCACAATGTTGATTGATTGATAATAAATAACACGTATTGATATCGGTCAATCAACAGTTGACTAACTACTATATGATCAATTATTAATTAATCATTTTTTAAATATTGATTAATCATTTTTAAGAAAACGATCATATTTGTAATTAAATAAAACATGCGACGTTCATTAAAAAAAAAAAATGCTTACAATGCCACTTTTGCACATATCATATAGTTAAATTGGATACATCGCAATAATATTGCAAGTGAGGGGTGAAATATCAAAATTCAACATTTAGAGTTGCAGGTTGTCAAAATTCAAAATGTAATAGTTCCAAAACCCATAATATTTTGAAAAATAACTTGTGTGATGAAAAAAATCATAATAACAATAATAATAGCACTTACTAAGTACTAACTACCCCACCCTTGGGAGACTTTCAAAATGTTTAAGCAAAACGTACAAGAGAATTTGGGTATTTTTAAAAATACGAAGCAAAAGGTAGCATTTTCATAAAACAAAAGAAACGGTTTGGTAATTATGTTTAAAAGGGAGAACGTGATAGAGATATTTTTAGAGTAACTACCTCTAGATTGCCATTTAATGGTTGATAAATGATGTTTATTTGTTACGAATGATGAGATAAAGTTGTTATTTTGAGATGGGAAGTATCTGATTCTGATATTAAGATAATTTGATATTTTGCTTTTTTTTTTTTTTTTTCCTCTCTCTCTCTCTCCTCGCACCAACTCTTTTCTCGCCGGCCTTTTTTTTTCCTTTCTCCTAAGCACAAATCTCTCTCCTCGCTGGTGACCACGGCGAGCATTTCTCCGATGGTTCCTCAGGGAGGTGGATCTCACGAGAATGATCGCGATCTTGTCGACCACTCTTCAACGAGCGATTTGGTGGCCCAAGGACATCCTAACTCAAACCCGTCGCAGAGGAGGCCATCGTCGGAGATGATGACGAGCTCGGGGTGCCGACGACCATGAGATTAGAGGCAATTTCAATCGCGATTGTGATTTCCTCTTAATTCTACCACTGCGTCAGGTCATCTTCGTCGTGGAGATCGCAATTGCCCGGCGGTTCCGGAGACGATGGAAATCTCGCCTGAGAAAATGAAGACGCAGTCGGAGAACGGAGATCTTGACGGTTGCTTGCAAAGTCGCTCGTGACGTCAAGTTCCTCTCTCCTCGTTGTCAAAGAAGTGGCTCTGCTGATTATGCCGGCGACGGACCTCCTGCTGCACGGTGGAAGGTCGGGGAGGGAGGGGAAGATGGACGAGTGAACAAATGCCTTTTTGTAGATTTTTTTTATTTTATTTTTTAATCTATGATACGATGAGTTATAATGTACCATAATTACCAATCACATACACAATTTTAATCAATAGATTACAATTAAACGGTATAAAAAACGAACTCTACGGTTGTTCCTCCCTCAGTCCCTGCCTCTTTAAAATGGGCGAACCGTGTGGACCCAATTTTTTTTCTTATTAAAATCTGTTTTCATTATTTTATGACTACTACTTGCAAGTTGACTCTAATCTTCAATTATTTTGGCTTCGATCTGAAAAACAGATCTGCAAACCTTGACCTAAACTCCCCACAAAAAGCAAGCGCGCAGCAGTTGCTCTTTCGTTTCCTGATCATTTGATCTCAGTCTCTTCCCTTCCATCTTATTTGTGTAAAAGCCCTTTTGTTGCTTTAACCCAGCCATAACCAGCTGAAAAAAAAAACCACAAAAAACCAAAAAAAAAACCCAAAAAACCAAAAAATTTTTTTTTTTTTTTTTTTTTTTTTTCACTTTTCCCTCATCTTCCTCTTCATTAAATTTCACAAAAATCAGACCAAAAAGAAAAAAAAAAAAAAAGGCTCTGCTTGTAGCTTCTAGTTTGCAAAATACGTGATCTGCGATCTTGATAATCAAGCTTATATCTCTGTTTGTTGTCTAATAGATATATATTTTACATAAATATATATTTCAGGTACGTACGAATACCATGTTTCCTTTTTTATTCTTATGATTTGTGCTTTTGACAATTTCCTTATAAATTATTACTTTTTTTTTTTTTTTTGGTAACTTTGGTCTCAACCTGGTCTTGTTTTGAAAATATCTTCTCTTATTTATTTATTTCTGGAATGAAAAATAACCATCTGGAACTTATGATTTTTTAACGTATAAAGTATGTTCCATTGGGGAAAACTGATCCGTAAGTATCTTTTAGTTATCTATTTTTTTGAGTATTTTGTAAGTTAAAGGTGATATTTTGGGGGAGTTTATTAGGTGGAAATTCAAAATAATCGTTTCCAAGGCACATCTAGATAATAAGTTAGTTTACTAATAGCGATCCACATCTATAGCTAGTTCGTAAACTGTCCACTTTCACTGAAAAATTAAAGTCTTTTTTTTTTTTTTTTGAGATATCCTAAAAATTAAAGTTATTATATTGAAAAACCCAAATTTTTGTTCGGTTTAGAATAGTAATTAAAGACTACAGAGCTTATCAGTAAAAAATAAAAATGCTACTTCTAATGTCTTTTTGTCGTTTTTATTTCTTTTTCCCCCAGAATTTATATTGTTCATCAATCTGTTTTGTTTCTAATCTCTGTTGAAATCTTATTTTTCCCCTCAAATATGTTGTAGTTATCTATAAAACATACTTTTTGACCGAAACGTGCATTTCAATTCATTTGCTTTTCTTTATTTTGGAATCTTACATTTTTAAATGTGTCTTATTTGGCGTTTTATTATAGTCCTAGAAATAGTATATTTACAACTGTGGCCCTTGTAATTTGTTTAAATGCATCTGTATTTAAAAATATTTTTCCCGCTACCCCTCTCAATGCCATGTTCTCTAAGTAATTTACTATCTATTTTACCACATTATTAATGCCTTTGCTTTTTCCTAAAATCTGATCTTTATATTTATATGTATGTTAGTTTAGTAAGCTCCTAAATAATGACAAACCAATAAAAACAAAACTAAAAGTTTTTTACATACCACGTGTCTGAAAAATTGAACAAAGTCAATACGCACATATGTATTAAACTTAAATGCTTGAAACATGTCTCCAAACCCATAGATATGATATATATGTATATATATGTCTCTAAACTCCGTAAATCCTCTCTCTATGATCTATATATTATATATATGTGTGTAATATAGATTGTGTAATGTCATAATAATATTTTACAAGTTTTAAGCTAGCCATTGCCACTAAGATACTACAATTGAGCTTTGATTCCAAATCATGAGTTATTTCAGTAACTACTTGAAAAAGCTGCCGAAGTAAATATATAAATATATATATAGTTCATGTATATAGTAGATGAGTTTTTTGAGTTTGTAATCTTGGTATGTTAGAGTAAGTTCGCAGCGGGATCTAGGTTAGGTGATCGTCTAAGTCTTTATAAGGCTAGGCTTGAACCTGTTCGGAGAAATTAATATATAATTTCTCATATTAGTTGAGTTTTCACCTTTTTTTTTTTCCAGCAAAAAGTGATTCTTCTTTTAAATTTGAAAATCTATTTTTCTTTTACATCCCAGTTTTTAATCTCATTATTGAAATTGCTTTGTCTTGTCTTTAATTACTGTGGGCTTCCATTTTGACATAATCTTAGAAGTGCCTAGAAAAGGAATTAGAAAGAGAGAGAAAGTGAGCAAGAACAAGTACGAGACTGAAGGAGTAAACCGGAAAGCATGGATTTTCTCGTCGGAATCACTGCTTCAGTTGTTGCAACGGTTGCCGAGTATATGGTCAATCCGGTCTGCCGCCAATTGGGTTATCTATTTTACTACAAAAGTAATATGGACAACCTTAAAACACAAATACAAAAGTTGGGGTATGAAAGAGACAGATTGCAGCATCGGGTTGACGAGGCTAGAAGAAATGGTGAAGAAATTGAAGCCGACGTTGAAAACTGGCTGAGCAGTGCAGATAGGATCAAAGAAGAGTCTGAGAATTTTCTGCAAAGCGAAGATCACGCAAAGACAAGATGTACAAGTAGTGGGTCGTTTCCGAATTTGGTGTCGCGACATCAGCTAAGCAGGAAAGCAAAGAAGACGGTACATGTTGTTATGGGTGAAATCCTTAATGTTGAGAAATTCAATAGAGTTTCTTTTTCCCCTTGTATCGAAACTTCTATTGTTAACAAAGGCTATCAAGTCTTTGAATCAAGAGTTCGAATTATGAGGAAAATCATAAAGGCCCTAAAAGATGTTGATGTTCGGATGATTGGGATGTACGGCATGGGCGGCGTTGGCAAAACTATGCTTGCAAAAGAAGTTGCAAAAGTAGCCAAGGAAGAAAAGTTGTTTGATAAAGTAGCAATCACAACCGTATCCCAAAACCCAGATGACGAAAGCATTCAACAAGAAATCGCCGAACAGGTGGGTCTAGAAAAATTCTCTGAGATCAAAAGCAAATTGGTTAGAGCGAACAGGTTACGACAAAGATTAAGCCAAGAAAAGAATATCCTTGTTATTTTGGATGATGTTTGGAATGAACTTGACTTATCGGCTGTTGGAATGGATTTTGCTGAAGATCAGAAAGGCTGCAAGATATTATTGACTTCAAGATTCCTAAATGTTTTACAGGATTCTATGGGTGTTGAGAAGATTATCGAAGTTAGAGTACTGTCGGATGCAGAAGGAATTGATTTGTTTAAAAAGAATGTGGGTAGTTCTGGTGAAAATGTCGATTTCCAACCTTTGCTGAAGGACATTGTCAAGGAATGTGCAGGCTTGCCAATTGCCATCACGACAGTTGCTCTTGCGCTGAGAAATAAAAGGCTGCCAACTTGGAACGACGCTTTGCTGCAGTTGAAAAGGAGTATCCTAACAGGCATAGAGGGAATGGATAAAAAAGTATATGCTAGCATAAAGTTGAGTTATGATTTCTTGGAAAGTGACGAGGAAGCGAAGTCATTGCTGTTGCTTTCTAGTTTACATGAAGAAGATGCCGAGATAGAAATCAAGGACTTAATGATATATGGAGTTGGTTGGGGCTTATTTCAACATGTCTATACTTTAGAGGAGGCAAGGAATAGGGTCTTCTCACTGGTTGAAAAACTAAAAGCTCGTTGTTTGTTGTTACAAGGATACAATCATGATAGAGTGAAGATGCACGATGTTATTCGGGATGTTATGATATCGATTGCCTCTCAAGACAGGCGAATGCATAATATTGCAAATATTGAGAAGTTTGATGAAGAATTTTCAACTAAGAAGCGACACGTTGACTCGACTGCAGTCTCCCTACATGTTCCTCGGCATCACAACAAGCTCCCAGAAAGATTGGATTGTCCTCAACTCAAACTATTATTTGTGTTTAATAGAAGTCAAAATAATTTGCAAATTCCGGAGAAGTTTTTTGAAGAGAAAAGGGAGCTTAAAGTTGTATGTTTGGATAGAGTAGATGTAGGGTTCCTTCCAGCATCCTTCTGTCTACTTCGAAATCTCCAAACATTGTGCTTGTCTCGTTGTAGGGGAAGCGTAGCTGTAATTGGAGAGCTAAAGGGTTTGAAGATTCTTGACCTTTCTAGATCCGATATTTTAGAGTTGCCGAAACAGATTGGGCAATTGATTCATCTGCAATCGTTGAATTTGGCATTTTGCGAATATCTTGAAGTGATTCAACCTGGTGTCATCTCGAGTTTGGTAAGATTGGAAGAGTTGAACATGAGAGGAGTCCCTGTAAAGTGGGAGGATGAAGGAGTCGGTGGAGAAAGAACTAATGCTAGTCTTATAGAGTTGAAAAATTTGCCGCAACTGACCACTTTACTTTTGAGTATCGAGAACTGCAATATTTTGCCAAAAGCTTTGTTTGGTGAGAATTTGAAGAGGTTCGAGTTATCTATTGGAGAAACATCATATGATCCAGCAGTAGAGACATCAGAGTTCCGGAGCCACAATAGTCTGCGTCTTAGGCTCTCTGGGCACAATCTCTTAGGTGAATATGGTCTTGAGATGATCATGAAAAGATCTAAAGTGCTATACTTGTATGCATTCAAGGGTGTCAACAACGTTGTTTATGAGATAAGCAGAGAGGGCTTTTGTCAATTGAAGAGTTTTGGGTTCCAAGATAATGATGAAATTCGACATCTCGTTAATGCAACGGAGAATCAACCTTGTAGTGTGTTTCAGAAATTGGAGCGATTGTGTCTCATTAAACTGATGAATTTGGAAAGGATCTGCAATGGAAAACTCACAGCAGAGTCATTTGGCAAGCTAAGGTTTATAACGGTAGGGCAATGTGACAGACTGAAGAATCTCTTCTCATCATCTATCGCTAGACAGTTTGAGGAAATTAATGTAATTGTGCATCTGTTTTGCTCAAAATGTTGATAGTTTGTATTCTTGTAGGTCATGTGTCCAGAGCTTAAATCTCTGCTCATTGATGGTAGACAAGTCATTAATAAGATATGGCATCCTCAATCTTCATCATTGCCCTTTTGCACTCTGAGGGGCCTATGGACGGTCTACAATGATGAAAAGTCAGTTGTTTTCCCATTTGAATTCATTCAGAGATTTGAGAATCTTGAGGTACTTTGTTTTAGGGATTCTTCTGTGGAAGAAATATGCAAAGACGTTGACGTTATGCACTTAGCTGATGGGCCATTCCTACGTGTGAAAGAATTGCGGTTATGGAGTCTCAATAACCTGAGGCATCTATTTGAGGATCCAGAAAACGTCAAGCGAGGCAAGGCCTTCCAAAATACAGAAGCGCTGGAGGTGAAGTCCTGTGCAAGTTTAACGAGATTAGTGCCATTTTTAGATGCTTTCAGAAATTTGAAAGATCTGAAAGTATCAGGTTGCCATAAAATGAACAGTTTGTTGACTTCCTCAACTGCCGAAAGTCTGGTTCTGCTTACTAGAATAAGCATTTTTGATTGCGAACAAATGAGAGAAATAATAGCAAGCAAGCAAGGGGAAACAGAGGATGAGATTGTGTTCAGCCGATTGAGGATTTTAGCACTTCACGATTTACCGAGTCTCGAGAGCTTCTACTCTGGAAGTGCTGTGATCAGATTTCCACTTCTGGAAAAATTGATTTTAAGTCGATGCCCTGAGATGCAGAGTTTCTCTCGTGGAATTGTAACCACCCAAAAGCTAAATCAAATAATGGCAGAAATAGTGAATGTAGATTTCTTCTCTGTTTCAGGAACAGAATGGCATTTGGATATGATTGAATATGAATGTGTTACCAGAAAACAGCTTTGGGAGGGTGATATTAACTTGACCATTCGAAAGATTTTAGAGGATAATGCAGCTAATGAAAGACGAGACTCGTCCACCGCATTGGTATGCATCAGTTATCCAAACTTGTTTTGTTTCTACAACTTTCTTCCTTTCATTGAACATTAACATTATATAAATAAAAGTTCTAACGTAAAGTTAGTCTGATATTGAAACTTACAAAAAACTGTATTATTTTCTATCCTAATCATCTTTCCTAATTGTAATCAGAGTCAAATTTTGTGTATCTTGTTTCACCTTTGATTCATTATTGCGTATGACTGATGGTCCAGAATTCCGAAGAAGAGGTTGTTGATCCTTTACCTGGAGGAGATTGAACGTATCCTACAAGTTTACATACTCCTTAAAAAAGATGGTAAGAACGCCTTCCATTCCCTTCGCCTTTTTTTTATTTTTTATTTTTTAATTTACAACAAGAAATTTCAGTCAAACCATTTTCCCCAAAATAGTCATGTTTGACTTCAGATTAGTAGAGACAATAATAACTATTCCTGTTCAATAAGAATTTGAGAACTTGTTATTTTAAGTTTTGTTGTTTAAGGAAGAGTGGTTTTCTACCAGGCAGGTATACTAAATTAGTTTTCATGCAATAACATGTGAGCAGGAACAAGAACCTACTTTAGTTAAAATAATAACGGAGCCTTGATGCGATGCAAACGAAGTTCGATCATCACAGCACGTGATTGCGCCCGAGCTTCAAATCACTCGTTGGAGGTCTCTTCACTTCCTTAGTTCATGAACAAATAATGTTTGCGGAAAAGATTTTTATTTTTACTTGGCTCTTTTCTGTCTTTAAACAAAAGTTGGTTGTGAACTATTTCTGTGGTGATTGGTTCATCAGCTTCTTCGATGCTTCTGGGGTGACATGCAGACAAGTTCGGCCAAGACAGATATTCACATTGTGTAACAAAGTAGACATGCTCAGTTGCTTGTAAGCTTGAGAGATCTGACAGAAACTGAGACTGTACTGATAAACACCTGTTTGGAGAGAAGGAAACTGAGTGGAAATCAGGGTGTAAACATTCTCATTCATAGTGAAACCATTTCCAGAGATCTCCCATGGATGTAGGTCATAAGACCGAACCACGTAATTTGCTTGTGTCTTTTTGTTTGATCATCAATTTCTCTAGCCGGTTATTTAATGTGCTTGTTGAATTCATCTGTGAAGAAGGATAGAGCGATTTTTATAGTTTAGCACTTTCCTTGAGTAACATGACAAAAAAGGAAAGTGGATGGTGCTTGTGCATTCAAATATATTATTCCAATTAGATGAAGTGCATTGCAAAATTTGAGTTTAACGCTAAAAAAGGAAACACGTGTTTTGAAGCAGTCATTTCACCAAATTTCTCAATTATTTTTTCAAGTACTTCATGGACCATAAATACAGTAGTAAGAAAAAATAATTTGATTGTACTCTAACACGATAAGGTAGACGAAAAAGCACCTACGTTGAGTGCAAAGCTTGTGTGAATGAGCCCTCTCGCACTCATTGCCACTAGCCAGAAGACCCTCCAGCAGCAACATTCTGCCCCATCTAACTAGCTCTGACAAAGAAAAGCTGAATCTGAAAGCGCCAAAGGGTCATTAGGCCAAATCCAAACACATGAACCTGTACAACGATTTTTGAAAATATTGCTAATGATAATAGTGGTGGTCACTCAACTGTGCCCCTACCAGTGACCAATGGCGTGAGTTACCATTGGTCAACCATTGAGTAACTCATAAGAAAACTTTAGCCACTAGATAAGTTTAGGTGCGAAAAAAAAAATGGAGTTCTCCTAAAACTCAGGTACCAGATGCACTAAATCATATCAGTATATAGTTCTTCCCAATCTTCAAGATCCGCAGTTGGAGCTCCTCTTTAGACAAAACATTTCGGTTCTCGTTTTCCTTTCCTGGATTGACGTTTTCGCAAAATTCTCTCATTTGACAGAATTTGCACCAAGAATCACGCAGCTTCTTAGATTGGATCCTAACTCGGCTTGCCATTTCAATAAAGAATATTTTCCTGTCAGCGCAACTTATCCTTTACAAGAGGAAAAAATAGAAAAAAACTGATTACATGCAAATAGTTGCTCTTTGCCCCCACAATCAACAACTTCATTGTAAATGAAACGTGTAGAAACCATCCATCATGAGATATCCAAGGCCCTAAAAATTTGGAGCAAGTTCTCAAGTTAAAATAGATACACTTCAAGCGGTTTTTCTCCCTTGTTAAAATCCTTTTCAAATGACTCACACCTCATAAATCCTTTTGGATCAATGGTTGTAGATAAGGATCTAATTGTCCTCTAGAGATTAAATCAACAAACATATCCAGAGTTGACACATCCGCAGAGAAACCCCTGTCCATCATTTCATGAGCAGGCTTCACCGCTCTTGATAGATCGTGATTGAGGACACATCCTCAAATCATTGAATTGTAAGTGCAACTATTTGCGGGGAATACATTCTCTTCCATTTGTCGCTGCAAATTTATGGCTTCATCAATTAGTCCTCTGTCAAGAAGTCCATTGATCATTGTGCCATACACTCTCGCATCAGGTTGTAGACCTTTGGATGATAATTGGAAAAAGAGATCCCTTACAGCTACCAAATTTCCAGCTTTACGCATTCCCCCAATGAGGATATTATAGATCACAATATTGAGTGGTAACTTCTTCTCTTCTGTATTTCGAAATAATTTGATCGCCTCCTGAAGTTGTCCATTTTTGCATAGGCCATCGAGTAAAATACCATACGTTTGAATATTTGGAAGCGGCCCACAATCTTGCATCTTGCAAAGTGGCTCCATGGCAGCCTGAGTTTTCCCTGCTTTACAAAAGCCACCAATGAGAGAGCTGTAAGTAACAAAATTTGGAATTAATCCCTTGGATATCAACTCTTCAAAGAGTGTAAAAGCCTCATTTATCCTCTCATGTTTACAATACCCATTGATAAAAATACTATAACTACGCACATTAGTTTCATAACTGCCAATCATCATATCAAATATTCTCATCGCCTCATCAATTTCCCCTCGCAAACAATAACCATTCATAAGTGAATTATACGTTATCGTATTAGGTTTGACACCTCTCTGAACCATGAGTTTTAGCAGACCCAATGCATCTGCAATCTTCCCCTCTCTGCAAAGCATGTCAACGAAGACGCTGAAAGTGTACACATCAGGGGTGATTTTTGGATCTACCATTTTGTTAAATAACCTTAAAGCCTTTTTCCATTGACCTGACGTGTACGCTGTATGAATTAAAGACTTGTAAGTAAAGACATCCGGAAGGACACCGTTACATGCCATGTCTGAGAAAAGGCTCAAAGCAACAACAAATAGGCCGTCCTTACAGAGACCGTTAATAACCGTGTTATACGAAACAATTTTAGGCTTGAAAAACCTATCCTTTTCCATATTCCTAAACAACTGCACATCTGCAGTAGTGTCGCCCACTTTACAAAACCTATTTAGCAAAGAGTTGTAAGTAACGATATCGGGCTTAGAACCTCCCTTGGTCATTTTGCGAAAGCATTCTCGTGCCTCGTCAACCTTTCCTTCTAACAAAAACCCATTCATTATAGTTTTAAGGGTCACAGTGTCCGGTGCATACCCGGATTTAACGAATTTTCCCAACACACACAAACTGAATCCCATGTGGTTCAGATAACAGAAGCAATTGATCAAAATATTGAGAGTGAGAAAATCAGCATGATTCCTAGAAGACCCATTTGGTTGAAAAGAGAAATGACAACAGACTTATGCTTGGTTTTTGAAATCTGGCCCAACAAGTGATTGAAGTGAACAACGGAAGGCAGATGACGCATTTGGAGCATCCGATGAAACAGAGCTAAAGCCTCCTCTTCTGGGTTTTCGATTTCATGGGAGTTTGTGCCGTGTTTGATTCGAATAACCTCGTATGGAGAGGACTGAGAATGATTGCGAGAGGAAGGAGAAAACATAACTTCAATGCCAAAGGAAAGCCCAGCACCATCTCTAATGAAGAAAAAAGGACTTGCTTTGGGAACAATTTTCTCCAACTACAGCATCCCTCTTCTCTTCTCGGAACTCAAAAATGAAGAATAATGGCGAATTGAGGTTTCATTTTGAAGATTTTGTATTTCTACGTCCGGGTTTCCTCCTCTTAGATCTGAAGGAGAACAGGGTATTGTGAAAGACCTCGGTTGGTTTTTGTTTTTGGTTCTTTGTTCTTTGTTTTTTTCAAATAAAAACGAAAGAAACCGGTGTTTTCCTTCAAATAAGAATATAATCCAACTCTCGCCCTGACTCGACTCCGCAAGTGCAAACTAATGCCTGGTTTGTTTCACCTCTTCCAAAAAAAAAAAATTTATTTTTATTTTTTCCTAGAAACTTAATAAAAATTTTAATTAGTTTTTCAAACGTCAAACACTTCGTCACATTTTATTTTAGGTCCCGTTTTGCATTACTCTACAACATATCATGGGTATTGAATTAGGTATAGTAATTTTCATCTTAACGTATTATCTCGTAGGGTCCGTCCGATATAGAAATATGCATGACTTTTATATTTAAGATATTATACAATATGATTTTTTTATATATATAATTAAGCACATATTATACAATATGTTTTACAACATACATGATTTAGAATATTAAACTTTTAACTTATTTGATGTACAAAATATTAAATATTATGCTTTTATTTTATTTTCAACTTAAAGTCTTGTTTATATATCTTTATTTTATTTTTTATGATTAAAATAGATAATCTGGTAGATAGGATACCCCCAAGTATTCCAAGCGACAGAAAACTCAATTCGTCTCCACTAATTTAAAAAGGTTAATTTGTGAAGTGTTTTTATTCGGGACAAGTTGGAGAAAAGAGAAGACCACCCCACCCAAATGCTATCCACGCCATCGATAAATCTTTTTTTTTTTTTTTTTTTTCCTAATTCTCAAAACTACCACCGGCAGCAGAGTTTGGGAACCGTCATATACATATTTATTAAAATATCCTTTATAATCTATTAATTTTATTTATCTTTATCACAAATAATAAAATTACATTTAACTATCTATTACAAACTCTTTTCTCTTAAAAATAATTTCAAGTTATAAATTATAATTGTAGAACTATTTTTATCCAAAATAATTTCAAATTGTAAATTATAATTTTAGAACTTTTTATTAGTTTAATATCTTTCTTTTAAAAAAATTACTATAATTTTACGGTGTACTTGAAGATGATAGTAATAATATTGTGGTTAAATTGTTTTTATTTTCTAAAGAAAAATATTGAATATAAAATTTAATATTAAAAATAAATACTATAACAATAAATGTGATTATTAAAATATTTATTAGACAAAAATATATTGTCTATTTAGTCATATGTCTGTATAATAATTTTATTCATATATTATCAAATATCTAAAATTTTTCTTTTGATGTTCAAATCAATTTTGAATAGAAAAACATGACTAAACGTTACTTGTGAACACAATAACTTTTAACTCACAACACGTTAAGAGCAAAAACTTCTCACAGCACAACAATCCTAAACCAACAACAAAATTCCATCTAAAGAGAAAAGTTCCAATTAATCATGTAGTATGTGAACTAAGTATCAACATTAAGAGAGCCACCAAAAAAAAAAAAAAAAAGTACCAACATTAAAAGAGAAACATTCAATTTGCATTTTCAATTAATAAGAATCCGAGAAAATACATGGTTTGACAAAAACAATCAAATTCGTAATAAATGTGTACGTTTCTTATTTAAAAAAAAAAAAGAAATAATAAACAATCCAACTACAAAATAAGAATTTCAACCGTATGATATATACACACACAATGATCAAAAGGAAGTCATTTCCATCACGTAAGTCTTCTTCGTCTTGACAATCTCTCTCACGGCCTCCCCCAAAATCTCCCTCTCCTCCTCATCCCCATCAAACCCCATCAAATCACAATCACCACCGTCCAATCCCTTCCCCATCATCCCACGATCAAGGGGCCTGATCACGACAAGTGTCGCTCCCTCCATCACCCACCCACATGTCGGCGACACCAACCTCGGCACGTACCACATTTTCATCCCCAAATCAGGGATCAAACTCCTCTCCAAAGATGACTCCGACGCCACGTCAGCCCACGAGTCACCACCCTCACCGCCACTCACCGAGTTGGCCCTCAACTCAGCGGTTTCCTCTCCCCCAATCACAACCTTCCCTCTCTTATCCCCATCGGAAACGACAACGTTTGAGAGACATGGAAAATCAGAAACGACACGTTTCAACAAGTAATGCCACGCCGACGCGGCGATCAGGCACGAGATCATCCACACGATATGCCGCTTGAGCTCCTCGTCGGGCAAGACATTTTGGTTGTCGTTTTCCTTAACCAGATTGTCGTTTTCCCAAATCTTCTCTCTTTTCACGGAATTCGCTCCGAGAATCACGCAGCTTTTGAGATTCGATCCAAACTCTGCTTTGCATTTCAGCAACGAATCTTTTCCGGTCAACCCAGATTCCGTTTTACAACTGGGAAGCTTCAAGTGCAGAGATTTCAGTTCCTTAAATCCCTTTAGGACGTCGTTTGGAGAGTGGTAAAGAACGTTTTTGTGGCTGTTTCTGGGCTTGATTACGATGATATTGTGGAGCAAACGACAGAGACTCCTGAAGAGCTTGGTGCTGGTGGGTTTGTTCCTCAGAGGAGGGAGGGGGTGGAAAACGGCGTCGGTTTGAGGGATGAGAGAGTAAAACCATTTGGAAACTGTGAGGCAGCGCACAGATTGAAAATGAAACGTGCACTCAATTCAGTAATTAAAGATTTATTTAAAAAAAAATATGCAAACACAGATTGTGGAAGGGTAAAGTAGATTTTGAAAGGACAAATATGAAAAGGAAAATCATTAAAATTTAAAATCCGTTTAAATTTATAAAGAAGTTGTTTTATAGACAAATTCTAAAAGAACTCAAAAATAGTCATATTATGTGTGGTGTGCGCGCGCGCGTGTATATATATATATATATATATATATATTTCCAAGTCCACTAAGAACTTTTACTAACCCCCACTTTCAAAGTGGGGGAAATTTGAGGAATGCCATCCAGCTCTGTATCGAAGTGATTTAGAAGAACTTCGTATCATTTAGGATGCTCCACTTATACAGAAGGTAGCAATTGCATTTTTATTTTCTAAAAAGTCAATAAAAATTATTATTCAAATTTAAAAATTTCAACTCAAACTCATTCACGAACGGGCCCAAAATATTATATGTGATATGTTAGATTAGGTGACATGGAATATTTAACGATAACAAAATGATCCAACGGTCTAGATTGCTTAAGGGCATGTAAGGGCGATGAGGGTATGGAAAAATTTACCTGTTAGCAACCGGATAATTAAAAAAACGTATCTGGTATTTTTTTTAATTAATATTTTAATTTAATGGCTTCTGTGCATTGAAAGAGACGAGAATATATTTCTAAAATTATTACTAATTGCGATGTTCCACAATATTAGATAGTGGCTTAATGAAAACTTATCAAAACAATTACAAAGACACATAATTAATGTAAAAAATTAATTCAGACTTATGCTAAAAAAGATAAAATTTAAATCCACACTACTCAATTTGATCCAGTGTCCAAATATACATAAGATGCTCAACTCAATAGGACAACCTCCCAAAATGACAACTTTCAATTCACCACTTCTTGAACAATACATGTATTATTTATTTATTTATATATTTATTTTTGGTTGAAAAACAACTAATATGACATCTAACTTCCAACTATATGGTAAAAAATATTGTATATATGTAATTAAAAAAAATTACATTTATGTCACCCTAATAAATGAGTTCTTGAACGATGTTTTTTTTTGTTTGTTTGTCTTTTTTTAATTATCACAATCAACCCTGTCGGTGATTGCCATTAGTTCCGAAAACATCTACAAGATTTTTTTTTTTTTTTTTTTAATAAATAGAGAAAGTTTGGGCAAAACATATTAAGTTAACTTTTGAGGGGTACTTTTAAATGATAAAGAAGTTTAAATGTCCAGAAGAATGTCAAGTTGGAAAAGAAATTATTCAAAAAGAGTCATTTGTTTTAATTCCCATAAGCAAAATATTACAACAGGGAAAGAAGTATAAAGCACTTCTACAGGAGGAAAAAAGAAAAAAGTGTCAAGGTGAATAGTTGGTTTCATAAATATTTTGAGTAAATATCGGTAAATAATAAATTTATCATGATTTGTTTTTCTTTCAGAAAAATGTGTTATTCACACTGTTCACCAAAAAAATTTTCTATTTACCTAATCCATTAACTGCTTAATTCAACTATTTTTTAACATTGTTTTTTACAATTTGTTTTTTTTTTCCATAAAATTGTAATTTACTATAATTTCTCTCTTACAATTTACACTTTTTGGCCAATAGATCTATGTAAAAAAAGAGAAAACTATTTAAACAACCTTTTTTTTTTCCATCTATAGCCAACATGACAGAAATCTCTCATTTTTAATCAAAATGGCTCAAATAATTTTAATTAATTTAAGTTTAATTTTGTGTCATGTTAGCTTAGTGTTATTTTTGTTTGTTTTATATTAGTACAATAATCTTTAAATTTGTGTCATTTAAATACTTTCCCATATAAAAATAGATAAAGCTTTTAAATGGTGCTGTTCTTAAACTTGAACTTCAAATAGAATTTGTAGGATACGAACGGCCGGGGGAAAAAAAATTGATGCGCATCACCACTAATAGCACTACGTACACGTTACAAAGTCCTCTGTTTGTTACCGTGCAAGGACTTAAAATTACAATTAAAAAAAAGACAATATTATAATACTGACTGTAAATTACAATTCTGACCAAATCGTAGGCGGACTACTCTCATAAGCACCGAGCTAGAATATGATCACATAATATATATATATATATATATATATATATATATATATATATAAGAGAGAACAAGAAAACTCTTGGACATCTTATGTCTGAGGAAATATCTCATTGATCCAAGAAATATGGCCTATACATAGGAAACATGGTAGACAAAGAAAATAATAACCACAATAAAATAGAGAAATAAATAGGCCAAATAAATAATTGGGTATAAAGTATAAATGGCTTGAATAAATTCCAAAAACCAGCGCTCATAAAAATGAATTTTGTAACCTCCAAAAAAAAAATAATGACGAAAATTCGATTTACAATACAGATTTGAAAAAATTAGGTAAATATATAGTTTCTAAATATTTATTTAAATAAATAACCGATATATATATAATTTTTTTTTTATAAAAGTGACCATTTGAAAAATACATATTAATCTTAGTCAATCACTGATTAATCATGATCAATCAATCACTAGTTATCATTAAAAAAAAAATGTTTGTTTTGCTAACTTTACAAAATTTCAATCATTTATTAAAAGATTTCTTTGGAAAAAGTTATTTACTCACATGTTCCCTTAAAATTTCTAACATGTACTAAATAAATCTAAAACAGGAATATTAATATTTAATATTAACTCTATGGCTAAAATATCTTTGATTAGAAAGTAGAAATCTTTTATTAATTTATATCATTTAGAACAAAGGAAAAAAAAATTAACGAACAAAAAGACAAAAGTATACATAATTAAATTTTGGGAGTGGTGTGCCCTGTTGATGTTTCTTTAAACCTTTCATACATAACGAGCAGTGTGTATATATTGTATATATTGTTTGTTTCCACAACTTTTTTTCTCAATGAAATACTTTAGTTCATGTTATTTCCCTTCATTGAACATTAACATTACGGAAACAAATGTGATTATACATAGTCAGTCCGATAGGCTCTTAAGTTTATTTTATTATTCAAAATACCTAGAAGACAAAAATAATAAATAAATAAAATAAAGCAGAGCAAAAACTAGAAACAGAGAGTTCAAACTTGCAAAAATTTCGATTGTTTTATATCTTAAACATGTTTCATTATAGTAAGTTTAACATTTTACTCCAAAATAGATAGTAAGAACACCTTACATTCCCTTCGCCTTTTTTTTTTTTTTTTTTAGTCATTCCATTTTCCCCAAAGTAGTCATGTTTGACTTCAGATTAGTAGAGACAACAGTAGCCTCTCTTGAAAACATTATTATTAGGCATCTCTTAGTTTACTACCAGAAAGTGAATGGTTTACTACCAGGCAGGTATACTTAGTTTTGATGCAATTACATGCGAGCAGGAACAAGGTCTTACTTTAGTTAGAATGACAACGGAACCCAGCTACAATGGGAACAAAGTTCAATCATCAAAGCACATGATTGCGCCGGAGCTTCACATCACACGTCGGAGGTCTCTTCACTTCCTAAGTTCATGACAACTTAATTTTTGCATAAAAAAGATTTGTATTGCTTTTATACATACTCCGTGGTTATGTCTTTAACATATGAATGTTGTGAACTGTTTCTGTAGTGATTGGTTCATAAGCTTCTTCGATGCTTTCGGTGTGACATGTAGACAAGTTGGTTTAAACAGAGATGTAAAGTTACAAGGTACATGCATTCAAACAGTCTACATCGGCATGTTTTCTTTTATGATTAGTTAGACACAGTAACTACTTTTCTTTCTGATTTGTACGGATCTGAGCTCCTCTTTTCGCTCACGATTTAAGCATGTAGACGCGAGGTATCACTGGAATCGAGTGGCTTGGAAATGAAATTGCTGCAACTTAAGAAAGTCCATTCCGATGATAATGGCTTGGAAATGATGACCAAGACTTTGTCTAAAGAAAAGCTTATTGTTCGTGTAAGAGGTTGCGGGTATAGGGAACCTTCCTCCAAGTGAGCTAGGAGGGGGAGATTGTTGGTTAAGGTCCCTTCCCACGTGGAGGTGATGGGACCCACTCCATTGTGCATGTAAATAACCCAAAAAAAAAAAAAGGACAAGTAATAAGGAAAGAAAATAAGCGTTTAGTAGTCGATTTATGCGCACGGAGACCCAGATGTAAACTGAAGTGAGATAAAGAGAGAAGGAAAAAGAAAATAAGGTTTTGTGGGTGTTTTTTGTGTGAAGATCGTTGGATCCAATCGTTAATCTTCTCAAATTTCCGGAGTATTATAGGCGGCGATCTAGGCTACAACCTTCCATCAATTCCTCTCTTTTATTGCTAGTATTTTGGGGAGACCAACATTTTAATTTTGATTGTTATTTGTTCAAATCCACCTTTTAGGTGAGTGTTGATGATTGCTGACCTTTAGAGTTTTTGTTAGAGAAGAACTTGATTGATATACCTGTTAATTTTATTAGTGGAAGTTTTTATATGGTTTATAGCTCGTGGTTTTTCTCTTCACATTAGAGGATTTTCCTGTGATGTCCTAGAAATTCATAAACTCGATTCACGAACTATTATTATGGATTTTCTTTATCAATACACTTCTAATGAATTATTTTGATGAATACCTAATTTTAAGATCATGAATGATTATATATATATCATGTGATCATGTCGATAATTTAACAATGTTGAGTTTCTCTATTTAAATAAGAAAATATATAAATAATGTTGCTTTCATTTGCTTTTTCAATTGACATTTTGTAAAAATATTGTGTGCAAAAATTCATTATATATATAATGAATGAATAATCATAATTTTGTAAATTAAAGAAGTAAATTTTATGTCATACCGAGATTTATTTATTAATTTAAATTTAATAATCCTACTATCATCTCAAGAAAGAAAGTTAAAAAAAAAAAAAAAAAAAAAGACTTGGGGGGAGTGCTCGTGCACCGCCCCCACCCAGTGGGTAATTACCCACTGGACAAGGTAGTGGGCTTAAGCCCACTGCAGGAAAAAAAAAAAAAAAAAAGGTTAAGGGAAGGGGTGTCGTGCACCCCTGCCCTTGCTCACTGGGCAATAGCCCACTGAACAATGCAAGAAGACAGTAAACTGCCTACCTGTTGCAAGTAAATGGGCATAGAAAAAAAATTTTAAATTTTTTTTCTTTTTTCTTCAGAAAATAGGTTGAACAAGAGATGAGGTTTTTGAGAATCCAAAATCCAACCCCCTAAACAAGCAAAACAAAGATAACAAGATAAGAAAGAAAAGTTGATTACAATGTAAGATGATGGACTACTTGAATGATTACTCACTAAAACCACTTTGAAATACGTGAAATGTAATATTCGAATTTTTTTTCCATGAACAATTTCCTTTTAAGGAATTTATTTTCACTTATCGAAAATATTTGTGAAAAAGCTCGATTAGGGGCTTTTGAGAAGTTTTGTGAATTTTAATAGGTCGAGAAGACTCAAAATTTATTTCTAAGCTCGAAAACGGACCTTTCAAGTCGAAAGGACTGAAACGGTGCAAAATTTTATGAAAGTCAACTTTAACCGAAAAAGTCAAAGTTTGACCGGTAAAAAGTCAAAGGGTTGACTTTTTGAGATTTTTCAAGTTCAGTGTGGAACGAGTTCCGAGAATGATGTTGTGTGAATTAGATAGCAAGAATAAGCCTTAAAACGTCCCTAGAAAATCAAGCACACCGAGTTAAAGTTTAAGGGCAAAAAGGGTTCGGAAAAATTTGAGAGAAATATTTTTCGATCCGAAATTCACACAGATAAATTTTGTACTTCGGTATGAGATAAAAATATTGTGTTTTGAGGAATCACAATATTAAAATTATCTGTGTAGTACAAAGGAAAGAAAAATGAGCTTTAGAGATCAAATTGGCCAAACAAAGCCTAGACAAGGAATGACATGTGCCCATGCCTAAGATGTCACCCTCCACTAGCCTAAAGCTAGCTCATGAGGAGTCTTATCCTCCCCCAAAAATCCGACTGCAGCAAGGAAAGAAAAGGTATGGGAAAAAGGCTTAAATCAAGGCAAGTAATCAACCACTCCATTTCACATCAAAACCCTTCCTATTCCCTATGCTCTTTAGTGCAAATTTTCAGCCAACTCTAGCCCTTTTTCTCTTGAGAGTTCAGCAGCAAGGAGAGGGAGAGAAGGGAGGAGAGATCAAAGAAAAATTTCTTGGGGTTTTGAGCTTTGGGAGTTCGGTTTTGCTAGTGTGAGAGCAAGGAAAAAGTGAGAAAATTTTAGTGGGTTTTTAGGGTTTGTGGCCGACCAGGAGAAGGAGGAGAAAAAGGTGAGTGAATCTTGAAATTTCTTTTGGGGTTTTTTTTCTTGGAGTCTTCAGCTTGGAGATGCAAGAAAGTGCCAACAAAAATTTTCTTGGATCCCCATTTTTCTAGGTGTGGCCGTGGGACTAGGGTGAGCAAGGAAGGAAGGAAAATTTTTGCAACCAAACTAGCTTTGGTTCTAGGTAATTTCTCAAACCCTAAACCTCTAATTTTAAGCTTAATTCCAAGTTTAATTTGAGGTTCGATTGGGTTGTAAGGACGTAAGTCCAACTTCATTTTTATGCCCTAAATTTCGGTGTATGCTTGATTTGTTAGAACTAGGGTTAAATGGCTTTAAATCTTGCTTGATTGTGTTGATTTTTTTTTGAATGATTTTCATGCTAGAAAACTTAGGTGTATGTTCCCCCTTTAGTGGCCGAAAATCTGCCCTTTGGCAGCCTTGGATGCATGCTAGTTTAGGGCTAAAAATGGTGATGTTGTTTGTGATGGAATGCAATGCTAGAACCAAGCAACCCTAGGGTTTTGTTTTTAAAATTTGTGGGTTGCATGGACTGTATGGGTCAGATTTTGGGCTTAATGGGACATTAGAAATCATTATGTGTTTGAATCGTAAGCTCCCAAAGTGGTCGGTTAAGATAGATGTGCGAAATAGGACGTAAAACGAAAGTTAAACTCAAAACTGCCAAATTCGGTTTTGAATCTGACCGGTTTTGGAAAAGTGAAATTTTAAGGCCTTTAGAGGCCGAAAAGGTTAAAACACGAAACACGAAAGTTTCTCAGAACAACTTTTCCTAGAGGACAGCGTGAACGGAATATCAAAATAAGGCTCCAAAGGCCTTCGTTTTCAGCAAAACCTGTGGCTGACCCCTGGGACTAGTTTTCACTCAGTTTTTCAGGATCAATCATTTTCAAAAAAAAAAACTGGTACCGATACAGGCAGAATTAAATTTTTCACAAAACATGAAAGTTTTAGCATTTTTTGAGAGCTACAACTTTTGTGAAGAAAAGTTTTTCAAATTCCTAACGAATTTTTAAACTGAGTATGTTTTGTGAGAGGTGCTCAGGGAATCCGAAAATTTCCTACACCTAAACTCTACAAAGTGTTTTCAAAAAATTTTTAAAGTGTTATAAACCATTATTTTAGCTGCGAAAATTGTTCCAAAGGCAGTTTTCGACCTCAAATGACATTTACAAAGAATTATTTCAAAGATCGGGACTTGATGAAATGTTTTATGGATTTTTAAGTTAAAATCTTTTAAAGGCACAAAAAGTAAGAAAATAAAGTTTAAGATAAGAAATTGAGTTTTAAATAAGAAGATGGATTTTTTCAAGATAAAAATAGTAATCAAGCCGATTACGGGCCGTAGCCGGGAGTAGGACCCGAGTTACCGGGCTTAGGCCCAAAAGGCCCAGAATTAACGAGGGTTGACCAGTAGTTGACCAATTGTTAACTTTGGTTGACCCCACAAGTGAATAGAAGTAACCTTACGGGTTATCCAACGTAACCCTAAGGACTACCGCATATTTGTAATGGGCCAAGAAAAGTGGGTCAAGGCCATTGACCCAATAAACTATAATGAGAGGTTATAGCCCAAAGTTTTAAAGAAAGCCCAGTAGTAAATCAAGATCTAACATAGAGGTTATTCAACGTAACCTCTCAAGGGGATAATCCAGTTCAAATTATTCCTAAGCAATAAAATGTCAAATTGGACAAGTCAGTTATCTGACGGGAACATACAACTAGGTTTAGTAGGTATGTTGGTTAAGGCACCAACATTCTACACTAGAAGCAGAATCTCACCTATGTCCTTTCTCAAGCAGGAGAGGACTTGTAGCTGTGCTCCCCGTATAGGACAGCATCGGTGAGGAAATAGTAGGAAAAGAGGTAAGTACAATCCGCCTACAGCATAGGCTTTAGTTGATGCTTACCTAAGTAAAGTTAGATACATGCTAAGGGTGTATGTTATGAAATGCTATGTATGCTATGTGATGATGTGCTTATGCTAATTGCCATGCTATGAGTATTAGTATGCCCTGTGAAATGTTGATTTATAAAAAGTATGATTTAAGCATGATTTAGATGTTCAGCATGAGTTAGGATTATATGACATCACGAATGCATGTTCACTAATTCCTACAAGATAAATAAACTCAAGATTGAGTTAAGAAAAGATAAGAAGGCGAGCGAGTTTGCCAATGTAGTACCACCCGTCCGAGGTCGGGTAGAACTATGGTTTGAGTTGGACAGGGCTGGCCGCCCCAACCACTTCATAATTGCGCGCCGGGTACGAACACCAAAGGTAAGGGCCCTAAAAGAAAGATAAGTAAAGAAAGTAAAGATGAGCCTAACTGGACCATGCATGTGTAGGCATTGTTAGGTTATGCAATTATGAATGATGTTATGAGATGATGGATGATTATGTGATTATGTATGTTAAGATAGAAATGTATATGCATGGATGTATGTAAGTTGCAGACAAGACAGTTGTACTTGCTGAGCGAAAGCTCACTGTCTTACGTTTATGCTGTAGGTAAGCAGCCTATCAGCAATGCGTGATGCAAGGTGGCGAGGCGTGGCGAGGCAAGCTGTGAAATCGTGGGACTTTATGCCGCTACGCGTTTTGACCTTTTTGAGTTTTTATAATTATGTAATTATGTTTTATTCAGACACCTTTTCTAAGGAACACGTTTTAATTCATGTATAAAAAAAAATTTCCGCTGTGTTTTGACCTAGTTTATAAGTAAGTAAGTATATAAGCAGTAGTGTAACGGCCTGTGCAAGGCGGGTCGTTACATGAAAAACCACCAAAATAATCTCCAACTTGTCCTCTTCAACTGAGCACATTTTTGGAGAGATTAAAATACAAAAATTTCAACTTTTTTAACCCACAATAAAACTTGGTTATAAAATGGTTTTAAGGTAAACCAAAAACCATTTTTTTCTCTTTTATAAAAACCATACAAGCAAAGAAAAGTTTCTTCTCTTCCTCCCTTCATTGTGGACAAAATTTGTAGTTAAGGGAAGCCAAAAATATACTTTATCTCCTTCCACCCATTCCTAAGATCATTTTTCTTATAAAGAGGAAGAGTTATTCCAAGTGTCTTTCAAGGTAAAAACCTATATTTTTGCACTTGTTTCCTAGAAGGAAAAAATGTTTTAAAAATGTTTTTAAAGTGATGTTTTATTTCTGTTCTAGCCCCCTACCTCAAGGATCCAAGAGTGGTTCAAAGCCTTCAAGAGAAGCTAAAAACCCATTACTTTTATAAGAGGTAAATGATTTATACACTAGTGGTTTACTAAGTTATTAATAACTTTTCTTTCAAAATGTGTTTTTACAAATAGGAAAATCTTGGTATAGTAAATGGTTAAAATGTGGTTTTGCTATCTAGTGAGATAATATATGTGTTGGCTATGATTTAAGGTGGCTAGAAAACATGATTTGTCTATGAAATATGAAGAAAAGTATTTTTATGTAATTTTTATGGTTATATGACATGAAATGAGTATTGATGTATGAGAAGAAGAGATTATGGCTTGTTGATATATTATTTCCTCTGTTTAATGGAAGCACAAATGATGAGGAAAATACTTTGATATCACAAATAGGCTAGAATAAAAATTAATAACCATAAAGTATCAAAAATAATATTTTTGACATAAATGTTAATAAATTGGAAAATGGTACTTTGAGTGGGATTTTCATAATCATGTAGAAGGACAGAATATTACTCTTGACATAAGCCATAAGAAGAGCTCAAGTTTGTTTAGAAACAAAAATGTCAAAAATGACGATTTTGCCCTCAAGGGGTAAAGTCGTAATTTCACTAGCCTAAAGACTTTATTTGAATCCAAAACTTTGTAGTCTTGACTAAAGCTTTAAATAGACCTTGTGTCAAATTTTGGTGACAAATAGATAAGAAATGACCAGAACGCCATTTTGGGGTCAAAACTTAAATATAGAAAAAATTTATGGTAAAAAAATGTAAATAATAAAAACTTGTTAAAAATGAGTCTTGATCCTGTGAGAACACTTTATAAGGACATCAAGTATAAAAAACAACGTGAACCAAAGGGTATTGGGAACTAATTGGTGCTAAATAAGGACTAAAATGTAAAAATAAATAAATAACATGTCAAATTATAAAATCTGCTTAGACTATAATTAGACAACATCTTTGTCACCCTTAAAGCAATATATTAAGCTAAATAAATATAGAAATAATATGGTTTATGTTATAGTTAAATGTACGACCTTAAATGACATATAGGGGCTTAAATGTAATACTTTTATTTGATTATGTTTAGAAATGTAATAAGTTACAAAAGCCATTACGAGAGATTATGGGTACTATAAACATTATTCTAAGGCCAGGATAAGCTTTTAAAAGCCATTCAATAAGTCTAGATTAAAAAGGGTATGTCTAATGGCAAAATTATAATTTTGTCAAACTAAGGGGTAAATTGGTAAATTTGTACCTGATGAATTGGTGGCAAGAAATGAACATGCCACTAGACTTGTTGAGATGCCATGTAATTATTGATTAAAACTTGATAAAGACAACACAGTGTAATGAGCCTTAACAGGTTTAAAACAATAATAAGACCTAATTACAAGTAAATGAGTTGTAATAGACCCAATAAACCATCAACCTACAAAGATGACCCAATATGAAATTAGAAGACTATGGTTATCCATGATAAACTAATAGACCCAAATATGAATAAAGGGAAATTAAGTAAAATAATGGATGAGAAATTAAATATTAAATAATTAACTCACCAATGGGTTAATAATTAATTAATTTAATCTTTAAAATTGATTAATTATTAATTAAGAAATTAATTTATGATAATCATGTAATTAATATTTAAGGATGTTATTCTTAAATAAAAAAAACTTAGAAACAAATTAATAATTAAATTGAAATTAATTATTAATTAAGAGAATATATCTCCATAATCGAAAATGATTCAAAAACCTTACTCTAACTGTTGGATGTCAATTTAAAATTAGGACATCGCATCGACTTGAGGGTAGAGCTGGAAACAGTCAACGCTAATACATAGTTACGCGATTTTCTGTAAGTACAAACCTCACCTACAGTATTAAACAAAATATTTTTTGTTATTGATGTTCTACGTTTTTTATAGTTTGCCTTAATGAAGTGATGAGTCTATGAGCCATATGTATTGCGTTAATTAAGTATTTAACGTTCATAATTTCTCTTGCACAGATATGATCAACATGCCTCATAGATATGTATGCAGTAACGATAGATGAATAGTGACATGTAAATCTATATATTGTCACAAATAATAAGACTGAGGCTAATAAAAAATAGGATTAAGTGTCGTATTAACCTCCACTTAGTGAGAGGATATGATAAGAATGATAGTTATAAGATATGACTTTGGAGATTATTGGAGAGTCGCTTCCCTAACTCCTTATTGGTTGCACGCATATGGGTACGATATATGGACCCTTATGTAGACAATATATGTATATAATAAAGCATAATAGAACACACATATATCACATGTATTTTTAAACATTCATGATTTTACATGTGATGATATGATTTTATGAGAATGATTTGTGAGATATTGTTTGTACTTGCTGAGCGAAAGCTCATTTGTGTGTGTTCGTGCTGTAGGTAATGTGGGTAAGCAGCTCACTACATAGATGTTTTATGGACTGGCAAAGCTGCGTGAAGGCGATGAAGGACAGAAGTGGGATACTACCATGAATTAACTTTCCACATTTAAATTTTTTAAAAATTATTTTGTATCGACTATATTTATAAGTATGTTCCAATGTTTTGGTACTACTAAACTAGTATGAATATTTTACGAGAAAAAGACTTTAGACTCTTTTCTTTTAATTTACATGAAGTTATAACTTTTTAAAATATTATCTAAATACGAATTTGAATAGGATATTTATTAGTTAGAGATTTTCAATTTCCTCAGTTAAAAATTTTAATAATTCTAACTTTTGTAGTACGAATATGATTTAAAAGAAAATTCTATATTTTTTTTAACCCAACATAAATAAGTGTTAAGACTAAATTAAATAAGAATAAGTAAGCTAGTTAATGATTCGAAAAGTCGGATCGTTACATTTCCACGTAAACTTTTGGTGTCTTGATTTCATTGATTGCTTTTATTTATTTTGTGTTTGCTTTACTTGATATTGACTTGGTTTGCATGCCCTTTGATTACACAGAGGGGAAATGATTCTTACATATTCTGTTTAATTTTTTTAAAATCAGAAATAATAATGAGATTATTGGTTTTTTTCTCAACAAAAAGTTCTCCTTCATAGTGAGGCTTTTTTTTTTTTTTTTTTTTTTTTTTTTTTTTTTTTTTTAACGAAGACCGTTTCCCTTGTGTCCCTGTCGTTTATCATTAATTAATTTCTCTAGCTCATCGTTTAATTTTCTTGTTGATTTCATTTGTGTGACAGCATTCTTATTTCAGTTATTCATATAACTCATGAGCTAGTAGATTTCTAATTAAGTGAATGATTGTCTGATGCAAATATAATAATTGTGCGTATATTTGCTTGAAGTATATGGGTGTGTTTATAAGGCAACTCATGAAAGTTTTAACCATTAAGCATGTCAGCTGTGTGACGCTAATTAACGAAATTATTTTATGGCTCATTTCTAGCCAGAAAAAGCTGAAAATTAATGCATGTTTGACAGAGCTTTTTAAAAGTTGTTTTTAGTTTTTTAAGTTAAAAATTAACTTCTGAAAGTGTTTAGATAATTTGTGATAAGAACTTTCTATCAAAAAAAAAAAAAAAAAAAACTATAGCTTATAGTAAAAGCTCTTTTATATAGACTTTAGAACTTGTAATTAAGTTTAAGTGAGACAATACAAACATCATTTTACTATTTTTATTATTTATTAGAAACTTAAAAATCATT
This sequence comes from Ficus microcarpa, assembly GCA_025413485.1. NCBI lineage: Eukaryota > Viridiplantae > Streptophyta > Magnoliopsida > Rosales > Moraceae > Ficus > Ficus microcarpa. The sequence continues at coordinate 14,193,224 of CM046377.1, read as the reverse complement.
TTGACCTCGTATATATGTTTTTTTCTTACAAACCTTATTGAGAAGTTACAGCTTTTGTTTTTCATCTTCTATTGATTAAAAACGAAAACAAAAACTCTACCAAATGAGCATTTAGACTTCTTTCTAACTCCTATTTACTGTAAGAAAAAATGAAATGGCTTCGACAGGATACCTACCTAATTACTCAATCCATTGAAGCAAGAGGCTATAGAACTAAACAACCAGTTGTCATATACATTAAAGAGGGAGTCTTGAAATAGAAGTTTATAGGCGCATTAGGTCATTTCTTAGTGCTTTTGTTCCGCAGAGTCAAAAAATAAATAGAAAAAAAAAAAGAGAGAGAGAGGAAAGAGTCGTTTTTATAGTTCCAACACTTTCCTTGAGTAATAACAATAAAATGGATTAATCGCATCAATCTAACACGTTTCATTTATTAAACAATTTGAAAATCTCAATACAAACACGTTCTGTTTCTTATTCGTGTCAATTAAAGTAATAATTTGATACAATATTACTGGCGTTTTTAACACAATTAATGTGATACTTTTTAACAAATTTTTTTGCTCAAATTTATCTTTTCCTTTAAGAAAAACAAGTGAGCATTACTTACAAATTTTAAATTCCATATCATTTATGCTGAATTAATGAATATGGATTTTGTATATTATATAATGTGTAATTAGTTAGGTTAGCATATAGCTTTTTAGTTCTCTTTCTTCTTTTTGAAGTCATAGAAATTCAATCCCTAGGCTCTTCTTAATTCTTGTCTATTACAAAGAAGCCTGCTTCGGACGATCCTCTTCTCTCTCTTTCGTTCTTCATCAATTTATGTTGATGTCTTGTGACAGAATATGCATGCCAATTCCGTCACTAGAGAATCCCGAAAACGTCAAGCAAGGCAAGGCCTTCCAAAATATAGAAGCCGTTCTTCGACGCTTTCAGAAATTTGAAAGATCTGAAAGCATCCGAATGAATGCCATGGAATGATAAATATGTAGCTTCCTCAACTGCTAAAAGCCTGGTTCAGTTTACAAGAGTAAGCATTGTGAACTGCAAACGAATGAGAGAAATAATAGCGAGCAAGGAAGGTGAAACGGAGGATGAGATTGTGTTGAGCCGATTGAGGATTTTAGCACTTCATGATTTACCGAGTCTCGAGAGCTTCTACTCTGGAAATACTGCGATCAGATTCCCACTTTTGAAAAAATTGATTTTGAGTCCATGCCCTGAGATGCAGAGTTTCTCTCGTGGAATTATAACCACCCAGAAGCTAACCAAAATAAAATAGTGAATGTAGATATCTTCAATAAAGTTGGAACAGAAAGCCATTTGGATAGCATTGAATACGAATGTGTTCCCAGAAAACAGGTTTAGGAGGGTGATATTAATTCAACCGTTCAAAAGATTTTAGAGGATAATTCAGTTAATGCAAGACGAGACTCCTCCACCGAACTGATATGCATCAGTTCCCTCAACTTTCTTCTGAATGAACTAGTTTTAACAGAAAGTCTCATATTGAAACTTACAAAAACCTATTTAATTTTCTATCTTAAACATCCTTCATAATTGTAATTGGAGTCATATTTTGCATATCTTGTCTCACCTCTGATTCATTATTGTGTGTAACAGATGGTCCAGAATTCCAGAGAAGACGTCCTTGATCCCTTGCCTGGAGGAGATTGAACGTATTCTACAAGTTTACTTATTCCTTAAAAAATATGTTTGACTTCAGATTAGTGGAGACAATAATAATTATTCTTGTTCAATAAGAATTAGAGAATTTGTTATTTTAAGTTTTGTTCACTAAGGAAGAGTTGCATCAGGTTGGCGTTTTCTAAAATCACTAGAAAGTGATCGGTTTACTACCAGGCGGGTATACTAAATTAGTTTTGATGAAATAACACACGAGCAGGAGCAACCTCCTACTTCAGTTAGATTGACAACGGAGCCCAGCTACGATTCACACAAAGTTCAATCATTAAAGCACATGATTGCGCCAGAGCTTGACATCACTCGTCTGAGGCGTCTCTTCACTTACTTTGTTCATTAAATACTTTTTTTGCAAAAAAAAGATTTTTATTGCTTTTTATATATGCTCTATTCTGTCTTTAACACATGTTTGTGGTGAACTGTTTCTGTAGTGATTTTTTCATAAGCTTCTTCGATGCTTGCAGTTGTGACATGCGGACAAGTTGGTCTAAAATAGAGATATGTAAAGTTACAAGGTACAAGCATTCAAATGCTGAGTTGAATGTAAGCTTGAGAATTCTGATGGACAGTGAGACTTATATTGATAAATGCCTGTTTGGAGAGAAAGGAAACAGAGTGGAAATTAGGGTGTAAACATTCTCATTCATAGTGAAACCATTTCCAGAGATCGCCCGTTGATGTAGGTCATAAGGCCGAACCACATAATTCGCTTGTGTATTTTTGTTTGATCATTACTTTCTCTAGCTATTTGTTTAATTTGCTCCCTGAATTCATCTGTGAAGAAGGATAGAGCGGTTTTTATAGTTTTAGCACTTTCCTCGAGTAACACCACAAAAAAGGGAGTGGATGGTGCTTGTACATTCAAATACAGTATTCTAATTAGACGAGGTGCACTGCAATATGAGTTTGATACTGCAAAAAGAAACACATGTTTTGAAGCAGTCAATTCACCAAATTTCTCAAGAAGTTTCAAGTACTTCATGGACCATAATTATACTAGCAACAAAAAATAATTCAATAGTACTCCAACATCGATAAGGTAGACGAACAAGCGCTTACGTCTAGTATAGAGCTTGTGTGAGCCTCCTCGCACTCGTAGCCGGCAGTGACGGGACCCTCCAGAGGCAACATTCTGCCCCAATCTAACTAGCTCTGATAAAGAAAAGCTGAATTTGGAAGCACGGTCATTAGGCCAAATCAGGGCACATAAACCTGTGCGACGATTTTTGAAAAAAATATTAATAATGATAATAGTGGTTGTCCCTCACCTGTGTCCCTACCAGTGACCATTGGTCAACCACTGAGTAACTAACAAGGATACTTTGGTCACGCAACTTCTTGGATTGGATCACAACTCTGGTTTCCATTTCAATAACGAATATTTTCCTGTCAGCCCAACTTCTCCTTTACAAGAGTAAAAAAATAGAAAACAGATTACATGCAAATAGTTGGTCGTTTCTGCCCCCACAATCAACAACTTCTTTGTAAATGAAACTTGTAGAAACTACACACTATAAGATATCCAAGGCCCTAAAATTTGGAGCAAGTTTTCGAGTTAAAATAGATACATTTATTTAGGGTAAGAAAAATCTGTCAGACATCTATGAAAATTGCAAGGAAATCAATTAGATAGTAATGCCCCCACCCCCCCCCCCCCCTCTTTTTTTTCCCACGTAAACTTCTCCTTTCAAATTTTTTTTTCTCTTCCCTTCTTTTCTGATTACATAGTTTCCTTTTTTTTTTTTTTTCCCAACGATTTGCACCTTTTTTTTTTTAATTGCTTAGCTTCCGTTCATTTTTTCTTTCTTATGTGATTACTTCCTACAATAGCTATTACAAACTCTATATATATCGTTGCAATTATAAACTATATATAAATATATATCATGTATCAAAAATACAAAGGTAAATATATTCATAATATATAACTAATATATTTAATATATACCTATAATTTTATAGTCATCACATAAATTTCTCAAACCATCATATAAAATTCTTCAATTTGATATAAACTTTGTTTTAACATCTCGAATCCTCATCGCGTTCACCTGTGGAAAAGAACTCAATCATAACGTGAGAATGAACTATATAAAATATTATCACATTATCCGCGTTAATTCTAACATTAATTTTATAATGTTATTGTTAATTGAATTTTTGGAGTGCTACAACTAAATTTTCATATAAATATGCATGTGGTCTGCCAAGCTTAGGATTGTTAAAATATCTGCAAACCAACGGCAACCAAGTGCATTGACCGAAACCGTCAGAATGCGGTGGCCGATGCTGATAGGTCGGTGAATTGAACCGCGTAGCCCCAATCAGTCAGTGAACAGCTTCTCTATCTTCCTTTGGTCGGTGACTGAAAAACTGACATCCCTTTCCTATGTTCTTCTAGCACTTGTGCCGCCTGAGTTTGCATTCATGGACTGTGATGTTTCAATTTTCACTTCACAGAGCTACAGAAGATGAATGCTTCATTTAGTTCGCCAGTTGGAAATAAAAATTTTTAAATTAGAATTGATTGATTTTTTAAAAATTAGTTATAATTTTTATTAAATATTTTTAAAAAGATAAAAATTAATATAAAAAAATATAGTTTAATTGAAATTTAGTTGAAATACTGAAAGAAGCATAAGTGTTTTTTTAACCAAACAAGCCTATTGATCCAAAGGCTTCATAACCCATAAACCCTGTGGCCCAAATCCTTTAATACCCATACAACTTTTTTTCAACTCCTGATACAAGTGAAACGTTGTCGTTTCACTAAAGGAGAGTTTTTTTTTTTTTTTTTCCTGCTCGTCATCAGGGAGAAACAGCCACCCATCTTCCATGGAAACAGGCCATTCTTCGCCGGCGAGAATCTCTTCGCTGATGCCATGGAAACCGACATTCACCGAGTGAAATCAACCGAAAAAAATTGGTCGGTGATTGACCGGTTCCCTATTTTGTCGGGTGGTGTTCAGTTCCCATTTTGTGGAAACCAACGGGGTCGGTCAGTGACCGAACCGGCGAAAATCGTCAATAACCGACCGATGAACACCCCTAGCTGAGCTGTAGAACCTCCCCTTCCTTCATCAGATAAAGTTTGTCCCGTTCCGTTTCTTTGGCGGGCCGGTCCAACCCGACCCAACCCATATTTCCCCTTCAACCCCCCCATAAGCTGGGCAGATAATAGACCCCCTACAAGTTGACATAACAATTTAATTCTTGCTGGCTTTAGAGACAAAAATAGAAGTTTTGGGTCGAAATGAGAGTTTAGCGTAATTTAGGGACTATCTAAGTAATAAATATTTGAATTTTTGGTACTTTTGCTCCTGAAACAATAACATAATAGATTAATCTTTATAATAGTCTTCCTCGCATGAAGAATGTTTTGTCTAGTGTCTACATTACAACCGGTCTTCTGGTCTTCCTCGTGCGAAGAACGCCGTCCGTTTCTATAACCAATCTTCCTTGTGTGTACAACTTTACCGTATATCTTCTCTTTGTTCCAATCAGCAAAATATCAACACGAAGATGCTCGCATGCGTCGCCATCCTGTTAGATATATATATATATATATATATATGAAATTATTTTGGGAGATTTTTTACCGTACGTTTTAATTGAGAACTTAAGGATTTTTTGAAGGTCGGATTTACAATTGCTAATTTAACCACTGTTGGTAAAAGGAGAGATTAGGTGGATGGACAAATTTTTCACACTTATTTAATAAAAAAAAAAAGGGATGAACTTTTTTTTTTTTTTTTTAAAGAAAAAATGACTGATGATCATTAAAAAATTGATCGACTTATGATAAAACATTGGATAAATTATACTTTTTTTTCCTGAACTTTAGGTATTATCACAAAATGCTTCATGAACTTCAATTTATAATATTTTCCCCCTTAAACTTTATAAAAGTTTGTAAATTTTCCCTCTCAATTAAATTTTTTTACTAAAAAATACATATAACACTCGTTAGAAGTATGAGTTAGGGATATTGAATGAGAAACGCTTATAATTCAGTTTAAAGAGTAAATACTGAGAGCTGATTATCATTTTTTTTTTCCATACTTCTTCTTATAGATAATTTTGTAATTTCACACATAATAAGGTAATGAGTGTCTAAAGTGCTGTTAGTTTGTGTCATTTTATAATTTTATACTTAATACCCCTAACTCATGCTTCTAACAAGTGTGATTTGTATTTTTTTTTCTTTAGAAATTTAATTGAGACGGAAAATTTGCAAACTTTTTTAAAGTTTAGGGAGAAAAAATATTACAAATTGAAGTTCATGGGGCATTTTGTGACAAGACATAAAGTTTAGAGAGAAAAAGTATAATTTTTCTTAAAATATATTAATATCGGTCAATTAAGTGGTTAGTTACTAATTAGTCATTTTTAAGAAAACAATCATTTTCGTAATTTAATGAAACTTGAAATGTTTATTAAAACAAATAAAAAAGCTTAAAATTGTTATTGTTAACAATGTTATTTTTGCACATATCCCCTAATAACGGGGCATCTCGCAATAACTTCGCAAGTTAAGGGGGTAAAATGTCAAAATTTAACATTTAGAAAGACAAGTTGTCAAAACTAAAAATTCTGAGTATAAAAGGTCTAAACACTGTAGTATTTCGAAAACAATTTATGCTGCCACGATGATAATAATAATAGTAGTAGAAAAGAAGGGGTTTTTAGTGCAAATAAAAGTGAAGAAATGCACTTACTAAGTATTAACTAATCCTTCCAAATCCCACACCAGTGAGATTTTCAAAATGTTTAAGCAAACATGTGGGGAATTTTTGTATTCTAAAATATGAAGCAAAAAGTTGCATTTTCATAAAACAAAAGGAGTGACTTTCGAATTATCTTTAAATTGGGAGAAACATGGACACAAATTTTTTTTTTTTCTTCTTTATCTGTTTTCTTTATTCGTTGACTAGTAGTTGCTGGCTGACTCTTGTCTTCAACTATTTTGCTTTGCATATATTTTCTCTGGCGTAAAATCAGTATCTAAAAAACAGATCTGCAAAACTTGATCTAAACTCTACACAAAAAGCAAGCAGCAGCGTTCCTTCGTTTCCTGATCATTTGATTTTCAGTCCCTTCTCTTTCATTTTATTTGTGTGAAAGCCCTTTCGTTGCTTCATCCCAGCCACAGCCAAGCAAAAACCCAAAAAACCAAAAAAAAAAAAAAAAAAAGTCATATTTCCCTTTTTCTTCTTCTCCATTAAATTTCACAAAAATCAGAAATTGAGGGGGAAAAAACGCCTCTACTTATTGCGTCTGCATCAAGTTTGCAACATACTTGGTCTGCGATCTTGATCATCAAGCTCATACGTCTGTTTGTTGTCCGATATATTTACATATCAGGTACGACTTTTTTAATATCATAAGTTATCCTCTAAACTATTGTTTTTATCGAATGTGATTCTAACAAATAATTATTTCGATTTGTCAATTTAAATAATTTTCATAAATATATCCATATATATCTTTTTTTTTTTTTGTTTTTTTTTTTGGATTTGGATAAATTAACATTTGTATTATTTGTCTCTATTGTACTCATTTTTTTCGAATGTATCCCAAAGTATATGTTTTTTTTTCTTGTAGTCTTTAAAAATAATTTTATATAAAAACAAGATCCTCGGAAATTATTTTATTGGAAATTATTTTCTTATTACTCAATAAAATAATTTTCTCAAATGTTTCCCAATTAAATTTTTTAACGGCCATATCAATTATTATGTTTTGTATGTACTTACGAATTAATTTTCTACCTGGTTTTTACCGATGAAATTACAAGGGCAACATTTGTACCCTCCAAGAAGTATCTAATTTACCCCGTTGTTAATGCCTTTGTTTTTTCCTAAAATGTGATCAACATATATATCCTAAAAATACTAAAAGAGTGGGTCATGAAATGTTCTACTCATTCTAGATCGTTCAAAATAGTACCCATAAGTTTAATTAAATACTTTATTATATGTAATGTATCATATTTTATTATTAAAACTTCTCACTAAAAAGAGTCTATTTTATAAAAGGTTTTTAATTATTCACAATCTATTCATTTTTTGATTGTAACTGTTCAAGGCATCTCTATTTTATGAAATGTTTTATCACGTATAATCTATTTAACGTAAATTAAAATGCTCTGATATATGCATCATATCATGTTTTATTATTGCTTCTTACTAAAATGTGTCTATTTTATGAAAGGTTTTAATTATTCACAATATATTCATCTTTTGGTTCCAACTATTCAAGGCAACTCTATTTTATGAAAGGTTTTAATTATTTACAGTCTATTCATCTTTCGATTGCAACTATTCAAGGCAACTCTAATTTACGAAAGGTTTTAATAATTCACAATCTAATTATCTTTTGGTTGCAACTATTTAAGGCAACTCTTTAATATTAAGGCAACTCTAATTTACGAAAGGTTTTAATAATTCACAATCTAATTATCTTTTCGTTGCAACTATTTAAGGCAACTCTTTAATATTAATATTATACAACACTTATAAGTGTGTTTGTGTGTTGTTTAGCTTTGAATCATTCAATACAACTATGGGAGAATCATATTTTTGCTTGTGAAATTCATATGTTTATAAGAAATTAGACTTCTCTGTGCAATCTCTCGCTCAAATAATTGGTACGCATTATCTCACACACACACACACACTCTCTATGTATGTAATTATTCGTTTCTCTCTCCAAGGCGAAAATACACCGATGCAAACATCTTTGTAGATATAATTCTCTCATGCACACAAACACGGAGAAGACCTGCAAATATGTGTGTGTGGAGAATTAGAGGAAATTGATATTTTCTTACAAAAAATATCGTGGCTGTTGTTTTGTTATTTTGCAACTAGATTATGAGATGTTTAGAATGCTATTTTTCAAACAACTCATTACAAAAATTATTAATTATTAATTTTTTAAAAATTTTAGATCCGTACACATATACTAAACTAAAGATATTTGATAGTTTTTATCGATCTATATTAATTATAAAATCTACAATATTAATTACTACAATATATATATGTCACATGCAACACACGTATACAAACTAGTATATACTAGAAGGGAAGGAAAAAAAAAGGTAATTTATTTGTTTAGTCCCTAAATTATGTGTATTATGTCACCTTGGTCCCTGAACATTGATTTCTGTAAATTACTCTCTAAATTTTTTTATTTTTGACAGTTTTGATCCTTGAAATTGAAATTGATAAAATATTTTTTTTAACTTAGTGTATAATCATGTTTCAACTCCATGTTAACTGAAATTTTACAAATATAATTACACTAAGTATAAAAATTTTCTCCTTATTAAAACCATTAAAACCTAAAACCTTTTGAACTTAATGGCATAATTTCTTTAAAATTTTTAGTTATTATGCAATAGGAATACGATTATTTATGTTAAATTTCAGAATTTGTCCTTCAATCTTAGTGTAACGGAGCAAAACTGCCAAAAAATAAAGGTTCAAGGACTAATTTATCAAAATAAAAATTTAGGGACTAAAGTAATGGAATATTCATAATTCAGGGATTAAACTGACAAATTACCAAAAAAAAAAAAAAAAGAAAAAAAAGGAGGAAGCATGAAGGGCTAAATTCAATAACCCACGACAGACTATGAACACAAGAACATAAAAAATTTTAGTGACTACATGAATGTGAGACGGTTCATTCAAAAAAGATAAAAGAGAGAAAAATTTAAACTTCAACAAGAAACAAATACCTCAAAAATTCTAATATCTTGAAGCAAATAAGGCAGCAGAAAGATTGTGAAAATCACAACTACAAAACTAAAGACCTTGAAAATCCCATCAGCTCTGTTATTTTTTATATCTTCTAGCGGAACGAGCATTCCGTTTGCCTCTTCTATCCATTTGTCTCATGTAAGAGCTTTGTGTATTTTCAATGAAAAACCGAGCAAAAACAGGGGATTCATTAACCACCAATGACTAACGCAAGTAAAAGAGTCTACTATAGAAGGGAAACGTTGGATAATCAATCTTTCTTTTCTTCTTTTCTTGTATTCATTTTAACTTACGGTTCTAAATGTTTATGGATCAAATAACTTCTTTACCAATGGACTTGTCCAGCACACCTTTTTTACGTGTGCTATCTTATCTTTTTTTTTTACACATACATTCACGGTGTCATGAATTCACTTTTTCCCCCCTAAATTTTAAGCCTTGTCACAAATGCCTATGAATTTCAGTTTTTTTTATAGCATTATTTCCCTCTGAATTTTACAATATTTGCGACTTTCCCCCATCAATCAAATTTTTGATAGAAAAACGCAAATGGCTACATAAATTGAGGGTATTATAAGTAAAATTACAAAGTGGGACTCGTTGGCAGCAGACATGATACTTGTTACCCTTATTAAATATAAAATTACGAAGTTACTTAAAAGAGAGAAGTACAAGAAAAAAAAAATGACAATCAGTACTAAATATTTACTCTTTTAACCTAATTATAAAAGTAATTTCATAATTTCATATTTAATACCCCGAACTTATGCTACCATCGATAAAATTTATGGCCATTTGTTTTACTTGAGCTATCGTTTTTTAAGTTTTGCTCATTCTGCCAACGATAAATATTTTAATAAGAAGCATTACAAGAAAAATATTTCTAAGAAAAAGAAAAAAGATAAATAAATATGTTTTCAACTTCGAAAGTTGAACAAATAACCCAAAAAAAAAAAAAAAACCGAAAGTTGTAGTAAAAGAGATATGTTTTGATCAAAAGACACTAACAATAATATTAGATTTCAAAAGAAAAAGGGACACATTTAATGAATATGTTTGACTTCAGACTTCAGTAGACAACATGATATGTTTTAACTAGGGGTGGCAATTCGTGTCGTGTTCAGGTCCACGGGTCCAACCCGAACACGACCCGTTCTTTTTCGTGTCAATTTCGGGTGACCCGAATTTGACCCGTTCACTATTCGTGTCGTTTTCGATTCACAAAATTCATGTCGTTTTCGATTCGTGTCGTCGTGTCGCGACCAGGGGTGACAATTCGTGTTGTGTTTGGGTCCAACCCGAATACGATCCGTTCTTTTCCGTGTCAATTTCGGGTGACCCGAATTTGACCCGTCCACTATTCGTGTCGTTTTTTATTCGTAAAATTCGTGTTGTTTTCGATTCGTGTCATCGTGTCGCGACCCGTATTGCCACCCCTAGTTTTAACATGATTAGGACCTTATCCATCCCAATTCCGTACCCCAATTAAAAGGCCATAATAGTCTACCGGTCAAAAATCAAGTAGGAAAATAATTTAAAGGAAAAACTTGAAACCAATCAAGTTTGCACAAATTGATATTGAGGTGCAAGAGAATAAAGTAGACATGTGGTTAATGCTAATTCATTAGATTCAAATAAGTGAAAAAGTGCAAAATTTGGACCATTAGATCAAATGTTGAAGTACAAAAAGTTTTAAAACTATTCATGCTTCCATATTATAGTATAGACTAGTTTAATGCCTGTGCATAATACAGGAGAGGAAAATAAATAGATAAATAAATAAGAAAATTAAATAACATTTAATAATGACAGTTGGTTATGATAAATAATATAATTACAGTAAGTTTTCAAAAATATAAACAAAAAAAAGGTCTTCAATAGTTCTCTTTGTATTCCCATTCCAAACTATCATCACCGTAAGCTAGATAAACAAATTAACATAGATCAAAAAGTGAAAAACAAAATATATAAATATAGGGGAAAAAAAAAGCTAGAAATAACTTATAAAAATCAAAAACAAAACAAAAGAAAACAGACCATATCTATATTTTGTTTCATCTTTTATGTTTTTTTTTTTCAAGATTTCTCTCAATCATAAAAATGTAAACTAATAATAATAATAATAATAATAATAATAATAATAATATAAAAAAACTTTTCACTGGTGATGCAAAGATAAAGATAAAGAAATAAAAATGATCACGATAATTAAAAATAAAAATAGAAAAAACAGGAGAAAAAAATTCAACAGGGGAAAAGAAGATTGGAGAAAAACAACAAAACCAAAAACAAATTCTATTATTTTTTTATTTACTGTTTTTTACAAAAAAAAAAAAAAAAGAAAAAGAAATAAATTTCAGTTAGATTATATACATGCAAAACACAAAAATAAACTATACCATCTAAAAAAAAACCCAACAAAAGAAAAAGCCAAAAAAACCAAGCACAAATCAAAAAAGTGAATAAAAAAATTTGAAAATCAGAAATGTGGAAACAAAAATCATTAAAAATTATAAAATAACAAAAAGATGAAGAAAATATTAATAAAAAAACTAAACTTTAAAATTTAAATCTTAAATGGCAGGAAAAAAAACTAAAGGAAAAAAAAACTAAAAAGGGGAAAAAAGATTAAAAAAAAAACAACAAAATCAAAAACAGATTTTATTATTATTTTGTTTATTATTTTTTACAAAAAAAAAAAAAAGAAAATAAATAAATTTAAATTAGATTATATACATACAAACATTACAATTTAACACATCTTCAATAAACAAAATAAAATATGCACATTAAAAGGGTAACAATGTCTAGTCATTGAAGCTATCAGAAAAAGTAACTACAAAGGAAGGGTAAAATCATCCATAAATAATTTTAGAAAAATAAAGTTGTCCCAATACTTTAGCAAGCTGTAAAAGTAACTAAAACCCAAGGGTAAACTCGTCAATTGACAAAAAAAATATAAGGTAAAACCGGAATAATGCTGTAGCAAAGGAAAAAAGCAACTACAAAGGAAGGGCAAAATTATCCATTAATAATTTTAAGAGGACAAAATCGTCCCAACACTGTATCAAACAGTAAAAGTAACTAAAACTCAAGGGCAAAGTTGCCAATTGACCCAAAAAAAAGGGTAAAACCGACATAACACTGTAGCGAAGAAAATATAATTAGTGATGAAAGGCAAAAAAATCATTATACTGTAGAAAAAGTAAAAGTACTATAGATTACTGTAGATCACTGTAGCAAACACTACTAGAAAATGTGGATACCACGACTGATATTCGACGACCGTTTTTAAAAAAACCGTCGTCGTAATTTCGGAAAAAACACGGAGCCGAAAAGCACACGAAAACCATCGTGGAAGCTCGGAGCTACCACGACGGTCAACAAACACCGTCGTGGAATCTCGGAGCTACCACGACGGGCACAAAGACCGTCGTTGGATAGGTCCCCTGACGGGACCTACTGACCGTCGTGGTAACCGAGAATACCACGACGGTCAAAGACCGTCGTGGTAGATACCACTACCACGACGGTTTGTACCAAAACCGTCGTGGTATCCGTGCCGCGAAATGTAAAAAATTACTCGGGAAGCGTGCCTTTGTGCAAATGGCCGAAATTATCATCTTTTATGCATAAGAACAAAACGAAATCACCATTCACTCCACTTTCTCCCTCATTTTTCGGCAACTCCCTCTAACAATTCTCTCTTGTTTTCGGCATTCCATCCTATTTCTCTCTAACTTTTTGCCTTTCATCCTCCATTATCTCTCTTTACTTGTCTTGAATCCTCCAATATCTCTCATTGCCGTCCATCCTCCTCCATTTTCTCTCCTTGCTTCCATCATCCATTTTCTACGAATTTTGTTGTGTTTCGCCGTCCTCTACACGCTCACGCCGATGCCGTCGCGAAGCCCACGCCGTCGCCAAGGCCGACCCCCAAACTTGCTCGCCGGCGCCAATTTACCCGCCCATACCCACACTAAACGGGTTAGTTTATATTTCTAAAATTTCATTAAACGGTTGATAGAAGTTAGCTAAGACAATAGTAAACTTTATTTTAAGGCCACGGTGATTGTTGATTGTTGATTGTTGATTGTATTTGTGAAACTTTATTTGGGTCATTTGTGAAACGGAAAAAACGTGTCGCTCTTGCATGTTCAAAATACGCCCACTACATGCTCGATCAAATTCCTATTTGAGCGGCTTAGTTTCGGTATGTTGTGAAATGTGACGCGAGTTACCAAATTTGCATTAACCCCGGGTTACCAGAGGTACCACGACGGACAAATGCGCGTCGTGGTACCTCTGGTTACGATCCTACCACGACGGGCAAATGCCCGTCGTGGTATCTCTAGGTACCACGACGGGTCAAGGCCCGTCGTGGTACCCCCACTTACCACGACGGTCTTTGACCGTCGTGTTATCTTGTCTACCACGACGGTCAATAAACCGTCGTGGAATCCAAAAACATACCACGACGGTTTAAAAACCGTCGTATAAGTATTAACACGACGGTTTTTAACTGTCGTCGAATCTCTATTCTGTTCTAGTGAAAGTTACTGTACGTTACTGTGCAATACTACAGCTAAAGCACCAAAAATGAAAAAAAAAAAAAAAAAAAAAAAAGAGAGAGAGAGCAAAAATCAGTGTGAAACACTGTGCAATGAATACTAAAAAAATACCTCCTTTTAGTATATATAATAATTTGTGCGTATATTCTATATTAAGCTCATAAAAATGACAAACAAATAAAAAAAAAAAACCAAAACTTTCAAATCTTTTTTACATCAACCTGTCAAAAAAATTCAACAAAGTGAATAGACACGTGTGCTTTTAACTAATATTTAAAGAAAAAACGAAAAAGAGTAACAAAAACCAAGGATAAATTACTTTGTTAATCCTGAAAATACTTTCCAACAATCGAACTCCAAATCATAAGCTTGTAAATTTCAGCCCTTCAGTAACTACTTGAGCAAGTTGGGAAGTTTTTTTTTTTTTTTTTTTTTTTTTTAAGTCATGTTTGGTAGATGACTTTTTTGAGTTTGTAATCTTGGTATGTTAGAATAAGTTCGCAGCAAGATCTAATGGTCCATTTGGCTTTCAGTCGTGACTTAAGTTTTTCGTCTCAGTTTTATCCCCTTTTTTTTTAAGTTAACAAAAATTATTTTTGAAAAGTCAACAAACTTTAATCTAAAAATTCCATTTTAAATCGATTTCCAAACGCAAGCTAAGTTAGGTGATCATCTAAGTCTTTATAAGGTTAGGATTGAAATTGTTTGGAGAAATGTATACTTTTACATATTAGTTAAGTTTTTTTCCTTTTTTTTCAGCAAAAAGTGATTCTTCTTTTAAATTTGAATTCTACTTTTCTTTTACATCCCATTTTTTAATCTCATTATTGAAATTGCTTTGTCTTGCCTTTAATTACTGTGGGTTTCCATTTTGACACAATATCTTTAGAAGTGCCTAGAAAAGGAATTAGAAAGAGAGAGAAAGTGAGCAAGAACAAGTAGGAGACTGAAGGAGTACACCAGGAAAGCATGGATTTTCTCATCGGAATTACTGCTTTAGTTGTTACTAAGGTTGCTGAGTATACAGTCAATCCGGTCTGCCGTCAATTGGGTTATCTATTTTACTACAAAAGTAATGTAGACAACCTTGAAGCAGAAATACAACAGTTGGGGTATGCAAGAGACAGATTGCAGCATCGGGTTGACGAGGCTAGAAGAAATGGTGAAGAAATCGAAGCCGACGTTGAAAACTGGCTAAGCAGCGCAGATAGGATCAAAGAAGAGTCTGAGAATTTTCTGCACAGCGAAGATCACGCAAAGACAGGATGTACAAGTCGTGGGTCGTTTCCGAATTTGGTGTCACGACATCAGCTAAGCAGGAAAGCAAAGAAGACGGTGGATGTTGTTATGGGTCAAATCCGAAATGTTGAGAAATTCAACAGAGTTTCTTTTTCCCCTTGTATCGAAACTTCTATTGTGAACAAAGGCTATCAAGTCTTTGAATCAAGAGTTCGAATTATGAGGGAAATCATAGAGGCCCTAAAAGATGTTAATGTTCGGATGATTGGGATGTACGGCATGGGCGGCATTGGCAAAACTGTGCTTGCAAAGGAAGTTGCAAAAGTAGCCAAGGAAGAAAAGTTGTTTGATAAAGTAGCAATCACAACCGTATCCCAAAACCCAGATGACGAAAGCATTCAACAAGAAATCGCCGAACAGGTGGGTCTAGAAAAATTCTCTGAGATCAAAAGCAAATTGGTTAGAGCGAACAGGTTACGACAAAGATTAAGCCAAGAAAAGAATATCCTTGTTCTTTTGGATGATGTTTGGAATGAACTTGACTTATCGGCTGTTGGAATGGATTTTGCTGAAGATCAGAAAGGCTGCAAGATATTATTGACTTCCAGATTCCTAAATGTTTTACAGGGTTCTATGGGTGTTGAGAGGATTATTGAAGTAAGAGTACTATCGGATGCAGAAGGGATTGATTTGTTTAAAAAGAATGTGGGTAGTTCTGGTGAAAATGTCGATTTCCAACCTTTGCTGAAAGACATTGTCAAGGAATGTGCAGGCTTGCCCATTGCCATCACGACAGTTGCTCATGCACTGAGAAATGAAGGGTTGTCAACTTGGGAGGATGCTTTGCTACAGTTGAAAAGGAGTATCCTAACAAACATAGAGGGAATGGATGAAAAAGTATATAAAAGCATAAAGTTGAGTTATGATTTCTTGGGAAGTAACGAGGAAGCAAAGTCATTGCTGCTGCTTTCTAGTTTACATGAAGAAGATGCCGAGATAGAAATCAAGGACTTAATGATATATGGCGTTGGTTGGGGCTTGTTTCAAAGAGTCTATACAATAGAGGAGGCAAGGAATAGAGTGTGCTCACTGGTTGATAAACTAAAAGCTCGTTGTTTGTTGTTACAAGGAAACAAACATGATAGAGTGAAGATGCACGATGTTGTCCGTGATGTTATGATATCAATTGCCTCTCAAGACAGGCGAATGCATAATATTGCAAATATTCAGAAGTTTGATGAAGAATTTTCAACTAAGAAGCGACACGTTGACTCGACTGCAGTTTCCCTACTTGTTCCTCAGCATCACAACAAGCTCCCAGAAAGATTGGATTGTCCTCAACTCGAACTATTATTTGTGTTTAATAGAAGTCAAAATTATTTGCAAATTCCGGAGAAGTTTCTTGAAGAGAAAAGGGAGCTTAAAGTTGTACGTTTGGATAGAGTAGATGTAGGGTTGCTTCCAGCATCCTTCTGTCTACTTCGAAATCTCCAAACATTGTGCTTGTCTCGTTGTACGGGAAGCGTAGCTGTAATTGGAGAGCTAAAAAGTTTGAAGATTCTTGACCTTTCCAGATCCGATATTGCAGAGTTGCCGAAACATATTGGGCAATTGATTCATCTGCAATCCTTGAATTTGGAATTTTGCAAATATCTTGAAGTGATTCAACCTGGTGTCATCTCGTGTTTGGTAAGATTGGAAGAGTTGAACATGCGAGGAGTCCCTTTAAAGTGGGAGGACGAAGGAGTCGGTGGAGAAAGAACTAATGCTAGTCTTATTGAGTTGAAAAATTTGCCGCAACTGACCACTTTACTTTTGAGTATCGAGAACTACAATATTTTGCCAAAAGCTTTGTTTAGTGAGAATTTGAAGAGGTTCGAGTTATCTATTGGAGAAACATCATATGATCCAGAAATAGAGAAATCAGAGTTCCAGAACCACAATAGTTTACGGCTTAAGCTCTCTGGACACAATCTCTTAGGTGAATATGGTCTTGAGATGATCATGAAAAGATGTGAAGTGCTATACTTGTATGGATTCAAGGGTGTCAACAACGTCATTTATGAAATTAGCAAAGAGGGCTTTTGTCAATTGAAGAGTTTTCAGTTCCAAGATAATGATGAAATTCGATATCTTGTTAATGCAATAGAGAACCAACCTCGTGGTGTGTTTCAGAAATTGGAGCGATTGTGTCTCATTAAACTGATGAATCTGGAAAGGATATGTAATGGAAAACTCACAGTAGAGTCATTTGGCAAGCTAAGGTTTATAACAGTACAGCAATGTGACAAATTGAAAAATCTCTTCTCATCATCCATCGCTCGACAGTTTGAGGAAATTAGAGTGTATAGTTGCAAGATGATGAAAGAGATAGTTACCCATGGAACAGAAGATGACAACCACAATTCCATAGATATGATGGAGTTTGCTCAATTACGCTTCTTGACTCTGAGAGATTTACCAAACTTTGTTCAATTCTTTCACTCTGAGATGGATATGGTTGATACTTCATCATTAGATTCTCCCATGCCTTTATTCAGTAGAAAGGTAAAGTCATATTTCTTCTACGCTCTATTGGATTTGAATATGAAATAGGTCCTGGAAAAAAAAAAGGGAAAAGCCTAGACATAATAATGTTGATTTGCAAAGTCAATAATATGAATAATAAAATATTGACTAACAATAGTGATACCTATGATAGTAGGTCGATAAGTTACATACACACAAAAATAGTTATTTGATACGTTACGTTTGTTTTCATTTAAAGCCATTACGATTTTTTCTTGTTTTCTGATGATTATTAATTAGAGCTGACTATTTATATTTAAAAGAATATAGTATTTAATTATTAATTTTAAGATTAGATGTGTGAAGAATATATTTTAAAACATCAACTAAAGTTTGTAATTCAGTAATAATAAAATATATTTAAAAAAGGGTGGGAAGAGCAATCAGAGGGTATCAATAGACCTCGCCTTTTAAAATAATTAAATTTACTTATTATACACCCTTATAAATTTCAAAACTATTCTTTTATAACATCAATATTGGTTCACGATTTCAAATATATTTTTACACCCATCTTTATTATTATCTTTTTTTTTGTTGGCCTGAAACACCCAACTTTACTTTTATTTACTTTGATATTCACCGTTCTTGTCTTTCTCTCTCTCTCTCACTGTTTTTCTTTTTTAATTTGAAATTTTAGGCATGGAGCCTTTTTTTTCATAGATAAGCAAATTATAAATACAAAATAAGTATATTTAATATTTGTTTTTTGAAATAAGTATGTTTGCCATTACATTTACTAATTTAAAACTTTTAATAACAAGTCTGAAAAAATAGGGCAAGCACGAAATCAACAAAAGTAAATAAGCCTTTTTTGTTATTAATTTCTTTTCGTATTTATGGGCTATTTAAATTGGAATTATATTTGCAGGTTACTTTCCCTCGCTTGGAGGTCTTGGAATTGTGTGGTATGAAATTCAAAGGCTTGTGGTCGGACCAACTTCCAACAACATTTCATTTGCAGAACTTGACAACGCTCAGAGTGTTCTACTGCAATAATCTAAAGCATCTCTTATCTGTTGGTATAGCGAGAAGCCTTGTACATCTTCAGCACCTACACATAACTGGATGTAAGATGATGGAGGAGGTACTAATCACAGAGGAACATGGAGAACAAAGGTTGGAGAAGATATCTTTCCCCAAACTGCAGAATCTTCAGCTACAGAATCTTCCAAAACTTGAGAAATTCTGCATTGGAGATTCCATTGAATTTCCAACCTTGTATTCTCTGGCAATAATAGATTGTCCTCGACTGAAGCAATTCATCTTCAATCCAACATCTGGAGAAATCACATCGATGGCAGAACAAATATTCCTCACTGGAAAGGTCATTTTCTTTTTGCTCTGCTTTTTTTTTTTTTTTTAAATTTGTTATACTTGTTATATTTATATTTTGTGTTCAATATATGTTTTTGTTCCATTTAATTATATGAATTTCGTTAATAAATTTATCTATACTGCTTTTCTATTGGGTCAAAGGCTATCATTTAACATGAATATATCTATAACTGGGCATAAACGAGCATTGCTAACATAAACGAAACAGTGTTTACTAAATTTGTTAATGTAATTGAGCATCTTTTATAACATAAATATTGGTTAACGATTTCACATATATTTTTACACCCAACTTTATTATTATTATTATTATTATTTTTTGGCCTGAACCCAACTTTATTTTCATTTACTTTGATATTCACGTTTCTCTGTCTCTCTCTCTCTCTCACTGTTTTTCTTTTTTAATTTGAAATTTTAGGCATGGAGCCTTTTTTTCATAGATAAGCAAATTGTAAATACAAAATAAGTATATTTACTATTTATTTTTTGAAATAAGTATGTTTGCCATTACATTTACTGACTTAAAAATTTTCAAAAATAAGTCTGAAAAAATAGGGCAAGCAACGAAAATCAACAAAAGTAAATAAGCCTTTTTTGTTATTAATTTCTTTTCGTGTTCGTCTTTTTTTTTTTTTTTTTGAAAATTTTTAAATTGCAAATAGAATTTATGTCCATATTCGGTAATGGAACTTGTAGTTATTAATTAAGGCTTTTCTTCTTGTCATAATTTGAACCAAAAAGAACTAGTATACTTCTCGGCGCTGATTTTTAGAATATTTATGCTTCTTGAATAGTGTTAACATATAGAGAGAATATCTAGACGTATTTTTTTCGGCTATTTAAATTGGAATTATATTTGCAGGTTACTTTCCCTCGCTTGGAGCTCTTGACGTTATCCAAAATGAAATTCAAAGGCTTGTGCTCGGACCAACTTCCAACAACTTTTCATTTGCAGAACTTGACAACGCTCAGAGTGTCCGACTGCAATAATCTAAAGCGTCTCTTATCTGTTGCTATGGCGAGAAGCCTTGTACATCTTCAGCACCTAGGCATAAGTGGATGTGAGATGATGGAGGAGGTACTAATCACAGAGGAACATGGAGAACGAAGGTTGGAGAAGATATCTTTCCTCAAACTACGATCTCTTTGGCTAAACTCTCTTCCAAAACTTGAGAAATTCTGCATTGGAGATTCCATTGAATTTCCAACCTTGAATCGTTTGGAAGTACAAAATTGTCCTCGACTGAAGCAATTCATCTTCAATCCAACATCTAGAGAAATCACATCGATGGCTGAACAAATATTCCTCACTGGAAAGGTCATTTTCTTTTTGCTCTGTTTTTTTTTTCTTTCAATTTTTTATTTATTATACTTGTTATATTTATATTTTGTGTTCAATATATGTTTTTGTTCCATTTAATTCTATGAATTTCGTTAATAAATTTATCTATACTGCTTTTCTGTTTGGATCAAAGGCTAAAATTTAACTTGAATATATCTCTATCTCTGGGCATAAACGAAACAGTGTTTACTAAATTTGTTAATGTAATTGTGCATCCTTTTTGCTCAAAATGTTGATAGTTTGTATTCCTGTAGGTCCTGTGTCCCGAGCTTAAATCTCTGGGCATGGATGGTAGACATGTCATCAATAAGATATGGCATCATCAATCTTCATCAGTGCACTTTTGCACTCTGAGGGACCTACAGATGTTCTACAATGATGATAAGTCAGTTGTTTTCCCATTTGAATTCATTCAGAGATTTGAGAATCTTGAGGTGCTTTGTTTTGAGGGTTATTCTGCGGAAGAAATATGCAAAGACATTGACGTTACACACTTACATGTGAAAGAATTGCAGTTACGGTTTGTCAATAGCCTGAGGCATCTGTTTGAGAATCCAGAAAAAGTCAAGCGAGGCAAGGCCTTCCAAAATACAGAAGCGCTGGAGGTGTATTCCTGTGAAAGTTTAACGAGATTAGTGCCATGCTTAGACGCTTTCAGAAATTTGAAAGATCTGAGAGTATCAGGTTGCCATAAAATGAACAGTTTGTTGGCTTCCTCCACTGCCGAAAGTCTGGTTCTGCTTACTAGAATCAGCATTGCTAATTGCATACAAATGAGAGAAATTATAGCAAGCAAGCAAGGGGAAACAGAGGATGAGATTGTGTTCAGCCGATTGAGGATTTTAGCACTTCACGATTTACCGAGTCTCGAGAGCTTCTACTCTGGAAATGCTGCAATCAGATTTCCACTTCTGGAAAAATTGATTTTGAGTCGATGCCCTAAGATGCAGAGTTTCTCTCGTGAAATTATTACCACCCAAAAGCTAAATCAAATAATAACAGAAATAGTGAATGTATATATCTTCAACAGCCTGGGAATAGAATTGCATTTGGATAGCATTGAAAATAAATGTGTTCCCAGGAAACAGCTTTGGGAGGGTGATATTAACTTGACCATTCAAAAGATTTTCAAGGATAATGCAGCTAATGAAAGATGAGACTCGTCCACCGAACTGGTATGCATCAGTTCCCAAAACATGTTTTGTTTCCACTACTTTCTTCTCAATGAACTTATTTTAAGAGAGAGTTAGTCTGATATCGAAACTTACAAAAATCTATATCATTTCCTATTCCAAACATCTTTCGTAATTGTAATTGGAGTCATACTTTACATGTCTTTTCTCACCTTTGATTCATCGTTGTGTACAACAGATGGCTCTACATTTCCGGAGAAGATATCGTTATCCTTTGCCTTGAGGAGATTGAACGTATCCTACAAGTTTACATACTCCTTAAAAAAGATGGTAAGAACACCTTCCATTCACTTCACCTTTTTTTTTTTTTTTTCAATTTACAATAAGAAATTTCAGTCATACCATTTTCCCCAAAATAGTCATGTTTGACTTCAGATTAGTAGAGATAATAATAACTATTCCTGTTCAATAAGAATTTAAGAACTTGATATTTTAAGTTTTGCTCATTAAGAGTTGCACCAGGTTTGGTGTTTTCCAAAAAGCACTAGAAAGTGAGTGGTTTTCTACCAGGCAGGTATACTAAATTAGTTTTTGATGCAATAACATGTGAGCAGGAACAAGCACCTACTTTAGTTAGAATAATAACTGAGCCCAGATGCGATAGAAAGAAGTTCGATCATCAAAGCACTTGATTGCGCCCGAGCTTCACATCACTCGTTGGAGGTCTCTTCACTTCCTTAGTTCATGAACAAATAATTTTTGCGGAAAAGATTTTTATTGCTTTTGTAAGTGGCTCTTTTCTGTCTTTAAACAAATGTTTGTTGTGAACTATTTCTGTAGTGATTGGTTCATAAGCTTCTTCGATGCTTCTAGGGTGACATGCGGACAAGTTCGGTCAAGGCAGATTTTCACATTGTGTAACAAAGTAGACTTGCTCGGTTGTTTGTAAGCTTGAGAGTTCTGACAGAAACTGAGACTATACTGATAAACACCTGTTTGGAGAGAAGGAAACCGAGTGGAAATCAGGGTGTAAACTTTCTCATTCATAGTGAAACCATTTCCAGTGATCGCCCGTGGATGTAGGTCATAAGACCGAACCACGTAATTCGCTTGTGTCTTTTTGTTTGATCATCAATTTCTCTACTTGGTTGTTTAATGTGCTTGTTGAATTCATCTGTGAAGAAGAATCGAGCAATTTTTATAGCTTAGCACTTTCCTGGAGTAACAAGATAAAAAAGGAAGGTGGATGGTGCTTGTGCATTCAAATACGGTATTCCAATTAGATGAGGTGCATTGCAAAATATGAGTTAATACTTAAAAAAGAAACACGTGTTTTGAAGCAGTCAATTCATCAAATTTCTCAATATTTTTGAAGTACTTCATGGACCATAATTATAGTAGTAAGAAAAAATAATTTGATAGGACTCCAACGTCAATAAGGGAGACGAAAAAGCGACTACGTTGAGTACAAAGCTTGTGTGCATGAGCCTCCTTGCACTCATTGCCGCCAGCCACGGGACCCTCCAGCAGCAGCACTCTGCCCCAATCAAACTAGCTCTGACAAAGAAAAGCTGAATCTGGAGGCACCAAAGGGTCTTTAGGCCAAATCCAAGCACATGAACCTGTACAACGATTTTTGAAACTATTACTAATGATAATAGTGGTGGTCACTCACATGTGTCCCTACTATTGACCAATGGCGTGAGTTACCATTGGTCAACCACTGAGTAACTCATAAGGAAACTTTGGCCACTGGATAAGTTTAGGTGCAAAAAAAAAAAAATGGAGTTCTCTTAAAACTCAGGTACCAGATGTAGTAAATCATACCAATATATAGTTCCTCCCAATCTTCAAGATCCGCAGCTTGAGCTCCTCTTTGGAAAAACATTTTGGTTCTCATTTTCCTTCCTTCGATTGCCGTTTTCGCAAACTTCTTTCGTTTGACAGAATTTGCACCAAGAATCACACAGCTTCTTAGATTGGATCCTAACTCTGCTTTCCATTTCAATAAAAGAATATTTTCCTGTCAGTGCAACTTCTCCTTTACAAGAGAAAAAAAATAGAAAAAAACTGATTACATGCAAATAGTTGCTTGTCTCTCTGCCCCCACAATCAACAACTTCATTGCAAATGAAATGTGTAGAAACCATCCATTACGAGATATCCAAGACCCTTAAAATCTGGAGCAAGTTCTCAAGTTAAAATAGATACACTCCAAGCGGTTTTTCTACCTTGCTAAAAGCCTTTTCAAATGACTCTCACCTCATAAATCCTTTTGGATCAATGGTTGTAGAGAAGGATCTAATTGCCCCCTAGAGATTAAATCAACAAACATATCTAGAGTTGACACATCTGAAGAGAAACCCCTTTTCATTATTTCTTGAGCAAGCTGCACCGCTCTTGATAGATCATGATTAAGGACACATCCTCTGTAACGACTCAAATTTTTGGACTGTTAACTAACTTACTTATTCTTATTTTATTTAATCTTAACACTTATTTTTATTATGTTCAAAAAATACAGAAGGCAGAGGACGCATTCAAAGCATCCGATGAAACAGAGCCAAAGCCTTCTCTTCTGGGTTTTTGATTTCATGGGTGTTTGTGTCGTGTTTGATTCAACTAACCTTGTATGGAGAGGTCTAAGAATGATTGCAAAAGGAAGGAGAAAACATACCTTCAATGCCGAAGGAAAGCCCAGCACCATCTCTGATGAAGAAAAAAGGACTTGCTTTAGGAACAATGTTCTCCAACTTCAGCATCTCTCCTCTCTTCTCTGAACTCAAAAATGAAGAAAAATGGCGAATTGAGGTTTCGTTTAAAAGATTATGTATTTATGTGTCTAGTTTCCTTCTCTTACCTTACGTTTGGTTCGCCGTTTGGTGATGATATTTTTAAGTTGGAGGTGGTTGACTTTTCAAAAACTAGTTATAATTTTTATTGACTTTTCAAAAAAAGGTCAAAATTTGAGATAAAAAATACAGTTTAGTTGAAATTAAACTTGAATATCAAACGAAGCCTTAGATCCGAGTGAGGAAAGGGTATTGTAAAAAACCCGGTTCTCTCTCTCTCTCTCTCTCTCTTTTATTTTTATTTTTTAAAATTAGAATGAAAGAGGAACGGTGTTTTCATTCAAATAAGAATGCTCTCTCTATAAAAATATAATCTAACTCTTTCCCTAACTTGACTCCACACGTGCGAACTAATGCCTGGTTTGTTTCACCTCTTCAAAAAAATTTATTTTTATTTTTTTCCTAAAAACTTAATAAAAATTTTAATTAGTTTTTCAAATGTCAAACACTCTAACGATGTCACATTCTATTTTAGGTCCCGTTTCACATTGCCCTACAACATATCATGGGTATTGAATTAGGGCTGGTAATTTTCCTCTCAACATATTATCTCGCAGGGTCCGTCCATTATGAAAGTACGCGTGATTTTTATATGTAAGATATTATACAATATGTTTATAAGTGAGCACATATTATACAATATGTTTTACAACAAATATGATTTTGAACATTAAATTTTAACTTATTTGATGTACAAAATATTAAATATTATGCTTTTAATTTATTTTAACTTAAAGTCTTGTACATATATCTTTATTTTATTTTTTATGATCAAAATAGATAATCTGGTAAATGGAATACCCCCAAGTATCCAAAACAACGGGAAAACCCAATTCGTCTCTCCACTAATTCATATAGGTTACAGACCTGATATGTGTAATGTTTTTATTCAAGGCAGGTCGGAGAGAAGACCACCCCACTCAATTACTATCCCTGCCATCGCTAAATCCTTTTTTGCCTAATTCTCAACACTACTACTTGCAGCATAGTTTGAGAACCGTCGTGTACAAATTTATTAAAATATCCTTTATAATCTATTAATTTTATTTGACTTTATAACAAATAATAAAATTACATTTAACTATCTATTTAAAATTTACAAACTCTTTTCTCTTAAAAATAATTTCAAGTCGTAAATTATAATTTTAGAACTTTTTTAATTAGTATAATATCTGTCTTTAAAAAAAATTTACTATAATTTTCGGTGTACTTGAAGATGATGGTAATAATATTGTCATTAAATTGTTTTTATTTTCTAAAGAAAAAAATATTGAATATAAAATTAAATATTAAAAATAAATACTATAACAATAATCAGGGTTCGGAACCACAATAGCTTGCTACAATAGTTTGCTTCTTAAGTTCTCTGGGCACAATCTCGTAGGTGAATATGGTCCTGAGATGATCTTGAAAAGATCTGAAGTGCTATACTCATATGGATTCAAGGTTATCAACATCAGAGGTCTCGTCACTTCTAAATTTTGGATAAAAAG
The DNA here is from genome assembly GCA_025413485.1 of Ficus microcarpa. Lineage (NCBI taxonomy): Eukaryota > Viridiplantae > Streptophyta > Magnoliopsida > Rosales > Moraceae > Ficus > Ficus microcarpa. Next base: position 14,167,209 of record CM046377.1, on the reverse strand, counting down.
ACTCTTATTGCTTTTTATATGTTTGATGTGAACTGTTTCTGTAATGATTGGTTCATAAGCTTCTTCAATGCTTTCGGTGGGACATGTAGACAAGTTGATTTTAACAGAGATGTAAAGCTACAAGGTACATGCATCCAAACAAGCTACATTTGCGTGTTTTGTGTTATGATTAGTTAGACAGATAGTACTTTTCTTTCGGGTTTGTATTCATATTTTGTAACCCACTAGGGATCTGAACTCCTCTTTTCGCTCATGATTTAAGCATGTAGATGCGAGGTATCATTGGATTCGAGACGGCTTGGAAATGAAATTGCTGCAACTTGAGAAAAGTTCATACCCATGATAATGGCTCAGATACGATGACCAAGACTTTGTCAAAAGAAAAGCTTGTTGTTTGTAGATATCCACGGGACTTGGGAGGGGGAGGCTGTTGGATGAGGTCCCTTCCCACGTGGAGGTGGTGGGACCCACTCCATTGTGCATGTAAATTTAAAAACAAAAAAACAAAAAGAAAAAAAAGGGCAAGTAATAAGGAAGGAAAATAAGAGAGCAGTACTAGTTGTATGGGCACGGAGACCAAGATGTAAAAAGAAGTGAGAGAAAAAGAGGGGGGAAAAAAAGAGAGATGGTGAAAGAAAATAAGGTTTCGGGGGTGTTTCTTGTGTGAGGATCATAATTAGATCCGACTGCTAACCTTCCATCAGTCATCTTAAAGTTCCAGAGTATTATTGACGGTGGTCTAGGCTACGTTCCTAACTGTATATATCATCAATTTCACTCTTTTATTGTTAGTGTTCTGTTGAAACGAAACTTTCGAGTTTGATTATTATTTGTTGAAATCTATCTTTTAGGCGAGTGTTGATGACTGCTGGCCTCTAGATTTATTGTTAGAGAAGAACTTAGTATACCCGTTAATTTTATTAGTGGAAGTTTTTGTGTAGCTTAGAGCCTATGGTTTTTCTCTCCGTATTAAATGGTTTTTCACGTATAAATTTAGTGTCTTAATTTGGTTGATTATGTTTTTTAATTTTGCTCATTTGTTTGGCTTGATATTGAATTGGTTTGCACGTACATTTGATTGCACAAAGAGGGAAAAACGGTTTTAATTTATTCCATTGAATTGTTTTCGTCAAAACTAGTTATGAGATATTGGTTTTTTCTCAACAAATTATTTATAGTAAACTTTTTTTCAGAGATCCCTCTTAAATGTAGGTCGTTAGATCGATAGAATCACGTAATTCCTTTGTGTCTTTTGGTTTGATCGTTAATATATCTAGCTATCGTTTAATTTTCTTGTTGAATTCATCCCCGATTTCAGTTAATAACAGTCATTTTTTATTTTATTATTTTTTTAATTTCAGTTATTCATATAGCAACATGAGCTTGTAGATTCCTAATTATGATTAATGTCCGATACCAATAAAACATATGTGCCTATATGTATTTGCTTGAAATATATATATATATATATGTATATATATTTATATAGTTGTGTTTATAAAGCATTTAATTCAAATTTTAGCTATTAAGCATATCAGCGGTGATGCTAATTAATGAAATCATTCTAGGGCTCATGTCTAGCCATTAAAGAGTTGAGAATTAGGACCTGTATGGCAAAACTCACTAGAAGATGTTTTTAGCTTCCTAAATTCGAAAATGTTTAGATGATCTATCAGAAGAGTTTTATGTGAAAACCAAAAAAATATGGCTTATGGTAAAAATACTCTTTTAAATATACTTTAAAATTTATAACAAGGTTTGAAGGGCAAATTTCATTTTTACTCCTTAAACTTTGGTGCTTTTGTAACGTACTCTACTCTTTGAACTTTGAAAATTAGTAGAAATGCTCCGTGAACTACGAAGTGGTTTCACCTATACTCCTTTTGTTAATTAAATGGTTTTACAGTTGTTCCTTGAATTTTGAGAACTAGTAAAAATGCATCATGAACTATGAAATGGTTTCATCTTTGCTTCTTCCATCAGTTAAATTGATGAAATTGTTGACATGGCAACAACTAAAGTGTAATTGAAAAAGGATAAACCTTTTTTTTTTGCCCCTGACCTTTAATTTTCTTGTTACTTTTCCTCCAAACTTTTTATAAACGGGTGTTTTACCCCATACCAAACTTTAAACAGTTAGCAAGAACCTCTCGAACTTTAAACCATTAGTAAAATTATTATTTGTTTCATATTTTAGCCCTATAAGATTTGGAAAAACTTTTTTTTTCCCCCTAAATTTTAGCATATTGGTAATTTTACCTCTTAAATATTAAAAACCGATACTTATAACTCTTGACCTTAAAACTATTAGAAAACTCACTTTTATTTTATTCGGTTAAAACTAATATGACACAAATAATAAAATATTAATTTAAATTTAAATCTTTATAATATAAAAATAACCTTAACAATATATCAAAATTCAAGAGATATATCTATACAAGTTCCTTTTTTTTTTTTTTTTAATTTTGCAAAGCACGTGTTTTCAATTAGTTTCAAGTAAAATATGGATAAATATTACAAAATGAAATGTTTGCTTTTCTGGAGGAAAAAAAAAAGTCGAAAACTGATAAAAATAAACGAGAAAGTCTGTGGTAGAGACTCTCCCATTGTCTCTACAAGTAGAGCCCTTTTTTTAACCGTTTAAATTTAATCGAACGGTTAAAATGTTATTGGTGTAGTAAACTTACTATACACCTTACCTCATATGATTCTTTCCACCCAAAGTCTTCTCCGTCGCTGGCGACCTTCTCACCGCTGGCAACGGACGCCGGCGACCTACCTCCGGCTCCCCCACCACTGGCTGCAGTCTTGGCCACCGGTGACTTTCTCCCCGCCGGTGACCCACCCCCGACACCGGCGACCCCCTTTCTCTCTCTTCTCCTTTCTCTCTCTTCCCCTCTCTCCCCGTGGCCCCCCACCCCCGGCTTCCCCACCAGCCACAGCCCTGGCCACCCCCCACCCAGCCCCAGCCCCGGCCATCCCCACCCAACCCCAGCCGCCGATGACCCCACACTCTCTCTCTTCCCCTTTTTCTCTCTTCTCTTCTCTTCTCTTCCCCTTTCTCTCTCTTCCTCAGCCCACCCCGGCAGGCCCCCCACCCTGCCCAGCGACTCCCCTCCCCTGCCCTCCCCACCTCCCAGCCTCCCCCTCTTTCTCTTCCCGGCCGGCCCCCCTGCCCCCAGCTCGCCCAGCGCCCCCCTGACGGGAACCCCCTACCCCTTGTCTCTCTCTCCTCTCTCTCTTCCCCTCTTTCTCTTCCCGGCCGGCCCCCCAGCCTGCCTGGCACCCCCCCCCCCGACAGGAACCCTCCCTGCCCCCTTCTCTCTCCCCCCTCTCTCTCTTCTCTGCTGACCCCCCAGCCCCAAGCCAGCCCGACGACCCCCCCACCCCAGCCCCCCCTCCCCCGGTGCCCCCCCCCCGGATGGGAACCCCCCACCCCCTCTCTCCCTCCTCTCTCTCTTCCCCTCTCTCTCTCCTCTCTCTCTTCTCCTTCAGCTTTTTTTTCCCCCCTCTTTTTCACTTACTTTGTTACAATATGGATGTGCTTACAATTCATCATGTGCACCCTCATTATAAAAACCATCTGATTCAAGATAAATGGTTAAAAAATTGACTGTATCGATAGAGACTCTCAATGAGTCCCTACCATAATTTTGTTCAAAATAAACAATAAAAAAAGTATAACAAGTAATAATAATCAAATAAAATTTAATTGACGGGTAGTTAAAAAAAAAAAAAAAAAAAAAAAAAAGGTGGTTTGGAAAGGGTGAGCCGCAGTTTAGGGCCCGGCCCGAATTGCTTAGCTCTTTTAATTATTTTCCCTTTGTTTTATGTATGCTAAATGATAAAATGTTCATCTGAGTACTAAACTTTTAAGTTTATGTTTTTCTTTATCGGAGTGATCCTAAATTATTAAAATAGTACTACTAAGTTTGTATTATTAATTTTGAATGGAGTTTTTTTCTTAATTTACTCCAAAAATAATGCTATAAATTTCGTCTAAAAATTTAAAGAAAAGACTTGTTATAATAAAATTTTTAATAATTTAAGATTACTTTAACTATTAAAATAAAAATATAGAAAAAAATGATATGAATTTAAAAATTTAGAAATCAAATTAATAATTTACTTTATATTAAATTTTCATATAAATATACATGTGGTCTGCTGAATTAATCAAGGCCTCCCATTCCTTTATCGTAGAAAGCGATAATTCGGGGAGATGCCACAAAAATAAGACGTCGATTGATTTTTGCGGCAAAATTTAAAGTGTCGTAAAAAATACCATAAAGATAATATCATAATCAATTTAAACATATATTTTATTAAACTCTTTCTCTCTCTTCAACAGTCATCCCCTCTGTGTGCCACCCACACGAGCTCCCCCTCTCTCTCCTCACGCCCGTTCTGCCTTCTTGCCGCTACATGCCCGATCCTCGTGTCGGCCTTGATCGAGACCTCAACTCCGACGGTGGAGATCCGAAACTCGTGAAATCTATCTCCTTCATGCCCAATCCTCACGCCGGCCCCGCTCCTGACCTCAACTCCGATGGTGGAGATCGGTGTGACAGCTGACATTCACGACGCGCCAATAACGGAGCTACTGGGTGCTGCGCCGATGATCTGAGGCGGCGATCTAGCTCCGTGATCGCTATCGGGGCTGCCTCCGATCATCTTTTACTCCGCGATGATGGACCGTCATCGCCGGCTGTGGCTCACGATGCCTCCCGATCTTCGTCTTACACAACGCCACGCCCTCGGAGCTCACCAGTGATCTCCTCCCCATGGTTCCAGCGATGGCAGCAGCAGCTTCTTTGTGGCGAGGTGGTGACAACACGGGAAGATTGATCCCGACAGCCCTGAGGTGGAGGAGACTTGTTGGTGAGCTGTGGCCGCATCTCTGTTCGGCCGTGAACAGTTTTGGAAATTGGATTTTTTTTTCCCTGTAATTTGGCTTTGGACGATGTTTGATGATTTGTTCTTTGAATTTTTTTTTTAATGATTTCTTGGAATTTTGATGATTTTTTATTTTTTTGTCTTTTGCTTTTGTTTTTGTTTTTGTTTTTGTTTTTTTATTTTTATTTTTATGTTTTATGTTTTTGTGTTCTGATGATTTTTTTTTTTTTTGGTTTTTTTTGTTTTCTGCAATATTCAGGGTGACCAAATCCGATAAATCAGACAAAATCTATTCTCGGGGTGATTTTTTGAAATTTTGATGATTTTTTGTTTTTTTTTTTCAGTCTCTCTCCTCACACCAAGTCTCTCCTTGCTGGCAATATTTTTTTCCCTTTCTCTTGAGCACAAATCTCTCTCCTCGCCGGCGATCACGGCGAGCATTTCTCCGACGGTTCCTCAGGGAGGTGGATCTCACAAGAATGATCGCGATCTTGTCGAGCACTCTTCAACGAGCGATTTGGTGGCCCAAGGACGTCCTAACTCAAACTCGTCGCAAAGGAGGCCATCGCCGGAGACGACGACGAGCTCGGGGTGCCGACGACCATGAGATCAGAGGCAATCTGAATCGCGATTGTGATTTCCTCTCAATTCTACCGTCACATGAGGTCATCTTCGACGTGGAGATCGCGATCGCCCTGCGGTGCTAGAGACGATGGAGATCTCGCCGGAGAAGATGAAGACGCAGTCGGAGAACGGAGATCTCGATGGTTGCTTGCAGAGTCGCTCGTGATGTCAAGTTTCTCTCTCCTCGTTGCTGGAGAAGTGGCTCTGCTGATTGCGCCGGCGACAGACCTCCTGCTGCACGGTGGAAGGTCGGGGAGGGAGGGGAAGATGGACGAGTGAACAAATGCCTTTTTGTAGACTTTTTTATTTTATTTTTTAATCTATGATACAATGAGTTATAATGTACCATAATTACCTTATACATACGTAATTTTAAGAGGATGTTGGTCGTTAATTTAAGTTAAAATATTTTAATTATAATAGTAAATTTTTTTAAATTTTTAAAAAAAATAAAAAAATTTTTAAGAAAAAACAAAATTAAAAAAAAAAAGATAAAAAAAACGAACTCTACGGTTGTTCCTTCCTCAGTCCCTGCCTCTTTAAAATGGGCGAACCGTGTGGACCCAATTTTTTTTTCTTATTAAAATCTGTTTTCATTATTTTATGACTACTACTTGCAAGTTGACTCTAGTCTTCAATTATTATGTCTTCGATCTCAAAAACAGATCTGGAAACCTTGACCTAAACTCCCCACAAAAAGCAAGCAGCAGTTGCTCTTTCGTTTCCTGATCATTTGATCTCAGTCTCTTCTCTTCCATCTTATTTGTGTAAAAGCCCTTTTGTTGCTTTAACCCAGCCATAGCCAACTGAAAAAAAAAACAACAAAAAACCAAAACAAACCAAAAAACCAAAAAACCAAAAAAAAAAAAAAAAATCACTTTTCCTTCATCTTCCTCTTCAATAAATTTCACAAAAATCAGACCCAAAAAAAAAAAAAAAAAAAGGCTCTGCTTGTGGCTTCTAGTTTGCAAAATACGTGATCTGCGATCTTGATAATCAAGCTTATATCTCTGTTTGTTGTCTAATAGATATATATTTTACATATATATATTTCAGGTACGTACGAATACCATGTTTCCTTTTTTATTCTTATGATTTGTGCTTTGACAATTTCCTTATAAATTATTACTTTTTTTTTTTTGGTAACTTCGGTCTCAACCTGATCTTGTTTTGAAAATATCTTCTCTTATTTATTTATTTCTGGAATGAAAAATAACCATCTGGAACTTATGATTTTTTAACGTATAAAGTATGTTCCATTGGGGAAAGCTGATCCGTAAGTAACTTTTAGTTATCTATTTTTTTGAGAATTTTGTAAGTTAAAGGTGATATTTTGGGGGAGTTTATTAGGTGGAAATTCAAAATAATTGTTTCCAAGGCACATCTAGATAATAAGTTAGTTTAGTAATAGCGATCCACATCTATAGACTATAGCTAGTTCGTAAACTGTCCACTTTCACTGAAAAATTAAATATTTTTTTTTTGAGATATCCTAAAAATTAAAGTTATTATATTGAAAAACCCAAATTTTTGTTCGCTTTAGAATAGTAATTAAAGACTACAGAGCTTACCAGTAAAAAATAAAAATGCTACTTCTAATGTCTTTTGTCGTTTTTATTTCTTTTTCCCCCAGAATTTATATTGTTCATCAGTCTGTTTTGTTTCTAATCTTTGTTGAAATCTTATTTTTCCCCTCAAATATGTTGTAGTTATCAATAAAACATACTTTTTGACCGAAACGTGCATTTCAATTCATATGCTTTTCTTTATTTTGGAATCTTATATTTTTAAATGTGTCTTATTTGGCGTTTTATTATAGTCTTAGAAATAGTATATTTACAACTGTGGCCCTTGTAATTTGTTTAAATGCATCTCTATTTAAAAATATTTTTCCCGCTACCCCTCTCAATGCCATGTTCTCTAAGTAACTTCTATATATTTTACCACATTATTAATGCCTTTGCTTTTTCCTAAAATCTGATCTTTATATTTATATGTATGTTAGTTTAGTAAGCTCCTAAATAATGACAAACCAATAAAAACAAAACTAAAAGTTTTTTACATACCACGTGTCTGAAAAATTGAACAAAGTCAATACGCACATATGTATTAAACATAAATGCTTGAAACATGTCTCCAAACCCCATAAATATGATATACATACATATATATATGTCTCTAAACTCCGTAGATCCTCTCTCTATTATCTATATATTAAATATATGTGTGGGTGTGTGTAATATAGATTGTGTAATGTCATAATAATATTTTACAAGTTTTAACCTAGCCATTGCCACTAAGACTACTACTGAGCTTTGAGTCCAAATCATGAGTTATTTCAGTAACTACTTGAAAAAGCTGCCGAAGTAAATATATAAATATATATATAGTTCATGTATATAGTAGATGAGTTTTTTGAGTTTGTAATCTTGGTATGTTAGAGTAAGTGCGCAGCGGGATCTAGGTTAGGTGATTGTCTAAGTCTCTATAAGGCTAGGCTTGAACCTGTTCGGAGAAATTAATATATAATTTCTCATATTAGTTAAGTTTTCACCTTTTTTTTCTTCCCAGCAAAAAGTGATTTTTCTTTTAAATTTGAAATTCTATTTTTCTTTTACATCCCATTTTTTAGTCTCATTATTGAAATTGCTTTGTCTTGTCTTTAATTACTGTGGGCTTCCATTTTGACATAATCTTAGAAGTGCCTAGAAAAGGACTTAGAAAGAAAGAGATAGTGAGCAAGAATAAGTAGGAGACTGAAGGAGTAAACCGGAAAGCATGGATTTTCTCGTCAGAATCACTGCTTCAGTTGTTGCAAAGGTTGCTGAGTATACGGTCAATCCGGTCTGCCGCCAATTGGGTTATCTATTTTACTACAAAAGTAATATAGACAACCTTAAAGCACAAATACAACAGTTGGGGTATGCAAGAGACAGATTGCAGCATCGGGTTGACGAGGCTAAAGGAAATGGTGAAGAAATTGAAGCCGACGTTGAAAACTGGATAAGCAGCGCAGATAGGATCAAAGAAGAGTCTGAGAATTTTCTGCAAAGCGAAGATCATGCAAAGACAAGATGTACAAGTAGTGGGTTGTTTCCGAATTTGGTGTCGCGACATCAGCTAAGCAGGAAAGCAAAGAAGACGGTGCATGTTGTTATGGGTGAAATCCTTAATGTTGAGAAATTCAATAGAGTTTCTTTTTCCCCTTGTATCGAAACTTCTATTGTGAACAAAGGTTATCAAGTCTTTGAATCAAGAGTTCGAATTATGACGGAAATCACAGAGGCCCTAAAAGATGTTAATGTTCGGATGATTGGGATGTACGGCATGGGCGGCGTTGGCAAAACTATGCTTGCAAAAGAAGTAGAAAAAGTAGCCAAGGAAGAAAAGTTGTTCGATAAAGTCGCTATCACAACCGTATCCCAAAACCCAGATGACGAAAGAATTCAACAAGATATCGCCGAACAAGTGGGTCTAAAAAAATTCGACGAGATCAAAAGCAAAGTGGTTAGAGCGAACAGGTTACGACAAAGATTAAGTCAAGAAAAGAATATCCTTGTAATTTTGGATGATGTTTGGTACGAACTTGACTTATCGGCTGTTGGAATGGATTTTGCTGAAGATCAGAAAGGCTGCAAGATATTATTGACTTCCAGATTTCTAAATGTTTTACAGTCTATGGGTGTTGAGAGGATTATCGAAGTTAGAGTACTATCGGATGCAGAAGGGATTGATTTGTTTAAAAAGAATGTGGGTAGTTCTGGTGAAAATGTCGATTTCCAACCTTTGCTGAAAGACATTGTCAAGGAATGTGCAGGCTTGCCCATTGCCATCACGACAGTTGCTCATGCACTGAGAAATGAAAGGTTGTCAACTTGGAAGGACGCTTTGCTCCAGTTGAAAAGGAGTATCCTAACAAACATAGAGGGAATGGATGAAAAAGTATATAAAAGCATAAAGTTGAGTTATGATTTCTTGGGAAGTAACGAGGAAGCGAAGTCATTGCTGCTGCTTTCTAGTTTACATGAAGAAGATGCCGAGATAGAAATCAAGGACTTAATGATATATGGCGTTGGTTGGGGCTTATTTCAACATGTCTATACAGTAGAGGAGGCAAGGAATAGGGTCTACTCACTGGTTGATAAACTAAAAGCTCGTTGTTTGTTGTTACGAGGAGACAATGATGATAGAGTGAAGATGCACGATGTTATTCGTGATGTTATGATATCAATTGCCTCTCAAGACAAGCGAATGCATAATATTGGGAATATTGACAAATTTAATGAAGAATTTTCAAGTAAGAAACAACACGCTGACTCGACTGTAGTTTCTCTACTTGTTCCTGGGCATCACAACAAGCTCCCAGAAAGATTGGATTGTCCTCAACTCGAACTATTATTTGTGTTTAATAGAAGTCAAAATTATTTACAAATTTCGGAGAAGTTTTTTGAAGAGAAAAGGGAGCTTAAAGTTGTAAGTTTGAATAGAGTAGATGTAGGGTTGCTTCCAGCATCCTTCTGTCTACTTCGAAATCTCCAAACATTATACTTGTCTCATTGTAGGGGAAGTGTAGCTGTAATTGGAGAGCTAAAAGGTTTGAAGATTCTTGACCTTTCCAGATCTGATATTGTAGAGTTGCCGAAACATATTGGGCAATTGATTCATCTGCAATCATTGAATTTGGAGTTTTGCAAATATCTTGAAATGATTCAACCTGGTGTCATCTCGAATTTGGTAAGGTTGGAAGAGTTGAACATGAGAGGAGTCCCTTTAAAGTGGGGGGATGGAGGAGTCGGTGGAGAAAGAACTAATGCTTGTCTTATCGAGTTGAAAAATTTACCGCAACTGACCACTTTACTTTTGAGTATCGAGAACTACAATATTTTGCCAAAAGCTTTGTTTAGTGAGAATTTGAAGAGGTTTGAATTATCTATTGGACAAAAGTCAAATGATCGATATATAGAACAATATACAGAACAACTAGAGTTGCAGAACCACAATAGTTTGTGTCTTAAGCTCTCTAGGCACAATCTCTTAGGTGAATATGGTCTTGAGATGATCATGAAAAGATCTGAAGTGCTATACTTGTATGGATTCAAGGGTGTCAACAATGTTGTTTATGAAATAAGCAAAGAGGGCTTTTGTCAATTGAAGACTTTTGGGTTCCAAGATAATGGTGAAATTCGATATCTCGTTAATGCAACGGAGAATCAACCTTGTGGTGTGTTTCAGAAATTGGAGCGATTGTGTCTCACTAGACTGATGTATCTGGAAAGGATATGTAATGGAAAACTCACGGCAGAGTCATTTGGCAAGCTAAGGTTTATAAGAGTAGAGCAATGTAACAGATTGAAGAATCTCTTCTCATCATCTATCGCTAGACAGTTTGAGAAAATTAGAGTGTCTTATTGCAAGATGATGAAAGAGATAGTTACCCATGGAACAGAAGATGACAATCACTATTCCATAGATAAGATGGAGTTTGCTCAACTACGCTCCTTGATTCTAGAAGATTTACCAGAGTTTGTTCAATTCTTTCACTCTGAGATGGATATGGCTGATACTTCATCATCAGATTCTCCCATGCCTTTATTCAGCAGAAAGGTAAAGTCATATTTCTTCTACCCTCTATCGGATTTGAATATGAAGTAGGTCCTAAAAAAAAAAAAAGGTAAATAGTTTGATTGCAAAGTCTCGACATAAGAATGTTGATTGCAAAGTCAATAATATGAATAATAAAATATTGACTAACAATAGTGATACCTATGATAGTAGTTTGATAAGTTATACACACCACAAATAGTAAATAGTAATTTGATACGTTACGTTTGTTTTTGTTTAAGACTATTAACGATTCTTTCTTGTTTTCTGATGATTATTGATTAGAGTTGACTATTTTATATGTTATATTTAAAAAATATGGGATTTACTTATTAATTTTAAGATGAGATGTGTAAAGAGTATATTTTAAAACATCAAGTAAGTTTGTAATTCAATAATAATAAAATATAATATAAAAAGAGTGGGAAGAACAAATGGAGGGTATAATAGACCTCTCCTTTTAAAATAATTAAATTTACTTATTATATGCACTTATAAATTTTAAAACTATGCTTTTATAACATAAATATTGGTTCACGATTTCAAATATATTTTTACACCCAACTTTATTATTATTATTTTTTTTTTTGGCCTGAAACACCCAACTTTACTTTTATCTGCTTTGATATTCACCTTTCTCTGTCTTTCTCTCTCTCTCTCTCTCTCTCTCTCTCTCTCTCTCTCTCACTGTTTTTCTTTTTTAATTTAAAATTTTAGGCATGGAGCCTTTTTTTCATAGATAAGCAAATTGTGAATCCAAAATAAGTATATTTACAATTTATTTTTTTGAATTAAGCATGTTTGCCATTGCAGTTACTAACTTAAAAAAATTCAAAAATAAGTGTGAAAAAATAGGGCAAGCAACGAAAATCAACGAAAGTAAATAAGCCTTTTTTGCTCTTAATTTCTTCTCTTGTTGGTCCTTTTTTTTTTTTTTTTTAATTGCAAATAGATTTTATCTCCATATTCGGTAATGAAACTTGTAGTTATTAATTAAGGCTTTTTTGCTTGTCATAATTTGGACCAGAAAGAACTAGTTTACTTCTCGCAGCTGATTTTTAGAATATTAATGTTTCTTGACTAGTGTTGACATATAGAGAGAATATCTAGACATATATATGCTTCGGCTATTTAAATTGGAATTTTATTTGCAGGTTACTTTCCCTCGCTTGGAGACCTTGAAATTGTACGGAATGAAATTCAAAGACTTGTGCTTGGACCAACTTCCAACAACTTTTCATTTGCAGAACTTGACAACGCTCAGAGTGCACAACTGCAATAATCTAAAGCATCTCTTATCTGTTGCTATAGCGAGAAGCCTTGTACATCTTCAGCACCTACACATAACTGATTGTGAGATGATGGAGGAGGTACTAATCACAGAGGAACATGGAGAACAGAGGTTGGAGAAGATATCTTTTCCCAGACTACATAATCTTCACATACATAGTCTTCCAAAACTTGAGAAATTCTGCATTGGAGATTCCATTGAATTTCCAACGTTGTATTCTCTGGAAGTACAAAATTGTCCTCGACTGAAGCAATTCATCTTCAATCCAACATCTGGAGAAATCACATCAATGGCTGAACAAATATTCCTCACTGGAAAGGTCATTTTCTTTTTGCTCTGCTTTTTTTTTTTTTTTTAATTATTTTGTTATACTTGTTATATTTATATTTTGTGTTCAATATATGTTTTTGTTCCATTTAATTATATGAATTTCGTTAATAAATTTATCTATACTGTTTTTCTATTTGGGTCAAAGGCTATCATTTAACTTGAATATATCTATATCTGGGCACAAACGAGCATTGCTAACAGAAACGAAACAATGTTTACGAAATTTGTTAATGTAATTGTGCATCTATTTTGCTCAAAATGTTGATAGTTTGTATTCTTGTAGGTCATGTGTCCCGAGCTTAAATCTCTGACCATGGATGGTAGACAAGTCATTAATAAGACATGGCATCCTCAATCTTTATCAGTGCACTTTTGCACTCTGAGGAAACTAGAGATGGTCTACAATGATGAAAAGTCAGTTGTTTTCCCATTTGAATTCATTCAGAGATTTGAGAATCTCGAGGGGCTTTGTTTTAGGGACTCTTCTGTGGAAGAAATATGCAAAGACGTTGACGATATGCACTTACCTGATGGGCCAGTCCTACGTGTGAAAGAATTGCAGTTATGGTTTCTCGATAACCTGAGGCATCTATTTGAGAATCCAGAAAACGTCAAGTGTGGCAAGGCCTTCCAAAATACAGAAGCGCTGGAGGTGCATTCCTGTGGAAGTTTAACGAGATTAGTGCCATTTTTAGATGCTTTCAGAAATTTGAAAGATCTGAGAGTATTAGGTTGCCATAAAATGAACAGTTTGTTGGCTTCCTCAACTGCCGAAAGTCTGGTTCTGCTTAATAGAATAAGCATTGCTGATTGCGAACAAATGAGAGAAATTATAGCAAGCAAGCAAGGGGAAACAGAGGATGAGATTGTGTTCAGCCGATTGAGGATTTTAGCACTTCACGATTTACCGAGTCTCGAGAGCTTCTACTCCGGAAATGCTGCGATCAGATTTCCACTTCTGGAAAAATTGATTTTGAGTCAATGCCCTGAGATGCAGAGTTTCTCTCGTGGAATTGTAACCACCCAAAAGCTAAATCAAATAATGGCAGAAATAATGAATGTAGATATCTTCAATACACTGGGAACAGAATGGCATTTGGATAGCATTGAATATGAATGTGTTACCAGAAAACAGCTTTGGGAGGGTGATATTAACTTGACCATTCAAAAGATTTTAGAGGATAATGCAGCTAATGAAAGACGAGACTCGTCCACCGAATTGGTATGCATCAGTTATCCAAACTTGTTTTGTTTCTACAACTTTGTTCCTTTCATTGAACATTAACATCACAAAAAACTGTTTTATTTTCTATCTTAATCACCTTTCCTAATTGTAATCAGAGTCAAATTTTGCATATCTTGTTTCACGTTTTGATGCATTATTGCGTATGACTGATGGTCCAGAATTCTGAAGAAGAGGTCATTGATCCTTTGCCTGGAGGAGATTGAACGATCCTACAAGTTTACATACTCCTTAAAAAAGATGGTAAGAATGCCTTCCATTCCCTTCGCCCTTTTTTTTTTTTTTAATTTACAACAAGAAATTTCAGTCACACTATTTTTCCTAAAATAGTCGTGTTTGACTTCAGATTAGTAGAGACAATAATAACTATTCCTGTTCAATAAGAATTTGAGAACTTGTTATTTTAAGTTTTGTTCATTAAGGAAGAGTAGTTTTCTACCAGGCAGGTATACTAAATTAGTTTTCATGCAATAATATGTGAGCAGAAACAAGAACCTACTTTAGTTGGAATAATAACGGAGCCCTGATGTGATGCAAACGAAGTTCGATCATCAAAGCACATGATTGCGCCCGAGCTTCAAATCACTCGTTGGAGGTCTCTGCACTTCCTTAGTTTATGAACAAATAATGTTTGCGGAAAAGATTTTTATTGCTTTTTACTTGGCTCTTTTCTGTCTTTAAACAAATGTTGGTTGTGAACTATTTCTGTAGTGATTGGTTCATCAGCTTCTTCGATGCTTCCGGGGTGACATGCAGGCAAGTTCGGCCAAGACAGATATTCACATTGTGTAACAAAGTAGACATGCTCAGTTGCTTGTAAGCTTGAGAGTTCTGATAGAAACTGAGACTATACTGATAAACACCTGTTTGGAGAGAAGGAAACTGAGTGGAAATCAGGGTGTAAACATTCTCATTCATAGTGAAACCATTTCCAGAGATCTCCCGTGGATGTAGGTCATAAAACCGAACCACGTAATTTGCTTGTGTCTTTTTGTTTGATCATCAATTTCTCTAGCTGGTTGTTTAATGTGCTTGTTGAATTCATCTGTGAAGAAGGATAGAGCGATTTTTATAGTTTAGCACTTTCCTTGAGTAACAAGACAAAAATGGAAAGTGGGTGGTGCTTGTGCATTCAAATACAGCATTCCAATTAGATGAGTTGTATTGCAAAATGAGTTTGATGCTGAAAAAAGAAACACGTGTTTTGAAGCAGCCAATTCACCAAATTTCTCAATTATTTTTTCAAGTACGTCATGGACCATAAATATAGTAGTAAGAAAAAAAAAATTTGATAGTATTCCAACATCGATAAGGTAAACGAAAAAGCGCCTATGTTGAGTGCAAAGCTTGTGTGAATGAGCCTCCTCGCACTCGTTGCCACTAGCCACAGGACCCACCAACTGCAGCATTCTGCCCTATCTAACTAGCTCTAGCAAAGAAAAGCTGAATCTGGAAGCGCCAAAGGGTCATTAGGCCAAATCTGAGCACATGAACCTGTACAACGATTTTTTAAAATATTGCTAATGATAATAGTGGTGGTCACTCACCTGTGCCCCTGCCAGTGACCAATGGCGTGAGTTACCATTGGTCAACCATTGAGTAACTCATAAGAAAACTTTAGCCACTAGATAAGTTTAGGTGTGAAAAAAAAAAAAAAAAAGGAGTTCTCCTAAAACTCAGGTACCAGATGCAGTAAATCATACCAGTAAATAGTTCCTCCCAATCTTCAAGATCCGCAGCTGGAGCTCCTCTTCAGACAAAACATTTTGGTTCTCGTTTTCCTTCCCCGGATGGCCGTTTTGGCAAACTTCTCTCATTTGACAGAATTTGTGCCAAGAATCACACAGCTTCTTAGATTGGATCCTAACTCTGCTTGCCATTTCAATAAAGAATATTTTCCTGTCAGCGCAACTTCTCCTTTACAAGAGGAAAAAATAGAAAAAAACTGATTACATGCAAATAGTTGCTCTCTGCCCCACAATCAACAACTTCATTGTAAATGAAATGTGTAGGAACAATCCATTACTAGATATCCAAGGCCCTACAAATTTGGAGCGAGTTCTCAAGTTAAACTAGATACACTTCAAGCGGTTTTTCTCCCTCGCTAAAGTCCTTTTCAAATGACTCACACCTCATAAAATCCTTTTGGATCAATGGTTGTAGAGAAGGATCTAATTGCCCCCTAGAGATTAAATCAACAAACATATCTAGAGTTGACACATCCGCAGAGAAACCCCTTTCCATCATTTCATGAGCAAGCTGCACCACTCTTGATAGATCGTGATTAAGGACACATCCTCGGATCATTGAATTGTAAGTGCAACTATTTGTAGGGAATCCATTCTCTTCCATTTGTCACTGCAAATTTATGGCTTCATCAATTTGTCCTCCGTCAAGAAGTCCATTGATCATTGTGCCATACACTCTCGCATCAGGTTGTAGACCTTTGGATGATAATTGGGAAAAGAGATCCCTTGTAGCTACCAAATTTCCAGCTTCACACATTCCCCCAATGAGGATATTATAGATCACAATATTGAGTGGTAACTTCTTCTCTTCTATATTTCGAAATAATTCGATCACCTCCTGAAGTTGTCCATTTTTGCATAGGCCATCGAGTAAAATACCATACGTTTGACTATTTGGAAGCGGCCCACAATCTTGCATCTTGCAATGTAGCTCCATGGCAGCCTGAGTTCTCCCTGCTTTACAAAAGCCACCAATGAGAGAGCTGTAAGTACAACATTTAGAATTAATCCCGTGGATATCAATTCGTCAAAGAGTGTAAAAGCCTCATTTATCCTCTCATGTTTACAATACCCCTTGATCAAAATACTATAACTACGCACATTAGTTTCACGGCTGCCAATCATCATATCAAATATTCTCATTCCCTCATCAATATCCCCTCGCAAACAATAACCATTCATAAGCGAATTATACGTTATCGTATTAGGTTTGACACCTCTCTGAACCATGATTTTTAGCAGGCCCAGTGCATTTGCAATCTTCCCCTCTTTGCAAAGCATGTCAACGAAGACGCTGAAAGTGTACACATCAGAGGTGATTTTCGGATCTACCATTTCGTTAAATAACCTTAAAGCCTCTTTCCATTGACCTAACGTGCACGCTGCTTGAATTAAAGAGTTGTAGTAAAGACATCCGGAAGGACACGGTTACGCGCCATTTCTGAGAAAAGGCTCAAAGCATCAATAGACAGACCGTCCTTACAGAGACCGTTAATAATCGTGTTATACGAAACAATATTAGGCTTGCAAAACCTATCTTTTTCCATATTCCTAAACAACCGCACAGCTGTAGTAGTGTCACCCACTTTACAAAACCCATTTAGCAAAGAGTTGTAAGTAACGGTATCTAGCTTACAACCTCCCTTGGTCATTTTGCGAAAGCATTCTTGTGCCTCGTCGACCTTTGCTTCTAACAAAAAACCCATTCATTAGAGTGTTAAGGGTCACAATGTCCGGTGCATAACCAGATTTAACGAATTTTCCCTGCACACACAAACTGAATCCCATGTGGTTCAGATGACAGAAGCAATTGATCAAAGTATTGAAGGTGAAAAAATCAGGCATGATTCCTAGAAGACCCATTTGGTTGAAAAGAGAAATGACAACAGACTTATGTTTGGTTTTTGAAATCTGACCCAACAAGTGATTGAAGCGAACGACGGAAGGCAGAGGACGCATTCGGAGCATCCGATGAAACAGAGCCAATGCCTCCTCTTCTGGGTTTTCGATTTCATGGGAGCTTGTGCCGTGTTTGATTCGACTAATCTCGTATGGAGAGGACTGAGAATGATTGCGAGAGGAAAGAGAAAACATAACTTCAATGCTAAAGGAAAGCCCAGCACCATCTCTAATGAAGAAAACAGGACTTGCTTTGGGAACAATTTTCTCCAACTTCAGCATCCCTCTTCTCTTCTTGAAACTCAAAAATGAAGAATAATGGCGAATTGAGGTTTCATTTAGAAGATTACATATTTCTGTGTCCGGGTTTCCTCCTCTTAGATCCGAAGGAGAAAAGGGTTTTGTGAAAGAATCAGGTTTTTTTTCTTCTTCTTCTTTTTCTTCTTCTTCTTCAAATAAGAATGAAATAAAGAAAAACAGTGTGTTCGTTCAAATGAGAATATTCTCTCTAAAAATATAATCCAACTCTCACCCCAACTCGACTCCGCAAGTGCAAACTAATGCTTGGTTTGTTTCACCTCTTCAAAAAATTTTGTATTTATTTTTATTTTCTTTCCTAAAAACTTAGGTGATGTTTGATAATACAACTCATTTTAAATTAAACTATACTTTTTCATCTCAGTTTTTATCTTTTTCTGAAAAAGTTTTTTGTCTTTTCTGAAATTTTTTTTTTGTCTTTTATGAAAATCAATAAAAATTATTATTGAAACTTCAAAATATTAAACTAAACCCATTCACCAAACAACCCCTAATATAAATTTTAATTAATTTTTCAAATGTTAAACATGCTAACAATGTCACATTCTATTTTAGATCCCGTTTCGCATTGCTTTACATCACATCATGGATATTGAATTAAGTATGGTAATTTTCCTCTTAACGTATTATCTTGCAGGACCTGTCCAATACATAAGGATGCGCCACTTTTATATTTAATTAAGATATCATACAATATGTTTTTTTTTTTTTTTTTAAGAGAGCACGTATTATACAATATGTTTTACAACATATATGATTTTGAATATTAAACTTTAACTTATTTGGTGTACAAAATATTAAATATTATGCTTTTAATTTATTTTTAACTTAAAGTCTTGTTTATATATCTTTATTTTATTTTTTATGATCAAAATATATAATTTGGTAAATGAGATACCCCAAATATTCCAAGTAACAGAAAACTCAATTCGTCTCCACTAATTTAAATAGACTAATATGTGTATTTATTTTATTCAGGGCAAGTTGGAGGAGAAGACCACCCCACTCAATTGCTATCCCTGCCATCAATAAATCCTTTTTTTTTTTTTTCCCTAATTCTCAAAACTGCTACCTGTAGCAGAGTTTGGGAACCTGTCATATAAAAATTTATTACAATATCCTTTATAATCTTTTAATTTTATTTATCTATATCACAAATAATAAAATTACATTTAACTATCTATTAAAAACTCTTTTCTCTTAAAAATAATTTCAAGTTATAATAAATTATAATTGTAGAACTTTTTTTATCAAAAATAATTTCAAATTGTAAATTATAATTTTAGAACTTTTTTAAGTAGTGTAATATCTTTCTTTAAAAAAAAAAAAATTTACTATAATTTTACGGTGAACTTGAAGATGATAGTAATAATATTGTCGTTAAATTGTTTTTATTTTCTAAAGAAAAAATATTGAATATAAAATTTAAATATTAAAAATAAATACTATAACAATAAGTGTGATCATTAAAATATATATTAGATCAAAATATATTGTCTATTTTAGTCATATGTCTGTATAATAATTTTATTCATATATTATCAAATAAAATTCTACTTTTGATGTTCAAATCAATTTTGAATAGAAAAAAATGACTAAACGCTACTTACTTGTGAACACAATAACTTTTAACTCACAACACGTTAAGAGTAAAAACTTTTCACAGCACAACAATCCTAAACCAACTACAAAATTTCATCTAAAGAGAAAAGTTCCAAATCATGTAGTATGTGCTACGTCAGAGCCAAAAAAAAAAAAAAAAGGTACCAACATTAAAAGAGAAACATTCAATTTGCATTTTCAATAAATAGGAATCCGAGAAGATACATGGTTTGACAAAAACAATCAAATTCGTAATAAATGTGTGTGTTTCTTATTTAAAAAAAAAAAAAAAGAAAAAACGAAAAAAAGAAAGAAATAATAACCAATCCAACTACAAAATAAGAATTTCACCGTATGATATATACATACATAATGATCAAAAGGAAGTCATTTCCATCGCGTAAGTCTTCTTCGTCTTGACAATCTCTCTCACAGCCTCCCCAAAAATCTCCCTCTCCTCCTCATCCCCATCAAAACCCATCAAATCACAATCACCACCGTCCAATCCCTTCCCCATCATCCCATGATCAAGGGGCCTGATCACGACAAGTGTCGCTCCCTCCATCACCCACCCACGTGTCGGCAACACCATCCTCGGCACGTACCACATTTTCATCCCCAAATCAGGGATCAAACTCCTCTCCAAAGATGACTCCGTCGCCACGTCAGCCCACGACTCACCACCCTCACCGCCACTCACCGAGTTGGCCCTCAACTCAGCGATTTCCTCTCCCCCAATCACAACCTTCCCTCTCTTATCCCCATCGGAAACGACGACGTTTGAGAGACATGGAAAATCAGAAACGACACGTTTCAACAAGTAATGCCTCGCCGACGCGGCGATCAGGCACGAGATCATCCACACGATCCGCCGCTTGAGCTCCTCGTCGGACAAGACATTTTGGTTGTCGGTTTCCTTACCCAGATTGTCGTTTTCCCAAATCTTCTCTCTTCTCACGGAATTCGCTCCGAGAATCACGCAGCTTCTGAGATTCGATCCAAACTCTGCTTTCCATTTCAGCAACGAATCTTTTCCGGTCAACCCAGATTCCGCTTTGCAACTGGGAAGCTCCAAGTGCAGAGATTTCAGTTCCTTAAATCCCTTTAGGACGTCGTTTGGAGAGTGGTAAAGAACGTTTTTGTGGCTGTCTCTGGGTTTGTTTACCACGATATTGTGGAGCAAACGACAGAGACTCCTGAAGAGCTTGCTGCTTGGGGGTTTCTTCCCCAGAGGAGGGAGGGGGAGGAAAACGGCGTCGGTTTGAGGGATGAGAGAGTTGAACCGCTTGGAGACCGTGAGGCACCGCACGAGGGTCTTTCCGTCGAGGATTTTGTTAAAGATCAGCGGGAGGAGATGATCGGGGAGTCGGTCAAAGTGGTCTTGGTCATCTGAAGCGGGGATTTTCTCGTTGCGCAGATGATTTTCTCGGGAAAATTTCATTGATTTGCGGGTTGAAGGAAAACGGGTTGTGTTTTAGAAACGAATAGATTGAAAGAGAAGAAAGGTCTGAAGAAATGTACTTTTTGTTTTCGATTTTGTACAGAAGATTTGTTGGGAACTTTGGATATAAAAGGAGATGTGGGACGCGGTTTTTCACCGTGGATTTTCAGACACGTTTTAAAAGCATTGCAAAGCAAGAGTAGGCTTTTGACTTTGAAAAGTTTTTTTTTTTTTTGGGTATTATTTTTTTGAAATAGAGCCCCGTTTACTAACTTATATTCCATTAAGTGAAACGATTTGAATTAAAATTTTTAAATTTGAGGGGGTGTTTGATGAAATAATTTAAGTTGAGATTTTAAGTTTCAATAGTAAATTTTTTTGAATTTTCAGAAAAGACAAAAAACTTTTTACGAAAAAGACAAAAAAAATTTTGAGATGAGTGTTTTGAATTGGTATGCCAAACACCTTATGAATTGATTGACTTTTTAAAAATTAGTTATAATTTTTATTGATTTTTCAGAAAAAGATAAAAATTAAGATAAAAAATATGAGTTTAAACTATAATATCAAACAGTCCTTTAGATAGAGATGAAAATTTTAAAACGGTATTCATTAATTTTTTTAAAATTAATTATAAATTTTATTAAGTTTCAAAAAAATAAAAAAAATTAAAATGAAAAAATATAATTTAATTAGAATTTAACTTAAATACTAAACGAAGGCAGAGTGTAATTTTCTCTTTTTAACATGAACTATAAAAGGAGGCTTCCAACAAGAAACCTTCTGGGTTCTTGGTTGGAAGTTGGGCGGCTCTTGGAAATGAAAGGATTAAGAAGTATCAAGGTTGTTTACCATTTACGTAGTCACTAATCAATATAAGTTGACTTCTCTTTTGATGTTGAGAAACACTTTTGTAATTGACTTTGTAGAATTCTATTAGTCATAAAATCCAAGTTCATCGGTATCTATGTTTGGTGTTTTATTTTTGTTTTCAATTGATGAAAGATTGATCTCATAACTCTAATGTTGAAATGTGTAGAATTATTCGGTTAAATCCATGAGTACACATTTCATGTTGGGTAAATAAAAAATAATTAATGTTATGGTCAAAAATGTAACCTACCACCGTAATAACGAGCAGAGTTCGAATATTATCATCTTTAAATTAAAAAATAAAAAAGAAATTAGCACTGCTTAATTGATGTCTTAGAGAAATTATTATTATTATTATATATTTTTTTTTTAAGAATCCTTCTACAAAGTATGGAAACAAAAATTAGGGATTGTAATTTGTGTTCATGGCCGGGTTTGGCCCAGCCCGATTACAGTACGACACGATAAGCATGAACACAAACAATACGATTAATAAATGGGTCAGTAACCTAAACCTGAACACTAATCGTTTAATAAACGGGGTAGCACGACATGACACGCGAAACACGATTATTAAATGGGTCATAATGAGTTGGCACGAAAACAAACTCATTTATTACCCATTTAATACAAAAACTTATTTACAACCCATTTAACGCAAAATTAATTTCTGACGAAATTTCGGAAAAAAAATCATTTAAAATTCTAAATTCACTAACACAAGAAGCTGATCATTTTCATATAAAATATAAAACTAACAAGTAGAATTATCAAATATTTATAATGATTAAGACATACATATCTTAGAATAAAACATAAAAGGATTATTAAGGTTAGGGTTAGGCTTTTATATGTTATTATTTTTATGGTTTTTTTTAATAAAAAATATATTGAGAAATTTTATATATATGGACTCTAAACGGTTTGGTTCATGTTGACTCGTTTACTACATATTTAAATAAACAGGTTAATCGTGCTAGTCCATTTCAGGCTTGTTTATTTTCGTGTTAAACGTGTCAACCCAATTTCAATCCAATTATTAAATATGCAGTCCAAACCTACTTATTTCATGTCGTGTCACCATATCATGTCTAAAATTGTCAACTGTAACAAAAATTTATTAGTAACTCACTATTTTAAACCTTTATCTTTTAATATATTTTGTTAGTTTTGCAAAAAAAAAAAAAAAAAAAAAATTCATTTTAATGTACTTTCAACTGAAGATAAACACGGAAAATTGTAATTCTTTTAAATATAAAGGAGGTTTCCAACAAGCAACCTTTTGGCTTCTTCGAAGTCGGCCAGTGCTTGGAAATGAAAAGATTAAGAAGTATCAAGGTTGTTTACTATTTTTTAGGCACTAGAATAATTTGACATCTTTTCAGTAGACTTCAATTAGTCATAAATTTGAGTTCATCGTTACCTATATTTGGTATTTTATTTTTATTTTTTAATTGATGAAAAATTGAACTCGTGACTTTAATATTGAAATCGTGTAGAAATATCGCACCGATGACTACACATTTTATGTTGGGGTAACCAGAAATGAGTAATGTTGTGATTGCATATATTGTTTAGCAGTAATTTTATATTTAATATCATATAAAAATGTAGAGTTTGAATCTTCTCACATTCAATTTTTAAATTAAAAAAAAAAAAGAGCAATGTTAGTTAGTTTTTTTAGTGTCTTATATACCGTTTTTTTTTTGTTTTGTTTTGTTTTTTTTTGTAACTTGTTCCATAAAGGATAAAAAAAAATATTAATAAGGCGCTATTTTAAACAGTTATGCGTTATTTTAAACCGTTATCTTTTCTTAAGTTTTGTCAGTTTGCATTTTTTTTTTT
This sequence comes from Ficus microcarpa, assembly GCA_025413485.1. Taxonomy (NCBI): domain Eukaryota; kingdom Viridiplantae; phylum Streptophyta; class Magnoliopsida; order Rosales; family Moraceae; genus Ficus; species Ficus microcarpa. The sequence goes on along the minus strand of CM046377.1, from coordinate 14,143,495 downwards.
TCAGTTTAATGTAATTTTCAACTAATGATAAACATAGGAAATGAAATTCTTTTAACTATAAAGGAGGTTGCGAACAAGCAACCTTTTGGGTTCTTGGAAGTTGGCCAGTACTTGAAAAGAAAATATTAAGAAGTTTCAAGGCTGTTTACCACTGTTCAGGTACTAATATGATTGACTTTCCTTTTATTTTAAAAGTTTTAAAAATACATTTTGTAAAGACTAAATGTAACTGACTTAGTAGAATTCAATTAGTCGTGGATTTAACTTAATTATCTTCATTTGATATTTTAATTTCGTTTTTCATTGATGAATTATTCAACTCATGACTTCAGCAGTTAGATTGGTGCAGAATTATTTCACATTTTATGCTGGGATGATCAGAAATGAGCAATGCTATTCACTAATTTTTTTTTTCGAAGTTAAAATGAACAGATTTGAACTCTATACATTATAATAAAATCATGCGTAAAATTTTAATTTTATCATAAATGTAATCACAACAATACTATTTAGTTTTATTGGTGTCTTTTTCTTTTTCCCTATGAATTCTTCCATAAGGTATGAAAAAAAAAAATTTAAATAAGAGACCATTTTAAACAGTTAATTTCTTTTGTTAAATTTTATTAATTTTTTGAATATTAAATATTATAACATCTTTTAATTAGATATAATGTTCATAAATCGATATTATCAACAGAAATACTTTACTACAAAAATGTCCGTTTTTAATAAAATTTGACCAAAAAAAAAAATATATATCAAGTGATGTATAAAATTCCATAAAGAAGATTAATAAATTATACCAGTAAATAGTAGTCCAGAATTAATAGTGAATATATAGGAGGTGTCATTCTCATCGCTTCAATAGAGATAATGCCAAATTTTGTGGTGGAGATATTAATTTCTTGTTGAAGAAACCAGCTGTAAGCCGTTGTTTGCGGCCACAAGGCACAAGGTAATCCATTTGACCAGACAGTTTTTTCTCTTCAAGTGCTTTCTAGTTTCTTCTACTTTTCCTCTCTTTCTTCACCCAATTCCAATTCAATTAATTTCGGAAAAATTCCATGGAGCGTTTGACGCATTCACTCCTATCTCGTTATTTTTTCTTTAATAATACGTTCAGTTTTATTATTTATATTTTTATTTCTCACTTTAAAAACTCAAATTTTAAAAAGATACATAACTTTATTATTTCTACTGATAATAAGATGACTTAAAAAAAAAAAAAAAAGAAGAAGAGAGAAATGATTTTTGTCAAGTTATATAAAATTTTGAGATAAACAAAATAATATCTTTATTGATAATTTTTTGTAAATATATTTTAAGTTTTCACACTTTTTAACTTCAAATAATTCATTTTCAATCAAATTTACAATTTTAAAACTTAACTCAATTCCATTTAAAATAACTCTAATAATTCAACTCGAATGAACCAAGTAAACGGCTGCTAAGCGTGTGGTTGGCTCCTAAGTATACAAATATGAAAACAACTCAAGAGTCCACATATTAATTAATAAATAAAATAAAATAAAATAAAGGCAGGGAAATTTGGCAAGAGCCTCAAGAGAGTGCAGCGAGAGAAGGAGAAGGGAAAGAGAGATTGTGCACTTATTTACAGGAGATGAGGAAATTTGGATGATTAAAATTACAATTTTTTTTTTTTTTTAATCTTGGTTTTGGGGATCAAATCCTGGATGGGATGAGAGGAATGTTATTCTGCAAGTAAGCACAAGCAGCTGCCACTCCACTCCCTAGCTTTACTGGGTACCCCACATCCTTCAGTATCATCTCCACACCAGCAAGACATCCCAGCAATTGCAGCTGCTCAACCACAACCGAAAAACCCCGTCATTTTGTTTAACGATATGGAGAAATGAAAACGCTTTCAGGTTTTGAATTTAGGAATTCCTATTACAGTTTTAACGGCGGCGAAACCTTTGAAGTATGATGATGGATAAAGAAGGGATAAAACCTCTAAGATGATACTTTTCTAGATACCTTATATGAGAAAATCATTATAATCATGATTGCAGTTTGAATTCAAGGACCGTACTTTTGACTTTCAGTTTGTAATTTAGGTAGGTTGCAATAACAAGTTGTAGATTTGGAATGATGCTTATCACACACATCAAAGCCGTGTCTGAATGGTGTATTGACTTTAATTTAACTAACTAAATTAATAAATTAATTAACTAAAAATAATGATGACGACAACTATGACAATGGTAATTAGGAGAGTTTTGTAATATGGTATGAAAAAAAAAACCCTAACTATAGGTATACTAAATTATCATATTTACTTTAATCTAATATGATTTTAATATAATCTCATGGTTTAAAATTGTATCCTAACAGAATAAAACAAACAAATCCTATGGAAGACATCGAACCCTTGGAAATCTAAAACAATGAGTGCTAAATACAAATCTAAAACACCAAGAAAATTTCTTTTTTTTTTTTTTAAATTTTTCTTTTTGTGTCAAATTAAAGAATCTGATATGAGAAACTAAGAGAGTTCGAAGAGCACCTCATTAAGGTTGCCAAGATGCCCTATTCTGAAAACCTTGCCAGCCACCTTGTTGAGGCCGAGACCTAAGCTCATATTGTATCTCTTCCATGCCCTTCTGACAACCTCTGAACTATCAATGTACGGAGGTACGACAACAGCAGTCACTGTGTCACTGTACCATTCCTCCTTTTGCGTGCAGTTCTTCAATCCCCATGCCTCAACGGCGAGCCTACATTACAATGTTCAGCGGTCGTTACTACTAGTTGATTTACATTTAACTGAACGTGATTTTTTATGAAAGCTATTAGTTTAAAGAACTGTATCAACAGAAAATGTATCTTAGTGTTATAAGTATCGTTTTCATGGGGATACCGGACATGAGATCTTATATTACATTTCAAACATTCTTTTTTCGCTTTTCGAACACCTCATTTAGCGAGAAGTCATGGTTAGAAGCCGGGAAGTACCTTGTTGCCGTCCCCAAACGGTTGTGCCTTGCGATCACATTGTCGAGCCCTTCCTCGAAAATGAGATCAAGAGCTGCTCTAAGCCCATACAACAGCTGGATGGAAGGGGTGTAGGGCCAGTATGTCCCCACCTTGTAGAACTTCAAGTAGTCATTCCAGTCGAAGAAGACCTTCACCGATTTTGAGGTTTTAGTGGCCTCCAGAGCTTTGGGGCTAGCACACACAATTCCCATCCCGGTGGGAAGAGAAAGAGCTTTCTGAGAGCCGGTTAAAGCCACATCAACCCCCCATTCGTCCATGCGGAAATCAAGAGCACATATGGAAGACACCCCATCAACAAGCAACAATGCTGGATGCCCATAGTCATCTGAGAGTTCAATAGAATGTGAGAATCAATAAGTTTTCGGTCACTGGCTACTTGTTCAATGCATCCTAATGCAGAAGGTTAAAAATTCTATATCAGTAATGTTGAGAAAACATTGTGATTATCGATTTCATGGTCTTCTCTAAAATCCCGTGTTTTTTGTCCATTGGATCTGTTTCCCTCTTCTTTCTCCATAGCGGTTCAATTTCTCTTTCTCAATTATTTTTCTCCTATCTCAATTCTTTCTTCTATCTTGATCTTACATCATATACTTAACACAAAGACATGTAAATAAGCACAAGAGTTAGCTTCCATACGGTTCCAAAAACAACCGATCTGATCTACTTACCAAGTAGTTTTCTCACTTTCGCCAAGTTATTGGTCACGCCGGTTGCTGTCTCATTGTGAACAATGCAAATTGCCTTGATAGTATGGGCGTGGTCTGTGGCCAGTTTTGATTCCAGAACATCTAGGTTGGCCCCCTGACCCCAATCACTTTCGATAACATCAACGTTGAACTTGAGTCGTTGCTGCTGATCGATCCAGAGCAGACTGAATTGTCCGATCAGGAAAGATACAATCCGGTCTCCCGGAGACAATGTGTTTGTGAGTGCACTCTCCCATGCACCAGTACCTATCAAAAGAGCAGGAAATCGTTACTTTCACCAGCACATAAAGAAAATTTCCCATGTAGCCTGAGGAAAATGTAAACGAATTTCGGAATCTTCAGAAGTTGATTCCCAATACCAAATTACACATATCATCATCGATGCATTTGATAGGTATAACCTAAAGGGATCAGGGATATCGTCATGCCACAATCAAAATTTATTGGTATCATAGGTGGAACAGAAAGGGGACTTCTCCCCACTTCGTCGATATCATCAACAATCCTCAGAGTTCGAACCTCTGACAAATGTGAGAGAGAACCACAGAACAACTGTATCTTACCTCTATAATACCACCACCACCAGCGGTTTGCAAATGTAAGTGAAGTTCACAAAATATCACATTATTGTTATAATCCTTATTGGACATAATACCAGTGGTTGGGATCATAAATGGTGTTCCGGTTGTTGTCCTGAAAATCTTCTTCACGTCCTCAAGGAGAGTTTTTGTCAATTCTGGAATAGCCGGAGAGCGGTAATCTTCATTGTTCCTGTTCATCGCCCGAATGACTGGTTCCGGGATGTTGACGGGCCCCGGGACAAAGAGGTGGTTCCTTCCTGGTGCATACATATAGTCCATCTTCTCTTCCTCGTAGTTTCAAAGCTTCACTGCTGCAAAACACATTGAAGTGAATAATTTCAGTTGCTGAAAAAACACTACAAAATTAAAACTCTGTTACATGAAAAAATAAATCTCAAATTCATCTGTTATCTTGTCTCCAAAGATTTTATGACTCAAAATCTATCTAGAATTTGTCTGACAAAAGAAGACTGAATAAGTAAACAAGATCAAAGCAGAGAAAATTCTATTTGTGTTCAAATTCCTAGCCTTGACAATTCCACAGAAATATTACAGCTCTTAAGAACCCGACGCCAAAAGATTGACTGCACTAAAAGTGAGGTTCATCGAATTAAAATTGTAAAGGAAAGGATGAAAAAGACACCCCAAAAAAAAAATTTTTTTTTGAATGACTGTCTAATAAAAATAAAAATAAAAAAGTTAAACAGAATATGTCTGCCGTAACAAATTTTTTCTATAAAAAGAAAGTATTTGTAATAAGTCTTATCAGCATATTCTTTAGTCCTCTTTTTGTTAATTGAATACAACAAACGGTATAATTGATTAATAAAATAACACGTCAAAGAACTAAAGTATTAAATTTATTATTATTATTATTATTATTATTATTATTATTTTGGACATGGATTAGACTTAGATTAATGGTCGTCATCCTCATCCTTCTCATATTTTCCTGTGATAATTTGCCTTTGGCTAAACATGCATATTGAATTAGAAGTTTAGAAAAAAGAAAAGAAAAATATAAAGGAAAGAAAATATTTGAAAACCTTTTTAAAAAATTGAACTATTTTTTCTTAAGCTTATGTCCATTATTTAAAAAAATATAAAAAATAAAAAATAAAAAAGAAAAAAGAAAATATTTTTTCTGAAGCTTATTTTCATTATTTAAAAAAAAAAAGTTTGGTTTTACCCTTACTATTCACAAGATAGTGATTTCTCTTGAATAGTAAACCAATCAATCAATTAAAAGAAAGAAATTTAAAAAAAAAAAAAATTTATTGAGTGGTATATAAAAGAAAACTCAATACAAGAAAGGGCGACCAACAGAAGAAAATACCAACTCCTTAAAAGTTTGAAAAGCATGAACACCCATTGAAAAGCATTTCCCCATCAAAAATAATATATACTTGTTGGTCTTCAAGATATTATTTAACATGAAAGGAGTAAAAATAACAAACAATGAAATGAAAAAAGATAAAAGAAAAAAATAAAAATAAAATAAAATAAGATAAAAAAGAAGCAGCAAAAACATGGTTTGGTAGATGTAGGTTCCTAGATTACATGATACCAAGAATATATAATTATGCATATATATATACAAATATGTATTCTGTACGTGTATTATCAAGAAAAGAAAATCTATAAAGCTTGATTCTTTTTTTTTTTTAAGTGTAAATTAACTCATTCATTCTAGGAACTTACTTGGACAGTCTAAATGTTCCATTAAATGAATATTAATTTTTTATTCTGTTAAGTTCAGTTTGATGATCTAAAAACAAGAAAAAAGTACCAAATAAAATTAAATAAACAAAGGAAAAAAGAAAACAATATATATTGATATGGGGTAATCTGAAAATTGCAGAAGAAAACCTGGAAAGAGAATCTTTAATTTCTATGAGATTTTCGTCCCCTCCTTAGAACAGAAGGCCTGCGCAGAGATGTTGGACCTTTGTAAGAGAACTGCCAAACATTATTTTTATAATGAGAGCGCGGGAGAGAGCCAATCAACCATCTAGTTCAAAGTGGGTCCCACCTTTCTCAACGTGGCAGATAAGAACTCACAAAAGGCCTCATCTTGCGGCTAAGAATGAATGACATGCGACCTCTCTACCTCAACTTTGGACTTGCACTATATATATATATATATATATTTTTAAGTTTACTGGTCTTCATAAATGCCCAATGCCCCTGAAATTCTGGCGGGTTTTTTTAATACCCCATGCTTTGAATTTTCTCATCTTTGCATTTTTTGCTCGTATAATACCTACAAGCATGCTTACCAAACCGTAATGGGATTTAGTGAGAAATGTGTCGGGTTTGCAAAGTCAAGAAATGAATAAGAAAGAGCTGTCATTAATTCGTTATCTAGAACTATTTTATTCATTCGGAAGTCTGAATGGAAAACAATCTAACTCCATTTCTTGTGTTAACTAAACTTAAAAATATAATATTTACTGATGTAAATGCTAAACTATCCTTGTGCATAAGTAAATAATAATTGGCTTGAGAAGGTCATATAAACAAATTCTACGTCAGTTCTAATTAATCAGGAATCAATATCGTAGAGGAAGTTGGATTGACACTCTCTTTATTCATCTCTCGTGTGATGGGGCCTACTAAATTACTAGTCCTAATTACAATTAAGAAGGTGCTAAACATTTATAACAAGTAGATTTCAGATTTCGGCCTACTCAGTTGGTAAAAGATTAAATTTTAGTACACTGCCAACGCTAAGTTTTACCAAGTACTAACCAAGAATTTGGAAATAGGCATCATTGTTTGTTCAATACACGGACCTAAATGAAATGAACAAGTGAAAGACCTAGCAAAGACAGAAAAACCAAAAAACCAAGGGGCGAAAATTCAAACAACAAAGAAATTTATGGACAGCAGCCGGTGGACAGAGAGATAAAGTCACTATCAGGGCTTGTGGTTTAACATGAAGTGAGTAGTTTAGGGAAAATAGAAGCCTGAGGTTGAGAAAGGAAATATCAAAGATAAAGTGATAACGTGTTGTCAACCACACCTCTCTCTTCGGAACCAACACCACACAGCACTTTTTCATTCACACCCCTAATTTTCCCATCTATTTGCTCCTTACTGTTTTTTTTGTTTTTATTTTAAACTCTTTGACACCAATCTTATCTTTTTTTTTTTTTTTTTTTTTGGCTCAATGTCGCCCGTCATGTTGGAATGTCACTAGTTGCTACCATGTGGTGTGTGGTGTATGTTTATTTTCCTTTTTTTTTTTTTTTCCTTCCTATCTTGCAAATTGTCTTGTATATGTATTATATCTGTTTGGCAGAATTTTTACTTTTGCTTTTAGCCAATAAAAGAGAAGAAAAGACTATATCTTTTCATTAAGTGTTTGCAAACTAGATTAAAAAAAAAAAGAGAGAGAGAGAGAGAGCTTTGGAAGTCAAAATGAGTTTGAAATTTCATTATAACTAATCAAACTGTTAAAATAAAGGTTATAGTAACGTCTAACTTACACTCTGATATAAGTTTTGAAGTTTATTCAGTAGAGCTTTTTCTATAATCTATATTTTCTAACTTTGACTGAAAGTTTTTCTGATAGAATTAACCAAATACTTTCAAAAGTAGCTTTTGGTCTCAATAAGCTAAAAATAGCTTTTAGAAAGCTTTGATAGACGAGTCCATTCTATACATATTGCGTTTATTTAGCTTAAATTCTAACTGCCAAATGAGAAGCTCCTAGTAGAGTCCAACAGTGTCAAATCCATTTTGGTTCAGTCTAAAGTCATCTAAATGGTGATTTTGATATACTAACCAAAATTGGATTTTGTCACACATGGCAACCACAAATTGATGTTCACTTTAGGTGTCAATAGGTGAGAGATTCAAGGGATACTAGAACAAGGTTCAAAATCACGATCAATTCCTTTTTCAAATCCTACTGCAATTTGTTTACATCCATTAATTTGTAAGAAATTCGATGCAGACATTAATGGGAATCAAATGACTATTCATGTACCTTTATCTTTAGAAATGTTTTAATCATATTTGCTATGATGTTCATGAATGGATTCAGAATATTACAAAGATTTTAAACTTTGGACCGATGGGAATGGGTTTACTTTGCTGATTTGTAGTGTCCATTTCCCTCGGATAATCAATTGGAAAAAGTCGAAGAAATAGAAAGTTTTGCTTCCAATAAATTGAATTAAAAGAGTTAGAACCAATGTTTAAACGAGTTGCTGCTTTTTGCTTCCAAAACGGTGCGAACCGTGTAAATTCGATTTGGACGTAGCACAGACCAGGTAATTCCTAAAGTGAAGGATCTAAAATCAAGAAAAATGGATTAATGAGACACAATAATTCATAAGAGAAAAATCATTAAGAAAGAAAATTAGACAAAATTATTGCAAAATTGAATAATGTACAGTTTCCGTTAAGGCCTAATACACATAAAGATGTTCTCCTCAATGTAATGTGTATACATCGGATGAGTAATAAAAGTAATCCCTTTTCCTAACTTTCATCACTATACAAGTAAACAAATTACCCAACCGAACTCATCTTCATAAAAGTTCAAAAAAGAGGGAAAAAAAATGGCAGCAAGACTCCTCTGGTCTTGCATGCAGTGAGAATGTTGGCTCTTTACTTCAGCCGCATGGTCTCGGACGATGAGTTTTCGGTTAATCGATGCACCTCCCATTTCGGTCTTGGATTATCACAGGCTACCGTACAGGAATCTTCAAAAATTTTATTCCCATGGTTGAAAAAATCTCCAGAGAATATTTAAGGGCTGAAGCGGTCGATGCAACAGGTAAGCGCTGTTGCCTTCACTCTTCCTGTCAGCCGCTTATCACCCATGGCTACTTGACGCCTGATGGGAAACCTTGTCTTGGGGGTAATCCAGGCTGACGCACCCTAAAAGGCCTCTCATTACCAGCACGCCTGGCTTCAAATGGTGCTGCCGGTGCTGCTCCGAGGATTCCCAACGAGCTCGGGTCAGATATCCGGGTGCCGTTACTCAAAGCTCTTGGAGGTGGGGCCTGAACTTGGAACTGACCCTCGGTTTCCGCTCTTCTCCTTCGTTTCCATGCTTCAAATTTGGCTGTATCGTGACCCTTCTGAAATGGATCTGACACCTGGAAGGTTGCCACATTTCTGAAACCTCTTTGACGGGAAAAAGGAGTAAAATGATTTGCATCCCCATCTCGGCCAAAGGAACCCGAAGCAGAACCGTTGGCGAAGGATGGGCCTGCCTCCTCTTCCCTCTCCTGTCTAAGTTTGGAATAAATTTGATGTAGTCTCTCACCAGACAAATTCGAAAAGGTAGATACGTAGTTCCACAATCGCATGGTCATCCCTGCAAATACAAACAAACAAATGCATATTCAGAATAAGATAAAACCAATAAACACACGCATTAAAAGGAACATTAAAACTATAAGTACAGAAATGTGAGAAACATGGCAGCAACAGCAGAGATTAGAGCACGACCAGTCAAGAACGACTACTATAAATTAAACAGAAGAAGAACATACTATCTTGTCTGTATGGCTCCTCCTCGTGCTCAATAACAATTTGATCTATCTTCCGTCCAAGAAGTTGCAAATAATTTCGAATTTTCGAAAGCACCTGAGGACGAGGGAACGGGAAAGTATTACTTAAACCATTTTAATGTACGGGTGCAGGGAGGTGAATGCATAAACATAATAAACAGGTACCTTTTCCTTTGGAAGATCAGCACTAGTAGTTTGCAATCTCTGAAGACGTCCCAGGGTTTTCATTTGATCAATCATAACATCTTCACACCATTCCATCCATTTCTCCTCCCTGAACTTCTCATAGACTTCTTCATTATCGGACATTTCACCCTCCTCCTTAACTAAAGGTTCTGCTTTCTGGGATTTTACAGGTCGGTCCTTGTTCATTTGACCAGCAACCATGGCTGAACCTGCCTTTCCTTTCTTCCCCCGGACCTGAGATATAGGCACATTGAGAAAATTCTCCCTCTCCTTCTTAGAAACCTTCCTACTCGCTTTGGTACTTGAATTCTTCCCACCAAGCGCTGCGATTTCCTGAGGCATAAGTGATGAAAATCAGCTAATGCAAGTAACACACAAATGAAATAAACCCTACCGCGGTAACTAAATGAAAATCAGTAGTTACTCTAACATTGTAAAAATTATAAGCACACAACCAAGAAAGAGGGAGTATAACGAATAGCACAAAACAGCACAAGGCATGGAAGACTCTGCTCTTGCACAGTAGATTGACCAAGAACCACAGTCGTTAAAAAACATGTAATGGTGAAAAAAGCTCATTTCAAACACAACCAGGGAGTCTGCCCATAGACATTAGCTTTACCATCTGATGCATCCTTTGCATTTATACAAGCATGGAGATCTTGACAGGGTGCAAAGGAACAACAAAGAATATTACAAGCTCAGGGCATATTCAATAAACACGGGCAGTCCAAAACAAGCAAATAAAAAAATGCATTTGAGAAAAAGAAAAGCATGGAAAATTTGAGGAATTGAGACAGAGAATCATCTCTCCTAGACAAATAAATCAACTTTGTTTCTATGAGATATGACACGTATGACATAATCAAGAACAAGAAGTAACCCTAGTTTTGCTCTTCCTCAAATGAGCCAGATCATAAAGGTACCACAGCTTTATCATGTTACTGATACAATAGACGGTCCAAATACAAATCATTGCAATACAAGAAAGAATTAATTAATATAGGCCAGAAGCTGCCTACCATTTCAAGGAGAGCATTAGCACGGTCTCTCAAATTAGGAGCACGAGGTAAAAAAGTTTCATGATGTTGAAGTTCCACTGGAGCAATCTTCTTCGTAAGGCCAAGTGTTTCGTCCAACCTTATCTTCTCCCAATTGCCAAACCCATGGTAGTGTATTCCCAGAAGCAATCTCGCATCATCAACTATAACAGAATAATAATCAGAAAAAAAAAAATAGTAATAAAATACCTTTCTTATAAGAGAAGTAGGGAAAGAAGCAATACATACTCTGATTCCAACCACAACCTTTAGACCAATTTGAAGGTTTCAAGTATGACAAGGCACGAAATTGTGCAATTGGATCTTCATAACGACTAATTCGCTTTGCTAGAAGTTGAAGTTCTTGAACACGAGTTAGGAGATCACTAGCCTTCACAGGGACTCCAAGAAAGTCTAACAAGGGCCCCTACAGATAAGTTCCACATACGAATGATCAATGCCATAAAATCCCACAAAATAGATCCAAAGCAGTCATTGCCTTCAATAAAAATCACCAAGCAAATTTATTAAAACCAACCTTTGGGTCCAAGCTTCCTATTTCAACTGCTTCTTTACAGCCTTCAATCAATGCATTGAAAAGCTCAATTTGTGCATCAGGCTGAGCTGCCGCAACTGCACCACCAACCTCCTCAACTATTAAGCTGATTTGGCTCTCGTTTCCAAATTTCATAACCTAAATTCCAATTTAGATAAAAGTGTTAAATCAGAAGCTAAAACATGGGAAGAAGAATTACAGGACAAGTTGTCTCGACAGCACATGCCAAAAGCCTTTTATCCCAGCCATTAAGTATTACACATGAAAATACATTGAGCAAATATAATTTATTTATTTAAGAACTAAAGAAAAGTAGAAATGGAATTCCGTCAATGACTCGAGCACAAATCCCAACTCAAACAAAATCTAAATCAACAAAACAGAGAAGAGGCAATGACAATGCAGTAACCATAAAGCACAATAAGCACAAAAATTTATATAACTAAAGATTCTATTGCATAAAACAAACTCTTTGGAGGGGGCAAAAAAACACACACACACACATGCAAACACTACGCAACAAAAAAATGCATACCGATATAAAATTGAAGGGAGAATTAGTAAGAAGGAATCAGAATGAAATATTTATAAACTTTGGATCAATGCTGTAACTTTTCAACAAGCATCAACTAAGTTCAGCTTTACAAAGAGATCAAACTTGGTGCTTCTCATATGACACCTAAACAAGAATGAAACTTCAGAAATGTTTAAAAGACTCTGTATCAAAGGTTTGTGATTAAGACGAAGAGAATATGAACAATGACGACTACAAAATCCAAAAAAATAACATAACCTTACCGCACGAGAAAACCTTAATGCATCCCTCTTGGGCAAATTTCCACCAGACCATCGTCTTACTTGAGCTGATGCTCCTTCAATCATTGGTGCTGAGAGGACAGAATTGTCTGCTTTGCGACGTTTCTGGGCTCTCTCCTGAGGCTCGGATTCTTTTTTCTTCCTTTTGCTACTTCGCTCAACCGGAGCAGCTTCTGCATAACTCTTCGTGTTTCTTGCAGCACGAGGAGCCAGAGCTTCCTATACAACCAAAAGAAATAATTTTTAAAAAAATGGATAGCAATATTAAAAATAAATTTACAATATCAAAGCAAAATTTAAAATAATGACACAACAACATCAACAGAACAAGTTCATACTTCAGCTTGGGCTACTGCATCTGGCTTTATCCAACGACTCCAGAAACTTCCATCATCTTCAGCACTGCCAAAATTGGCAACCTGGACATTGACATAAAGTGAAAAGGTAGAAAGTTTCATCAGATGGGCAGGTCAATGAAAGTGCAAATCAAAACACAGCAGCTAATGCAAAACATCTAGATGACCACTGTTCCACGACCGCGGGAAGAATGTAACAAGGAAGTTGAGAGACAATTAAGGTCGATAAGCAAAGAGAATTATCTTGCCTTAAAAGCACTCAACAACTCATTCCCTGGCTCTCCTCCCACTTCCTTTTCTTCAACCTTCTCTGCTCTTTCAAGAATCTCATCAATGTCCATACTCAAGAGTCTTTTCTTGCTTTCTTCATCACTCTTGTCTTCTTTAAAAAGTTCCTCAGCTCCAAATCTTAAGATAGCTGACAGCTCATTCTGCAATCACATTATAGAAAAATGTTGGTGAGAGTAGTTTTGTTACAAGGAAAAGAAAACAACCCGACACCATAGAATTCAGCATAATTCCCAGAGAGAGAGAAATTGGGGCACTGCCGCACTGGTGGAAGGATATACACATCTAGAAACCTACAAAAATGTCAAGAGAAATAAAAATAATAAGTCCCATACCTTATCAAACATACTCCCCTTCTTTGCTTCTTTTCTCTCTAATCTACCTTCTGCATTTAGTTTCTGGATCACCAAGTGGTCAAGAACCTAAAGAATACATGTAAACAAGACAAAGAACAGGTGAGACAGAGCATTGTGTTATGGAAAACATATAGCTTTTACGTACAAATATAAATAGAAGTTTTTGTAGTCAACCATCTTCTTCTTAGCTCGCTCCAAGATATCTTCCTCAACGCTTTTGCTTGTGACAAATCTGTAGATGTTAACAACTTCTTGTTGACCAATTCTATGGGCTCTACTCATTGCCTGGCATGTAATTCAAGAAAACAATGGAATACCATTTTTAAGTAAAATCATTCTCTTCAAGAGTGTGCAACGAGGAAGCCTGCAACACACAATATAGGAACCAAAGAAACAAAAAGTTAAAAGATGAGAAAAGGTAACATCTCAATCAAACCTGTAGGTCATTTTGAGGATTCCAGTCTGAATCAAAAATTATAACTGTATCCGCCGTTGCAAGGTTGATACCAAGTCCACCTGCTCGAGTTGAAAGAAGGAAGCAGAAATCATCACTACCAGGTGCATTAAAATGATCCATTGCCTGCTGGCGCAACTCAGCCTTTGTACTGCCATCAAGCCTTTGAAACTGAAACCCTCGGAAAGCCATATATTCTGCTAGTATGTCCAACATTCTCACCATCTGCAATTAACCATAATTAAACCCATCAGTCCATGTGTTTGTCGAGGTACTAACATAATATAAGGGATGATCATGGTCCAAAATCTGTGCACCAAAATGGCATCTATACCTAAAGCTATGTTAACTGTATCTGTAAGAACTAAATATATAGTCGTCATGAAAAAGTAAGAAACAATAGTTTTGACTTGTACAAAACCCAAATACATAAGCAACTTCCTCAAAAGTTAGGTAGTCCTTGTGCACCAACACCTTTTTAATATTAACAATTATACAATCAACCGTTGTGCAACAGGTCACCATGCAATAAGGAATAGGAATCCAGGTAATGGCCTATTTTTTTTAATAGGTAGAATGAATGTTCTGACATAACAGGAAGGCAAGGCTTTGTCAAATAAAACGGAAATGTACTTTTGCCTGATACATGAAATTTTTTATATTAAATAAACGGAGGCTCTGCTCTTTGGACAACAAGCATTTGACCTGTTGGAGACAAAATATCCTCAAACGCCAGACGATGCCTATAATATCAACAATTGTCTAACACATTGAAGATGAACCAAACGCCCTAAAAAAAGTTCTAAAAAGAGTGCAGCACTCAAATCCAGTTTGATATCTGCGAGTAGCCTACCAAAGAACATATTTAGGAAAATAGTATCTCAGACCAACCTGGGAAAAGATCAAAACACGATGCTTTGTCTCATGCAACCTAACAAGCAGCTTATCGAGGATAACTAACTTTCCACTGCTCAAAATAATTCTCTCAAGCTTACTGCTATCATCAATTCTTGAGTCTCCTCCATAACCATGATCTGCACTTTCAAAGAGGAAGGGATGATTGCAGCACTTCTTCAACTCAACCACGATATTTAAAAGTGAAACCTGAAGAGAAGGAAAACTTTTTATTATGCAATAAAATCTTGCCAATTACTTAAAGGAAATTTTCATTACTATTTAGGAACTAGAATTGCAGGAATAAGCTGATACATAATCCTGGAACTGTAGTAGTGGTTATAGTAAAACTCAAATGAGATTTGAAACAGATAATCACCTGATTCCCACGAACTCCTTTGTTCAGATCATGGAAGTTGCGTTCCAATATCCACTTATAGTACCTGAAAGAAAGAATTTAGCACCAGATATGCAGAGAGTCAACAGATAGATGTGAATGGAAGAGCGCCTCCTCATTACAAGCTGACAGTACAACTTACTGTTTCTGAAGAGGAGACATTTCAACCCTCAGAATTCGCTCAATTTTAGGAGGCAAAGACTTCTCTACATCCTTGATAACTCGACGGAGAATGTGAGGCCTCAACTCCATATGAAGGTTAGCCAGCTATGGAAAATAAAGGGCAGGTATTCCATTTTACAGTATGGAAATTTATCAAAATAGAAAAATTCAGAGTATAAAGAAGCCAGTAGTAAATTCAGATAAAATCTCTACAAGGAAATTACAAACAGGACAAGAATCAGAGAAGCTGTCCATTAAGCATACCTCACTCTCATTAAATGAGCTGAGATTCTTGTAGTTTTGCACAAAATCATCTTTACTTTTGAACTTGTCCGGATCAAGGAAGTGGAGCAAGGCCCTAAAGAAAGGGAGGGGAAATTGGATTATAAAAATAAATAAGCAAAGCAAGGACGCATGTACATAACATAATGTGATATGCTGGTAAACCTTCAAAATAACTTTCAGTCATAATCTTAGTTAACAAAACTTACTCCTTATGTGAAGCTTGCATTTTAACTTTAAAACTGAGAAACTGAAATGTTGCAAGATCCAACTAAGCCGATATAGCATTTAAAAAGGCCTAACTTTGATTAATATGTAATTTAAATAACAGATAGAAGCGCCCAAAATTGCATGGATGCGTTATATTAGTTGATAAAATAGTACTTTAATTGTGTATAATGTATTTTCGAAGACAAAAAACAAAAAGTTAAGAGAGCCTAGTTGAGTAGGTACATGCCCAAGTTGGTAACAAACTTAACATGCAATTGCGGTACTAAAGAAAATAAATCACTTACCACAACTCTTCCACACTGTTCTGTAAGGGAGTACCAGTTATAAGCAATTTGTTCTTGGTGCTAAATTCCTGTGAATTACGGTAACCGTTTAGCACAGCAAACCCGGCTTCAAGAAACAAAACACTAACAAACAAAACCATGAAAGGTAAGATTGCATTAAACTGTAGAATTGATTGGTGCCATTGACTTACAGAAAGAGTTGTGTACAACTGTGCTTCACTATTCTTTAACCTGTGAGCTTCATCAACCATCAGATAATTCCACTTTATCTTTGAAAGTACAGCTTTATCCTTCAGAACTACTTCATACGTAGTCAATAATGCACTGAACTTTATAGGCCTGCCAACCTTTTTGTTATAAAATTCATACTGCTGACAAACCTGCATCCCAAAGAAAACCATCAGAGACCACTTAAATGGAAAGACGGCTAAATAATAGCATCTCTCATAGAATAAATGAAAAATAAAGAGTCAATCATTTAAGTGTTGAAACATAATATGCGGAGATGATTGCCCAGCCAGTCATGCCACTTGATAAGAAGGCTCTAGAACACCTCTTTTCATTCAACAAGAAATTTCAGGATCACAGGATATCAAAGACTATTCCATATCTTACATTAAGATCTTATAGGACTTTGATCGCACTATCTCCGATAATTCAAGTTGCAAAAGGAAGAAAAGTGCCGGGAATTAATTAAAGCAAAGGGATATAAGCTATAAAATAGCTATGCTCAACACGAAATAATCATTACTTGAGTCCTTTTTCGTCTCCATGGTGGAAAAAGGATGCATAAATTAACTTTCTACATCTCTCTAAATCTGGAATGTGCATCACTACGTATCTGACAGATGTGACATCAATATGTCCGTCAGTTAAAATTCATTAAAAAAAAAAATTATAGAAAGCAAATCAACAACCTTAGAGGAACAGATTACAGAGTAGATTTTTGTCATTTTTAAATCGAGAAACAAAATTTTGATCTTGAAAGAATAGAGCACGCAAAGAAGAAACCATGGAAGAGAAGGAGGACTCCTCAACCACGAGACAAAAAGATAGAAAAAGAATGAGCAATCCTTAAGTCAGTTGGCAATTAGATGTGGCAATGCAAGTAGCATAAAGATTGAATGTCCGTCGCTAAAAGGACACTGCAAGATGTAAGAACTATAAGCTTTTAGAGCAGACTGTTGTACAACCTTTTGTGTTTGTTTTGCTTTGGTTAATGAGTCAATCTCTGGTCCTCTCTCTGTTTTTTTTGTTTCCTTCTTAGTAAGTTTGTTTGCTATGAAAAAATTTAAAAGATGAAAGTACCTTCCTTATCTAGAAATCTAAAACTCAAATTAACGAAAATCTGTCTGTGTGAGAATAAATGAAATAAAAAAGCTTGACTCACCTCCCGGCTTGCACGGGTACCAACATACACAATGACATTCATGTCTGGAAGCCACTTCCTAAATTCTTTTGCCCAGTTCGACAAGGTGGATAATGGTACAACAACAAGAAATGGTCCATGTATCTGTTGAGCATTCTGTTAAAAGGGATATAAAAACTGTTAATCTTTTTTTACCTCAAAACTAAGTGAAAGCAAAACTTCAAAAAATTTCCTTAAAAAAAAAAAAAAATCACCTGTAAGAAACCAAGCATGGAAACTGACTGAACTGTCTTACCAAGACCCATTTCATCAGCTAAAATAACATTGGTATCATTTCTCCAGCTGCAAAAAACAACAGATGCTAATTAGGAAATCATTGAAGAGAATATTTTAGGTACCACTAAATCTAGTGTAAGAAGAATTTCAAATAGAAATGCCATACCTATTAACAAGAAAATTCAAACCCTCGAGCTGATAATCACGCAGCTTTCCCCCCCTTAACCATTCAGGTTGTTCGTCAAGCTTTCGTAAACTTGCTAAAAAAAATACAAGTGTTCTCTGGTTAAATAATATCAACGACAAAAAAATTGCTACCAGAAAAACCATTAATAATTTTCAAACGTGGGCTTCCAAATCCATTTGCAAGAAAATCCTCCCACCCCCAACTCACACCCACACACAAAAAATAAAACTCAAGCACTCAAAATGGACTATAGCATAACTTCTATGATCATGAAAACAGCTATAGTTCCCCTTTTTTTTCTTCTTATATTCTACAAAGAAAAGAATAACGTTGGAGCTTGGTTTTAGTTGCCATTCAAATTTCACCTTTTCATTCCAGAAACTCCAAAGAAATACCAACCTTTGCCTTTTTTGCGCTGGAGATCCACCTTTTGTCCCTGTACAGCTATTTCAGCCTCACGTGCCTGTGCAATTAGGTCAAAGCAGAAGCCTTAATATGACATATAAGCTCGTATTATTTACGTGTGAGTTCATGGACAGAAGAATCGAGTCAAGTATAATTGCAATTTGCAGATCGAAATTTTGGCAAGCATCGATGACCGACCTATTTTCTATTTTAGCGAATTGTTCTTCCCCTAGGATATAAATATCTTGTAAAATGAAATTTTCGCTATATTTGTTTAAATCTCTCCCGCGGTTCAACCAATGTTAAAGTCCACTTTCCTTATAGCATCTACAATTTCAGATGATAGTACGAGTCAAAGTTTTAAAAGAAAAGAAGTTTTCGACCCTTCTATGTACATTTAAATTAAGCATATTGTACAAGCCTTTGAGCTTTGCTAATTTCCATTTAGTGAATTAATTTCTTTTGTTGCTACCTGCTTTCCATAAATAGAATTTTATCCCTGTTTTATAATTAAGTTTCCTCTTTTTAAGAGTAGTCTGTATCTTTTTCCTTTTCCCTGTGAAATAGCATTGCCAATATTTTTAAGACAAATATCAAAACAGGTTTTCATTAGGACGTTAACCATGGATAACTGACAAATGTGTGATTAAGAAAACTTTTCTTACAAAAATTATCATTAAACCACAACTAAGGGCAATACCTTATACTCATCAATGGCATCTTGGGCAAATGTGATATCTACATCCTTCTCCCTAAATCCACAATCCACTAGTAAGAATGAGCATTAATTCTTATCATATAAATCAAGAGGGGAAAAAAAAAAGAAGAAGAATTGTCAAAGCAAAAACAAAAATAACAATAATTATGATGAAGATGATGATTATGACAATTAAATTGCAGTTTAACCGTGTCAAAACCCTTCAATTTGTTGGGATATAACTGTGCAAACCTTTATGTAAAACACACAAATATGCAAAAAGAAATCTAGCAAATATCACAGCAATATAATGCATATAAATCTAAGTGGCAACGTGAACTACTAAATTTACAGCCCAACAAGCACTTCTGGTGCAAGATTCTGTGATTTGATGGAAAACTTTTGTTTGTAAAGTCATTCAGAAAATAGTAACAACAGCTGATAAATCAATAAATGCACAAAAAAATCTTGTATATTTACCACGTTGCTTCAGCATAAGATAATCCTTGCCACTTGACCAGATACTCCGGGATGACATCTCCAGTGCTATCCTTACTAATACGGTCTGCAATTATCCTTTCCACCTGATATGAATACATTGGAATTTGGACCAATTATGAGAAATATAAAGTTGAAAGGGAAAAAATATTAGAAAGGCACATATACCAAACAAAAAAAGCACATGAAAGTAAACCTGACTATTTTGCTTGATGAGGTCCAAGTCCATTTCCTTGCCAACATCATTAACCTCAATCTACCGAATAAACAGACAAACAAAAATAAAAATAAAAATAAAAATAAAAAAACCAATGAGGTACTGAAGTAGTATATTGCATAATACAATAAACACCCAGGGACAGAAACTAGCATCCACAAACCAAATACAAGTAATTAAAAGAAACATTATAATAATAATAATTACGTCAATTATGTTCGATGTCTAAACTTTCCACTCTTTCCACTCAACGATCATGCTTCCATTCAACTTTCCAGGCTCATATTCCATGGTGTGATTGTGTTTGAATCAAGATCTATGCAACGAAAAAAAAAATCATAAAAACATGCTTTTCCATGGCCTTTCCTATCTAGAACATAAAATGTTGGGGACAGGAAGCAGTGGTAAGAACTAAGAAGCTACACTAATAAAGTTACAATAAAGATGATTTTTCTCACTTAACTCATCGAACGTTCTGTCTACTGAGATCGACACCAAAAGCTCCTTCATGCTATTTACTAATAAAGTTACAATAAAAATGATTTTTCTCACTTAACTCATCGAATGCATTCTGTCTACTAAGATCGACACCAAAAGCCCCTAGGCTCTAGCAATAAAGGGTGGGCTGAATTTGGTCAAAGTATAACCTCAAAACTCTAGCACATAGGCTCCCATCCACATTTAGTGGTTGGCAACATCATAATTACTCTAGTCAGCAGGATTCCAATCAAACTCAACTAAGACAGAATTCCAACTTATGAAAACTCTCACATGCAAAGATTCATCTTAATATGAATTTGATTAATCAGCGCCATAATTTAGAGGATCAAGATGACGAGCCAACTCAAGTGTAGAAATTCCCAACACTGTACAACCGATAGAGATTAATCCCAGTCCACAGTGTACCAAAATGTTTTTTTTTTTTACATGATCAATAAAAATCTTTTCCCAGTTCATTAATTTTCATTATTAAAAATGTATACGCG
Organism: Ficus microcarpa; assembly: GCA_025413485.1. Lineage (NCBI taxonomy): Eukaryota > Viridiplantae > Streptophyta > Magnoliopsida > Rosales > Moraceae > Ficus > Ficus microcarpa. The sequence continues at coordinate 14,122,718 of CM046377.1, read as the reverse complement.
TTCCCCAACTGGCTTGGCCATTTTTCCAACATTACTACAAACAGACTAGTTTGTATAGTTTGACAAACTACTTGAACAAAGAATTAGGAATATCAGGACATCTGATGGTCTCCATTGGCATTCCTTATCAAAACGTTTAGACTTTCCAACAAATATATGTGAAGTTAGAAGTAGATTAACCATATTACCTCTTCACGCGTGACTGTCCTCCTGTATCTGACATCCTCCATTACCTTTTTTGTGTAATTCAAAACCTTTTTAAAACCACTCAGCTGCAAAACAAAAAACTACCAAAATTATGGAGAATCTTGAATAAAAATAAAGAGAACAGGATAAAAAGCCAGTTATCAAAGCTACATCAAGAAATTTAACAACACAACACCTATTTTAAAAATAATAAGAATAATAATAATAACTTCAACAAATAGAGCTTTTTAATATGCACAGATGCAGCCCAAAAAAAAATCTAAAACATACATTCTGCAACTCAGCAAACGACTTCCACTGACAATGCAAATGGGACTGGCCTTTCCATTTTATCAGAAATTCCATCTCATTCCAATCTGGCTTGGAATCAAACAAGTGGCTCAATAGAGTAGGCTCAGTTGATCGATTATTCCTAAGAGCGTCTTCAGCTGTTCCCTTTGGTTGATGCCATAGCACCTTCTCTATACAATCGCCATCTTCCTCTTCAAGTTCCTCCTACAAAGGTGAACAAAACAATAATTCAAGCATACATGATCCAAAGATAATGCACCAAAAAGAGAGGTACACTTGAGAGTAAGTTTGAGAGATCAAATTAATTCATGATGCACAAAAGAACTAACATCATAACTTATACTGTCAAAAATGATTTAATAACTGAAGCGGAACCCAGTAAAACACAAGCAAACGTATTGACACTTCCAGTAGCATGCTCATCATATTTAGCCCAATTTCACAAGAGCTCTACCTCTCAAAGGAACGGCAGTTAAAAAAAGAAATCCTATGTGAAGAGCGGGAAAAACAAAAGGCAAACATGAAAATCCCATTTCCAAGATTATCTCACGCACTTTTGAACTATCAACCGAAAATCAAAATCGAAAATCCAACAAGGGACTACAGACAATCTCCTGAACAAGAGCAAGCAAAAGAAAACACATACATGATTTTAGTATTACTATATTAGAAGACTGCACCTTTTGGGACTTTTTCTTCTTGCTTTCATCAATGTCCTCACTTTCTTCACTTTCAACATACGACACCTTCCGCACAGACCTACTAGAGGTGCGTACTTCATTGTTGTTTCTTCCAGTGAAAGTGGTTGATAAAGTAGATCGACCACTATTTTTTCGAAAATTTGCAGCTTTCTTCCTCGTGCTTTTGAAACCCTCACCGCTGTCACTATCAGAAACCTCTGCTGAAGACTCGTCATCTTCGAATGATGACTTCCCTCTTTTTGGCCGACCATATCCCTGAAAAGACTTGCGTTCTCTTGTAGATTTAACACTACGTCCACCTTTAGCATGTGGCTTACTCTTTGGTTTCTTCGCATAATAAGAATCATCATCATCATCATCAGAAATATCCAGCTCATTCTCACTATCATCTTCGTCTTCAGAGTCTTCAACTTCCCAATCTCTATCCTGGAATCAATTACATCATTAGCAGGCAGGAAGAAGCAATTTACCAAGAAGCAGAAAAAGAATTCAATAAAACTAATCTATACATGCAACAAATCTAAACTCCCTCAAAGAAAAATAAAAAGGAAATGGGAACTGATAACAACATAAAAATCACTGTATGTAATACTGCATCTATTAGAAAAAAGAAGAGAAGACTAAAAAAAAAAAAAAAACCCATGTGTTTTCTTGGATGTTGAAGGAGAAAACTTCTATAATCTGGTTTGTACACAGTAGAATAATGTATATAAAAACAAACATACCACCTCCACAATCCTTTGTAGAATATACGCATCTAGCAAAACTATAAACGTGAGAATTAGTATTACTGTCCTCACATTTTATTCACTGCGTACAATTTTTCTAGAACTCATATTTCCTTGGTCCAAATTAATCCAGACTGTTATCCAAATACCTCAAAAATTGGTTATTAGGAAAATAAAATATCATGGCTTAAAGAGAGAGAGAGAGATTTATCCAATAAGCCAACTAGAAAGCAATACATCTATATTAAAACGTTTTACTACAGAGAGGAAATCAGGGCATTGCCTAAACAAAGTTTATCACAAGGCTAAGACAGTATAACTCTTGTTACGAAACATACTATCATTCGACACACTAAAAAAAACATCTTAATATAGCATCAAGGCTATGACAGTATAATTCTTGTTACGAAATATACTACCATTCAATACACTAAGAAAAGACACCTTAATATAGCATGGAATTCTCACTTAACTAATGAGAAAACGTATCTTACGGATTTAGCACTCTCCTTTCAATTTTATATCTTTTGAATGAAATACCGTTGTAGTGCAATTATGACAAACCTTCTTCAAAGTGCGACCACTGGTATCACCATGATCAGGTTCAAAATCTGCATCTTCAGGATCGTCTTCTGTCATCACAAGTACAACATAAATTCAGTCTTAACCTTTTTATTTTGAAGAGCAACAACAAGCATAATCAGTGTTTACAAGTTTCATACTACTTGTGATTACAAACACCCAACAAGTCGAACTAGCAGCACTTAATACTACAGCAATGCCCTAAAATAAGGAGTGCAAAACAAATTACCATCTTCATCCTCTTCTTCATAATCAGCATCATCATTGTTGTTTCCATCATCATCACCGTCATCAAAATCGTCGTCATCATCCATGACTCTAGAGGCTCTAATTATGTTCTTATTAACTTTAGCAGGCTTTAATTTTGGCCTGGAATTTGACACTGTAGAATTGTGAAATCCTCTATAATGTGCAGAATCATCCTGCTCTTTCCCGTCCTGCTCATAATATTCATCAGACATCTCATCAGTGGGGACATCAGAAGGGCCATTTGGACCCTTGCCCGAATCTCTTGGCCCATCATCATCCTCGGATTCTAATCTTTGTACCCTGCCATCTGACGAATTATAATCTGATCCATCTACATTTCTAGAATCAGAATCCTGCCCAGAATCCGATCCATTCTGAGGGCGCATAGGTTGGCAGTCCTTCCAAAAGGTCGAACCCCATTTTCCAGCCATGGCAGTTCTCCTCCCAGAAGGTTGTAAATTCCCTACTCTTACTCCACCATCATTAACAGTTGCCTCATTTTGTGGCCTACTAGCATCATCCGGTTCACCTTCGCTTTGTTCCTGTGCATCCATGTTCATGTCAAAGTCCCTCTCACTCGAATTCACATCTATGTCCTCATTCCCTACTGAATTGTGAATTCTGTTTACACCCTTTCCCTGGTCTTTTTCTTCCAGGAAAGAGCGTGAAACTGTCTCGTCTGTAAAATTCCTCAAAAAGGCCATCTGTCACATGGAACTTTTAGGGTATTTATATCCTTAATCTCCTCACACTAAACTCCACTGACTAGTGCCCCCGTTGTCAATCCTACCAGAAAACCTGAATAACGACCAAGAAAAGGCTAGTAAGTAAAGGCCATAAACCATAGCCAAAAACTTAACACCACGAAAATGGGAAAATAGGAAAACTTAACACCGCAGCTTAAACCTCCACTAAACGCGAAAATGGGAAGAGAAGAATGACCCAACAAACTAAACAATAATTATTTACAACAATTTAAGTTGAATTCTAAATGAATAAACAAATTAAACCTGATAAACAATGACTCACCTGCCTAAATTTTCATTTTCTTTCTTCAAGTGGAACTAAAAATGGAAAGAGCCGAAAAGAAAACAGCTTTGAGCTTAATTCTGCAAATGGTTTTAGTTCAAAACCAGCAGGAACCAACGGTAAGCTTCAAATTCAATAAAATCGAGGGAAAACTATTGCAAAATCAAGTATTTTTCATTACTTCTGACCTTGAAAAAAAAACACTGGAAATGAAGCAAAAACAACGCAATCCAATTCAAAGACAACACAAAAACAGCAAATTCAATAAATTCTGATCTCGGTAATCGGTGAAAATCGATGCCAAGAAAACCAATCGCAAGAACAAATCAAGCAGAGCAAGCAATAGATCAACGCGGGAATCCACGAAATCGAAACAAAAATCAGACTGCTAAAACCCCCACGGCGAACTCGGACAAGCAAACCCTAGAAGCAAAACCGGACCTCAAATCCACAACCGGAAGCCCTAATTCACGACGAAAACGCACCGAAACGAGCGAATCCGACGAGCAAAGAAGCATTCGCAGCGAAGCAAAAGGGACGGAGAAGAGGACTCACCAAAAAGGAACACAGTAGAGCCTATACTAATAGGGTTCGATATCGGAAGGACGAAACGGAGGTGCGCAGGTTAAGAATCGTGCGCCTCCGTCGCAAACTCGCCGGAAAATGGACCGCCGACGGCGACAAGATTATTAAATATTAAAAAAAAAAAAAGTGGTTTTGTTCGATTGTGGAATTTCGGAGGAGAGAGAATTGGCGGCGGCGGCGGAGGCGGCGGATGCTTACGTGCGCCGGGTGCGCAAATAGGATTTCCGATTTAGGAGGAAGTGAAGGGGGCGGTTTTGGATTAATCGTCGACGACGACGGTGGTGGTGCCCAAAAAAAGAGTTTTCAATTTTGGGGTAGAGAGAGAAAGTACTTGGTAGAGAGAGAGAGAGAATAGGAAAAGGCAGTATTTTTCTAGAGAGAGAGAGAGAGAAAGGGCAAAGGGAAAATGAGGGATATAGATATTTGGAGATTTTAGTGATTAATTTTTCATTTTTATTTTTTTCCCTTGGAGAAACGTGTTTATAGAGAGACTTTTTGCCCCCTCTCTCTGTCTCTGTATTTTCTCTCTCTAGCCTACGCATGTTTTTTTAACTTGTGTGGGTCCACGTACGGTGAAAGGGCCAATGGGTGGGAGCTACGTGGATGTGCTGGTGGGAGTTGCGATTGATCGGACGGCGTGGGTTGTTTGAGCTGTTGGGAGTCTCTACGCGGCTCGTTGCTGGGGATTTGAAACCAGGGCTAAGAGATGTTGACTAGTTTTGGGCTCTAGTCAAGCCCATGATGGATTTAGTGGGCTGGCTACGGAGGCTCTAACGGGATCAGCTGGCCCAATCTTGCTCAATAGCCCCGTTGGAACTACTTGTGGAAACGGCTGTTTTTTCCCTGATATATCCCTACGGAAAAAGGAAAATATATATATATATATATATTTTAAAGGTATTTTTGAAATTTAAAATAGATTCTTTAAAAAATGAAAAATTAAAGTTTATATTTACAAGTAAATCTTTGAATTGTTTAGTAAATCCTTGAATTTTTTTTTTTAAATATAACATATTTATAGTTAATTTTTAATAACATATTTATATATATGGTTTAATGGGATTCTAATCCTTATTCAATTTTTGATATTTCAAATGATATCTAACCAATGATATTACGTCATATCATTTTAAAAAATTTAAAATGCTTTATATTTTATTTTTTTTATTTAAGGTATAACTTCTTTAGATAATGTGTTATAACATGATTGATTAGGCATAATTTAAGATATCAAAATTGAACAGAAAATTTCACCGCAATTTCATGTTAGAAAGAAAAAGAGACCGAAGGAGAGAGAGAAAAGGAAGGAGGAGAGATTTTTTTATATTGTGTGCTCATAAATTTAATTATACTATTTCATACTGTTTAAAATTCTATGATATAATTTATTTAATTTTGATAAATTTATGTTATAATTTATTAGTACACTGATCAAAATTCCTATTTTGCTTTCTCTTAAATATTAACTTCTTTTATTTTTTTGAAGTAATAATATTATTCTTAAGTCATATTGTCATCGACAAAAGATCAAAGATCTAATGTCTATTCTTCTTAAGAGACCCACTCTATCAATACTACAGGTATCTTCATACCTAAGTTAAGTAAGAACCTCCCTTAGGTTGTTGACTCAGGAGCTTCAAACCACATGACCAAGTCAACTAACTACTTCTCTTATCTTTAAACGATGTTAATAATGTTTTAATTGAATGGATCATTTGTAATCCAACTTAAGTTTGATTTCTTTAAATATTTTTTATTTTTAATTCAAAAGTAATTCAATTTCAAATCCACCTATAATCCATACTTTATAAGTCTATAACTATCTTTTTTCAACTGGAAGTGAGATGATTCTTATATCAAAATATTTACAACGACAAGATAAACGATATAATATCTATGTTTTTATTGTTTTCAAATGCATTTTAAGTTTTTATAATATTTAACTATCATAGTTTATTTTTAAACAGATTTCCAATCAAAAAACTTTAAAACACCAATTGGAGTTGAAGTGACAAACACATCCTAAGAACATTTTATGGGACATATTATGACAGTTTTACCATTTTAGTATAATTTTTTTTAAATGATTTTCTATGGTTTCAATTATTTTGTTTTGTGATTGAACATGGATAAATCGGAATAGACTTTCTTTTTTTTTTTTAACCCTCTTTTTTTTCCCAATAATTTTAAAATTTTTTAGTCTAATTAAATTTTTTTAGATTGAAATTGTAGAATTGTCAATTATGTCTTAAAAAAGGAGACTCAGGGTACCTTAAATGATATCTTTTTCATATAACATGGTAATTTAAAGAGATTTTTCAAATATGAAAGTACCAAAACTAAAAATAAAATGTTAAATTACAAAGTATCAAAATCATAAGTTCCATTTTTCATATTGTTGCATATTAGGTTGTCATATGGTTTAGAGTAACAGTGTTTAATCTGATTTAAAAATATATATATTCCGATAATTAAGCCAATAATAACAAAATTTTTTTTTAATTTATGATCGAAGGATTCAAAATTCGTACCTTTTAAGGAAATTAAATGTGAAATTATTGCCATAATATGTTTACAATTACTAAGTCTTTGTTTGGTGAATGAATTTAACTCAAACTCAATTCAAATTTTTCATAGCAATTTTTGTCTTTTTCTGAATAGATAACAAAATTTATAACTACTTTTTAAAAAGTTAACTCAACTCAAACTTAAAAATTTCATCTTATCTCAAACTCAACTCAAATATCACACGAACTATAAAAGTGCTTATTTTCAAGCGAGATGAAAAAAAAAAAAGAGTAAAAATAGATAAATTACATTTTGCCTTCTTTCAACCAATCAAGTGGTATTACTTTGTTGTGTAAACGTTGACTACTGAGTATTACTTCCAGTAGCAGAACAAATATGACTTCTAAATGGCTAAAATTTTTAGTTAAGGAGAGGCAAAAAAAAAAAAAAAACAAAAACAAAACAAAAAACAAAAAAACAAAAACAAAACAAAAAACAAAAAAACAAATAGATAGAAGTAGCATCTATTCCAACTAGAAGTCAATGTGCCTAGATTGGTTGGTTTGGCACTTTTTCACTTGAGAAGGAATTTAGATTCGAGTCATTCCATCACGTTGGTCTTAAAATTTTAGGATACTGGCTTATCACATAAAAAACCCGATATTATCCAACTTTAACCTCTTTCTTGTAATCTTTTTCTTGAGCAAAATCTATTCCGAAATAGAAGGAATAGGGATCACCATCCTTTTATGTGTTATTGTGAAAAAGAAAAAAAAATGCTCTTCTATTGATTATTTGCATGCATTATGTTGAGATAATCTCATTTTGGTGGTGCAAGGACCAGGCGGGCATTTTGTAATAAATTATCATCTTTTCTGCAAATATATTTAAAAAATTATCATTTTTTAAAAAACATGTTATAAATTCCAAAAGCACTTATAACATGTGCTATTTGCTACAATTTAAAATAAAAAATGTAACTAATGGTCTAAAATTAATTATAATCCCTCACTAGTGCTTATTTGTTAATTGCTATTAACGTCATCTGAATTAAACAACAGTTTTTCTGATCAAAACATATGGTAATGCATTGCTTTGTGAAAATCTACTAAAAAGTATAACAAAACATTATTTATTTACCAACAAAACATTCGAGGGGGTGTTTGATGAATGAGTTTAGTTTAAGATTTTTCAATTTCAATAATAATTTTTCAGAAAGGACAAAAAGTTTTTTCAGAAAAAAACAAAAAACTTTTTCAGAAAAAGATAAAAACAATGATGAAAAAAATACAGTTTAGTTTAAACTAAACTTATCACCGAACACCCCTAATGGTACCAAACAGTTTGAGTTGAAATTTTTAAGTTTGAATTGGTTGACTTTTTAAAAACTAATTATAATTTTTGTTGACTTTTTAAAAAAAATTAAGATAAAAAAGTACAGTTTAATTAAAATTAAACTTGTTCTCCAAACGCATTATAAAACATTATTTAGAAGTTCAGCACCAAAAAAAAAAAAAAAGAGGAGAGAGAGAGAGAGAAAGAAAAGAAACATTATTAGAAAATCCCAATTTTATTTCAGTTTTACGATTAATGAGCTCCCCTCTAGCATTTATTTTATCTCAATTAGCCGTTGTTCTGTCCGACGTGGCGTGCTGTGATTGGGTCCTCTCAGAACCCGCGCTTTGGCGGCCTCCAACACTCTCAACACTCCAACGGTCATATGATCACGGCCTATGTTAATCAAATTTCGCCCACTTTCCATCTTAGATCTCCATTTGTCTTTAATTTCTTCACCTCCAAGTTTCATTTTCTCTCTTGCCTATTTTCTCTCTGGGTTTTCTCCGAACGAAAATCTTCTCTCTCGAGCGATTTCTCTCTGGTTTTTCCGCCATGGATGACTCGCAGTGGGACGCTCTCCGTCTGTTGGCGAACGTCGCCGTTTCCGCCTGGGAATCGGAAACGGAGAAGACGAAGAACAACTGCCCGTTGTTTCTTGAAGAACCTAAAGTTCGGAAATTGGTCTTCAAACTCTATAACAAGAATGGGCAGAGAGAAAGATTCGTCATCGGAAACGGCGGGTTCAGTAATTTCCCGATGATCGGAAGGAAGAGGACGACGATGGGGAAGAAACGCCAACGGCTGGATAATCTTTGCCCGTGGTCATACTCATTCCCACTCTCGTCGTCTCCGACGACGATCGCGAAGAAGAAGAGGAAGATATCCCGCATTTTCGAAACTCCGGAGCCGAGCGAAATGCCGGTAAATCTCAAGAACAGGATTGTGGGGATCGGCGGCGAGGATTTCACGTTCGTACTGCAGAAGGAGTTGTCGCCGACAGACGTGAACCGGAACAACAACCGGCTGTCGGTGCCGGAGCGGCTGCGGGCGAGTGCAGAGTTTATCGGAGAAGACGAAAAGGCGAAGCTGATGAGGGAGGGAATGGAGGTGTTGGTGGTGGATCAGGGCTGAGGGAGTACACTCTCTGCCTCAAAACATGGAAGATGGGCAAGTGTCTGGTCTACAATCTGGTCACTGAGTGGAACTCCGTCGTCGAGAAGAACGGCCTCGCCGAAGACGACGTCGTTCAGCTCTGGTCCTTCCGACGTCAGAACAACCTTTGTTTTGCACTTGTCAAGACAACGTAGAGATATTCGTGTGTGTATATATATATATATATATGTAGTATATAGTTGCAGTACTATTTCCCCCAAAGTACTGTTTTCTGTTATTTGTAGATATCGGCTACTGTCATTTTAGAATATTGTTATTCTTCTTTGGGTTCCGATGATCAGAACAATTCTGATCATTATTGGTTTTGTAAATTGATTATCATTGATTTAATGATAAAAGTTGAGTTTCTTTTGTTTATAAATGTGTGTATGTAAATATATATTCCTGTGGAATATGGTTGATGGAATGGTGTTTAGGGCAAAAAATTTGCCAAATCACCAATCGATTTTATTTATACTTTTCGGGATTTTTTTTTTGTGGGTATTTTAATGAAAAAAAATATGTTTTTAATAGTAAAATCACTGGAATTTTCTAGCCAAACAAACAGACTGAGAATTTTCCCTTCCCGCATTTAATTCCAAAATTGTCTGTTCATAATTTTGTGGCTTTGGCATCGTTTTGTTCCAAATAACATCGTTTGTCAAAAATTTCATTTTTTTTTTTACCTCAAAACTTCTAAAATTTGTAAATGTACCCCTACATATGTACCTATTTGTTCTTTTCTTCCCTCTTGAACGGAAGCACATTTTCTGTCGTTGGCTTCACCAATGAGCGTTACACCGAGGAGAAGAGAAGACCAATTTCTGCAGCCGAAACTTTTTGGAGCAAAACGAGAGATTTTTTTGGTTTAATCTTTGAGTGGCCTTAATCTGAAATTTCCCAAATCTGAAATTTCAGTTCTCAGTACTTAGAAATTCGCTTAATTGAGTTTTTTGTTTCCTTGATTAATTTCTAGGTTTTTCAAAAATCCGAGTTGGATATTGGGGCGTGATAATGATGATTCATGTATTTATGGATTTGTCTTTTTTTTTTTTTCCGCTAATAAAAGAGTTGTGCAGAGCTTTTAGAATCAAATTGAGACCTAATGAATTAGGTTTATTTTTTATAAAACCTAATTAATACGATTAATTTCAATATTTTTGAGACTTTTTAGACCAGATAATTTGTTAAGAGTTTCCTAATTATAAGTGGCCTTAGGCAAGTCCATTGATGGCTCTACCTTAAAGCTGGCTCTGGGGCGAGTCTCCATCGGAGGCGGCACATGATAGTTAATTACATGCACATGGCGTGTTTTGATTTTATTCCCATTTCGTGAATTCGCACTTTGATCTGGTGCTTGATTTGTTAATGAGATTGCTTTTGTTTGCGTTGATGGTTTTGTAATTATTGAGATCACACTATATATTGAATTCGCTGTTTTCGTTTTGTCTTAGAATTGGATTGCTTTGTTTTGCTTCATTTCCACCAGTTTTCTTTATTTGGGTAGTTAAAAGTTAGAAGTAACCAAACATACTTAATTTGATTTTTTATTTTTGTCTAACTTTTTTATTAAGAGGCATAGTTGTCCAGTTAAATGAGCTCCCATCTAGCATTTATGGGCTTGTTTGCTTGTCATTTTATTTCAACTCAAACTGTACTTTTTTTTATCTTTTTCTCAAAAAGTTTTTATCTTTTTCCTAAAAAGTTTTTTGTCTTTTCTGAAAATTCAAAAAAATTTACTATTACAACTAAAATATTTCAACTCAAATTAACGAACCAAATGGACCCTATTTCATCTCCATTAGCCGTTTTTCTGTCCGACGTGGAGTGCTGCGATTGGTTCCTAGGAACCCGCGCTTTGGCGCCCTTCAACACTCTCAACCCTTCAACGGTGACATGATCACGACCTATGTTAATCAAATTTCGCCAACTTTCCATCTTAGTTCTCCACTTTCCTTTTATTTCTTCACCTCCAAGTTTCATTTTCTCCCTTGCCTATTTTCTCTCTGCAACAAGAATGGGCAGAGAGAAAGATTCGTCATCGGAAACGTCTAGTTCAGTGATTTCCTGGTGATCGGAAGGAAGAGGACGACGGTGGGGAAGAAGCGCCAACGGTTGGATAATCTTTGCCCATGGTCAAACTCATTTCCGCTCTCCTCGTCTCCGTCGTCGTCTCCGACGACGATCACGAAGAAGAAGAGGAAGATTTCGCGGATTTTCGAAACTCCGGAGCCCAGCGAATAGCCGGCGAATCTCAAGAACAGGATTGTGGAGATCGGCGGCGAGGATTTCACGTTCGTACTGCAGAAGGAGTTGTCGCCGACGGACGTGAACCGGAACAACAACCGGCTGTCGGTGCCGGAGCGACTGCGGGCGAGGGCGGAGTCTCTGGGAGAGGAGGAGAAGGCGAGGCTAATGAGGGAGGGAATGGAGGTGTTGGTGATGGATCAGGGGCTGAGAGAGTACACTCTCTGCTTCAAGACTTGGAAGATGGGAAAGTGTCTGGTCTACAATCTCGTCTCCGAGTGGAACTCCGTCGTCGAGAAGAACGCCTTCGCCGAAGACGACGTCGTTCAGCTCTGTTCCTTCTGACGTCAGAAAAACCTTTGTTTTGCGCTTGTCAAGACACCGTAGAAACATTCATACATACATACATACATACATACATATATCTGCAGTGCATGTAGTATATAGTTGCAGTACTATTTTCCCACAAAGTACTGTTTTCGATATTCCGATGATCAGAACAATTCTGATCAGGGTTGGTTTTGTAAATTAATTATCATTCATTTAATGATAAAGTTAAAGAACTCTTTTGTTTATACATATTCACGCGCGCGCGCGCGCGTGTATGTGTTTTGGTTGTGGATATAGCTGATGGAATGGTTGTTTAGGGCAAAGAATTTGCCGAATTTACTAATTCGATTTTATTTTTCCTTCTCGGTTTTTTTTTTCTTTTGTCTTTTTCGGTATTTTATTGATAAAAACCAGTTTTTTTAATAGTAAAATCAGTGGAATTTTCTAACCAAACAAACAGACAGAATTTTCCCTTCCCGAATTTAATTCTAAAATTGTCCGTTCATAATTATGTGGTTTTAGCATCGTTTTGTTCCAAATAATGTCGTTTTGAAAAAAAAAAATTTGTTTTGTTTCTCATTACTTACAAAATTTGTAAATGTTCCCCTATAAATTTACCTTTTCAGTTCTTTTCTTTTCTCTTTCCCGGGCACTCGCCGGTAGACGCCCAACGCCCCAAACCCAGAGAGTCTTATCCTCTCAAGTCTCAGACTCTCAATCTACGCTCTCGTCACTCGGCGCGGCCGTCTCGTCTCTCTCGGAGCTCAGCTCCACACGACGCCGCCGAAGACCTCGCCGCTCACCGCTCACCTCTCAACCTCGGCCCCTTCACTTCACGCGGCCGCTACCGGTACGGCCCTTCACCTCCTCGATGTCTCTCTCTCTCTCTTCATGAATTTGTGCAAATGTGAATTGAAAAATGATTTGTTGTTTTTTAGACAAACTGAGAAAAGACCAAAATGATTGTGTGGTAATTGTTTGAATTTTATATTTGGAATGGTTGGGTTCGGCTCTTCTCCTTATATATATATATATATATATATATATATATATATAGAATTTGCATGTTCTATTTGAACTGGTACTGTGGAAGTGGTCAAATTTTCTATTTTGTGGTGAGTGATTGGTCTGTGGTAAATTTGTCATTCTAATCGAAGTGGATAACGCAGGCTCTAAATTTTTTTTTCCACCTGAATTGACATTTATATGGTGTGGTTTACTGTATTTGACTGTGAATACTGAATATATGTTGTCATATATGTGGCCATGGGTTTGCCTCTTGTAGAACTAGATGTCTTCATCTCTACTTCAACCGCAAGCACAACGAGGGATTTTTGAGGTTAGGGTTTTCTCTCTTTGAATGGCCTTAATCTGAGATTTCCCTATTCAGTTCGTGTTTCCTTCTTAGATTTCAATTCTCAGTACTTGGAAATTGGTCTAATTGAGGGTGTGTGTTTTTTTTTTGGTTGATTTTATTGTTAGGTCTGAAAACTCATAGGAATATCTTTCTATTATATTTTTGTTTTACATTTTCAGTCTCTGGGTTGGATTTTGGGGAGTGATAGTACCGGTTCATGTTTTTATGATTTTTATCTTAAAAAAAAAAAAAAAAAAAAAAAAAAAAAAAAAAAAAAAAAGAGTTCGTCAAAAATTGTAGAATCAAACTGAGGCCTAATTAATATAATTTAAGTTTTATAAAACCTAATTAATCTGATTGGTACTATTTAGACTGGATAATATGTTAAAGTTTCCTAATAACTAGGGGCCTTTGCTAAAGATGGGCCTTAGGCAAGCGCCTTGATGGCTTTTCCTTAGAGCTGGGCTCTGCGGTCGCTGAATCAGTGGCAGCGCACGATTGTTAACCTGCTCGCTGTGGGTTTTCTCTTCGATAACTTTATTCCGATTTCATGAATTCGCACTTTGAACTGTTGCTTGATTTGTCAATGAGATTGCTTTTGCTTGCATTGATGATTTTGTTAATTATTCAGATCAGACTTTATTGAATGTGCTGTTATTGTTTTGTCTTAGAATTGGATAATGGATTGCGTTGTTTTGCTTCATTACCGGTGTTTTTTTTTTTTTTTTTTTGGGTTGGTTAGTTAAAGTTAGGGGTAATATAACTTACTAGATTTTGTTGTTTTTGTTTTTGATTTTCAAGCTTACTGTTGTTTCATGCTGGTTTTAAACTAAACCATCTACAGAACTAAGCTCAAAGCTATTTTCTTTTTGATGCTCTCCATTTCCGTAGTTTTTCATGAAGGGGAAAAGAAAAAAAAAGAAATTTTAGGTCAAGGAATCATTATTTAAATTGTTCGTTCTTACAGAGTTCCACTATTTGGGCATAAGAATTTCTATGTTTAAGTTTTGTTGATTCATTGTCCTCTAGACATTGTCATGTTTAGAGTGTTTGACTTGTAGAGGAGGTTTCTGCAATGCTTTCTTTCATTGGGCTTATCTCACTTGTAGAGTAATCTTTTTCTCAGTTTTGGTCTACATTCTGGTCTAGTTTGTTTGTTCTTGAGGGAGTAGTTACTGCAATGTTAAGTTTTCGGCATTATTTTACGGGATTAACTAACAACTAGCCTTTTCTTGGATGTTATCCAGGTCTTGTGATGATTTTCTAGGAGTGGACATGAGCTCTAGTCAGTTGAGTTTAGTGTGAGGAGATTAAGAAAATTGATACGTTATTAGTTCCGGATGCAAGATGGCTTTTTTGAGGGATTTTGACAGACAAACAGTACCATGCAAGGCTCACTTCAATATTCTGTCTCAAATTCTTTAGTTTGGAAGAAAAGGGGTTAATTTCAGAACTTTCTTGGCATATCTATTAAATATTCACTTGTTCATTCAAAAACCCATTTTTCTGCATCTCTAAGAAGCTTAACATGGCTTCCAAACTTATGCTGATCGCTTCTTATGAAGCAGAAAACCAAGCCGAACTTGCTCTCAGACAATCCTTTGAGCTTCTTCAACCAAAACTGAAGCCTCCCTTTTCATTAACAATCCCAAACCAAGAAGAGTACTCACAGCTCAACCGTGCGATCCTTTATGGGGTTTTATGCGAACCCCTCTTGGCCAAAACCCACATTAAACACCTACATGCCATTGTCACTGATGGTTATGGCTCGTTTGTTCATTTGCTAATCAAGGTTGTTAATGAACTGTATGTGAAACTTTTTGACTCGGTGAAAAGTCAGCTAATTTGGGTTTCTAAAGAAATGGCTGATGTTTCTGCTGTAGGTTTCGGTGATTTGTTGGTTTCTTTGTTGAGGCAAATTGTTGGTGGAGATTTTAGTGATGGCAATCTGTGGTTGTGTTATGAGATGTTGAACATCTTCTCGACCAAATGGAGTAGTCTTTTAGAAGAGGATCCGATGGTTTTAACAAGTGCCTTGTATACTTACCTTCGGTTGTTAGCTGATCACTGTAGATCAATTCATAATTGTAACCCAAAATTGGAGGCATTAAAGCGGCTGGAGGTTGAGTTTTGTGTTAGAGTATTGAAGGAAGAGTTCCATTTGTGTCTTAAGATTGGGAGGGATCTCATTCGAGTACTACAGGATTTGGTTCATGTACCTGAGTTTAGAGCTATATGGAAGGATTTGATACTCAACCCAGGTGACTTCAAGACTCCGGGATTTTTGGATATTTCACAGCTTTACTGCACCAGAACCCCAAGTACTTATTTTTTACTTCGGATTACACCAGAAATGGAGACCCAGTTGAGGTTTCTACTTACACATGTGAAGTTGGGGAGCCAGAAACGTCACCAGTCGTGGTTTGCTAAGAAGTTTCTATGTGGGCCGGAGAGAGAGTCTCTGATAAGTGACATTGTCCGGTTTATATGTTGTGCTCACCACCCGCCTAATGAAATCATCCAGTCTGAAGTTATTCCTAGGTGGGCGCTAATAGGTTGGCTGCTTAAATCTTGCACAAAAAATCATGTTGAAGCCAATGTGAAGCTTGCCCTGTTCTATGATTGGCTATTTTTTGATGACAAACTTGACAATATCATGAATATTGAGCCTGCAGTTCTGCTGATGGTAAACTCTATACCCAAATACGTTGACATGACTCACACTCTTCTTGAATTCTTATTCCTTCTTGTGGACAACTATGATGTGGATCGGATCGATCTCATCGTTAAAGGCGTCTCATCATCATTTACCATGCTTGTAAGGAGAGGAGTGATTCGCTCATTAGATGTGTTTAGTTCTTGCGATGTAGTTTTCCCTATCCTAAAAGAGAGACTTCTGAGTCTTTTCTCTGATACAAAAGCAAAAGTTCATAAAGACTTGGACTCGTCTCAACACCTGCATCAGTTTGTAATGCCTACGGGATTGCAGAATTCTTCTTGCATGGGAACTCAAATGCCAGCGCCAAAAGGGCAAACTATATCTACAGGAGAAAGTTGATTGCTAGCAATCTTTTTCAGACAAGACAGCTGTTTCTGCTTGTCAATCAGGAGCGACATTTGAAGGTACTAAAAAATTTTGTCTGAATTCTGTTATACAAGTATGTTGTATGTTTATGCTTCTAAGTTCTAATAATGTTTGTTCGTTGAATATAAGAAGAGCTACAACAAAGAAATCTTCAACGTGCTTTATTTTCTTTTCTGCTGAGTGCCGAGTAAGTTTTAAATGATGATTTTATTTGTTGCTTTGCTGTTCTTGCGACTTTAAAATGCAGGCTTGCCGTTGAGGCACAGGGCTTGAAGAACAGCATCCGAGAAAGTAGTACAGCGGCACAGTGACTGTTGTTCTTGTCCCTCTTTATGTTGATTTTACAGAAGGTTATAAGAAGCACATGGAAGTAGTGTGTTTTAAGCTTCATTGTGGCCTGAGCCAGGTAGCTAGGAAGAATTTCGGAATAGGGCATCTTGGCAACCTGAATGAGGTACGTTAAAAACTCGATCGTCCTGTCGTGATATGCGATTTGACATGTTAATGAGTACTAGTTGGAGGTGAAAAAGTAAAATGCTTTTTATTGTATCACCCCGTTATCATTTTCAGCTTCTGAAGAACATAGCCAAAGCGATACTCTAGTAAATCTTACTCTTTTCGGTGAAAAAGATTTGGAATTCCTTTGAGCACATTTGAACTATGCAAAAAGCATTATCGCAATCATCAACTACTCAGAACTTTTTACCTTCCAGACTAGATACACATCTGTGCTATTATTAGCTTTCGTTCTAATAGTTCTAGCAAGGCGGACTTAACAACATCAAAATCGTCTTTGGCTCGCCACCAACACCTTTTTGGCCAATGGTTGTCATCGTTAATCGTTATGATAGGACAGGCTAGATTTTAGTCTAGATCTATTACAGTTGATAGGTTTCTCTTGCTCACCTCTACTTTCTGATGGATTTCCTTGTCTTCAGCTGCAGTTTCCGGTTTTAAACATGGAGATGGAGATGCATCAGGTTGTGCAGACTTGCAGATTACATCCTTCTGATTCCATCGAGGAGGTACACCAAATTGGGCTAGTAAAAGCTCCTTGTGAAGTATTGTTTTTGGTTTTTTTTGTTTTTTTTGTTTTTTTTTTTGTTTTAATTTGTGAAAGGGTTGCTGTCATTTATTTCATGACTACTAATGTGTTAGTATGCTGTTATATTCAATTGGAGGGTGGTCGTTTTTTTTTTTTTTTTTTTAGAGAATAAAAGGGGGGGGGAAGTTGCTTATAAAGTTAAAAACTCGTAAAAATCAATGCTAAATTCATTTTTTAACCTTCAAGTTTTTTTAGTTCAAAAAAAAATTTTTTTTTTCCAAGCTATCCAAAGGGAGAAAGAAGTAAACTGCATTTTTGCATAAATAACCGAAGTAAATAACAGGTTTAAAAAAATTTTAAAAAATAATATTAAAGAAAAATTTGATTAGGTAAATGATTTATTTATTTCTTGTAATTAATCCGTCAATTTGGGTAAAAATGTGAACGTTTTTAAAAGATTGTTATCTTTTCATGTGTTGTTGCATCAGTAATCCATCAATTTGGGCAAAAAATGATAACGTTTTAGAAGTTTAAGGATGTTCATATCAATTTTTAAAGTTCCGTTGGTAAAATGTAAGAGATCATTAGAGGTTGATACGTATATAAGTAACCTACATAAAAAGACATGTTACGTTTACCTTATACGTATCAATAAAGTAATTTTCGTCCATGTTTCGGAGGTTGTCATGTGACGATTCTAATACCCATCAGGTGGTAGGTGTTTTTTTCTTTTTTTTTGGTTTATTCCGCACGCACGAAGCATGTGTTATGTAACTAGTTTTATAGTAAAGGGACAATGTACAGGGCAAAACCATGTTGGGTTGGAAAGGTTATTGTTCTCTCTTGAGTCCAACTTTCCATTCTATCTATACTAGTTTGTGATAGTTCCACCAGCATTTTCGTATTTGAGGGATACCAACTAGTAATATTTTTTCCATCAAAATATCAAAGAAAAATAAGAAATATCGAGGGATATCAGTAAAAATATTGATGTCGGTAAAACGTGGTGCAATTTTTATAAAATATCGGAAAATATCAAAAATTTTGGTGGAAATTGTAGTTTGAAAATTTTTAAGATTTCGGATTCTTATCGTTAATTATCTTCTTGAGCATGGTATAATTATCTTCTCTTTTTCAAAATAGATGGTGAGAGAGAGCAAGTAGTATGTTATAAATATCTTATAGAAAAGGAAACAAAACTAAAATAAAAGATAACAAATAAAAAGCTAAGAGAATATATTCTTTCAGACTTTTACAAACTTTACACAATTTCTTATTTATAAAAATACATTGGAAACAGATCAATAAACATACATATAGCATGTCCATAATTATAATCAATTAAATTGAAATCATATGTGAGATACTAATTTTACTTAAATCAGGATGAAATCCCAATCATGTTTGAACCTCACAAGACTTTCTTTTAGCATTAAGATATATAATATATAATACGTTTCTTAAGTAAAACTTGTGTATTTATATATCTTTTTAATTAATATTTGTTGCTATCTTAAAATGTTAAAAATATAATTTAAAGCATATTTTAGTAACTTCCATAATTTTTTTCCGATACATAAATACACATTCTGATATTCGAATAATATGTCACGACACCAATTTTACTTGAATCAGGATGACATTCCAACCATTTTTTAACCTCATAGGACTTCCTTTTGGTATTAAAATGTATAATATATATTATGTTTCTAATGTAGAACTTGTGTATTTATATATCTTTTTAATATTTATACTATCCTGAAATGTTAAAAATATAATTTAAATCATATTTTAATGACTTCCCTAATTTTTTTTCCCGATATTTCCAATCGATATCAATAATATATCCGAAATCACTGTAAAATTGACCTACCGATATGTCTGTCATATAAATATATTCATTATTGGTTTTAACTGACTAAAATATAAGTGAATTTTCTAACAATTCAAAAGTCAAGAGTTATAAGCACTCGTTTTTTAATGTTCAAAGGTAAAGTTACCAATGTACTAAATTTAGGGGACAAAAACAAAGTTTTCCAAGTTTTATATGGACAGAATATGAAAGAAGAGATATTTTCACTAAAAGTTTAAAGCTTGATATGTATTCTTGTTAACTGTTTAAAGTTTGGGGAGTATAAACACCAATTTTCAAAGTTCATAGGCAAAATTACAAGAATATTAAAGTTTAGGGGGCCAAAAAAAAAGATTGTCCTTATTGACTTTCACATTACTTGTTTCATGTCAGTAATTTCATCCATTTGACTGATAAATGAGCAAAGATGAAACAATTTCATAGTTTAAGAAGCATTTATACCAGTTTTCAAAGTTCTAGGAGTAAAGATTTCCATTTAAGTGACGGAAAGAGTAAAGATAAAACTATTTCATAGTTTAGGGAGAATTTATATTAGTTTTCAAAGTTCATGGAACAAAGTTATAAAAACCTTAAAGTTCATGGAGCAAAAATTGAATCTTAGTTCATGGAGCAAAAATAAAATATATAAAATTGAATCTTAGTTCATGGAGCAAAAATAAAATATATCAAATTGAATCTTTACATTCAAAAATAGAATTTATATTATGTATTCAAATAAAATATGTGTTCAGATAATTTTTATTAAAAATAACTTTGATTATTGTAAAAAAGGTAAAAAAAAAAAAAAAAAAGATAAGTATAATATGGATTTTTAATAAGTAAAAATTTAAATTAAAATTTGAGTTAAATTATAATGAAACAGTGAAATATTAAAATAATTTCATTTCAATGCTGAACTGACCAAATCCTTGTCGCGGTGAGAACCCTAATAATTTCAATAATTCAACAAAACAAACCATTAAAAAATCAGCTTATTTTATTTTTTTTATTTTTATTTTTTTGAAAGAGTGGTTAAAATACACTCACCTGTCATAATTTTATCTTTTTATTACGTAGTTGTGTTAAGTCAAGTGGATGCAATTTTGAGGTGGCAATCTCGCCAGTTGTTGCCCCAGTCTCCACAGGACTCCCTTTTGTTCTTCAAAACCAGCATAGATTTCTCTAATCTCTCTCTCTCTCTCTATCTCAACGCGTGTCCATGTTCTTGCAAACAACCATCAATCAGATTTTCTCGAGAAAATCATCTGGGTTAGAGAAGAATTCAGTGGCTCTGTGGGGGCAGATCAATTGCTGACTGGCCTAAAAAAAAAAAAAAACACAAGAAAACACTGCCTTTTGATGGCTTTTCTGTCTTGTCCACCAAAATTGTGAGTTAATTTGATACTTTGACTTGTTAATAGTAGTTTAATTTTTTTTATTCTTTTGTTTGAATAAAAGTTGGAGACTGTGTTAAGGGATGTTGCTGAAAACACATATTTATGTAAAATCCTTGATACTCTATTCTGTAACTATTCTTTAAGTAGTAGATCATTTGCTTTTATACCAAGTAATATGATGATACTTTAGCAATATTTATATATATGTATGTATATAAGGATGTGCTGCTAACCGACACTTTTATAAGATAATATTTATAACTTTTCTTGTGGGATATTATAACAAATAAATGATTTGAATGAAATATTTAAGTGATATGTGTCATTTATACTAATATTTAAATAGTATTATTTTATAAGATTATAAATAAAAAAATTACACATGAATTAACAAATTGTTATAAATTTTTAAATAAAAAAATTACAATTATCAGATGTATCTGTTCATCCCGTACAAAACCTTTACTAAAAACAAATTGTACTTGTCATTGAGATTATTGTTTTCACAAGAAGTATTAGTTTGATTAGATGTTCTCTGTGTAAACACAAGAATCTCAATGATTATATAAGTCACATATTTTTTCATCAAAAAAAAAAAAAAAACAAAAAAAAAACAAAAACAAAAAAAAGAAGATAAGTCATGTATCTGTTTATGGTGATGAAAAGGAAATTGTGCCAACTTTCTTGTTCAATTATTACTCCGAGTCATAAGATTGTCCACGTGTATTGTCCACGTGTAAACACGTGATTGACCAAATTGTTTTATAATTTTTAATTATTTTAAGGAGCCTGATTGTTTGGTTAAGGATCTGAATATTTTCTGTCATAGCTGTTACAGCAAATCTTACAATAAATCACGAAACCATTACGATAGCTGTCGTATTTAACATTATATACATTACAATATATATATATATACACACATATGTAGGTCCATTATGTGAATATTGTTTTAAATATATTAGAACAGTGAACTTCTTCCCCGTTATTGTTTGAGTTACTTAGAAAGCAAGTTATCTCTTTGCTGTCAGGATTACTGGGAAGATATCAGCATTTTTAGAGATTAGAAATCTTTTTTTTTTTTGTTCTAATCAAAATGTTGGACCTTAGTACGATTTTCCTTTCTTTTCTCGCCATATTTCTCTCCATTTTCATCTACACCCTTTTCTCCTACAATTCAAGGCCACACACAACAACACCGTGCCCGCAATCTTACCCCATAATCGGAAACCTCATCGGCTTCCTCCTTAACTTCCACCGCTTCCATGACTGGGTTGCCGACATGCTTTCCGAGACCCCGTCATTGACTCTCCAAGTCAATGGTTTCCTCAACCTCTCCCATGGAATCTGCACCGCCAACCCCCTCAATGTCGAGCACCTCCTCCTCTCCAACTTCCCGAACTACGTCAAAGGCTCTCGCTATTACACCGTCCTACACGAGCTCCTTGGCGATGGGATCTTCAACATTGACGGGCAACTTTGGACTGTCCAACGCAAGATTGCCTGCCATGAATTCAATACCAAATCACTCAAGTACTTCATCTCCGAAACCGTCACATCTGAAATCTCAACACGCCTAATTCCTCTCCTATGCAGGGCGTGTGAGGAGAACACCGTCATTGATCTCCAAGACGTGTTGCAAAAGTTCGGTTTCGATAACATATGCAATGTGGCTTTTGGTGTGGATCCGGCTTGCTTGAGTTCGTATAAGAAAAGTCGTCAAAACGAGGAAAACTCGAGCTTCATCAAAGCCTTTGATGATGCTGTTGGGATTTGTTCGTCCAGGTTAATGTCTCCTCTGCCTCTTGTATGGAAGACTAAGAGATACCTCAACATTGGATCCGAAAAGCGATTCAAGGAAGCGGTAAAAATCATCGACACTTATGCCATGGAGATTATAAGGTCCAAAGAAGCAAAATTGGACACTAATGGTGATCAACAAATGCCTAAAGATCACGACTTGTTGTCAAGGTTCATGTCCTCGATTTATGACACGGAGTTTCGAGACCAAGAACAAAAGAGGAAGTTCCTAAGAGACATAGTCATTAGCTTCATTCTCGCCGGTAGAGACTCAACATCCACCGCGCTGTCTTGGTTCTTTTGGTTGATCTCTGCCCATCCGCGGTGTGCCAACTTGATACACAAAGAGTTATCGGAGGTGGCAAAGGCGTCGGGGACACAAAGCCAGTCAAGAACTTTCAACTATGATGAGCTGAAGAAGCTGCACTACCTTCACGCCGCTCTATCGGAGACCTTGAGGTTGTTCCCTCCTGTCCCGATCAATTCAAGATTAGTAGTGTCCGACGATGTTTTGCCGGATGGGACACGAGTGAGAAGAGGGTGGTTTGCTGATTACTCTGCCTACGCGATGGGGAGGATGGAGAAGCTGTGGGGCCAGGACTGGAGAGAGTTCAAGCCCGAGAGGTGGCTGGATGATGAGCTGGGGGTGTTTCAGCCATCGGATCAGTTCCGTTCCCGGTGTTTCATTGTGGGCCCAGGATGTGTCTTGGGAAGGAGATGGCTTATGTGCAGATGAAGTCAGTTGCAGCAGCTGTGATGTGGGAGTTTGAGGTCATTGCTCTTGATGGTGGTGGCTGTGCTGAGAATTTGGTAAACCCGCCTTATGTCATGTCCCTAGTGCTTAAGATGAGAGGTGGATTTCTTGTTAGGCTGCAGAGAAGAAAACAACAATCTAGTGTATTAGCCTAGCTAAATCTTGATCCAAGCACACATGACTTGGGTCTCAAGAAAATGAATATATATACATACATATATATGTATATGAATTACACTTGTCATGGAGCTTTTGGATCTAAATGTCCAAACTGAGCACTTGTAAAATTTTGCACAAAACGTTGTGTATTTGATTGGCCACATCTAATAGAAGTAGCAATGATTTGAGATTGATATTCGAAGAATATAAGTCATGTTTAGATCTTTAGATTTTTGTTGAGTTCCAGAGTCATTTCCTAGGAAGTAGGAAAAGCCCTGTCTAATTAATAATGCACTAGACAACTTGTACGCTTTTCTTTTTCGTGCCAAGTGAAATAGCAAAAAAATTAGCATCCATTTGGTTTGCCCATTGTAATTGAAATTTTTAAGTTGAGTTGGAAGATAAGTTAAGTTGATAGTACAAATTGAGCATTTGAAAAATAATTGGAGTTGGAAAAATTTAATTTGAGTTAAGTGTTTGGATTAAAAAAGTTGAGTTGTATCAAAAAATATGAATTGGAAAATGAGTTTTTTTTTTCCTTTATTATTATTATTATTATTATATTTTTCTGAAGCAACATTAGATAAATAGGTAATGAATAAAAATATTATTAACAAGTATAATTTTTTGAGAACCACGACAGCTTTGGCGTAAGGAAGAGGAGGAGCATGGTGAAGAAGATGAGAGAATGAAGAGAGAGAATCGTGAACAGTAATCTCCAGTTGGGAATATTGTGTAACGATTCAATGTTAGGTTGGAAAGTAAATGAAGAACCAAATGCTGTTAGCCTAGTTGGGAATAAAAAAATTGAGTTCCAAATAACAAACCAAACACATTTTTGCAATGGTACTCTTTAAGGCTTCGTTCGGTTCGTTAGTTGAGTTTGAAAATTTTAAGTTTGAATTAAAAATTTGTCGGAAAAGACAAACTTTTTCAAAAAAAGATAAAAACTTTTTCATAAAAAGACAAAAATCGAGATGAAAAAGTACATTTTAGTTAGAAATCAGCTAACGAATCAAACGAAACTTAAGTCTTAACCTGATGTAAATGTATATGAAAAAAAAACTTGTAGATTAAAACTACAAAATAGCCTAAAAAAAAAACATTACAATGCTGTACAAACTAGGGGAAAAAAAAAATTGTAGATTAAAACTACATAATAGCCTAAAAGAAAAAAACTAAAGAAGAAAAAAATAAAGGCAAGTAAGTGAGGGTAACGACTCCACTGGGGATCGAACCCAGAATCTCTGGTTCCGTAGACCAGCGCCTTATCCATTGGGCCATGGAGTCTTTGAGGCCGTTCTTTGCAAGATATAGATTAAGTAAATTTAAAAAAAAAAAAATTTAAACGCGCATTTTTTTTCACCTATAAAGAGTGTGTTTGGCTAGAGAGAGAAAGGTGGAAGGGACTCGAAGAGAGTCTCCCTCCGAGGCTAGGGTTGTGCATGGTTAGGTTTAACGGGAGGTGGGCGGGTTTAAAGATAATGATTTTTTCCAAATCTCAAATCAGCCCCGCTCACCATGAAAGTGAGTTGGGCGGGTTGGTGATGGATGGGGGGCGTGTAGTGTGACGGGTAGATAGAGAATTTTGAAAACAATTTTGTAATTTTTTTTATTCTCCTTTTATTTTTTTTTTTCCATTTTTTAATTGAAATAAGTTTGGAACTTCAATTTAATTGTCGAACCTGCTATAACGGAAAAAAAAAAAAAGATTGATTATAATTGCAAACATAATATTTAAATAATAACAACAACAAGAAGATCCCAAAATATATTTGTACTCTTATTAAAGAAAAATATATTTATTATTAATTAAAAAAAATATCGGGTGGACAGGTTGAACTCGCAAACGAAAAAATAAAACCCATATCCACACATAAGTGTTAAGTGATGCCAAAACAAATGGGTGATGACGTGGACCTGTTTAAAAGGGCGGGGCAAGGCCAGAACAGATGGTTTGGCAGGGTTTGCAGATTTCATGCACAACCCGACTCCAAGCCCACTATTTTACATTTTTCCACTAATAGAAGGATGCAAGCTCTCTCTTCACTTTTTAATTTAAAAAGACTGTTGTACTCTTATTTTGAATTAGTAAACTATTTTACAAAAGGATAATATGATAATTATATTTATAACTATTATCTATCATTTCAATTCTCCATCTCGCCTACCAAACAACACAAGAGATTTCCACAATCCTTTCCATACTTTATATTCTCCATCCATCCAACTCTCTCCATCATTCCTTCTGTCCATCCCCTCTACCAAACATAGCCTAAGCCTGCATATTTGTTTTGTGATAGTCTATAGTAAAGACTCTTTTAGAATAGTCACTGGAAAGTCTCTTTTTTAATCCGATACTCTTTTAGAATAGTTATTAGAAAGTCTTTTTTTTAATCCGATAAGATTTTATCATATGATATAAAAATTGAGGATGTATATGAGTTACTGTGTATATTATCACATAGTATTAGTGTGACTAAGTTATTATTATTTTTACTTGATAAAAAACTTATTATAGAGTAGTTAATTTTTTTTTCTCCATAAAAGCTTCTTTTTTTTTTTTGTTTTGGGGGGGGGGGGGGGAGGGGCGGGGTGTAAATCTGGATAAAAGCATGTTGATGAACAGACCACATGGTAAAGAAACACAGACGCCAGAGCTGCAGCCAGCAGCCATTAGAAAAAAAAAAAAAAAAAAAGTTATGTTCTTCATTCTTCAGCAAAATTCTACCTCTTTTCATACTTTGTCTGGTTGATTCGCAAGATGAAATTTTGAAAAAGAAAGACTACCTTGATCGACTCAGCTAGCTACTGGGTTCTCGTTTCACCGGCAATACAAATAGAGTCCAAGAAAAAAAGGGAACCCACTTTCATTTTTATTTTTTTTTCCCTCCCTTCTGCGTAAAGTTTGGCTATTTAGAATTTTTTTTTAAATTTGCAGAATGTTATATTACAAATACAGTGCTAAACGAAGTTAGAAAGGGTGAGAGGGGAATTTTCTCAGGAAACAAAAAAAGAGGAAGAGATCGAGAGATATAAAAGAGTGTGAAGGAAGATAAGGAGGAGATGAAGTCCGGTAGTGGGTAGTCTGGAGAGAGTTAAGAAAGTGAAGGGAACGGATAATCGGCCATGGATGTCACTGCTCCAGTGAAAACAGACGTGCAAGGGGATCGGGAGGAATCTATGTCCAGGATTTCTTATCTTATCGATTATTTCTCTAATAATATTATATCATATCATCTAAATTTAAAAATTTAATTATATAAAAAATATTAAATATTAAAAATTATTATGTAAATTAATGAGTTATCAAAAGCTTATTGAGAGGATAGTCTTTGAGACAGAAAAATGGGATAACAGATAGACTCAATGGAGAGTAGCTTGGAAGATGAGAGAAAGAGGAGTTTTTTTTTTTTTTTTTTTTTAAGAGAAAAGAAAGAAGAGATTTGGTATAATCAATCTATTTGCATAAAATCACAGCCGTACAATCTAAAAACAACTCAATAACTGCTTTTTAACGAGTAATTGCAGGTAATATCCCTTAATGGGATTATACGACAGACTTATCCAGTTGTTTTATAATTCAAGTGAAAAATTATCACCAATTTAGCCAAAAATAAAATAAAATAAAATAAAATAAGTGAAAAATTTTGCCCTTTCCACGCCCTAAATTCGATGGCAAGAACTAACAAAATTATGACTAAAAAAAAAACAAAAACAAAAAAAAAACAAGAAAAAGCACAGTGTAGGATTGAAGCAACATTACACATTTATACTACAAAAAACTAATTTGGTTTTTATTTAGGATAATTGTATTACACTTTATAGAACGCCATTTTATTTATTTATATATTTATTTATTTATTTTGATAAGTTAGGACGCCATTTAACTGCATTTAACCACAATGAAGTTATTATCTTAACTTGGCAATGATAAAGAGTTCTAAAAACTAAAAAGTACAGTAAAGTATCTTTCTTTTTCCGTACTAAAAGTGCATGTTATCAAATGTCTCTTTTTTAAGTTCATAGTGAAAAATGACAATGTCTAGCCCACGTGGCACTTCTAATGCTTAAGATGAATTCATGGTGATGGAATTGAAGAAAGCCAGAAAGGTAAACGTTATTAACACACCACATATCAAAGCTTAAAAACCAGAAGATTCAACTACGAATCGAAAGGCTAAATTGATACCAAAGGAACGACCTATATCCTTTTTACTAAAATTCAAACATGTGATATTAACGCGCACTTTTCATCCAAGAGCAAACAAGAAAATCCAAGAGAATAGACTCAAAAACAGGAAGAACGTTTCTGTTAATCTTTGCTTTACAAGACGATAAGCACCCATACGACAAGGAACGTCAAACAGGAAGAACACTCCTAGTAATCTTCTGCTTTACCACATATTACATAACGATCTCTCGGTTCCTAGGATCAAAGCATGTTCATCTCTTATAAAAGCACAAGGGCTGCATCACTTTTTCCGTGACACAGCGGCTGCGATACCACCAGCAATCAATCCAACAGCAGTTGCAGCAATGCCAATGCCAATCACACCATCTAAAAAAAGCAGAGGAGGTCTTTAATTCATTTACTCACGGCATATGAGAAAGCTTGTATTGGAGTTATGACATGTATCATGCCGAAAATGTAATCTGAAAATCATTTCTCTAGCATCTCGTAGGGAGATTATAGGCGTATATGAATGACAAGCACCATTAGAAGCGATCATAATTTTCATTATAATTATTACTAGTAATGTAATAATCCCACTGCATTTCTTGAAAAATTACCAATGGAAGTATGTAGACGACTTGTATATTGTACTTGCGTGCGAACATACATGTGTGATATGTGTTATAGAAAGATGAAGGGAAAATAAAGAGAATTTATAGCTGATTTGTTACCCCTTGTGATTCGATCTTCAAGTGCCTTCTTAAGGGTGAGTGCCTGTCTCCAATCAGGTGCAAGCTACAAAATAACGATTCACGGTTACAAAAAACATTATTAGTACAAATTCACTTGAGAACAGCGGAGCATTTTCCTACTGGATTGTTTTGAATATGATCAAAGAATAAAAGAGAATATTCCTATCGTGTTTGCTTTACGTCAAAAGACACAAATGATGAGTAATTAGCACATACATATGCATGTGGAACAAATAATTGTGTAGCACATGATTATTAAGCTGTAGCACACGGGCATTACAATTTCAGATAAATATATTAATCAAGTAAATATTATCTTACTATTAAACACTGTTCGACAAGTTCCCTACTCCTTGAATAGTCTCCACTTCTGTAATACCCAACGGCGAGAAGGTAAATCTTTTCTCTTGCTTGAAGAGGGCCGCTGCTACTCTCGGTCACAGAGGCTGCACAAGGAGTTGCCACAAGTCAGTCAAAGCATACTGAAGTCATAAAGTGAACAGCTCCATGCAGGTCCACTGTCTAGTTTAATAGCTAACACACAAACGGCAACGGCATTGAAAGGTTAAGAGGCATTTGATTTCGAATATAATTGTTCACCTTCAAGCATTGCTATCCCTCGCTGTACATCTTCTGGCCGTCTCGAGTGAACAAGAGTCCACGACAGACGCATGATGCATTCTTTCACAAACTCATCTGTTTGGTGTTCTTGAGCGTGAACAACCTCTGCTTCACATCCCTGTCAATGTACGAGTCCGGTAGTTCATAGCTGGGTTTTAGTATTCCTTAAAATACTTTGACACAACAATTTTAACTCAAAAATTATCCATAACATGCAGCTCATTCGATCAGCAACCGACTAATATACCCATCAGTACGAACTTATATACAATTTGAATATTAAAGCCTGTTTGGTAGGAGAGAAAAGTGGGCAGAGAGAAAGGCGGGAAGGGGATTAGTGGAAGGTTTGGGACCATGGTTATCTGGTAGGAGAGAAAAAGAAGGGGAATGGAACCCCAATTTTAATCTCTCCCAATATGGAGGGACCATAGAAGGGAACCCTTACAAACACGATAAGAGACAGGTCCGCCCCTCCCTTTCAATTTTCCTCAACTAGGTTAAATACCTTTCTTCTCCTCCTATTTACTTTCCCTCTTACCAAACACAACATTAGCATATTTTTTGTTACATAACTAGGAAATCCATGTCCCTCATAGTTAGAAACATAACGGGTTTTTTCAACCCATTTTTCAGTAATTTCTCTCCTACTATTCTTTCAGTGAAATGATGACTATTTAACAAGTTTAAGTTAATCCAGTCTCTATTTACACTGCTGATTCAATCTTGCAAGCCCTGGGAAATTATTCGTTACTGTTTGATTTAACATAACAAAACAAGAATTTTGGTTCAAAAAATTCTTCCAAATCTTACACCTCAAAAAGAAAAAAACGAAAACAAATATGAAAATGTCAAAAAGAAACCTAAATGTAGATGTTCCTTTTGCAATTTTAGCGGAAAAATATCACAAATTAAACCTAAACTAAAACCATTGCACAAAAAAAAAAAAAAAAAACCTCGAGTTTCTGATCAAACGAATTTGCAGAAACAAAAACAGAAATCGCTTCAACTTCGGACTAATTACTCATTCTTTAAGCCAATTCCACAGTTCGATTCACTTCTAAGGAGACAAAATTGAAAAGAAATTCGCAACTGACAAGAAAATCAGCAGGAAATAAGGAAAGAAATATATAGTTATATATATATATATATATTTCTTACGGCAATAACGACGCTGTCGCACCAGGGGAGGGTGTCGCCACCAGAGAAGAAGGTTCCGACCGACTCGAAAAATTTCCCTACCTTCTCCTCCATTGTTGTTCTGTTCTTTTTCTGGTTTCTTTATTTATTTATTTTGCAATACGTTCTTTTTCTGGTTTCGATTGGGAGAGAAAAAGACAAAAACCCAGACGGAAGAAGAATTTCTCAAACAGTTGGGGGACGAGTACTTTTCTAGTTTTCTGTTTTTGGCCCGATGGGATAGGAAAGTAGTTAAAGCTTAAAGGTTAAGTTCATGGGTATTTTGCACATATACCCCTATACTTTTCTCCATTGACAACTTGTCACCCTACGACACTTTTTATTTTCGGATAAATTACTCATTTAGTCTTTAAATTTTTAAGTTTATATAATTTTAGTCTCTGATATTTTTTCATAGCTAGAATGCCCCTAATTGATTGAAATGTTGCTACAGTAGTCGTTTCCTTTAATTTTTGGATGGAATCGGTTAGTAATTTGGTCAAAATATGATGTTTTCTGTTCAAATATTAAAAAAATGAACTATGATAGCAATATTTTTAATAGTTTAGAGTCATTTTAGTAACAAAAGAAAAGAATATGGATCAAAGTATCACAAACAAAAAATTTTAAGCACCAACCTAACAATTTACCATTTTTTTAGTCATTGTTCTCTGAAAAATTTGGACGGAAATGATCTTTAAAAAACAAAAAAGAAATATTATTTATGATTTTAGGTAAAATGATGGTCAGAATTATAGTTTTTACCTACCGATAATATTATTGTTTTAGTTATTAGATTAATACTTTAAGAATAATATTAGGGACATCAACTCTAGTCCCAAATTTGAAGTAACAACCTATGCGATATATAAGTTGTCATTTTTTTTTTATTGGTAAACATTTAAAGTATTGTCATTTTAATTAATTGTATATAGAAATGAAAATATGACACATGAATTATATTCAAAAAATTGATAATAGAATTGATGTGCATATTATTATTTATATATGTAGTTTTTTTTATTAGTACGCGTTTAAAGTATTGACATATTAATTAATTGCATATAATAATGAAAATATGATACATATGTTGGTATTCAAAAAGTTAGGATTATGGTTAGTATCTCCAGTATTACCCATACTTTAATTGTCTGATATGTGAGTGTGCATGTTAAAAATTTATCACATGATACGTAAAAACTAATTTTAGTAATAGATCGAATTCTTAAAAAGTTATAATCCAACAACTACTACCACAGTATCTATTGGATAAAACAAGTGTGAACATCAATCTCAGTGTCCAGATGGATCAAATGAATTATATGAGATGAACGGCATAAGGTAGGGGGTGTCGGTCTAACATATTCTTTTTCCAATAAAAAAAGGCAAGAACAACTTTGCTCGAAAACTTGCCAATCCCAAATCTAATATGGAGATTGGCAAACCAAACCTGAATGAACAGAAGGGAAGACTTCAAGTTGTACCAACAGGGCCTGAGTGAAGTAATGCATGTACAAAATCTACAAAGAAATCGAGATTACGATAAAGACGGTATCTAACGAGCCTTGCACTCTTATTGAACCTTCTTTTCTTAGGTAATATTTGTAGGTAAAATTACCTAAGAGAGGAGGGTTGAACAGAGCGTATGGTTTGTCGGTCACAACCTTGATAGACTTCTTGGATTGTAATCACTTTGAAATTATTGGATTGTTTGATAACTGGATGTGATCCCGAGGAATAAATGTGATTGAATCTCATAAAATTATATATGTTCTTTATTTTATTATGCTTTTGATAATTTAATTTAATTGACAATTTAATTAAATTTGAAAATAGATTAAAACGGATTTTTTAGCATGGTTAACATGATTCGTTTGGGCATGAGAGGTCCGCGAAATCGAGAAAGACAAATATAAAACAACATGATCAAGACAAAACACTCACAGCGAAAACCAAGGCCAAGAATGTTCAGCCAATTATGGCTGATACATCTTATGAGAGATCCTTCGAGAAGTGTGTGACGTGTCCCATTAAGATTACATACACACCCAATTATCCAATCTCCTCTCAAGATTTTCACTTTGTGTTTTGTCCTCTATTCTTTTTCTTCCTCGTTATTTTTAATTTTGTTTTTGCATGCTCGGTAAGCTTTTTGCCACATGGAATTTGTCTCTCTTTTCTATCAATTCTCATTAAATTAACTAACTTGTTTTACAATTGCGTGTTCAAAGATGACAGATTTCACACGCATACTACAGTAACCCGTCTCACATGAACCATTCAAACTATTTTTCATTTGTATGTATCTTTTTATCTTGGTTTGTCATTCATGGATGACTGGACTTAAATGCAATGACAACTCGAATTGAAATATGCTATTTTAGATTTCCTGTCTTATTATCTGACCCTCCAATAATGTCACATCATTTTATATAAATTTAATAATTTAATCACATAAAAAAAAATACTAAATATTAAATTTTTTGAACAAATTGATGACTTTGAGGAGACAAGAAAATAGGACAGCAGATCTGGACTCATGGCAACTCTTCTCTACCGTTGAATGTCTTTAAGTTCTCAACTTAGGAGTCCTCCATATCTAGTTTGAGGATATTGGTCATACAATAAGCATTGCCTGATCTTGCGATTGTTTGAATTGACATCTTCATTCAACGATCATCTCCTTCAGGACGTCGTCTTTCTCAACAACCGCCTTTCCTATCTCCGATTCAGTCCTATGGAACATCAACAGGCTTGGGATATTTAAAGGGCCTCGTTATCTTCTCCGTTGTCATATCAACTTCTTCGTTGCGGCTGCCACTGGGGCATGAACTTTGAGAGATGACGACGCTTCTTTCCCGACTTGCTGGTTGTGGAGACACCAAAAGTTCCATGCGCGATTCAGCCTTCAATGCATGAACCGCGAATAAATTTATGTGTTCATAATTTTAAAGCAATTCATGTCTCTAGAATTATGAAAGTAAAAAAGAAATTCTTGTAAATCACATTGTAACATGAACACAAGCCGAGCCAATACTTTACATCACTCAATTTCACTAAAACTTAAAACGCTAGAATATGCTATCAACTAAACAATCGTTTTGATTTGCAAAAGAAGCACAAAGAATATGGAGACCAACTAATTTGTCCGTGGTGCTGAAGTTGCCAAATAGCTTTCAAGGCACAAAATGCATTTGGCAAATTCAAGTCCAGCTTTCCTGGCACAAAATCCAGGTTCTCCGATCCTCCAAGGCACTCAAATTTGCAATCAAGTGTTTTTCCTTGATGGAGAGAAGCGGAACAGATAACTCCGGTGACAAGCCAGCAATCTTGAACACACTCAATATAAAGTAATCTCGATCCCGGAAGTTGGAATCAGTTGCTATGAGTTCCTCCACACACGAAAGTCTTTACGATGGAATTGTGACGGTGCTCACGAGACAATAGAACATCGTAAATTGGTGACCAGCGTCATCTAATAGGTCATCTTGAGAGATTGCTCATTCTAACATTACCATCTAGTACAACTCTTGCCTTCTTAAGCAAAATTCTTCAGGAGGGGGCTCGTTTTCCACTTCATGCTTCGAGAATTCTCCGTTTCCGCTACAAAGCTGTGCAGATAAGGAAGGGGATACGGGTAAATAGCCACCTGCAGTTGTTCAACAACGTGACTATGAGAGTCCAAAACATTGTGTAAGGTTCAAATCACCAAAAAAGTTAGAAGTGGCAGAATAATGTAGAGAAAGGATTTAAAGTTATAGTCTCGCACCTCGAAAAGACGAGCTTCTCTCAAACTCTTTTGTTGAGTGCAATATGATACTCCCAGAGAGCACAATAATGAAGCCACATATTTCTGATACAATGCTGCTACCACTTTGGCCATCCCAATCCTAACAATATCATTCCGCAAGTTTCAATTTGTAAGTTTAGCTGTTAAATTTCAGTTTCTATTACCAACACTTAGATCTAGAAAAGAATAAAAATGATTAGCCAAAAACGATCAGATGTAATAAATTTGAAATAATGGGCTTGTCTTAGTTTTTCTGAAACATCAACGAATAGTGCCTAAATATGGCTCTGTTTCATCCATTTATGAGTGCTTGCCCGGTAAACTACACTATTCATATTTTGTTCAGTATGAATGATAGTTTGCTAAGTTGGTTTCGGCTTCGGTAGTGACAGCTAACATGCAAAACAGGCATAAATCAAAAGATCATTTGACATATCCAACTTCAGAACCGATTACAAATATGAAATATACCTTGAACATTATAACACTGGCAAGAATTGTTAGGGTCGTGAACATGACATAATAGATAGGGGATACAACCGCAGTGTTGAATGTATCAAGTGCCTGAAATACCAGAGTTATCTTATTAGAGCAGAAGATAATAACTCGATCTGATTAGCATCGAAATGCAAAATCTTCATATGGTAATACGTGCAATCCTAATTCCACTAGGAAACTAGAAAACATATCGAAATGGAATGTTAAAACTAATCAAAGATAAACGGCAATAATAACATAAATTAATAATTCTAACAGATAAACATGACCTTTAAATTCCTAATTTCCTATATCTTGTTCTTCATCTTTTTTTTTCCCCCCCCTTCCTTTTTTCAGATAATTTTCTCTTTCAATTTCATGAAAGATTACTCTCAGGTTTACAATTCAACAGTTTCCTAGCTCTGTGTAACAAAAGCATAAGGGCAACATGTTTTGTGTCCTTGCTTTCCGGTTTAGGACCTAAGAAAGCTCTCAAATCATAAGCAATCCTTAGTGTAAAGACCGTAACCAAATTTAAATGCTCTTCCCTTCTCCATGATAGTTCTCATATGGTGAGCTCTATGCTGGTTCTCACAGTGGCAATGAAGCTAAAATCTACCTTAGACCTCTCATAATCAAAGTGCAACGAGAATGAAGTCAAAAACTAACTTCATACAACACAAATTTCTTTCTGAACCAGCGATAGGATGGGGGTCATCTGTAGAAGGAGACATGTCATGTTTCTCTCTCGAGCCTAATTATCAGCTGACATAAGAATTACATATAGCAAACGGGAGATCAATAAAGGGCAGGGACAAGAAAACAGAAAAAGGTCAGGGGGCAGGAAGAAATAAATCAAGTATTTACAGGGTATAAGAACAAGCATTTCAAGGGGACTTAAAGGACAAGGCAATGAGTGACTGGCTTTAATATTCTTGTTACGGTATAACACAGCTAACCTTGTTAAGATAATTCATCTGAATGATGACGCATGTAGCCACAACCAACATGAAAAACCACGTCTCCGGATAGATTAACTGGTTATTCCCCTCAAATGTTAACTTCAGAGCAGTTCCCAGGGCTTTAACACTCATTACCTGCAGAAAAGTTTTTGAATATATAAATATATATATATATATGTACCAAGAAAATATGACACATGAAATGACAAATAACTAGAAATCACTTTCGCTTCTGAAGTCCCATTATAAACCTTAGTAAACAATAAAAAGCATAGAGGCCAAAGATTCATAAGAACAGTTGAAGAGGTAGATTTCGTCCATTTTACAGCTTATGAAAACTTCTCTTGGACTCTTAGTAGCATATTTCAAGGGATTAGATTGGCAATACTATTTCATCAATCAACCATTGGCTCACACAGAACTTCTTAGAAGAAAATACTCATAATTGAATCAGAATATGGCCATAGAAAAAAATTGCATTCACATTTCAATTTTGATATTAAAAAAAAAAAAAAATTCCATCTTTAGTGTGTACTCAACTTTTACACACACACACAGATCCAAAAACAATATCTTTCCTTTTGTTCAAACTCTTTCTGAAATTAAAAGAAAAGAAAAGTGGGATCCCAGATGAAAATTTTCAAAGGTTATCACAGCTTGAGTAAAGTAAAACAACAATTTACCGATAGTGAACCCATCAAAGAACAGATGCCGGTGAAGATTAGCACATTTGTGTGTCCACACCGTGGTGCAAAATGGAAGACCAGAATGAAAACCAAAACGAGTACTGATCCCACATAGAGCAGAAACGCTGAAAAACAAAAAATACCCTGTTAGTCCCCAAAGAATAACACATGATCCAAGGAAAAAAAGAAAGAAAGAAAAGCTGAACACCAACCTGGTTGGATTGCCAATTCCCATACTTCCATAACAGAAGTGATTGGATGCTCCTGAGGTGCATGGATAACAATTATGACAGAACCGGAAATACACATCACACAGCCCAAAACCCCAAGCTTGGGTAACTTCTCCTTCAAGATGAAGTGAGCTAACACGGCACTACACACCCCAAACATAATCTTAGATAAAAAAACACCTAACAACCGGCTTGAGGAAATCAAAGACCTACTTTGCAAGAACAATCAAGAAATGAAAACCGTGTAACACTTTGGACAATCACCTGACAATTATACTTAATGCACCGAGTGGAGTAACAAGAATTGCTGGAGCAAATGCGTAGGCAGTAAAGTTTGCTATCTCTCCAACAATCACTATATCATAAACCATAAATTCAAGAGAGATTCTGAACATGATCAGTGGAATATCAAACTAATAACGGTGCTTCCAATCGCAAGAAACGAACAAAGCAAACAATTTCATGCGGAGAGGACTTTACTCCCAGTGGCTAGAGCGCAAGAATCCTAATTGAAATTCATCCCATTGAAATTTCATTGTGAAACCAATATGATCAAAACAATTTACTGAAGCAACATAAAGAACCATAGCATAAGGCAACTTATAGACAAGAAAAATTAATTACTCCTCCGCGTATCAAACCCGACCAATATAAAATGCCCAATATACCTTACAGAACACAAGATAAGGAGTTATTGACAAAAATACAATATATATATATACATACGAACATACATACATTCATACATACATACATATATATATATATATAAATATGTATAAAGAGGAAGAAGAAGGAATTACTTGTGAACAGGCCAAGCCACCAGAGAGGCTCCAAGAGGTAAGCGTGCCCACCATAACCTACAATTATAACGAGAATCAGAGACAAACCCAATTGAGAATATCAAAAACCCAGAAAGAAAAAACCCAAAAAAAAAAGAAAAAAGAAAAAAGACAAAAGAAAACAAATCAATACCAGCTCGGAGGCCAGAAGTCGCAGCGGCTCGTCGGAGGCCTTTCTTCTTGATGATGAAGCTAGCCCCAATGAACCCACTAGACATCAACGCGAGAATGAAGCCATTGAGATTGTCTCCGGAGAAAACCACGACGTCGGAATTAATATTGTTTTCCATTTATGATTTCTTCCTCCTTCGTTTCTCCATCGAAATCCTGGATCACAATTTTTTCTCGCAGATCATCATCATCCTCCTCTCCCCCTTCCACAGCCCAATTGGGTCAGCTTGGCTTCGGATTACGCTCCCGTTTTGAGGTTGTACATCATTTTTATATGCTGCGCGCATCCCCAGTCGTCGTTTTGTGCGCTCCATTTATTGGGGTCCACCTTTTTTTTTTTTTTTTTTTTTTTGTCTTAACGTTAATAATTGAGTTTGAGTTGACGACCCTTTTCTTCCTTTAATAATTCTGTATCTCAGCAGTAGCCAGGAAAAAAAAAGGACAAAAAAAACTTTTTTTTTCTTAATTTAGGAAAGACAAAAAAAAAAAAAAAAGTAAAAAGAAAAGGGAAACGAAAAATTGGAATCCTCATTTTACCATATTTTACCGTTAGAGTTAGTTGCACTCGTATACCCGCCAAAACGCGGTTCTGCTTTCCTTTTCCTCTCTCTCTCATTAATTTTTCTTTCGCGGTTCTGTTTTGCTTTTCCTCTCTCTCTCCCCCTCATTAATTTTTCTTTCCTTTATTAAAAAAAAATAAACCTTGCTCTAAGCATTTGTTGAACACGTCTCAAACATGATTAAAGAGCCAGTTTCCTCAAAATGAAAAAAAAGGGAAACAAAGTTAAGAAACACATCAGGAGAATTTTTTCACCGTTCTAGAATTAGAAAGCCATATAACTTGGGGTTCAAGTTTTGTCACTCTCTTTCTTTTACTCTCTCTCTCTCTAATCGTTCTTCTCAGTTTCTCTCTCTAGTTTCATGAACCCAAAAGGGTCCTTTTTAAAGCCTCCTTCACTTGCTCTGCCTTTCTCCCACTACTCTCACAAGCACAGACACACTCTCTCTCTCTCTCTTCAATCTGTTATTCTCTCTTTCTCTCTCTAAGTTTCTTGAAGATGATGATGAGGACGACGATGAACCCAAAAGGGTTCCTTTTCGAACCGTTGGAAATGCTGGCCGACATCTGCTGTGACATTCTTGATCACAAACGGACCTTGTCTGACAACGACGAGCCCAACATCAAAGAAGAACAGCCAGTTCTCGACATGGTTCGAGCTCTGAAGTTCGCACCCCATGTGTTCTACTTCCCCACCAAATCAAGACTTTTCCGAAAGCAAAAGGCACTGATCATGATCAACAACGATCACCGCGACCTCTCACATCTTCCGCCCAAGAAACGCTGTCGTTTCGACGTTGATCACGGCGATGAAGATGGTCAGAACAGAGCGATCCAAACAGAGGTGAAGAAGCAGAAGATGAAGAAGACAAGTACTACTACGACAAGGAGGAAGAAGGATTCGGGTAAAAGTGGGATAATGGCGGGCCCAAACCCGGCACCGGTGATGCCGATCGATTTGATGGAGATGGTGGTTGGAGATTTTGATCACTCTACCGTGAAGCTTGTGATCCAGAAGAGCCTGTTCGAGACCGATCTGCAGAAGGGTCAGAACCGGATTTCGATGCCGCTGAAGCAAATAAAATCGGACGATTTCCTGACCGAGGAGGAGAAGAGGACACTGGAGAGGAGAAGGGAGGGCAAGCATCTGGAGGGCATTGAAGTGGATTTTTTCAGCCCGGATTTGAGGAAGACAAAGATGATGTTTAAGAAATGGGACCTTCAAAAGTCCAGTTCCTACGTCTTGTCACACAACTGGCACAACGTCGCCCAAAGGAACAAGCTAAAGGCGAGTGACATTGTGCAGATTTGGTTCTTCCGAAGCAGAGAGGGAAAGCCGTGCGTCGCTCTCGTCAACCTGGGTCGACAACCGTCTTCTTCTTCGTCGTCGGCTTCTGCTTCTTCTTCTGTCGGAGAAGACGATCATCAGAGGAGTGATAGTGAGCCAAGGAGCTCTGTCACTGCCTAACTTCTCAAGTTTCTTTTTTAGTTTCATGGAAGCCAAACAGAAGCTTTGCACAGTGGTACTTAACTAATTTTCATATAATTAGTTTTCTATTAATTTTCCTCGGTTAGTACATAATTTTTCTTGGTAATCAATCAGATATGTAAGTACTGATCTAGTTCTTCAACTGCATATAGGTTGCGGCTTTACTTGTGATGTTTGAGAGTTTTTTTCTTTTTTTTTTTTTTTTTCATCAATAAAATATTATTTAGTTGTTTCAACTTTCAGTTCACTTATTTTACTGCATCCAAATAAACCGCTTATTTTTTAAGCTCATTTATAAATTTGGCCATAGTTAGG
The DNA here is from genome assembly GCA_025413485.1 of Ficus microcarpa. Lineage (NCBI taxonomy): Eukaryota > Viridiplantae > Streptophyta > Magnoliopsida > Rosales > Moraceae > Ficus > Ficus microcarpa. The sequence goes on along the minus strand of CM046377.1, from coordinate 14,083,075 downwards.
AAACCAGAGGGTTTGATTAACACTGGCCAACTTCCTTTTTTTTTTTTCCCCTCCTTTTAGAAAGGGTTCGCAAATGACCCCTTCAACTTTAAAACTTTCTAATTTTGATCCCTGGACTTTTACTAATATACATACTAAACTACTCAACTATAATGTTAAACAATTAGCCCCTTCCTGTGAATTCAATTAATTAATTTTTAATGAAAACTGCGCATCTGACCAGATAAGGACTAAAGGTAACCAAAGACAACTGCCAACAATAAGAGCATCTCTAATGAAATACTTAATTGATGTGCTCGTGGTAAATTTTACTTTTTAAATTAAAGAAGTACTCTCTAATTAAGTGTTACGTTTAGATTTACCATACGTTAAATTTGATGTCGAATTTCTTATCGAATATAACTAATGTAAAAATTTGGTATCTTATTTCCATTAGTTGGTGTCTCCATTATTTTTTATCAAATCATAACAACCTTATTATTTGTAAATTGTTTAAGGAAGAAAGGGGTAAAGAGCATTTTTTTCAAGTAATAATTGAACCAAATAGCGGGTTTTAAAATATTTGAACTAAATATCAAATTAGTTGATAGTGAAGTAGCAAAGACCGTTAAGAATGTCCCATATCTAGCTGGGAGTTCAGAAGTAGCAACAACTTGTTTGTTTTCTTATTCATGGTAAAGCTTGTCCGCGAGATTGTCTTCTAAAAAACTCTAGGTTGGATTTTCTATCTTCCACATGCTTTTTTTTTTTTTTTTTCCCCTTCTAGAGAGTGAGAAAAAAAAAACCAAAAAAAAAAAAAAAACCCTTGAACAATGGGCTTGGTTTTGAATTCTCATAAACACTTATACCTCAACGGAAAAAAAAAATTATATGTAAAAATGTCATAAATTTGACACCTCTTTATATTTATGCTCGGCAAAATATTAAAGTTAATAATTTTATCATTTCATAATATTAAAATTATCAATTTTAACATTAGAGTGAATAAAATTATAAGTAGATACTCAATATAGCTCTCTACCTAATTTTCTCAAACAGAAAAATAATAACAAAAATAAAGACAAAGTGAAATGTCCCCTTCTTTCGTTTATAACATTTTTTCATGTTAATAATATTTTCATTATTAAATTGATTACGAATCTTTAAGGAAATCCCCATTTTACCCTTAGAAGAGTATTTCTCCTTCGTCCCGCCAAAACGCGGGTCTGCTTTCCTTTTTATTTTTTTTTCTCCCACACAAAAAAATAAAAATAAAAACCACTCTAGCATTTATGGAACCCCATGTGCAACTAAAGATTACACCTTTCCCAAAATAATTAAAAAAAAAAAAAAAAGAAAAAAGGGGAAAACAAATTTAGAAACTCACCCGGATATATTGGTTTTTCACCCCCATAGAATTGTTATAAACATATTATTACTTGATAAACAGGTTTATTAATCTAGCATTTATTGAACCCCATGTGCAACTAAAGATTATACTTTCCTCAAAATTTAAAAAAAAAAAGGGGGGGGGGGGGGGGGAACAATTTTAGAAACGCACCCGGATATATTGGTTTTTCACCCCCGTAGAATTATTATAAACATATTATTACTTGATAAACAGGTTTTAGATTACCCCTGAAATCAGTGTCTTTCTCTCTCTTTCTCTCGTTCTTCACTAAACTTTCTCTCTCTCTCTCTCTCTCTTGAATCAGTGTCTTTCTCGTTCTTGTTTGAAGAAGATGACCCAGAAAGCGTCCCTTTTTCGCGACTTAGAAATGTTGGCGGGGTGACGTTCTAGATGGCAAACGAGCTCTAGATGAGCCACCATTACCAAAAATCAACCATAAAACAGTGCTTGAAGCCCTGAAATTCGCACCCGCCTCCCTCGATTTTCCGGCGAAAAGACGGGTTTCTCTCGGCCGCCCCCAGTGCATAATTAAAGAAGAAAACGTGATGATCAACGACATTCGTCACAACAACGACCTCCCGGTTCTTCCTCCCGAGAAGCGCCATGATCGTAGTCTTAAGCCCTACGAAGGGGTCAAAACAGAGGTGAAGAAGAAGAAAAGGACTAAGAAATCAGGTAAAAGAGGTGTAATTGCGGGACCGGACCCGGCACCACCGATGCCGGAGAATTTGAGGGAGATGGTGGTTCGGGATTTCGATGTCTCTACCGTGACGTTTGTTATCCAGAAGAATCTATTCCAGACCGATCTGGAGAAGGGTGAGAACCGGTTATCGATGACTCAGAAACAAATTGCACCGGACGATTTCCTGACCGAGGAGGAGGAGAAGACGTTGGCGACCAGAAGGCCGGACAAGCGTCTCGAGGGCATCAAGGTGGATTTTATCGAGCCGGATAAACATTTGAGCAAGACCGAGATGATGTTGAAGAAATGGGACTTACAAAGTTCCAGTTCCTACGTTTTGTCACACAACTGGCACAACGTCGCCAAAAGGAATAAGCTAAAGGCGAGTGACGTTGTGCAGATTTGGTTCTTTAGGAGCAGAGAGGGAAAGCCGTGCATCACTCTTGTCAACCTCGGCCGAGAATCGGCTTCTTCTTCGTCGTCGGTCGGAGAAGATGTACAATGGAGGACTCAGTGCCTAGCTTCTCAAGCTCCATAATGGTTGGTTGGTTGGTTGGTTGGTTTCTTTTTTGGTTTCACGCAAGCCAAACACAAGTTTTGCACGGTGGTACTTAATTAGTTAATTTTTATGTAATTTCGTCTCTTTTAATTTGTTTTAATTTCTGTTAGTATACACAAATATCTTTTTTGTAATTAATCAGATGTTTAAGTACTGATCTAGTTGTTGGAAAAAATGGTTTTTAACCATTTTGAGGAGCCATTTTGAGATCTAAATTTGAATGGGACCCACTTAGTAAAATTGACGGGTCTTGGCGGATTTGCGTTCTCTGTCGTGAGAAGATCGAAATCAAATATTTATACATCCAAAATGGTGTTCTGGTGAATGAGAAATTGATGCTCAAAGTGTGTCAATTAGAATATGAATTTTTGTTGGGAGTAGCTCATATATGTGGAGTCCCACATTAGTAATGCATGAAAGTTTGATGAATTTTATAAGGATTTGCACTTTTAGACTTGGGTAAGCTTGTGTACTCAAGATGCTCTCTCACGTGAGGGGGTGCAAATCCCAGTCCCGATAGGTTGAGGGCCTAATGTGGATGATGCGAATGTTTGGTTCATCGAGCTTGCTCCGCGCGAGTTTTGTTTAGGAATTTTTTTTATTTCTCCAACATAAATTCCGAATTTATGGACATTAGTTATGAGTTCAAGAGGTGAATGAATGGGCAACACTAATGTGCATTAATCCGGATTAAAACCAAACATTTTTTTTCTTTTGAATTTTAGCACTAATGGTGCATTAATCCGGAATTAAGCTAAAGGTTTTCGGTTTTTTGCACTAATGGTGCATTAATCCGAATTAAGAATGTTGTCCCACCCTAGAGCCTATAAAAGGAGGCCTCCACATGTTCTAAAATCACTTGCAACACACACAAAAATCCGAGGGCTCCCTTTCTTTGTTTTCTTTGTTTTCGTTTTTCTCTTGTGGTGGTCGGGTTTTGAGTTTTTGGTGATAGAAAGAAACTTTGTTTCAAGTTCGCCGGAAGCGATTTTCAATCGTGCTAGACTACCGTTGTTTGTCGTTATATCCTGAGAGACAGATATCCGTTGAAGTCCCGTGCACTTACCGGAGAGGACGAATCTGTTTTAAGGAAAGCGTGTTTTACGTGTCTCGACATTTTTCGTTGTTTGCTTTCTTTCGAGTTAAGGTTGATTTTCGGTGTAATCTATTCTCCTTATATTCTATTTCAATTCATTTGTTCGTTGTTTATGCTCCAAAGTTATAACACTGGTTCTTCAAGTGCATAAAGCTTGCGGCTTTACTTACGATATTTGAGTTTTTTTTTTTGGCAATAATATGAAGTACTATTTTGTTTCAACTTTCAAGACCGTGATTTTTTATTTTTATTTTTATATTTTGCTTATTCCGAGGTGTCGGTGATTTTCCAATAAGAACGTACTCTTTTAATTGGAACACCTATGAGTGAGTGTGTGTATATATTTAACAGCATAGATTTTTAGTTAATTTGTCTTTTTAAAGGATCTATTTCTGGATTTTGAGGGGAAAAAAAATCTGAAATAAAGTGCAAATCAAAAAATGGAGAGAAGAAATAATAATTCTTCCTAAATTTGTTTACCCAAAAAGGAAAAAAAAAAGTAGTTGTTAGTATACTTGCTACAAATTTTATAAGCATCTTAGTAAATCAAACTTTCTCAATTTTCTCGAATTATTATTGGGAAAATAAATGGTGAGAAATAATAGTTAATCCGAAAGACTAACTTGTTGCTCACTTCTCTTTCGAACTTATCCAAGTAGCGCCTAAAAGGTCCTGCTCTATATGAACTTCTTCAGACCAACAAGTCAGCAATTATAAAATTACACATATTGGAAAAATCATTAAGAATCACCAGATATAAAACAAAATATTAAATTTCCCCATACTAATAGCAACAGAAGAATGACCACCATGCTAGGATGGCAATGTCGAAACCTTGGAACGTTTTAAGAATCTCTGCTAGTTATCTTTATTTACAAAAGTCAAGTTTGGTTAAATGATGTTTCGGATAATTGTTTGAAAAATATGTAAATTTAAATATATTTCAGAAAATCGCTTTCATTTAAAAAAAAAATTTAAAAGTTCTTTTAAAAAATAGTTTAAATGAAAAAAAAAAAATTGGTGGAACATTGAAAAAAATAAAAGAATGAGAGTTTAAGAGGATAAAAAGTATATAGGAAAGACCAAAAGAGGGGGGAAAAACAAAAAGAAACGGCAAAATGGAAAAAAAAAAAAAAAAAAAAAAGGAAAAATCAAAAGAAAACCACTTAAAAAAAATAAAATTTCAAGTCTCCAAGGATAGCAACGCAAGAGGGAAAAAAAAAAAAAAAGAAAAGAAAAAAAGAAAAACCCGACGTAATAGAGACGAAAACTATATATATATTTTCGAAAAAAAAAAATACAAGATAATCACTTTTAAAAAAAAAACAATAATAATAATAATAATAAAAGATAATTATACCTCATGTACGTAACCTATATATACATGAATGCGACTAAACTAATTAGGAGATTAGGGATCCATCTCACTTCGAACTCTTCTCTCTATAAAAACCTCCATATACCCCACCTTAAATTTTACTCTCCTTATTATTGTCAATTATTCTCTTACTCTCTATCTCTCTTCCAGTGTATTTCTCTTTCTAAGAGTTTCATGAAGATGACGGTACTCCCCGAAAAAGGATCCGAAAATCCGGACCCTAAAGAACCCGCTGATGATTCTAACTTCCGAATGTTTGCAGATGTTTGCGATAAAGTTATAAAGGGCGAACTAGTTTTGTCGGATGAAGAACCAGTGGTGGACTTGGTTGGAGCCCGGAAATACGGACCCTTCGCCTTCAATAAAGATGTTCAAAACGAAGAGCTCAAAACAGACGTGGAGATGAAGAAGATTAGTAACAGGACCAAGGGAAAGGGGAAGAAGATTTCTGGAGGTAAGATTTCGGGTAAAAGATGTATAGTCGCTGGACCAGACCCGGCACCGGCGATGCCGGACACTTTGAAGGAGAAAGTGGCTCGAGAATTTGATGTCTCAACTGTGATGCTTGTTATTCAGAAGAGCTTGTTCGAAACCGATCTGAAGAAGGTTGAGAACCGATTGTCGATGACGATGAAACAAATTGCGTCGGACGATTTCTTGACGGAGGAGGAGAAGAGGACATTGGAGAAGAGAAAGACAGACGGGCGTGTCGAGAGCATAGAGGTGGATTTAATAGAGCCGGATAAAGAATTGAGTAAGACGAAGATAATGTTGAGAAAATGGGACCTTAAGAGTACGAGTAACTATGTGTTGACGCACAACTGGTACAAGGTTGCTGATAGGAATAAGCTAAAGGCGGGTGAGATAGTGCAGATTTGGTTCTTCAGGAGCAGAGAGGGAAAGCCATGCTTCGCCATCGTCAACCTCGGCCGAGTTGGGGCTTCTTCTTCTTCTTCTTCCTCTGCTTCTACTTCTGCTGTCCAAGAAGAGGCTTCTTCTTCTGCTGCTGCTGGTGTTGTGCAAGAACCGGCTTCTTGTTCGTCTGCTTCTGCTGCTGTTGTCGTAAAAGGGGCTTCTTCTTCTTCGGCTGCTGCTGTGGCTGTCGGAGTCGTAGAAGATGATCTTGATTAGAGCAGTAATAATGATCAAGCTTTATAATGATTGATTACTTGGTTTTTTTTTTTTTTTTTTTTTTTTTTTTTTTTTTTCATGCAAAGCCAAACAAAATTTTGTCAATTAATTTACAAATTTACGTTTTTTTTCTTAATATTAGTTATTTTCCTATGTAAGTCAATATTTTTCGGTTTTTGACATTATAACTTAACTTCAATTAAATGGTATGTTTTCATATTAATTTTATTTTTTAAAAATAAAAATAAAAATTGTAATTAATTTTTGAAAATTTAATCAAATCTAACTTAAAAATTTTATCTTCAATCCGCATACCAAACACAAGCTTAGTGATCAGACATATAAGGCCAATTCTCTCAACAAGTTCGTAGCTAGCGGTCACAATGCCGAGAATATTAATTTTGGCTAATTATAGGTAACTGATATTTGAGTTTTTTTTTTCCCCCACAATTGAGATTAATTCATTAATTTTAAATATTTTTCTTTGCTGAGAAGTGGAGTTAATTAGTTGTTTCAATATGGATGGTTAACTCCCCTTAAAAAAATATGGATGGTTAACTCTCTCTCTCTCTCTTTTTTAATTTTGTTTATTCTCAACTGTGTACTACCTACTTAGAGTTTGTTTGATATTTAACTTAACTTCAATTAAATTATACTTTTTCATCTCAACTTTTGTCTTCTTTTTTTTTAAGTCAACAAAAATTATAACTATTTTTTGCAAAGTCAAATAACTCCAACTTCAAAATTTTATCTCTAACTAATAAACCAAACATAAGCTTAATTAGAGCACCTGGATCCACTTAGAGAAAGATCTCTTTGTAATTCACTACTAAAAATAGGGGATTACACGACGGTTTTTGACCGTCGTGCAAAGTTTACACGACGGTTACGTAACCGTCGTGTAATCCACCGTCGTCGAAGATACCACGACGGTTATATGAACCGTCGTGGTATCTCAATTTTACACGACGGTCAACACCCGTCGTGTAATCTCGTATTTAAGTATTTTTCCTTGTGTAAAGCGGACTTTACACGACGGACATATGAAGACCGTGGTGAAAATCGGACTTTACACGACGGACATATGAAGACCGTGGTGTAAAGCGGACTTTACACGACGGACATATGAAGACCGTGGTGTAAAGCGGACTTTACACGACGGACATATGAAGACCGTGGTGAAAAGCGGACTTTACACGACGGACATATGAAGACCGTGGTGTAAAGCGGACTTTACACGACGGACATATGAAGACCGTGGTGAAAAGCGGACTTTACACGACGGACATATGAAGACCGTGGTGTAAAGCGGACTTTACACGACGGACATATGAAGACCGTGGTGAAAAGCGGACTTTACACGACGGACATATGAAGACCGTGGTGAAAAGCGGACTTTACACGACGGACATATGAAGACCGTGGTGAAAAGCGGACTTTACACGACGGACATATGAAGACCGTGGTGTAAAGCGGACTTTACACGACGGACATATGAAGACCGTGGTGAAAAGCGGACTTTACACGACGGACATATGAAGACCGTGGTGTAAAGCGGACTTTACACGACGGACATATCGAAGACCGTGGTGTAAAGCGGACTTTACACGACGGACATATGAAGACCGTGGTGAAAAGCGGACTTTACACGACGGACATCTAAAAGACCGTGGTGAAAAGCGGACTTTACACGACGGACATATCGAAGACCGTGGTGTAAAGTCCACTTTACACGACGGACATATAAAAGACCGTGGTGTAAAGCAGACTTTACACGACGGACATCTAAAAGACCGTGGTGTAAAGTCCACTTTACACGACGGACATCTAAAATACCGTGGTGTAAAGTCCACTTTACACGACGGACATATAGATGACCGTGGTGTAAAGTTTCGGAGTGTCTATCGTGAAATGGCAAAAATACCTGGACAATTCAAAATATTAATTAACAACACTGATCGTATATAAAAACATACCAATTATTATATATTACAAATATGGAATGTCATAATCAACGAATTCCATTACATGACGAGACCATTCACCCCTAATCAAATCCAAATCATCAGAAGTGAAAAATTCTTTACTTTCAAGTGCGTTAATTCCATTAAACACTATTTCCCTCATAAAACCTAAAACGAAATAACCACATTCGACACTTCCCTCTTGCAGAGGACAAGACCGGTTCGAGATTTTCGTTTTATAATCTCGTCTCTTTTTAATTCCTTGGCCGACAGAAATCTTCCAATCCGTTAGGGCCCTAGCAAAGTAGTAAAGTTCAAACTAATTAAAATGCATATATTTAAGATTAACATAAAAATTAACATACTAAACTTGACTTACATGTAAATGAGTTCAGTAAAGTCGTCTCGTTTCTTCTCTCGAATAGGATCAAAATAAAGGACGAGGTCCTCCCACGGGTCAATGACTCCCAAAACCCAATGTCTGCCTCTGTTATGAGGCACAAGAAAAAGCCGTCCTTTTGGTGCGTCCTTTAAAAAGGTTAGAAGATTATCGGCTCGCTCTCTCATGCCAGCATCTTCAGTATCTACACGCACTGGTGAGATTAAGGTTGGAGACACGAAAACAAACTTCTCTGCTTGCCCGTTCTTCCTACATAGTTCCTCCAAATAACTGCATAAGTGTGACAAATTTATTATTATACCTACTAACAAAATGGGAGAGAATTTCCAGAAATAATAAATTTAGAGATAGAATGTCGTACCTCATGTAGACTAATATACAATTCGCACTGATTTCTTGTAAATTAATGAACTCATAAATATCGTCGAAGCCTAAATATATAGGCATCTGAAAACCCATGATTGTACTCGGTATTGGGACCTCTATCTGATGACCTTGACGCATGGAATTATGTGCATAATAAGCCAAAGGCTTCATCGCTTTGTTCATTTTAATAAAGTCGAACAAAGTTTGTTGTTGTTGCACATCCTGTTGTACCTCAGTTCGAGAGTCGATCGGTCTCTTTCCATCTTGTTTTTGGCGTTTTTTCCTCACAACTGCTGGGTCAGGAACGTGACTAGGCCCTCGACTTGCCTTGTTCATACTTGTGTCGATCTCGACCAATGTTATAGGCCAAGCAACAAACCCATTAACAGCATCCTCTACGGTGGTTGCCTCGTCCGTTGGTATAGGTAATGCTGCTTTTTTTAATTTTGGCACGATGATTGACACCCGCACATTCCCTTCCCCCAATGGAATCCCATGCACTGTATCAGTTGGAAGGCTCCCTAGCCATGCTCTTCCAAACGCAACAAGCAACTGCCCACCCTGAACTTCATCGAAGATATATAGCTTACACTCCTGACTATCGACCGGCACGGTTACCGGATCAGTCACTCCATGTTGTTTTTCTTGGGCAGAGCAACTAGCCTTAAAGCTGTTGTGTTGGTCCACGGTTGGCACATTACTGTTGGGATCAACCGCCGGCTGCGCATTTTTGCTCGCACATAGACCACGAACCAACGCCTTTAGTTCTTCAATTTCACGTCTCATTGATAGTACTTCATTATCTTTGCTCGAACTGAAACCCTTGTTGAAGTACTGAGAAGGCTTTACGAACTTTGATTGGCCACGGATACGTCCCCTGTGTTCGGGTCTAGATAATGCGTTCGACAATATATCACTAGTGCCAACTGATTCAAAAGTGCCTTGGCTCTCCTGTGTGTTGTACTCCATCTGCAAGATAATTGCATCATAACTCATTTCAGCTTAAGGGTATGTTGTAAGTATAGTAGTGCACATCAAGTCATTGTTAGTTGGTAAACTTACGATCAACTCGCTTATATTTTTCATTTCTGGATCTTTCAACGCTCCATCTACGCCTGTCTGTTGCTCTAGCCACAAAACATCTCTTTTTTCCCATTCCCCAGTCATCTTATGCTGAAATATAACATCGTTACTATACATGAGAATATACTGTTATAATCGGCATAAGATTTAGAAGAAACAAAACATATTGCCATACCTTTTCCTGGTCGAGCTTTCTATATCCGTCTCGGCCTCCTCTTGATGCGTATTCCTGGTTCGCTCTTATTTCGCTGCCACGATCCGAAAGTTGTTGGAATTGTTCGGATGTTCTATACTGAACGAATTTCGCCCAATCCTCTTCTTCTATACTCGGGTAGTTGTCAATAACTTTTTGAGGCCGTTTCCACACACTCTCCTCGGATACATGTTCCTCCACAAACGTCTTGTAAAGATCATATCGAAAATTCCTTGCAGCTTCACCGCATGATTTTAAACAAGCCCTACGAAAGCCTTCATCCACGGTGAAAGAAGTAACAGTTTCTTTCCAAATTATCTCTTTGTATCTGTCTAAATCACGGGATCTCCAATCTTGTATCCATATTGGAACGTGCTCTCGAGCGAGCACACCAATCCAGCTCATCAATTCATCCCCATGCCTCCCTTCCGGTTGTCCTTTCTCGTCAAATGTGACTTCAATTCGTTCACCTCTCTTCCTTGCTACATGAACACGTTTCATTAAAGTTGCCCTTCGCTTTCCATCGCCCGTTGGATCAAACGGGTTTCTCCTTCGTGCTCGTGCCTTTCTTGACTTGTCCATTGTATTTTTTTCCAAAAAATCACCTATTTATTGCAACACGGAAAAAAATATTCGAACCCGTCACGTAAGTTATAATGAAATCAATATCTCTTTCACTACAAAGCACACATTTCATGAAATATGTAAAATAACGAAAAATTTACACAAACTTATAAATAGAAAAAATGCTAACAAATTTCTCTCAATTAAAAAAAAAAATTTGTGAAAGTTTGACTAAAAATTTTAGTTTCAGTCAAAGAAAAAATTTTGTTATATTTTTTTGGTAATTAATAAAAAAAAAAAATTTCGGGCGCCACTGGCCCCCACGGGCGCCATCGAGGGGCGCCAGTGGGCGCCAGCCCACGGCGCCACTGGCGCCCCCACGGGCGCCAGCGAGGGGCGCCAGTGGGCGCCAGCCCACGGCGCCACTGGCGCCCCCACGGGCGCCAGCGAGGGGCGCCAGTGGGCGCCATGCCACGGCACCACTGGCGCCCCCACGGGCGCCAGCCCACGGCGCCACTGGCGCCCCCACGGGCGCCAGCGAGGGGCGCCAGTGGGCGCCAGCCCACGGCGCCACTGGCGCCCCCACTCGGCCAAGGGCGCCCACTCGGCCAAGGGCGAGGGGCGCCCACTCGGCCAAGGGCGTGAGGCCGCGCCAATGACGCCCCACCTAGGGGTGCCTTGGTGCCGAACCACGGCCCCAGACGCCCCCACGGGCGTCGACCACAAATACGTACGATTTCGTAAAAAAAAATTCATTTCGGCATTTGATCGAACATGTTGTGGGCGGAGAAAATCCGGACTCATGTAGATGGGTATATTCGGTCATCAATCCCGTTGACAAACATAAAATTGAAAAATGTAAGCTTGTTCTCATCAATCCCATTCGAAACATAAAATCTAATTCCAAATCCCATTCAAAACATCAATCTCATTCCAAAACATAAAACCATTAAGGGTGGAGAGATATGACCTTTGATTCTTTGAAAAAGCCAAATGTGAGATATGAACTTCCAATTTTTGTAGAATCTCCAACAAGCGGGCGACGGCGTGGGCGACGGCGGGGGCGACGGCGTGGGCGGCGGCGGCTTTACCGGACTTGGAGAGGGTGACCAAAGTTTGGAAAAATTTTGAGAGGTTGGAGAATATGAGATGGGCGGGTAAAGTGTGAGAAATAATGGAGAGTTTTTGTGTAAATAATGTTTTTCGGCGCGGAGTTCGAACAAAAAATTTGAAATTTTAAACCAAAATTTTGAAATTTCGGGACCTTACACGACGGTCTTTAAAAAGACCGTCGTGTAAGAAAAGATTACACGACGGTCAAAATGACCGTCGTGTAATCTCATTACACGACGGTCAAATGACCGTCGTTTAAGATTACACGACGGTCATTTGACCGTCGTGTAATACAAGATTACACGACGGTCATTTGACCGTCGTGTAATACAAGATTACACGACGGTCATTTGACCGTCGTGTAATCTTGTATTACACGACGGTCAAATGACCGTCGTGTAATCTTGTATTACACGACGGTCAAATGACCGTCGTGTAATATCGTCTTACACGACGGTCATTTGGCCGTCGTTTTTTTTTTTTTTTTTTTTTTTTTTTTTTTTTTTTTTTACAGTTAAAATCTCTTATAAATGTCGAAATTTTACAGAAAGTTTAAAATATTTCACGAAATTAATCCGCCAATGTTTTGAGTTGACTCATGTTGAAATTGTAAACAGATTTTTGTCAGTTATTTCTAATTATCATTGACCCATCGTATATAATATTGAGCCCTGTTCAATATTTAATACATAACGCCAGCATCTTAATTGATTAAAATAAATAGTAATTAATGTTGAACAGAAACTAAGTAATGACAAAATGTTCAAGTTTTCTTCTTTTTTCGCTTTGCTTGCTCAACACGTGTCCATTCTATATCTGGTCGAAGCAAGTGAGAAACATCATCATCGAAATCGTCAATCACTTCAACCGGTGGCAATCCCTGTGTGAATGCTGGAATGCCGGAGCAATCTTCCTCATCATCTTCGTGACCATCACGGAACATTTTTGCCTTCATCGGCACAACTAAGGACAACTCTTCATTGCTAGGATCCGATGTATAAAATACCTGGTTTGCCTGTGATGCCATAATGAATGGATCATTTTTGTAACCCAATCGTCGAAAGTCCACGACTGTGATTCCGTCTCTGTCAATCCTTACAAAATTATTATCTGCCCACTTGCACTTAAAGAGTGCTACATGAAAACCACAGTATTCAAGTTCCCAAATATCTTCAATGAAACCGAAGTAGTTCATGGCTGCATAGACTGGATTCTTGTCCTTTGCAGATGAAATATGCATGGACTTAGCACAAATACTAACACCACTATTCTGAACAGGATGCTTCTCATCTCTTTCGCGAGTGTAAAAGGTATAACCGTTGACGAAATATGATGTATACCGAGTAACAACCGTCGACGGGCCTCTTGCGAGGTTCATTAAGGTCTGCGAAAAGCCGTCCTTCTCAAAGACATGTCTTCGAATCCACGTACGAAACGTCCGGTTGTGTTCATCTTGTAATAACTTTTCATTTCTGCCCCATCTTGGATTTTTATCTCTTAATTCCTGCAGGTGAACCTCAATAAATGGCTCCACTTCAACCCTATTAAGTAAGGTATAGAGACAAGCTTTCTCCCATTCCCCTCGATTTACCGACGATGGAATGCCGACCGATAGTCCTTTCGATTCAATGTTTTTAATCTTTGGCAACCCAATCGCTTCCGCGGTGGACAAATACTCGGAGCAAAATTCGACCGATTCTTCCGCTATGTAGCTTTCTACAATACATCCTTCCGCCCTGTTTCGGTTCTTGACGTAACCCTTCAAAACCTTCATGTACCTTTCAAAAGGATACATCCATCTGAAGTATACCGGTCCACATAACTTCACTTCCCGGACTAAGTGCACCGTTAGATGGATCATTATGTCAAAAAATGAGGGAGGAAAGTACTTCTCAAGCAAACACAATGTCTTGACTAACTCTGATTGTAGCAAATCTAGTGTCAATGGATCAATAACCTTCGAGCAAATCGAATTGAAAAATGAGCATAACTTGGTAATTGCGAATCTCACATCCCTCGTTAACACTCCTCGCAAGGCAAGAGGTAATAACTGTTGCATCAATATATGACAATCATGTGTTTTCATTCCAACTAACCTCAAATCCTTCATCGACACCAACCTTGTGAAGTTGGAAGAATACCCGCTCGGCACTTTTACAGCAGCGAGCCACGCACAAAGCTTTCTTTTTTCTTGTCTTGATAATGTGTATTTCGCCGGAGGTAAGTAAGTGGCATTCCCTCTTTTCGTAGGGATCAAGTTAAGTCTAATCTTCAAATCCTGGAGATCCAACCGTGCCTTTTCACCATCTTTGCTCTTATTAGGAATGTCAAGCAACGTGCCCACTATTGATTCGCAAACATTTTTCTCAATATGCATCACATCCAAGCAATGACGAACGTAAAGCGACCTCCAATATGGAAGTTCGTAGAAGATTGACCGTTTTTTCCAAGGTCCATCAACCACCGGATCCTTGTAACTCCGTTTTCTTTTCCCGAGCACCACTTTCAAATCCTTAACCATATCGAAAACGTCTTCGCCCGTCAAAACCCGGGGAGGGATTCTTTCATCCGTATTACCATCGAAAGCCTTTTTTTGTTTGCGGTATCGATGATTTTTTGGTAAGAATCTCCTATGACCGAGGAAAACGGTTTTCTTACCATTCTTCAAGCGGATGGAAGATGTTTCTTTCATACAAACGGGACAACCGATCGAACACTTGACTGAATACCCAGATAGGTTTCCATAAGCGGGAAAGTCATTAATTGTCCACATCAACATTGCACGGAGTGTGAATGTCTCTTGACGGTAAGCATCTCTAACTTCGAGGCCCTTTTCCCATAAGATCTTTAGATCATCGATCAGCGGCGCCAAGTACACATCAATGTCATTCCCTGGTTGTTGAGGACCCGATATCAATAAAGTCAACATCAAGAACTTCCGCTTCATGCTCAACTTCGGTGGGAGATTATAATTGACAAGGATCACGGGCCATGTACTATGCCTACTACTCATATTACCGTGTGGGTTCATTCCGTCAGCTGACAAACCAAGCCGTAGATTCCGCGGTTCCGCACTAAAATCAGGATGATCGGCATCGAAGGTCTTCCATTGTGGTGCATCGGCTGGATGTCTAAGCATGCCATCTTCAACACGTTTATCATGGTGCCAAGTCAAATTCTTCGCATGCTTGGCATTACGGAATAAACGGCGCAAACGCGGCGCTGGAGGCATGTACCATAACACCTTTGCCGGCACTCCTTTGCGATTATCCATTGGCTTCTTGCCCTTCTTCCATCTTGACTCCTTACAAACCGGGCATTCATGAAAATCCTCATACTCATTTCGGTAAAGGGCGCAATCATTTGGACAAGCATGAATTTTTTCATATTCCATTCCTAAAGTGCTCAACGTCTTCTTAGCTTCATACATACTAGTCGGTATTTTATTATCAACCGGTAGAACCTCTCTTAGAAATTCTAAAAGTGCTGTGAAACTAGAATTTGTCCAGCCTCCCGAAGCCTTCATGTTCCATAGTTTGACTAATGCAGACAATTTCGTATATTTACTACACCCGTCGTACAAGGGCAACTCGGCATCATTCATCATTGCATCAAATAACTCCGGCCGATGCACAAATTGTTCTTCCAAATCATTAACCATATCAAACAAATTATCTCCTACTTCCTCATCAACAAGAGGTTCTTTTCCTTTCTTCTTGGTAGTTGGAATATTCAAACACTCCTCACCATGTAAATACCATGTTTGGTACGAACAAATAATCCCACGGGCTAGCAAATGTCTTCTAACTTCTTCAACGGAATGAGATCTATGATTTCCACAATCCACACAAGGACATCGAATCTTCTCATTCTTCATGTTAGTTTTGGCAAAAGACAAAAATTCTTCAACACCATCTCGATATTTTCTAGTCAATCTATTTGCCCACATCCATTTTCGATCCATTTCCAAGAACCCGACCTAATTAAATCGAAATTGAAGATCATACAATTTAATTCAACAATAAAGATGTCTCCACTGATATATATAACATACAACACTCAAAATGTAGAAAATAAAAGGAAAAAATAAGAATTTACCATTAATTTAGATATATATCGACAATAATTTATAAAAATAAATTTAATTAATTAATAAGTCAAAAGCGGAAGTAATACTTACAAATAATTACAAGCTAGATGTGGTAGTTCTGGACCGAGATAGTTGAGGAGATCTGGTTTCGAACACCTGCAGTTCGGTAATTTTTCGACGCAGCGGGTTCTGTAATTTTTTTCGAGGCGGCGGAATAGTTCTGTCCACATTGAAAAGAAGAGCCAGGGTTTTTAAAACAGGAAGATTACACGACGGTCAAAACAAACCGTCGTGTAATATAGAAGATTACACGACGGTCAAATAGATGACCGTCGTGTAATTTTCCCAAACGGAGATTACACGACGGTCCTCTGGACCGTCGTGTAATCTTCCATTACACGACGGTCCAGGGACCGTCGTGTAACCTCCTTACACGACGGTCCATGAGGACCGTCGTGTAAGGCCCAAGAAGCTTGGGCCTTACACGACGGTCATGTTGACCGTCGTGTAAGCTTAAGCTTACACGACGGTCATGTTGACCGTCGTGTAAGCTTATGCTTACACGACGGTCCTGTGACCGTCGTGTAAGTATATCTTACACGACGGTCTTAACGGACCGTCGTTTAAGGCCCAAGTTTGGGCCTTACACGACGGTCCAAAGACCGTCGTGTAAGATAAACTTACACGACGGTCACAGGACCGTCGTGTAAGGCCCAAGTTACTTGGGTCTTACACGACGGTCCTCTGACCGTCGTGTAAGCTTAAGCTTACACGACGGTCTTCACGGACCGTCGTTTAAGGCCCAAGTTTGGGCCTTACACGACGGTCCACAGACCGTCGTGTAAGATGAAACTTACACGACGGTCCCTGGACCGTCGTGTAAGATACAATTATCTTGGGCTTAAACGACGGTCCATAGGACCGTCGTGTAATCTTCATCTTACACGACGGTATCTGAAGACCGTCGTGTAATGTCCATGTTTCTTATGTTTACACGACGGTCCAAAATAAACCGTCGTGTAATCGGATGATTTTCTGCCCACTTAAACGACGGTCCATTGTGACCGTCGTGTAAGTCCACTTTACACGACGGGTTTTGGAAACCGTCGTGTAATCTCCGTCGTGTAATCTACTGTTTGTAGTAGTGATTGGTATTCTTTTCTTTTAAACTCAGCTTCAAAAGATAAGAGATTTAGGTTTTGTTTGATAACAAAGTTTAATCTTAATTAAACTGTATTTTTTCATCTCAATTTTTATCTTTTTTTGAACGGTCAATAAAATTTATAACTATTTTTTAAAAAATTAACTCAACTCAAACTTAAAAATTTCATCTTAACTCAAACTTAACTTATTTATCAAACAGATTCTTAATGATCTGCTACGCATTATAATGCAATCATCATTGTATCCAACTTTACCAAGTCCTTTTACCCCAAAAAGAAAAAGAAAAAAAAAAAAAAACTAGGACAACCCCCTGAGACACAGTAACAAGCCAACAATAAATTACGTAGTACTTCTTTTGACATTCACTCCAAGATTTAGACGTATATACTTCTTTATGAGTTTTTTTTTTTTTTTTTCCGTAAGTGAAATTAACTGATTATTATAAGCAAATTAGGTTTGGTAGCCCTTTTTTTCTGTCTCTTAATCTAATAGATGATTTGATTTTTTTATTTAAAATAAATAGCCATTTGTGATTTTCAGATTTGGTTAATTAGTGATTGATTAATGACCAATCAATGATTGATTATAAAATTTAGTGATTGATTATGAATTTTAATAATTACATTTTGATTAATCAGTGATTAAATCACTAATTAACTATAATGCAGTCAATCACTGATTGATCATTTAAGATAATTAATTAATAATTTTAAAAAAATGATATTTTAACTAATTTTTAAAAATTTTGACCATTTATTGAAAAAACTTAAAAAAAGTTATTTAACTGTAAATCCCTTATTATTGTTATTATTATTATTATTATTATCATTATTATTTGCAGATAAGTGAAATTAATTAGTTTTTTTTTTTTGGAATTGTGAAATTAGTTCGTTGTTTCAAGTTGGATGCTTACTTCTTTTTTTTTTTTTTTTTAATTTGAATTGTGCTTATTCTCAAATGTTAGAGAATTAATGCAATAACATAATACTACTTAATTAGAAAAACCTGGATATACATGCATGTCTTTAATTATCTATTTTTTAAACTTAGGACGAGTATTCAAATTCCACATTGTTATGGTGTAGTTAGGCTGATCTCTAGGCACATAATAAGTTAGCAACCACTAATTGAAATCCAAATTTTAGAGGCAATATTTTCCATCGTTTAGATTTCTTAGGATCCGTTCTTTTTCTGGGTGCAAAACATAATTTTTGAAAGAAAGTGCAAAGAAAAAAAAAAGTAGGGAAGTAAAGTTTAAAAAATAAATCGAGACTCATTCTTCAATTAGTTTTTTTTTTTTTTTTTTCCTTTACTTTGTTTGACACGGGTAAAAAAATAAAAATAAAAAATATACGTGTAAATTAATTTTCATTTTCTTTCTTTTGCTCTCCTTCACTCTTGTCTCATTCTCTCCTCTCACCTTCTCTCTCACTTTTGGAAAATACCTTCTCGGTCACTTTCTCAAAAGGGAAATATAAAATTATTTAAAAGGAAGGCCCTTGTCTTTAGAAATAAGCCTACAATTAGTGAAAACATAACAAATGTGAATGAAGACCAACACATTTGTGTGTTTAATTACGATCAAACAAAATTTTGCACGGTAGAAGTATTTTTTTTAACACTTGCTTTAATTAAACCAACTCTTTTAAGTTCATAGCTAGTTAAATGGGACGCATTGTAACAATTTATTGAGTTTAGAAGAAATTTGTTAGAATTAAAAAATTATGGAGTAAGTTTCTAACAACGATAAATTTGAGAGACAAAGTGCGAAATAAGAGATAATTTTGTTTCACCACAGAGAATTATTTGATTTTTGCATTTCAAAAAATGTACATCAGAACACTTATTTCTAGGATTTAATGATTCTTAAGAACAGATTCATCCTTTATTTTCTATTTTTGTTGCAGTCATTTGATTTGGTAATAGTACTAAAGATAATAATGAATAGAAAGAAAAAAAAAAAAAAGATATAACGACTTGGATCGTGTATCAACAACCAATCTCTGTTAGAAGAGAAGGTTCCGTGGGAATAATTATTTATTTCTATTTTCAGAGAACCTCGTCTCTTTTTTTTTTTCAAAGAAAAAAAAGGGTGTTTATTAAATAAATAGGTTAATGATAACTATGATAGCATACATGGATGCTTTTAACAGTTGAGTCTAATCTAATATGCACATGTAAGATATTTAAGTTTTCAAATTTTGAATAAACGATTTGAATTAGAAAACTTGAGGGTTTTTTTTTTTTTTTTTGAATTTTGAAAGTAGATAACTTGGGTTTTGAATGAGCAGAATTCTTATCTAATATTTTCCCGAAAAACAATTTTTTTTTTAAATAAGATATTTTTCAGATTATTATTATTTTGAATAGAACTTGCCCTCGATGTAGATTTCCAACTTTGTAAAGGAAAAGCTGCTTAATTAGCGTGAAACCCACGTCGAAGGTTGTCTATATATAGAAGCTTTCATAATATAGAAGCCGAACCTGAAATTAAATGTAAAGTCTTCTTGCTCTGTTTTCTTCCATTCTTGTTCATCATTGGGGTCAAATCAAACGAAGGTCCCGCTTTTGTTTTTGTTTTTGTTTTCTGTTTTCTGTTTTTGTTTTAAAGATTTTGTTTTCGGCACATGCACATGCACATGCACATGCACATGTATATATAGGCATACGTTAATAACTGATATATATGTATATATAGGCACAATATGTAATATGTATTATGTATATATATGTACGAAAAAGAGCGTCCTTTGCCCTAGAAATTCCCAAGATGATAACTTGCATCATGCAACTTAAAACTCAAATCGGTACCCGTTTTAATTAATTTGTTTGATTGGAAAGATACCATCTAATACATGAGGGAAATTTATTCTTCAAAAGAGAGATCAAATTTACTCTTTTTTTTTTTTTTTTTCTGTTGAAGGATAAGTTCAAGGACTATGAGCTCTTCCTTTTCTTGAGGATTAAGATTTGGCCAAAAGAAAGGAAACTAAACATATGTGTGTATATCAGCGTTTTACATAAATCAAGATAGATTCTTATTTCCTAACGGAAAACGAAACTTAAGTTAGCATAGACCAGTCATACACAATCTATACAAACTTCTTAAACCATCCTAAAATTCAAGTTTCAATTTTAGATGCATAGTTCATCTTCTTGCTCTGTCTTCTCTCCTTTGTCATCTGCATCATCAGAACGAAGGCCCATCGTTCGGATGATGGTGATGACAAGTGTGAGAAACAGAGCAAACTAGTCAAGGAGGAAGTAATCATCATGATTGTAGAGCTTTAATTTTCGACACACGATGTGTATTTGGTAAGATCTCTCCCTATTCTCTTAATTCTTTGGATTTTTTTCTTTGCTTTCTTAACCGCAAAATTCCTTTAGAACACATAAAAATAGGAGATATGAAAATAATAATACTAATAAGGAATTTAAGAGTATACACTTTCCTACCCAAATCTTTATTTTTTATTACGTTACTTTACAGTTAATTTGGTAAACATTGTTTTTAAACAATCTTTCGTTGTAGCTCGCTATAATGGAAGGGGAGTAAGTTTGCGACATTGACATGGTGGGGCGAGGTGCTAATGCAAGTTTTGTCACTGCCTAACTTCTCAAGTTTCTTTTTTTGGTTTCATCGAAGCCAAACACAAGTTTGGCACTCTAGTACATAATTAGTTAATTTTTATGTAATTACATCCCCTTTAATTAGTTTGTTTTAATTCTGGGTTATTAAATATCTTTCTTGGTAATTAATTAGATTTGCAAGCATTGATCCAGTTCTTCAAGTGCATATATAGCTTGCGGCTTTACTTTTGATATTGGAGACAGCAGTCACTTTATCAATGCCGTACAAAAATAAAATAAAAATTAAATAGAGATTAAACATATTCTAATCACATGATACTACTGCTGCATATTATTATTATTACAAATAAGATTATTCATATTATTACAAATGGGTCGGACCGTAAATCCGACCCGAACCCGAACCCGAACTACAGCCTTGGTATTGGTTCATCGGGACCTCGACCTGGGTCCTTGTCCTTGCCCCTAACCAGGACCCCAAGTAATCAAAGTCTTGGCGCGCTTATTGAACCCATAAATATGAATAATTAACGTAAAAAGGATTAGAAACCCATTTGATGACTTCGAACTACTCTCTACATAAACCTCCAGATTAAACCCCATCCGAAATTTACTCTCATTATTATTATTATTCACTTTGCTCTTAATTTGTCTCTCTTCAATCTGTGTGTCTCTCTCTAAGAGTCTCATGAAGATGACGACCCCCCAAAAAGACTCCGAAAACCCGCCCCCTAATGAATTCTTTGACAACTTACTAATGTTGGCAGAGGTTTGCTGTGCTGTTCTCGAAGGCCAACTAACTTTGCCAGGTGAAGATGAGCCGCCATTGCCAAAGATCAATGAAAATCCAGTGGTGGACTTGGTTCCAGCTCTGAAATCCGCACCCGTCGCCTTCGAATTCCCGACGAAACGGCGTGGTACCACCGGCAAGCCCCACCGCATAAAGAAAGAAGAAAACTTGATGATCAAGAATGCTGCTACTCTCAAAATTCATGACGTTGATCAAGTTGATCAGAAAAGATTAGTCAGCAAGAAGTCCGGTGCAACTCGATTGAAACGCCGTCGTTTGGACGAAGGGATCAAAGCAGTGGTGAATACGAAGAAGAGGAAGACCAAGAATTCGGGTCAAAGAGGTGTAAGGGCGGGACCGGACCCGGCACCGCCGATGCCGGAGAATTTGAGGGAGATGGTGGTTCGGGATTTCGATGTCTCTAGCGTGACGTTTGTTATCCAGAAGAGCCTATTCCAGACCGATCTCGAGAAGGTTGAGAACCGTTTATCAATGACTTTAAAACAAATTGCGTCGGACGATTTCTTGACGGAGGAGGAGAAGAGGACATTGGTGACGAGAAAGACGGCCGGGGGTCTCGAGGGCATCGAGGTGGGATTTATCGAGCCGGATAAAGAATTGCGAAAGACGGAGATGATGTTGAAGAAATGGGACTCTAAAAGTTCCAGTTCCTACGTTTTGTCACGCAACTGGCACAAGGTTGCACAAAGGAATAAGCTCAAGGTAGGGGATATTGTGCAGATTTGGTTCTTCAGGAGCAGAGAGGGAAAGCCGTGCTTCGCCGTCGTAAACCTCGGCCAAGAACCCGCTTCTTGCTCTTCTTCTGCTGTCGGAAAAGATGATAATGATGAGCCAAGAAGCGATGTCACTTCCTAGCTCCTCCTCATGAATCGATGATGGCTGGTTGGTTGGTTGGTTGGTTTCTTTTTTTGGTTTTCATGCAAGCCAAACAGAATTTTGCACAGTGGTTCTTAATTAGTTTCGAGTAATTTAATTTTCTTTTTCGTTATTTGCTGCCTTTGTAAACAACATTGATCTTGTTTATCCGGCATGTAAGTAATACTACTGATTCCAGTTCTTGAAAATACTTGCTCATATTGGTTGCGGCTTAATTAATGGGATTTGATTTTTTTTTTTTTTTTTTTTTGCATGGTTGATATGGTTATTTCTTCTTTTTCTAATTTTCCTTAAGCAGAAGTATTTCGTGATTTCGAAAAAAGAACATACTCCTCTAGTAGAACACCCAGTTATTTTCACTATTATATTTTGCTGCATCCAAATTAGAAGCATAGATTTTAGCAAAGCATACTTGAATTTTTAATTCAATGATAATTTTTAATTCAATGATTACAATCTTGCGATTTTTAAATTTTGTCATAGTATAATTTATTTCCAAAAGTTCCAAAGCTCACGAATGATGATGACAGAAAGGACATATATGACATTATGTATTAGACTACGTACAAACTATACAAAGAAAATTAACATATCAAATTTATTTTCATATCTTTTGTTAGCATCTATTTTAGATCTTCAAGAAAGTGCAAAGAAAGTCAGACAGAAGAAGTTAAACGAATTACTTAAGTGTAACCCAGCCGTTGATATATGCAGGGATACGTGGGTCAAATCTTTTTTTTATTTATTTTTTATTTAGAAACTCTAAAGGTAAAATGACCATTTTTGTTAGTTTTTCAATATATCTTCTAAATTTTCTAAATTATTACAATATGTTTGATTTTATGAATTTTTTTTTTATTAAAGTGAATATTTGAATTTGAAAATTTTGCATTAGAATATTATCAAATTAGATTTGATATATATATATATATATATTAATCAAAAGCTGGGTTTTCCTTTTTTATATGATGTGTATACATAGATCTTTCATCATCAATTTAACAAAAAAATTAAGTCAACTGAGATATATTATATTAATTTATAAAGTTCAAGAGAAACTTGTCAAAATTAAAAAATTATGAAGTAAGTTTTTGAAAATGACAAATTTGAGAGACGATAGTGCTAACTGCTAAATAATTAGGTTAATTAAGATAAGTACGATGACATATATAGGCTTGTCATGCCATGTACATGTGTAACAAAAAGTTAGATACAATTGTTATCTAATATGCACGTGCGGGAGATTTAAGTCTTGAAATTTTGGATAAGTTATTTGAATTAGGGGGTGTTTGGTGAATAAGTTTGAGTTAAGATTTTTAAATTTTAATAGTAATTTTTGTTGACTTTTCAAAAAAGATAAAAAAAAAAATTTCAGAAAAGATAAAAAACTTTTTTAGAAAAAGACAAAAAAAGTACAGTTTAACTTGAGTTAACTCAAGTGCGAAATAGGCCCTTAGATAACCAGAGTTTTCATTCAGCAAAAAAAATAAAAAATAAAAGAGTTTTCAATGAGTAGATTCCTTGTCTAATATTGCAATTACTTTCCCAAACAACATATTAAAATATATATATATTTTTTTTCACATCATTTTTATTTTGAATAGAACTTGTCCTCGATATAGAATTCCAACTGCCTAATTAGCGTAAAACCCACGTCAAAGAGTTTTATAAAATTGACAAAATGACCAATTTTAAAAACCATGAATAAATCAATCACTAATTTGATCATGTTTATCAGTGATCAATCATTGTTACATATTTTTCATTGACCAATTATAATTGATCATTTATTAACTATGATCAATTATTGATTAATGATCATTTTTAACAAATTTTTTTTGGCCAATTATCTAAATAAGTGTTTAAATACGGCCTCTTTACTTAATTTTTTCACATATATATGTATTAATGTTTGGATGTTCAAATTAAATTAAGAAAAATTTAATATTTGAACTGAATTTCATTTCTCTCTAATCCTCTCCAGCCTCTACTCTCAGCTAATTTCTCCTCACTTTTTTCTTTTTGAGGGAATCTCTCCCTACTTTCTCAAAGGGAAAAAACGTTTATTTTTCCATTACGATTAGGGCTGAGGGAGGTACTATCCACTTGAATTTTTGATAATTTCCATTCTACCCTGTAAGTTTTGAAAATTCCAGTAGCTCTTATATATATATATTATATATTTTCTGTTCATACTTCATCAAAGATTCAAAACCATTTAACATCTTTATCCCATTTTTATTTATTTTAGTTATTGTTGTATTTTATATATTTCACTTTAAATTTTAAATTTTGGATTCCAAAGTACTCATAATTAAAGCTCAATATCTCATATAAATCAAATTCGATTATTAAATTTTTTAAATTCTAAATTTTAAGTAAATTAAATTATATTATATTTTTAGTTTATTTATTAAAAATAAAGATATAAATAGATAATAATAAAATATTTTAATGTTGCATTTTTTAATAAACTTATGATTTAAGTCACCTCTCCACCAAAAAAAAAAAAAACTCTACCATCATTTTTTTAATCAACTTCACTGTCAAATTTTTTTTTTTAAGGAAAATACCTAGACACCAATTTAACGGTCATTACATTTATATGACATAAAATTAATTTAAAGTTAATTACAATTTTTGTCATATTGGTCAATAGATTAAAAAATGTAGTTATTTAAGTAATTTTCTCCCCTTTTTTTTTTTTTTTCAATTAGAAAGCATGCATTACTTTTTCTTAGGACACGTATGAAAATGAAATGGGTTTTAACGATTTTGACACACTTATAACCATAATTTGCAGCGTAATGAGGTTTTTTTTTTTAAATTTTTTAAATTTTTTAAAAAATTTTTGGGATTGATACGAAAAGAACTTTTTTTTATAAAATGCTTAAGGTAAATAATATGTTAACGACAAATATTTATTTATGAAGCAAATTCACAACAAATATCATGTTTATGATAGATAATATCTCTACGAAAAAATTCTCATTAAAGTTTAAAAAATTATCGTAAATATACTATTTTATAAAAATATTTTTGAAATATGCTATTTAAACATATTATGAGTACAGGTCCCAATTAATCCACTTGTTAAACCCTATATATATATATATATATATATATTATTAACGTGTATATATATATATATATATTACAAGTCCTTAAATGTCTCTGACATTTGATGACTTTATATAAATTCACCATTTGATGACTCGGAACTACTACTCTCTACATAAACCTCCTAAACCCCACCCAAAAATTTACTCTCGTTATTATTATTCACTTTGCTCTTAATTTTTCTCTCTACAGTCTGTGTGTCTCTCTCTAAGAGTCTCATAAAGATGACGACCCCCAAAAAAGAGTCCGAAAACCCGCCCCCTAATGAATCCTTTGACAACTTACTAATCTTAGCAGAGGTGTGCTGTGCTGTTCTTGAAGGCACACTAGCTTTGCCAGGTGAAGATGAGCCACCATCGCCAAAGATCAAAGAAAACCCAGTGGTGGACTTGGTTGAAGCTCTGAAATCTCCATTCGTCGCGTTCGAATTCCCGACGAAACAGCGTGGTACCACCGGCAAGCCCCACTGCGTAAAGAAAGAAGAAAACTTGATGATCAAGACGGCTGCTGCTGACAATATTCATGACGTTGATGAAGATGATCAGAAAAGATTGATCAGCAATAAGTCCGGTGCAACTCGACCGAAACGCCGTCGTTTGAACGAAGGGATCAAAACAGAGGTAAATATGAAGAAGAGGAAGACTAAGAATTCGGGTAAAAGAGGTGTTATTGCAGGACCGGACCCGGCACCACCGATGCCGGAGAATTTGAGGGAGATGGTGGTTCGGGATTTCGATGTCTCTACCGTGACGTTTGTCATCCAGAAGAGCCTATTCCAAACCGATCTAGAGAAGGTTGAGAACCGTTTATCAATGACTTTAAAACAAATTGCATCGGACGATTTCCTGACGGAGGAGGAGAAGAGGACATTGGTGACGAGAAGGACGGACGGGGGTCTCGAGGGCATCGAGGTGGGATTTATCGAGCCGGATAATGAATTGCGAAAGACGGAGATGATGCTAAAGAAATGGGACTCTAAAAGTTCCAGTTCCTACGTTTTGTCACGCAACTGGCACAAGGTTGCACAAAGGAATAGGCTCAAGGTAGGGGATATTGTGCAGATTTGGTTCTGCAGGAGCCGCGAGGGAAAGCCGTGTTTTGCTGTCGTAAACCTCGGCCAAAAACCCGCTTCTTGCTCTTCTTCTGCTGTCGGAAAAGGTGATGATGATGAGCCAAGGACCGATGCCACTTCCTAGCTCCTCCTCAAGAATCGATAATGCTGGTTGGTTGGTTGGTTTCTTTTTTGGTTTTCATGCAAGGCACGCATGAAAAGTTCCAGAAATGGGACTCTAAAAGTTCCAGTTCCTACGTTTTGTCACGCAACTGGCACAAGGTTGCACAAAGGAATAGGCTCAAGGTAGGGGATATTGTGCAGATTTGGTTCTGCAGGAGCCGCGAGGGAAAGCCGTGTTTTGCTGTCGTAAACCTCGGCCAAAAACCCGCTTCTTGCTCTTCTTCTGCTGTCGGAAAAGGTGATGATGATGAGCCAAGGACCGATGCCACTTCCTAGCTCCTCCTCAAGAATCGATAATGCTGGTTGGTTGGTTGGTTTCTTTTTTGGTTTTCATGCAAGGCAAACAGAAGTTCGCACGTACGGTGGTATTTAATTAGTTTGAAGTAATTTTCTATTTTTTTTCCTTCAATAATTTTGCTGCCTTTATAAAGGATATTGATCATTCCAGTTCTTTAAAATGTTCGTTCAAATTCGTTGCAGCTTAATTCATGATAATTGATTTTTTTTTTTCGTATGGTTAATGAAATTATTCAGTTTTTTTAATATGGATATTTCTTACTTTTCTAATTTTCTTTGTTGAGAAGTAGTTTGTAATTTTTCAATAAGAACACCCGGATATTTTCACTAATTTTTTGCTGCATCCAAATTTGAAGCAAAGATTTTAGCAAAGCATACTAATTAGTTGAATATTGCACTACGTTCTCCAAATTCATTTGCAAATGCTATCTAGTCTAGTAAATGTCAAAATTGCTGTTTTTTGGTACCTTAAAATTTCCATTCAATGATAACAATTTTGGCGTTTTTAAATTTTGTAATAGTAAAATTTATTCCCATAAGTCTCAAAGCTCATGAATGATAAACTATACAAACTATTAGACTACAAACTATACAAAGAAAATTATCATGTCAAATTTATTTTCGAATCTAACGAAGGCCCGGCCTGTCTTTTGTGATACCGAACGGTCATATGAACACAAACAAGACAAACAAAGCATATTCTAGTAATTTGTCATAAAAATCTTTTAGCTTTAGTATTATGGGGATATAGATGGTAGAGCCCTGGAGCAATACCGTAGAGTTCAATAGAGCTCTATTTTAAGACCATACAGATCAAAATGTAGGGAAAGGATTGTGGAGTTGCACATAGGGCCATATGCACATGGCCGTAGAAGAGCTCTCCCATGAAGCTCATGTACAATGCCCCTCAGTCCTCTCTCTCTCTCGCTCTTTCATTTTGAAGCTTAGGAGGTGTTTGATGTACGAGTTTGATTTAAGATTTGTAAGTTTAAATAATAATTTTTGTTGACTTTTTCAGAAAAAACAAAAAAATTTTCAGAAAAGACAAAAATTTTTTCAGAAAAAGACAAAATTGAGTTTAAATCCATGAGTTTGAATTAGAATGCCAAACTCACCCTTAGCTTCAAAAGTGGGGCCATTTGAGTTCCCACTTTTTCTTTCCTTTAGCCTCCGCACCAAAAAAAAAAAAAAGTGTAGAGTGCGTCCCATTTCACTTCGAACTCTTCTCTCTATAAGAACCACCATAAACCCCACCTTAAATTTTACTCTCGTTATTATTATCAATTATTCTTTTGCTATCTATCTCTCTTCCAGTGTATTTCTGTTTCTAGTCCCATGAAGATGACGGTACTCTCCGAAAAAGGATCCGAAAATTCGGAAGAGTCCGAAAATCCGGATCCTAAAGAACCCGCTGATGATTCTAACTTTCGAATGTTTGCAGATGTTTGCGATAAGGTTAGGAAGGGCGAACTAGTTTTGTTGGATGAAAAACCAGTGGTGGACTTGGTTGCAGCTCGGAAATACGGACCCTTCGCCTTCAATAAAGATGTTCAAAACGAAGAGCTCAAAACAGACGTCGAGATGAAGAAGATTAGTAACAGGACCAAGGGAAAGGGGAAGAAGATTTCTGGTGGTAAGATTTCGGGTAAAAGATGTATAGTCGCTGGACCAGACCCGTCACCGGCGATGCCGGACACTTTGAAGGAGAAGGTGGCTCGAGAATTTGATGTCTCTACTGTGATGCTTGTTATTCAGAAGAGCTTGTTCGAAACCGATCTGAAGAAGGTTGAGAACCGATTGTCGATGACGATGAAACAAATTGTGTCGGACGATTTCTTGACGGAGGAGAAGAAGAGGACATTGGAGAAGAGAAAGGCAGACGGGCGTGTCGAGAGCATAGAGGTGGATTTAATAGAGCCGGATAAAGAATTGAGTAAGACGAAGATGATGTTGAGAAAATGGGACCTTAAGAGTACGAGTAACTATGTGTTGACGCACAACTGGTACAAGGTTGCTGATAGGAATAAGCTAAAGGCGGGTGAGATAGTGCAGATATGGTTCTTCAGGAGCAGAGAGGGAAAGCCATGCTTCGCCATCGTCAACCTCGGCCGAGTTGGGGCTTCTTCTTCTTCTTTTTCCTCGGCTTCTACTTCTGCTGTCCAAGAAGAGGCTTCTTCTTCTTCTGCTGCTGCTGGTGCTGTGCAAGAACCGGCTTCTTGTTCGTCTGCTTCTGCTGCTATTGTCCTAGAAGGGGCTTCTTCTTCTTCGGCTGCTGCTGTGGCTGTCGGAGTCGTAGAAGATAATCTTGATTAGAGGAGTAATAATGATCAAGCCTTATAATGATTGATTAGTTGGTTTTTTTTTTTTTTTTTCCTCATGCAAAACCAAACAAAATTTTGTAAGTTAATTTGCAAATTTACGTTTTTTTTTTTTTTTACATTAGTTATTATTTTATGTAAGTCAATATTTTCAGTCTTTTGGTATTACAACTTTACTTAACTTTTAACTGAACTGTGTATTTTCATATTAGTTTTATCTTTTTTTTTTTAAGTTAAAAAAAATTATAATTAATTTTTGAAAACTCAATCAATTTTAACTTAAAAATTTTATTTTCAATCCACGTACCAAACAGAAGCTTAATGATCAGACATATAAGGCCAATTCTCTCAACAAGTTCGTAGCTAGCGGTCACAATGCTGAGAATATTAATTTTGGCTAATTATACCTGATATTTGAGTTTTTTTTTTTTTTTTTTTCACAATTGAGATTCATTCATTAATTTTTATTATTTTTCTTTGCTGAGAAGTGGAGTTAATTTGTTGTTTCAATATGGATGGTTAACTCCCCTTAAAAAATATGGACGGTTAACTCTCTCTCTCTTTGAATTTTCTTCATTCTCAACTGTGATACTGCTTCCTTAGGATTTATTTGGTATTTTAATTTAATTTCAATTAAATTATACTTTTTCATCTTAATTTTTATTTTTATTTTTTTTAAAAATTAACAAAAATTATAACTATTTTTTAAAAAGTCAAACAACTTCAATTTTAAAATTTTATCCCTAACTGATGAACCAAGTATAAGTTTAATTAAAGCACCTGCATACACTTGCATAGAGAAAGATATCTTTGTAATTGGTATTCTTTTGTTTTAAACTCCCTTCAAAAGATAAGAGATTCAATGATCTACTCCACATTATAATGCAATCATCATTGTATCCAACTTTATTTAAGTCGTTTCGCGCCCCCCCCCCCCCCCCCCCAAACCCCCCCCCCCAAAAAAAAAAAAAAAAACTAGGACAACCCACTGAAACACAGTAACAATCCAACAATAAATTAAGGGGGAGTTTGGTAGAAGAGTTTAAGTTGGTAGTTTGAAGTTTAAAATGAGTTAAGATAAGTTGAGTTTAAAAGATGAGTGTTTGGTAAAAAGTTTGAGTTGAAAAGTTTGAGTTGAGTTGAGTGTTTGGTAAAAAAGTTTGAGTTGAAAAGTTTGAGTTGAGTTGAGTGTTTAGTAAAAAAGTTTGAGTTGAAAAGTTTAAAAAAAATAAGGGCCTTGTTTGGATGATACAAATCTGAGCTTAATAAATTTTTTTGACACACCAACTTAAAAAACTGAAATCAAACTTTTTTTTGTCTTTATCCCAAAATATTTTTTGTCTTTTCTAAAAATACAAAAAAACTATTTTTTCTCTCTCTAATCAAATTTCCCCTCTCTCTCTCTCTCTCTCTAAAATCCCTTCCTCTTCCTCTTCCTCATAACTCTTGATCTGAAGCACCCAAGGAGATAGAGAGAGAGAAAGAGGGAGAGAGAGGGAGATTTCTAGATTCCCAAATCCTCTCTCTAATCATCCCTTCATTGATTCTCAACTGTCCAGATCAAATGTCCGAGGACGACGATCGATCTCCGCCGTCGGATCCCGCCACCAAGCCTCCCCGCCCCTGCGCCGCCAGAATCTTGGCATCCGGCTCCGGCGGTGAGGGCGGCGTTGGCGGCTGCGGCGGGGGTTCCACGTCCGTGGAGCTCTTCCCGGCGCCGTACCCGGACCAGGTCCTGGAGAACGTGCTGGAGAGCGTGCTCTGCTTCCTGACGTGTCGCCGGGACCGGAGCGCCGCCTCATTGGTCTGCAAGTCGTGGTACCGGGCGGAGGCGCTCACCCGATCCGAGCTCTTCATCGGGAACTGCTACGCCGTGTCTCCCTGCCGCGCGACGGCGCGGTTCACGAGGGTCCGCTCGGTGGCGATTAAGAGGAAGCCGAGGTTCGCGGACTTCAATCTCATGCCGCACAACTGGGGGGCCCACTTCGCCCCTTGGGTTTCCACCATGGCCAAGGCCTATCCTTGGTTGGAGAAAATCTACCTCAAGCGCATGTCCGTCACCGACGACGAGCAAATTTACCCAAACTCCTGCCACGCAGCAGGTCGTCGCAGGGATGGGAGCAGAGGCTACAGCTGGAGTTGACAAGAGCACATGGGTGCCAGTGGGGAGAAGCTCGAGAGGGATGAACAGGAACAAGGGCATTCGTGATCTGCACAATTACAGGAATCACTGGCTGAACAGTGAACCCATTTGGGTTCACTGTGCAACGGTTCAATTGCCAGTTGCAGTTGAACTGAGACACCAAATGCCATCCCTTCAGCTTGAACTGCAAAACACCAACTCCAGTAGTACTTCTTTTGACATTCACTCCAAGATTTAGACGCATATACTTCTTTATGAGTTTTTTTTTTTTTTTTTCATAAGTGAAATTAACTTATTATTATAAGCAAGTTAGGTTTGGTGGCCTTTTTTTTTTTTTATTTGTCTCTTAATCTAATAGATGATTTAATTTTTTTATTTAAAAAAAATAACCGTTTGTGATTTTTAGATTTGATCAATCAGTGATTAATTAATGACCAATTAATGATTGATTATGAAATTTAGTGATTGACTGATAGTCAATCGATGATTGACTATGAATTTGAATAATTATATTTTGATTAATCAGTGATTAAGTTACTAATTAACTATCATATAGTCCATCACTGATTGATTTTTTAAGACAATTGATTAATAATTTTAGAAAAAATAATCTTTTAATTAATTTTTAAAAATTTCGACCATTTATTGAAAAAAACTTTAAAAAAAGTTATTTAACTGTAAATCCCTTATTATTGTTATTATCATTATTATTAATGGCAGAGAAGTGAAATTAATTAGTTTATTATTTTTTTTTTTTGGAATTGTGAAATTAGTTCGTTGTTTCAAGATGGATGCTTACTTTTTTTTTTTTTTTTAATTTGAATTGTGCTTATTCTCAAATGTTGCAGAATTAATGCAATGACGTAATACTACTTAATTAGAACACCTGGATATACATGCATGTCTTTAATTATCTATTTTTTAAACTTAGGACGAGTATTCGAATTCCACATTATTATGGTGTAGTTAGGCTGATCGCTGCGCACATAAGTTAGCAACCACCAATTGACATCCAAATTTTAGCGGCAATATTTTCCGTCATTTAGATTTCTTAGGATCTATACTTTTTCTGGGTGCAAAACATAAATTTTGAAAGAAAGTACAATGAAAAAAAAAAAGCAGGGAAGTAAAGTTTAAAAAATAAATTGAGACTCATTCTTCAATTAGTTTTTTTTTTTTTTCTTCACTCTGTTTGACATGTATAAAAAAATAAAAATAAAAAATATACATATAAATTAATTTTCATTTTCTCTCTTTTGCTCTCCTTCATTCTTGTCTTATTCTCTCCTCTCACCTTCTCTCTCACTTTTGGAAAATACCTTCTCGGTCACTTTCTCAAAAGGGAAATATAAAAGTAGTTAAAAAGGTAGGCTTTTTGTCTTTAGAAATAAGCCTACAATTAGTGAAAACATAACAAATGTGAATGAAGACCAACACATTTGTGTGTTTACCATCAAACAGAATTTTGCACGTTCGAAGTATTTTTTAACACTTGCTTTTATTAAACCAACTCTTTTAAGTTCATAGCTAGTTAAATGGGACACATTATAACAATTTATTGAGTTCAGGAGAAATTTGTTAGAATTAAAAAATTATGGAGTAAGTTTCTGAAAATGATAAATTTGAGACACAAGAGTGTTTATTAAATAAGTAGGTTAATGATAATTACGATAGCATACATGGACTAGTCATGCTATTCTTTTAACAGTTGAGTCTAATCTAATATGCACGTTTAAGAGATTTAAGTTTTCAACATTTTGAATAAATGATTTGAATTAGATAACTTGAGTTTTTTTTTTTCCTTTTTTTTTGAATTTTAAGGTTTCCTCGGGTTAGACGGAGATTGGCCCTTGAGTGCAAAGGCAGAAGGGAGCTTGACTGTAAGACCCACCCGTCGAGCAGGGACGAAAGTCGGCCTTAGTGATCCGACGGTGCCAAGTGGAAGGGCCGTCGCTCAACGGATAAAAGTTACTCTAGGGATAACAGGCTGATCTTTCCCAAAAGCTCACATCGACGGGAAAGTTTGGCACCTGGATGTCGGCTCTTCGCCACCTGGGGTTGTAGTATATTCTAAGGGTTGGGCTGTTCGCCCATTAAAGCGGTACATGAGCTGGGTTCAGAACGTCGTGAGATAATTCGGTCCATATCCGGTGTGGACGTTAGAGCATTGAGAGGACCTTTCCCTAGTACGAGAGGACGGGGAATGATGCACCTCTGGTGTACCAGTTATCGTGCCCACGGTAAACGCTGGGTAGCCAAGTGCGGAGCGGATAACTGCTGAAAGCATCTAAGTAGTAAGCCCACCCCAAGATGAGTGCTCTACTATTCCAACTTCCCCAGAGCCTTCGTTAGCACAGCCAAGACAGCGATGGCCCCTGCGGGGGTAGAGCGATAGAAAATGAGCAGAATTCTTATCTAATATTTTCCCCAAAAACAAATTAAAAAAAAAAAAAAAAAGAAGATATTTTTCACATTATTATTATTTTGAATAGAACTTGTCCTCGATGTAGATTTCCAACTTTGTAAAGGAAAAGCTGCTTAATTAGCGTAAAACCCACGTCGAAGGTTGTCTATATATAGAAGCTTTCATAATATAAAAGCCGAACCTGAAATTAAATGTAAAGTCTTCTTGCTTTGTTTTCTTCCATTCTTGTTCATCATTGGGGTCAAATCAAACGAAGGCCCTGCTCTTGTTTTTGTTTTTTCTGTTTTTGTTTTAAAGATTTTGTTTTCAGCACATGCACATGCACATGTATATATAGGCATACGTTAATAACTGATATATATATGTGTGTATATATATATATGCATAATATGTATCATGTATATATATGTACGAAAAAGAGCGTCCCTTGCCCTAGAAATTCCCAAGATGATAACTTGTATCATGCAACTTAAAAATCAAATCACCACCCGTTTTAATTATTTTTTTTTATTGGAAAGATACCATATGATGCAAGAGGGAAATTTATTCCTCAAGAGAGAGATCAAATTTACTCTTCTTTTTTCTTTGTATTTTTTTCCTAGAAGGATAAGTTCAAGGACTATGAGCTCTTCCTTTTCTTGAGGATAAAGATTTGGCCAAAAGAAAGGAAACTAAACATATGTGTGTGTGTATATCAGTGTTCTACATAAATCAAGATAGATTCTTATTTCCTAACGGAAAACTAAATTTAAGTTAGCATAGACTATTCATGTACGATCTATACATACTTGTTAAACCATCTTAAAATTCAAGTTTCAATTTTAGATACATAGTTCATCTTCTTGCTCTGTCTTCTTTCCTTTGTCTTCTGCATCATCCGAACGAAGGCATATATGTACGATGTGTATTTGATAAGATCTTTCCCTATTTTGTAAATTCTTTGTATTTTTTTCTTTGCTTTCTTAACCGCAAAATTCCATTAGAACACATAAAAATAGGTGAAATGAAAATAATAATAATGATAATAATGATAAGGAATTTAGGAGTATACACTTTCCTTCCCATATCTTTCCTTTCCCAATTTAGGAGTAAGTTTGCGACATTGACATGTTGGAGCGAGGTGCTAATGCAAGTTTTGTCACTGCCTAACTTCTCAAAGTTTCTTTTTTGGTTTCATGGAAGCCAAACACAAGTTTGGCACTCTAGTATATAATTAGTTAATTTTTATGTAATTACGTCCCCTTTAATTAGTTTGTTTTAATCATGGGTTATTAAATATCTTTCTTGGTAATTAATCAGATATGCAAGTACTGATCCAGTTCATCAAGTGCATATATAGCTTGCGGCTTTACTTTTGATGTTTGAGACAATGGTCACTCTATCAATATACTGTAAAGAATAAAAAAAAAATTAAATAGAGATTAAACATATTATGATCACGTGATACTACTGCTGCATATTATTATTATTATTATTATTACTATTATTATAAATAAGATTACTTTTATTATTGAAGATTATTGCATACATAATTAGCTGCCTTGTTTGTTTATCAGGTTTTCTGAGTACATTCTAGTACAAATGTATAATATACTTCCCCGGCCTCCCTATTTTTTCTTGTTCACCATTATTGGGTCATGGACTTAAGACCACCCATTGATATCATGACAAATGATGGACCGTAAATCCGACCTCGATCCCGAACCCGAACCCGAACTTATTGGTTGATCGGGACCTCGACCTGGGTCCTTGTGCTTGCCCCTAACCAGGACCCCAAGTAATCAAAGTCTTGGCGCGCTTATTGAACCCATATATACGAATTATTAAAACGTAAAAAGGATTAGGAACCCATTTGATGACTTCGAACTACTCTCTCCATAAACCTCCAGATTAAACCCCATCCGAAATTTACTCTTATTATTATTATTATTATTATTATTATTCACTCTGCTCTTAATTTGTCTCTCTTCAAACTATGTGTCTCTCTCTAATGGCCTGTTTACTTTCTAGGAATAGGGAATCAGAATAGGGAATGAGAATCAATCACATGTTTACTTACCTATTTTTATCTTGAAATGGGAGTGAAATTATATAACTATCCTAATTATTAACTTAATATTATTACCTTTTTTTATCTTGGAATGTGAGTGAAATTATGTGGGGTCCACATTAATTTGGGATTGAATAAGGGGATTGGCAATCCCAAGCCCTTCATCGGATTAGCACTCCTACTCATGATATTAAAGTTAAGTTACTATTTTGCCCCCAATTATACTTTCTTATTTGAGGATTGAAAAGGAAAAGTAAAAGATTGAAATAACCCTAATTTTTTTTATGCTTATTCACTTTTCTTATATTAATTATTTTTATTAACTAAGTATAATATATTTTTATTAACTTAATATTATATAACTATCCTAATTACTATTAATGTTATTAGAGTAAATAAATAAATTTTTTTATCACAATATATTATTATATTTATATTTTTTATACTTTACTTATTTTAATTCATTTTTTTACTCTTTTAAATTTTTTAAAACAAAAAATTACACAATTTAATTTTATTGCCTTAATATCATAATGTTTATTTTACCTTTGATTAGTAGTATGATAATAAATAAAAAAATAATCAATTTTTTAATTTTTGAAAACACAATAAATAAAGGGGTATACAAGTAAATTTATAGCAACTGACACCGATTCCTGTTCTAAGTAAACGCATGAATGGGATTAATAGTGATTCCAATTCCGATTCGTGGAACCTAAGTAAACAGCATATTTTGACTCCGAATCCAGCCTACTCCGAATCCTACCCACTTCGATTTATGATTACTCTGATTACAGATAAGTAAACATGCCATAAGAGTCTAATGCAGATGACGACCCCCAAAAAAGACTCCAAAAACCCGCCCCCTAATGAATCCTTTGACAACTTACTAATGTTGATAGAGGTTTGCTGTTCTATTCTTGAAGGCCAACTAACTTTGCCAGGTGAAGATGAGCCTCCATTGCCAAAGATCAATGAAAACCTAGTGGTGGACTTGGTTGCATCTTTGAAATTCGCACTCATCGCCTTTGAATTCCTGACGAAACAGTGCAGTACCACTGGCAAGCCCCACTGCATAAAGAAAGAAGAAAACTTGATGATCACGACTGCTGCTACTCACAAAATTCATGACGTTGATGAAGATGATCAGAAAAGATTAGTCAGCAAGAAGTTCGGTGCAACTCGATTGAAATGCCGTCATTTGGATGAAGGGATCAAAACAAAGGTGAATACGAAGAAGAGGAAGACCAAGAATTCGGGTAAAAGAGGTGTAAGGGCAGGATCAGACCCGGCACCGCCGATGCTGGAGAATTTGAGGGAGATGGTGGTTCGGGATTTCGATGTCTCTACCGTGACGTTTGTTATCTAGAAGAGCCTATTCAAGATTGATCTAGAAAAGGTTGAGAACCGTCTATCAATGACTTTAAAACAAATTGCAACGGACGATTTCTTGACGTTTTGATGAAACGTATTTATATGTAAATATTTGTATTTTTATGTTTTAAAATGATATTGTATACCCTTAATGATGATGGTGATAGGTGAGCAAACTATTCATCACGATTGGATTGGGATTTACTGCCCCACTTTTTCCGTGACTAGCATACTATGATGAAACAGCACGAGCCTAATATATGACAGTTTAAAGTGAATTTTTTTTAAAAAGATGTTTATAATTATAGCAACGTTTATGATGATGATGAAAAACAAAACAAAAAATGTTTATTTATATTTGTGAAATTTAAGTGTTTAACTAAGCTCTTACTTTTATAAGTTAATTCATGTTAAAAATAAAGAAAAATGGTAAGTTGTAGCAATGAAAAAGCTTGGAGTAGAAGCGGGACGATGTGTGATGGGAAAATATGGGAGACGATGTGTGATGTGAAAATATGGGAAACGATCATGGATGAACATGTTTTATTTTAACTAAAATTTTGAGACTTTGATTTATGATTATTTTGATTAAAAGATAATTAT
Source organism: Ficus microcarpa (assembly GCA_025413485.1). Taxonomy (NCBI): domain Eukaryota; kingdom Viridiplantae; phylum Streptophyta; class Magnoliopsida; order Rosales; family Moraceae; genus Ficus; species Ficus microcarpa. The sequence continues at coordinate 14,045,060 of CM046377.1, read as the reverse complement.
GGCTTTTCTTAAATTTATTTCGTGATATAGATTTTAAAACTTATAATAATTATGGAAGTTATTTTGATAAGAAAAGAAAAATTCTTAGAATTTTCTGAAGTTTTCTAAATAAAATTTTCGACAAGTCTAGAATATTATTTCAAATTAATTTATTTTCTGCATATTTTATAAAAGATGAATGTTGAAAAAAGAAGTCAACTGTAACGGTATGGGAGTGGTCATTACACTGTATCTCATGGAGAAAAATCTAGATGGTAAGGCGGGGAAAATTTTGAGAATCCATTTGGTGATTGAGAATAAGAAAAATTGGGAATTCTATGTGGGGGGTTTTTTTTCCCCCTTTATTTATGTGTAGAGGAAAATAATGTTTATTTTGTAAATATGGAGGAAATTTATCAGAGTTCGACTAAGACTCATGTAAAAAAGGTTTAAAAAATTAAAATATAATTGACCAACGCAAAGCAATTATTGTTTGCCCATTTTTAAAAAAAGAGAAATTATCATTTAAATTAAAATTGAGTACAAACATCAATATTAAATATGAAACAATCATGAGATACAAGAGGTATAATCCTCAACTAAGATCAATTCCATCAATAAAATCTGATGGAACTCAGTGAGGAGGACATAAGCCGAGACTCGATGATGGGAAAATTTCTCGAATTGCTCGGCAATCCTATAATCAAGCATGTATAAAGCTCTTTTTAAAAAAACATCTACTATCGATGGAATATTCCGATCGATCTAGCGATAGTCACTTGCAGCAGATTACAACAAATTATGTATAGCCCTAATACTAATGAAACCCATAGACATATACCGCTAGAAAGCAATCTAAGCAGAATACACACACAAAAACAAACCAGAGGTGGGAGAATTAGCTCCTTTATTATAAAACTAAAACTAAAACACAAAAACAAAGCATCATGAATACTAAATAACATTGCCCCGCAAAATTCTTGCCCCACGTGAAACAACCATTTCACTGCACGCCATAACTCAGAGGAAATCAATCGACTCAATTGGAGGTAAGAGATCACCACATCAACCATCGAATCATCAAGATCTCGCTAGATCCCAAATCGTCGGAAGCTCACAGGTTAGATCTGGTTAAAAAACTCCTAATTCGGACCTTCAAACTCCATTCCCATCGAGATCATCAAACTGCCGATCACTTTTTCCAGCCATGATAGCAGCGGCGGTGGAAGTTCCACCCAAAAGAAAACCCTAATTTATGAAAAATTTGAGAAAAAAAAAGAGGAAGCGAAAAAATGGGAAACAATATTGTTTACCCATTTCCAAGAACATTAAAAGGTTTTTCTTGTTATTCTTTCTCACAATCTTATTTTATTATTTCTATATTGGGTTTTGCCTCTAAAATAGTAGTAAATTATGGGTCTCGAGTGTCTTTGTGAATTCAAAAGATATATATATATTTGTGCCTATCGACACCTTTTTTCACCTTTTTTTTCCAGGTAAAACTTGTCAAATATCAAGAAGTATAGTTAATGATAAAATCTCAACGAGGATCCATAAATGTATGACTAGTAGTATTACCGTAAATCTAAGGCCCGTTTTGGCTCATATTTGGAAAAGTATTTTCCCTTTTTTTTTTTTTGGTCATTTTCTCCAATTTTATTATTCACTTTTATAAACATTAAAAAAAAAAACTCAAGTTTTACAATTCTATAACTTTATTATTTTAATTCGAAATAAGATTTTTTTTCCTAAATTGCATAGAATTTCAAGAGCAACGAAACAAAATCCATATTGCTAATTTTTTTTCCGAACACATTTCAAGTTTTTACATTTTTCACTTCAAATAATTCATTTTTACCAAATACATATTTCTAAAATTCAAACAACTCTAACATCCTAAACACCGTCTTCAAACGTGATCCCAAACGAGTAAAAATCACAATTAATTCTAATAGTTACACCTATATCTTCACCATTGACCTATCTTAAGACCACTCAATAAACAACCAATTGTGGAGGTCCGTAGCACGACACGAGGTCGAAATGCAAACAAAATGTTGTTGTTATATAATTAGTAATTCCTATATTTACTACAGTAAATACATTTGAAATTGAAGTGGTTCATACAAAAGAAATATATATTTACTGTGACATACAGGTCGAAATATAGTTTCGTTTGGAATTTTTTGTTTTGTGTATTTCATGGATTTGCAGTTTAATTTGCTTAATAAAATTGCCTTTATGATAAATTGCTTTAATAATACTTGCTCTCATTGATTTAAAACGTGGCTTACTAAATATCGTTGTACACTACAAAAGTGAGCTTTCTTCTTCTTCTTTTTTTTAGTAAATAAAAAAAATGTAAGTGAGCTTTCTCTCTTGCTGGATAAAATAAAAAGTGGCTTACCTTTGGTATAATAATAATAATAATAATAATAATAATAATAATAATAATAATGAAAAAGAAAAAGTGGCTTGCAAGTTACCAATATTACAAAAATGTGGCTTACTAAATTTGTCTTTCTTTCTTGCTTTATTGTTCTATGATTTTTCCACGTCAAAAAACATCTTTCCCAACTATATTTTAGAATCCTATATTATTTTCTGTATCACATTTTAACTAAATACACATTTTAATTTCAATTTATAATATTCCAACTTCAATCATGGTAACAAGCAGACCTTAACACAATCATTTTTCAAAGAAAAAGCGGAAATGATCGTAAACACGAGGGAGAGTAGCTCAACCAAGTATGGGGGCAAGTTTTTTATTTTTTTAGTCCAACGACATTTTTTAGTAACAACGACAGCTAAGTTAGAGAAAAAAACGATGTGCCGTTTCAAAGTAGACGACAAGAAATCGGATCCTACTTTTGCACAACTTTTGTCTAATTGTAACACTCTCTCTCTCTCTCTCTAACAGGACTCTCTCTTTCTCTCTCTCTCTGTGACTGTCTCTCCCTCGCTCTTTGAGCTTCAAAAATCAGGGACGAAATGTTGAGGGCTTCACATCTTCCGCCATTGGCAACTCCAGCTCTCTCTGTTCTGAGATACTCTGTTCTCATTTCTTCTCAAGTTCATTTCTTTTCGCTGTCAAACCTTCGCAAAGTCTCTTCATTTTCACCATTTCTGTCCTTTCTCCCCCAAACCCTTAAACCCTCTGTACCTTCTCTTCCCCTCCTTTCGGCTTGGTGGATTTTCCTTCTTCCAAGGCCTCAGTTACGCCGGGAAACTTCCTTTCTTTCATTTTGCGGGAATTCAATTTCATGAATTTTAGGCCTAAACGAACAAATCATTTGGAGAAACCAACTTTTTTTTTGGTTGAATTTAAGAATTTTTTTTTTGGGAGAGAGAAACTCTGTTCGGATGAGATTGAGGGATGTGTGCAAAAAATGGCCATTTTTATAGCATGCTTTTAATAATTCTCCCTAATTTTGTTGAATTGAAAAAAAAAAAGTCCCCTTTTTTAAACATTTGAAAATTAATAATTTATGCAATTGAAAATTGATAAATTAGGCGTAACTGGTAAAATCAATAATTAACAAGTAAGGATGTAACAAATATCAATTAAAGACTTATCGTTGATTTAAATGTGGGCATTTACTTAAAAAAGTAGGCTTTAAAAGTGTCATCCGCCTCAAATTTCTCAGAGAGTTGAGGCTAATTGAACTTGCTGGTGATGTCATAGTTAGGATAAAAATTCGACCTTGATTAAAGTATTATTGATTGAGTGAATTTTATTGTAAGACCAGTAATCAATAAGTTATTTTGCGTTAATATTGCTCGTTTTCTTTTCAATGACTAGTTCGGATGTTTCTAGGTTAATTTATAATAAATAATTAGATAAATTTATCTGATCTTAGTGCTAGATATTTTGAGATTTGATGATGTTCGGTAATGATTTATTTGTTTTTGGTTTGTTTTCAAATTTGATGGCTTATTAAGTTGATGAGGTTGTGATTTTTGACTTTACATTGCCTGTTCTTCTCCTCGCCTCACAACGAATGGGCCTGTCCCATGTAATTTGGGTGGTAAATGATGCTGTTGGGTCTTAAAAGTCGAATGTCTTTGTTTGATTAATCAGCTTCTATTGTTACGGCTATAAAGTTCACGTGTTAGTAGCTGTCCTCTTAAATTTTGTTATTGGTTTTCGTCACTTAGAATCACGGTTGTCTTCTTCATGAGTTTGTCTAATATTAAATTTTCTCAGCTTCGTTTGTTGCTGAAAGTGGCTCTGTTAGTGGAAGGGAAATACTGGAGCAGTATCTTCTTGTGAAAAAAGATGACGTTAAGCTTCTTTTGAATCTTCAACAGAGAATTTCTCGAGGTTTGTTTTCATAGATTTTGAAAACTAAGCAAATTAGTCATAAAATGCAGTCCAATAAAATAGAACGGATATAAAGATTCTTGGACTTGATTTAAATTTTGTTTTAATTGTAAGGTTAGAATATTGTTGTTGTGCATTATTTGTTACATTCAGGCGAGGACCTTAGTGATCATGCTGTGGAATACTCAATTTGTCCATCCAAAGATGAAGGCGGGATGCTTGGGTGGGTGAGGAAAGGGCAAATGGTATGTTGATAAGTATCATGTTTGTTAAAAGGGGAGTCAACAGAGGCCCTTTTTTTTTTTTTTTTTGCTTTTCCCACCCCTCTACTTAAACCACCAATTACAAAGATTTTAAATTTTAATTATTACGTGTTACACCCCTTTTTATTTCCAAAAAAACCCTTAGAATCAAATTTTAATATTCAGCCTTTTTTTCACCCACCAAAACAAACCCACTAAACCAATGTTAGTTTTTTTACTCCTATATTTTCTCACTCACCAATCAAATCCCACGTTGTTTCTTTCTTCCTTTCCTTTTTTTGTTTTTGTTTTTTTTCTTATCAAATACCCCACATATTGTCCATCATCCTTGTTTTTTGTTTTTTGTATTCCTTTGGAAAAATTACGGCAAGGTTGTAGACTTAAAAAAGAAAAAAAAAAAAAAAACTAAAAGCAACATAAATAACGACAAATATACATTGGAACAAAACAACATAAATAAAGCAACTATAACATTTATCAAAAAAAAAAAAAAAAAGGGAACAACAATGGCTATATGATCAACGACATGAAAAAGCGACATACACCCAACAAAACTATAGATATTGTAGTATTCTACTTGAGAAAGATCAAAACATATTAAATAAATTCAAAAAATAAGAAAAGTTAATGAAAAAAATAGTAAACGAGCTAAAAACTAAGGTAAATAGCAATTAGTAGTTTTTATAAACATTGTTGTACTTATAAGTGATTTTATCAATGGACAATCTGGTAATAAAATAATTTATAAAAAAAATGGGTGAGAAAAATAAAATGGGGTGTCAATAGACCTCCCCTTTGTTAAATTTCCTAAACACTAGGGACATATCCTAGTTGTTAAATTTCCTAAACATTAGGGACATATCTTATTCCTCGTGTAAGTCGTAAATCACTTTCTTGTGTGTATCAAAATACGCTTTCTTCCATATTTCTGGTTCTTTAAAATTTTCACATATTTTGCAAGTTTTGAAGATTGAGAAGTAGCCATTTCCATATGATAGTGATTCTGGTTAAATTTAAGTGGGTTGATATTTTCTATTTTGAAATTCTTCTACTTAAACTAATGATTCAGGGTTGCATACAAGGAGTGCATGATATAGTGACATTAAATTTTTGTAACGAGTAAATAAGCTAATTTGTGAGGTTAGAGTCTTCAATTTAAGCTATATTATTTGTCTCTAGGCCACTGCAGCGAGAGGAAAAAAAATAGGCACCGCAGCGCGTGCTACAGACCCGATAGGTCATTTTCTGCAGGCTGCAGTGCCAAGAAGCCTACTGCAGCGGGGATTAGTCAAAAAAAAAAAAAAGGCGCGCTGCAACATGAAAAACTTGTGCAGCAGCGCGTGTTCGCTGGGCAGTGTAAACTGCAAGTTTTTACCCCAAATCTCAATCTCTCTCTTCTCCAAACTGAAAATCCCCATCCCAAAAATCTTATTTTCACCCAAATCTCATTCTCTCTTCTCCAAACCAAAAATTCCCCCCCAAAATTTCTCAACCTCACCCTCTAATCTCTATTCTCCTAAATGTCTTCATCCCCATTTTTCACTATTCTTCATCTTCTTCATTCCTTTCTCTCTCTTCCTCAACCTCCATATCATTTTTCATTTTCTACATCAAAGGAGACTTCACTCTTCAAGGAGCATGAAATTGGGAGTCTCTCACTCTTCATCAACATCAAGGTAACAATGATAGGAACCTCGCCAATATATTGACGAAACCCGTTATCAATAAAGAAGGCACCAAGACAGTTTCTACTTCAGATTTGGATGGAAATCACCACGACCCGTTGCTTTTATCGAAGCAAGAAGCTTGGTATATTGAAGACGCCACAATCAAGGATGGAAGGCTTGATTGATAAGTCGGTTTTGAATGCCATGGAAAAATTCTGATAAGTTCGAATAATTCGTCAAAGAACCAAAGAAAGAATTCACCTTTCAGAAATAAAATTTCATCCAAAAAAAGCCCATCCATTAAACATTAAAATGCCTATTTATAGGCCAAATTACAATCAGAAAATCCTAAGGAAATTCGTCCAAAAATCAGAGGGAAATTACCTAAACTAGAAGAGGCACTACTACAAAATGTGGATACCACGACGGTTTTTAACCGTCGTGATAATATTTCCACGACGGTTAGAAAACCGTCGTGGAATCTTTTCAGATTCCACGACGGTTAAAAAACCGTCGTGGAATGGGCAAAAATAGGGCTTAAATATGGACATTTAAGAACATACCACGACAGTTCAACGCAAAAAACCATTGTGGTAAGGAAATCTTCCACGACGGTTTAAGGAAACTGTCATGGTAGGACCCCCAACCATGACGGTTTTTTGACCGTCGTGGTAGGTAACAATGAAAAAAAAAATTTACGAATTCGTTTCATTTCCTCAAAAACATTTAAATCACAAAATCAATACTTTTTTCCGGAAAATTCCCAAATCCGTGCCTTACCCAACCAATTTAATTCAAATCTAAAACACAACCACAATAAACAATCATCGAAAATGTAGGGGACGGATTTTGGCCATTTCGGATGGAATATTCCCAACTCAACAATCTACAAAATTAACATTTTGGACGGAACATTTTATCAACAACCACAATCAACAAAATCAACATTTTGGATGAAAAATTTCCAAATCCGTTTATTACCCAAGCAATATACATTACAACTTACCGGCTTGTCGAGCGTGGGTACAGACTGAGTGTGGCGAGAGAGAAAGGGAAAGCCGCGTGAGTTCCTTGGTGGACATGTTGGAGAATGGTGGAGGCCGCGTGAGTGGTGGAGGAGGCCATCAGAGAATGGAGCCAAGAGAAAAATTTGAGAGGTAAAATAGAGAGAGGAGGAGCGGTGAGATAGAGCGAGTTTTTTGAGATTTTAAGTAGGGAGGGAGCAGAGAGAGAGAAATAGAGGGAGGAAATTGGGCAATTTTGGGTATGGAGTTAGAGTGTGTATTAGAGAGTGAAAAAGTGAAAAAGGCTCGGAATGTAATAGGGTAGGAAAGATGGTATTTTTTTGGGTTTTAATACACGATCCAAAAAATTAAATTTAATTCAAAAATTTTCAAAATTCCCGCTTAGTACCTACCACGACGGTTTTTGGGGAAACCCATCGTGGTATGTTCACCTACCATGATGGTTTTCGTCAAAAACCGTCGTGGTAGAGTCCAAAAATAAAAAAATTTGTGAAAAAAGATCATTTTCACGACTGTTTTTAAAAAACCGTCGTGCAAACCCAAACTTCCACGACGGTTATAAAAAACCGTCGTGGAAAAGCATGCTTCCACGACGGTTTTTAATAACCGTCGTGGAAGCTTGCAAAATGCAAGCTTCGAGCTTCCATTTTTTTACTTTCCACGACGGTTTTTTGACTGTCGTGGAAGCTTTGGGCTTCCACGACGGTCAAAAAACCATTGTGGAAGGTAAAAAAAAAAATTTTTTTTTACCTTCCACGACGGTAAAATTTTTTTTTTTACCTTCCACGACGGTTTTTTGACCGTCGTGGAATCCGAAGCTTCCACGACGTTCAAAAAACCGTCATGTAAGGTAAAAAAAAATTTTTTTTTTTTTTTTTGCATTTTGCAAACTTCCACGACGGTTATAAAAACCGTCGTGGAAGCATGCTCTTCCACGACGGTTTTTTATAACCGTTGTGGAAGCTTCGGCTTCCACGACGGTTTTTAAAAACTCTGTTCCGCTCCGTGTTTTTGCTGCATTTTTCACGACGGTTTTTTAAAAACAGTCGTGGAAGCTCCGTCGTGGAATCCACATTTTCTAGTAGTGAGGGAAAGTTGACAAATTCAAATGTAATAACTAACCCTATTTTACCCTAAAATAAAAACCAACTAAAAGGAATGTTTTAATGACTGATTATCGGCCAATTACATGCCCAAAACTTAAGGGAAAGTGCAATAAATTCGTTTTGACAACTTGCACAAACAGATCAGCCACATGTGCCAATAATGGGAAAGTTTCCGAAATTCTTCATTAGCCTAGATCATGCCAAATTCATGGACTCTTCTAAAATCTGGATCAAATTGATGCACCTTTGAGGTTGACGTGGGCCTTGGTCAATGGGCTTGCGTAAATTGACTTGATTCCAAATTTCATGAATCAGCCCATTTAATACTTCATTGAATTTCTTAGCACGGGCTCTTGTAATTGGACCAACAGGAACTTGAATTGGGTCAGCCATCTTCCATGCATTTGAGCTCTCCATGTCTCCATCAAATTTGTGCCTCCCTTTAATGATTTTTGGCAGTATTGGTATTGTGGAAGATGTGGGTTATTTGGGAGCTTAATAGGTTGGTTTGTTTGATGTGAAAAGTGGAAGATTTTGATTGTTTTGGGTATTATATTGTGGGTTATTAGTTTGATTTTGTGAAGGTGATTAGTAGTTGTAGTTTGGTTGTTTGAGGCTTGATTATTATTGGTTTGATTGTTTGTGGAGGTGTTTGAGGTTTGGACGTGGTTTGGTTGTATTATGGGTAAATTGTGCTTTCTGATAGTGGTGCTTCTTGTTCGGAAACGTTAAAAAAAAAAGTTTAAAAAAATGCCGGTGAAATCCATTGCCAAGAGACAAAGGGTTGAGAGTTCCAAAACTAAGGATGCCGGGCCTAGTTTGAGACACTTAGTTGGTCTTTTTGTTCTTATTGTTCGGTCTTATTATTCTTTTGGTACCCGGTTTCCCATGATTTCTATGGTTTGTGTTTTTGTTTGTAATCTTCTTTGTGGTTTGTGTGTTAATTGTTTCTTTTAATATTATTATTTTTGTCTTTTGTGTTGGAAAAAAAAATTGGTGAGTTTTTGTTGGCAAGAGATGACCATGAATTGATGATAGTGACAACTACAAATTGTTCTCTTGAGGTCGTTTGTAACATCTTTCAATTGTGATTTCTGTGTGCTTAACACTCACGTTAGCTAGAGACACTTTTGACTCTTAATCATTTAAGCACCAAAAATCTTAGCCATTCACTCTTTTTAAACAACTAGAGAACATTTATGCATTTAGCTATATTCATGGTCTATTAAGGGCTCTAGAACCTAATTTGGTGAAACTCAAGGTGAAATCCTAGGTTAGGTAAAGTGGAGAAATGATTTAGACAAAGTTTTTTTGGACCATTTGAGCCGTTCTAGCCAATCTCTTGGAAATTATCCCTTGTTGTTCCCTTTTTAGCCTTTAAGCCAATTTGTTCTTCACCCACACTAGTATAACCTAACCAATCAAAGAATTCACCAAACACTTGACCCATCACTTTAGGCATGAAATGCATTCCTCATTGTATTCGAGTGTATTTTGGTTCAACATGAGCTTGTGATTGGGGTTTGGATCATTCTTTGCTGATTATATTTTATCTATTCTTGTTGTTACTTAAATTCAATAAAAAAAAACCCAAGTATGTAAATAAATAAGTTTGGGGGTGCAATAAATAATTAAAAAAAAAAACAAAGAGAAAGAAAAGAAAAGAAAAAGAGAAAAAGACATAAAAAGTTTTGAGTTGTTTGCTTTTATATCACTTTTATGGAATGAAAGGGTGATTGATTGACTTGATGTAAAATTGAGGATTTTGGGGTTTTCCATTGAATGAGGTGCAAGGCGTGCTTAGGGTAATTTGAACTTAAAATTTTTTCTTTTTTACCTACCCTTTATCTTAGCCTTACGTTACAAGCCATACAAAGTCCTATTGATCTCCAGTATTACGCTAACCTACATTAGTGGAGAGCAATACTAAATTGGTTCTATGATAGTTCTTAAGTTCATCATTTAGCAATAAGTCCATGAACTTCCTTAATGCATAAATCAATCTGGTGTTTGATTGGTTGGGTGGTTTTGGTCTTCACACACACACACACACACACACGAGAATCTTGAGTGAATTTGTGCTAGTATTAGGTGTTGAAATTCTAGAAAATCACAATGGTTAATTTTCCTTTCGAGCTTAAGACATTTGTAGATTTTGAGGTAAAATTCATGGTTGTCAATTTTGTTGCTTAAACTCACACTGTGTTTTTATTGTTCTCTTAGCTTTTTCTTTGTTTTGTTTTTGCTCGAGGACTAGCAAAATTCTAAGTTTAGAGGTACTTGATATAGTGATTTTATCAATCTTCATGCATTTTGTTGATTTTTGAGCACTTGTTGTTATAAATCCACAATGTCATAAATTTGAATGAATACGTGCAAAACGGAATATGGAATTAAATCATGCCTTCTCTCATTTTTTTTATTTTATAAAAGAAAACAAAATTAACCAAATGAGAGTCTTTATTCATAAATGATTTAGTTAAAAAAAGAAAGGCTAGAATATTGAATTACATCTAACACTATACAATTATGGGTTTTTTTCCATGAGAATGATCGCAAACAATAGAGGAAAAATTAGAAAAAGTTATGAAATGACTGATTGGTTGTTCCTTCCTATTTTAAAAATAAGAATAATACTGGAACAACAACTAGGAACAACTATTGTAATTCTACACGGTCGTTCGGAACTTACGGTGATCGTTCCATCTTAATCATCTGCAACCTTCATCCAACAAATCCATTTATTTTTTCCACAATATTTGATTTTTAGGCTAAATAAACATATACACTTCCAAATAACTACTACCTTATAAACAATAATTAAAGTGATTTTATCTTGAAAACGTTTTCAAAATCTGATTTTTCCCTTGTTCATAATGAGCCAATATTGAATTACATCTAACACTATACAATGATGGGTTTTTTCCACGAAAATGATAGCAAACAATAGAGGAAAAATTAGAAAAAGTTATGAAATGATTGATTGGTCGTTCCTTCCTATTTTAAAAATAAGAATAATACAAGAACAACAACAACTAGGACACGGTCGTTCGGAACTTACGATGATCGTTCCATCTGAATCATCTTCAACCTTCATCCAACAAATCCATTTATTTTTTTCACAAAATTTGATTTTTAGGCTAAATACACATATATACTTTCAAATTAATTTAAATGATCGCAAAACAATAGAGGAAAAATTAGAAAAAGTTATGAAATGACCGATTGATTGTTCCTTCCTATTTTTGTAATTCCACACAGTCGTTCGAAACTTACGGTCATCTGAATCATCTTCAACTACCTTATAAACAATAATTAAAGTGATTTTTTAAAATCATCTCCTCTGTTGGTATCTGTTGGTAAGCGATTATTTTTCCAAAAAAATAAAAATAAAAAATAAAATAAAAAGCAATGCACGCCAATGGCACCTGTAAAGTTGCCACGTGGTCGACAAACAAATAAATAAGTCGCTGGCCACGTGGCGGGAACGAATAGAGAGGAATAGGAAATAGAGAGGAATAGGAATAGAGAAAAGTCAGTCATTATCTAAAAATTTAAGTCGCTAGTTGCCACAAGTGATTATTTCACTGAAAGGAATAGGAATAGAGACCCTTTTTTAACGAATCGACAAACAAAGTCAGTTATAAAATTCTATTCACTTGAAACCAAATCTCTTGTCGCTATTTCACTGAAAACCATTATTATTCTTTATTAGCAAATCTCTCATGACGAAATCCTTACTAGTACTGTGCTGTTCTTGAAGGCACGTAAAACCCAACTAATTCTATAAAATTCTATAAATTAAAATTCACCTTTGAAACCAAAAATCCAAGTCGCTGGTTGCCATTTCACTGAAAGGAATAGGAATAGAGACACTTTTTAACGAATCGACAAACAAAGTCAGTTATAAAATTCTATTCACCTGAAGCCAAATCTAATCTCTAAGTCGCTGGTTGCCACAAGTGATTATTTCACTGAAACCATTACTATTCTTTAATTATTACTCATGACGAATGAATCCTTACTAATATTGTGCCGTGCTGTTCTTGAAGGCACAGAAAACCCAACTAATGAATCCTTTGGCAACTTACTAATGTTGTGCGGTGCTGTTGAAGGCACAGAAAACCCAGTGGTGGACTTGGTTGCAGCTCTGAAATCCGCACCCGTCGCCTTCGAATTCCCGACGAAACGGCGTGGTACCACCGGCAAGCCCCACCGCATAAAGAAAGAAAACTTAAAGAAGTCCGGTGCAACTCGATTGAAACGCCGTCGTTTGGATGAAAAAACAGAGGTGAATACGAAGAAGAGGAAGACCAAGAATTCGGGTAAAAGAGGTGTAAGGGCGGGACCGGACCCGGCACCGCCGATGCCGGAGAATTTGAGGGAGATGGTGGTTCGGGATTTCGATGTCTCTACCGTGACGTTTGTTATCCAGAAGAGCCTATTCCAGACCGATCTAGATAAGGTTGAGAACCGTTTATCAATGACTTTAAAACAAATTGCGTCGGACGATTTCTTGACGGAGGAGGAGAAGAGGACATTGGTGACGAGAAAGATGGACCGGGGTCTCGAGCGCATCGAGGTGGGATTTATCGAGCCGGATAAAGAATTGCGAAAGACGGAGATGATCTTGAAGCAACGGGACTCTAAAAGTTCCAGTTCCTACGTTTTGTCACGCAACTGGCACAAGGTTGTACAAAGGAATAAGCTCAAGGTAGGGGATATTGTGCAGATTTGGTTCTTCAGGAGCAGAGAGGGAAAGCCGTTCTTCGCCGTCGTAAACCTCGGCTAAGAACCCGCTTCTTGCTCTTCTTCTGCTGTCGGAAAAAGATGATAATGATGAGCCAAGGAGCGATGTCACTTCCTAGCTCCTCCTCAATAATCGATAATGGCTGGTTGGTTGGTTGGTTAGTTCTTTTCGTTATTTGCTGCCTTTTGTAAACGATATTTTGATCTTGTTTATCCGGCATGTAAGTAATACTGGTTCATATTGGTTGCGGCTTAATTAATGGGATTTTGACTTTTTTTGTTTTTGCATGGTTCATATGGTTATTTCGAGTAATATATATATATATATATATACCATAACCATTTTATATCCCATATTCATTTATTTTAATTGTTGTTTTATTTTATATATTTCACTTTAAATTTTAAATTTTGATTCCATAATAAAATATTTTAATGTTGCATTTTTTAATAAACTTTAAGGCTCCAAACAAAAAAACAAAAAATAAAAAATAAAAAACAAAAAACGTCTAACATTAGCTCCACTATCAATTTTTTTTTTTTTTTCAGGATAGCACTTAAATGACACAAATTTAAATATCAGTACATCCACATGATACAAAAAAATTAACACTAAATTAATATAACACAAAATTAAACTAAAATTAGCTACACTTTTTGTCATGTTGGTTAAGAATGCAGGTCAAGAATGGATAATTTGTATCATATTGATTAATAGAGTAAAAAAGGTCATTATTTAAGTAATTTTTTTTTAAGGTAGAAAGCAAATGGACTAATGGACTTTTGACGATTTTGACACACTTATAACCATAATTTGCACTTTAATGACGAGATTTATTTATTTGTTTTTTTTGGGGATTGAGACGTCACAACAAGTTTATGTTATGGATGTTATCTCTCGAAACATATCTAGGATACAATTATGATGAAAATATTTTTGAAATATGCTATTTAAACATTTATAAAAAATTTTTCTTTTTTTTTTTTTGTGTCAAAAATTTAAAAAAGTAATTCCAAGGAAAAAAAAGAAAAAACACAATAGGCAGTGTATAAAATCGACCAAACCCCCGTTCAACCTAGTGCCCCCTAATTGGGGGTAGTTCGAATACCCCAAGCCAGATTCTCCTCCTAGCCAGAGAATTCTCTCCTCCTCAGGAAAAAAAAAACTTTCCCAATTGAAATATTTTCAGATGGCTCCTACTTTACCCCTCTGAAAATAAAATTCTTATACAATCCCTATTAAAATTAATTTTATAAAAAAATTATATTTTTACTACTTTTTTAACTAAAATTTATTTATCCTGAAAAAATTTTGTATTTCTCACTCAGCCCGTGGCTTTTGCGCAAGTTGCTTAATCCGTTGCTTTGTTGCCTTACAACTATTATTATAAAATTATAAAAGCAAGCAACCTTTAGAGGGTGTTTGGTGTGTTAGTTTAAGTTGAAATATTTTAGTTGTAATAGTAAATTTTTTTGAATTTTCAGAAAAGACAAAAAACTTTTTGGGAAAAAGACAAAAATTTTTTAGAAAAAAAACAAAAAAAAGTTTGAAATGAGTTTAAAATGGAACGGTGTCCATCCTCCCCCTTAGCCTTTATTGATATGATATAAAACAAGCTTACTTATTAATAAAGCAGTAACAAGCACCTTCTCTTTTTTTCTGGACCTTGGTGGTTGAATGTTATAGTTAGCGTGCTAGTTGGGTTTACCCTCTACCTGCTTGAAGGCTTAATCACTTTTCTTTGTATGCTTAACTACGACCCTTTGTTCTACCCAGTGGGGTACATACACACCTCTCGGGCTCAACGGTTAGGTTCTACTCTGGTCTCATCGGACAGCAATGCAGACCATGGCACAATAGATAATTTCACACCAAACGGGTAATAATGAAATTTGAATAGCTAATTGGGGGTAGTTTTGTCATTTCAATGCATCGAGTCTCAACACCGCCTCTGGGGAGTAGAGTACATTCGCAACACCATTATTCCCATACACCCCAAGCCAGAGAATTCTCTCCTCCCCCTCAGAAAAAACTTTCCCAACTTTCCCTCACTTTCTCCCCGCCCAAACACCCCAACCCCGAATCCCTAATGGCGACGATCAGCCTTCGCAAGAGCAACACCCGGCTCCCCCCGGAGGTGAACCGCGTGCTGTACGTGAGGAACCTCCCCTTCAACATCTCCAGCGAGGAGATGTACGACATCTTCGGCAAGTACGGAGCGATTCGGCAGATCCGAATCGGTACGAACAAGGACACTCGCGGTACGGCCTTCGTCGTGTACGAGGATATCTACGACGCCAAGACGGCGGTGGACCACCTCTCGGGCTTCAACGTTGCCAACCGGTACCTGATCGTGCTCTACTATCAGCAAGCCAAGATGAGCAAGAAGTTCGACCAGAAGAAGAAGGAGGAGGAGATCGCCAGGATGCAAGAGAAGTACGGCGTCTCCACTAAAGATAAGTAATCGCTGTACTCGCTCAGAGATTCTCATATTTTGATTTTGGACTGGAAAATTTCGAACTTTGTAACCCTAGGATTGGGGATTCGGATTTATTGTCTTTCTCATAGTCGATTATTATGCATATTCGAACTGAATTTCGTTAAAATTGGTTGTGTTTCTGTTTCTCTGGGGTGTTTTTGACTATGATTTAGACATTGAAAGGAATATAGAAAGCTCAGTCTTTTAGTGGATTATTATAGAAAGGTATTTGTGGCAATTTTCTTGAATTTGTAGATAGTATATCTTTGTGGATCATATAGAATTATAATTATCATAAGATTTTGTTTTTGTTTTTGTTTTTGTTTTTGTTTTTTTTTGTTTTGTTTTTTCAATCTGTTCTTAAATTTTATTATTTTTTGGGGTCAGTTCTGTTTCTCTTGGCGTTGCTAAGAGCTGGGAAATCTGGAGCTTTTATGGTACTTATGTGAGCTACTTTTTAATGGGTATACTGATTTTTCTGCGGTGCCTATTTAAATTAGTTGTGTTGTTGTTTTTTCTGTACATTTTTTCCGATAGCCCCGTTTGAAAATTTTACTAAAACCATAATACAAAATTTTTTTATTAACATCGATCTAACTATCTCGTTGAAATTTTTTTAAATAAATTAAGTTTGTAATGGAATTTTATCTTACTTCAACGTTTAGAGTTCAGAATATTGGTTTTTTTTTTTTTTTTTTTGGTGAAGGGAAAAATATTGTGAATTTGTGTAGTATTATTGTTAATTTTTGATTATTTGTATATGAGTATTTTATCATTCAAAACTTAGGATAAAGTCAACAGTTTTTAACAAAAATTAACAAACGTAGTAATTAAAAAATTTGAAGGGAATAAATGAAGAGATAAATGAGGGAAATTTACAAAAAAAATCAGCCTTATTTCTCTAAGCCTAGTCCCACGTTTCTTCTTCAGATTTTAATCTGATGATATTTATGTACATATGAGCAAATATTTCAAAAAATCAAAACCTATCTCTACGCATTTAGAATCCTGAAGGGAAATTAATTTAGAAACTCACCATTAGAAACCGATTCCACTTCGAACTCCTCTCTATAAATCACAGAATCATTCAATCAGTCTCTTTCTCGTTCTTGTTTGAAGAAGATGTCCCAGAAACAAACTTTTCCAGATAAAGGCCCAAAGATCAAAATAGAAGCAGTGGCTTTAACCTTGAAAACTGCTGCTAAACCCTTTCCGACGAAAAGACTGGGGGCTCCCAGCCAGCCCCACTGCATTAAGAAAGAAGAAAATGTCATGATCAAGGCTGCTACTAGTACTATTAACTACTATCGTGCTAATGACCCCCTGGCTCTTCCTTTGAAGAAACGCCCTCTTCTGCCCCTGGCTCTTCTTCCGAAGAAACGCCTTCATCGGGACGTCGATGATGATGATCAGAAAAGACTGACAAGCAAGAAGTCCGGTGCTTCTCATTCGAAATGCCATCCTTTGGACAAAGGGATCAAAACAGAAGTGAAGAAGAAGGCCAAGAATTCGGGTAAAAGAGGTGTAATTGCGGGACCGAACCCGGCACCGCCGATGCCAAAAAATTTGATGGAGCTGGTGTGTCGGGATTTCGATGTCTCTACTGTGACGTTTGTTATCCAGAAGAGCCTATTCCATACTGATTTGGAGAAGGTTGAGAATCGGTTATCGATGACTTTGAAACAAATTGCATCGGACGAATTCCTGACCGAGGAGGAGAAGAGGACGTTGGCAAGGAGAAGGCCGGACAAGCGTCTCAAGGGCATAAAGGTGGACTTTATAGAGCCAAATATGAGCAGGACGGAGATGATGTTCAAAAAATGGGAGCTTCAAAGCTCGAGTTCATACGTGTTGTCACACAACTGGCACAATGTTGCCCAAAGGAATAAGCTGAAGGCAGGGGATATTGTGCAAATTTGGTTTTTCAGGAGCAGAGAGGGAAAGCCGTGCGTTGCTCTCGTCAACCTCGGGCGAGAATCGGCTTCTTCTTCTTCTGCGGTCGGAAAAGATGGTCATCAAAGGGGTGATAGTGAGCCAAGGAGTGACGTCACATACCTTGATTAAGCTCTTTAATGATTTATTTATTTTATTTTTGGTTTCAGGCAAGCCAAAAAGAAGTTTTGCACGGTGGTTGCTTGGTTTTTAATTTGTTTTTCATTATTAGTCAATTTTCTTTCTTGGTAATCCAGTTCTTTTAGTGCACATAACGTGCGGCTTAATTAATGATACTTGAGTTTCTCTTTTTTTTCCTTCTTTTATCTTTTATCTTTTTACATCAATGGAATTATTCAGTTGTTTCATAGATTTTTGGGTCATTTTATTTTTCCTTCTTTGGATCTGTTTTTGGATTTTCTGGGGGGCAAAACTTCTGAGAAATTAAGTGGAAAGAGAAAAACAGAGTGAACATAAGATATTAATTAGTGGTTTTTTTTTTTTTTTTTTTCGTTTCCTCTACTTTGCTCTCCTTTGTTAGTCTCTTTCTATGTGCATGGCTGATGGCTGCATGCATTACTTTCTCTCTTACAAATATAATGATTCGTTTGGTGTTTGTGTTGGTTGACTTTTTAAAAATTTGTTATAAATTTTGTTGATTTTTTTAGAAAAAGACAAAAATTAAGATGAAAAAGTATAGTTTAGTTGGAGTTAAATCTGGATGCCAAACGTGGGCTAAAACAACAAACACCCACTTATGTCTTATAGTGGACTATATATATATATAGATAGATACATTTATTACAGCATGCATTATTTGTTGAATTATTCACTGGGTTCTCCAAATTTACTTGTACACTTTTAATAGATACCCATGTGCCAATGAAATATTTTTTTCTTTGGTAAGTATATGCCAATATTTTTTGATTGTGTAAGATGACAAGATTACTATTCTTAAGTTTAGAAGTAAGGTGTCTCCAATAAAGATAAGTAATTGCTGTCTACTAGCTTAGAGATTCTCATGTTTTAAATTTGAATCTGAAAAAATCGAATTTTGTAACCTGAGGATTTGGGATTTATTCGAAATGAATTTCTAGTGGTTCTGTTTTTCTGGGGTGTTTTTGACTGTTTTTGATTGAGACACTGAAAGGGATATAGAAAGCTCACTCTTTTAGCAGATTGTTACATGTACTTGGAGTAATTTTCGGGAATGCGTAGACATACTCTTTGTGGATGACATAGAAGTATATTTGTCATAAAATTTTGGTGTTTTTCAATTTATTTTTCATTTTATAGGGTCAGTTCTGTCTCTCTCTCTCTCTCTCTCTCTCTCTTGTTGGTATAATGATTTTTCTTGGGTGCCTATTAAAATTGGTAGCATTTGATAGTTGTTTTATCGATTCAAAGTCTACCTGAAGTACAAAATTTTTAAACTCTACTCTTTTTCATTTTTTGGCTAAAAATAAACTTTACTTGTTTACGTAGATTTGGAACTTGCCCGTAATTATTTAGATTGTTTAAAGTTGAGTTGATCTCTGCTGCCCTGCAGTTTTGGTATTGGGTTAATGAACTATGTTTCGGCTAGTTCACTTGGCTCGTCCTTCATCGTGAGACGATTCTGTGGTGATACCCGAGTTATTTGTGCTTTCGTCTTGCTTCACCCCCTCCCCCCCCCCCCCCCCCCCCTTTTTTTAATAAATTTATTTATTTGATGAACGGTATTTCTTTAATTCTGTGGATTTTGTTTTAGTTGTAGTCTTGACTCCCGTTTGGCATTCTGTTTTAAACCCACTTTTTAAACTTTTTACTTCATGCTTTCTCTTGCAGTAAAATTTGAATTTACTACTTGCATTGTCGGTTTGAATCTATGATTCAAATGGTTTCCATGTATTCTAAAATCTCAATCCTTTTATTAAAAACAATTTCGAAAGTAAATGATCTTCCTCCTGCTTCCTGTTCTTCTTTCTCTTCACTTCCCTGTTTCAACGCCTATTGGAATATGATGACTGATGTCATGCTTTGTTTGGACGTCCCATTCAACTTGATATCATATTCAAATGAAATAAATGTACTCTAAAACGCGGTTGAAATCCCCCTTTAACCATTGTATTCAAATGGAACGTGGGTTTGGATTGTTTATATATGAATAATTATTTTAGTGGGAATTGGTGAGTGAGTGAGTGACAGAGAGTGTTAGTATGTGATGTGTGATTGGTAAAAGTAGATAGTAAAAGGAAACGGATGAATAGTAAAATGAATGAGTGTACTGTTTAAATGTAAGTGTATTTAAAAAATAAGAATGTTCAAGCAACTAGATCTGAGAATAACCATCCATGTAGTTCAATGTTGGCTTGTCTTTCCATGTGTGATGAGGATAAATGTCTTCACGATGTCGCAGGTTACGCACGATTGTTTCTTTCTAACCTTGAACCCCTGAACATCGAGTTTGGAGTCAGGGCAGCATGATTATGAGATCGAAAAATAACTTTTTCTAACTTTATCTTTCTAACTTTCTCTATTATGGTAGAAGACATTTTTGTTACCTTCAACCTTGTGCTAGTGATCCATGCTACTACCGAAGCCATGTATTGTAATTTAGAGTCGGACCATGGGAGCGATAACATCCCCCGAACATAGAGTTTGGAGTCGGGGCAGCATGGATACGAGATCGAAAAATAAATATCTCTTACTTTGAGAAATTTTATGGCTCAAATTGTTACTCCCATTGTAAAAAAGTAATGGTTGCAAAATTTGGTAGATACAACTGATTGATATTAATAATTTAATCTTTAAGCCGAAAACCACATAGAGGTATTTTGAGCATTTTTGTTATCCAACCAACTATCAAAATCGAAAAAAAAAAAAAAATTCCAGAGAACCAAATAGAATTGTTACAATTTTTCTGAGGAAGAAGAAATAGAATTGGAACAACCCGTTTCCCAGTGCGTTCTTTTCTATAGGAAGCACATTCAGATGTTTTTATTTATTTATTTATTTGACTATTTATTTATTTTTGGATAGGCATGACAGTATTTATGACTTTAATTCCAGCGGTGTTAGAAGAGATTTTAATCACAATTTTTGTGAACTAACTCATACGATATTGAGATGTCATCTTTTCAGTAATGGATACTATTAATTGATATGATAATCTTTTTCAACACATTTGGTAATAGAAAAATGATAACTTACCGTTCGTATAAATTAATATTCAAAAATTAAAATTAAATGTTGATGTTATTAACATTTTTTTCTTTATCTAAGCCCAAAAGGTCTAAGCTAATAATGTTGCCCTTTTTTTTTTTTTTCGATCTTTCCTTTGGTGCACATGATAATTAAGTTCGTTAATTGACCCATTGAAACACAGCAACAAGCCAACAATATGTAGTAGTATTTGGACATTCACTTCCAGATTCTGATGTAATAATTATTCTAACTAAAAAATAAAAAAAAAAATCTCACGACGTACGGCAATCCTTCCATCACCCATATTTTCTTTTCACAGTTCTCCGCCGAACCTGTCAAATAGGAAACTCCATATATCTATAATAAAGACGGTGTCAGAAATATATTTTAACAGGGTGTATGTTAATTATTTTTTTTGAACTGTAAATAGTATAAGAGTATAAACTAAAAGAGTAAAATTTTAGATAGGGTTATGTGAAAATATTTAATATGAGTGTGAGTGTTTTTTATTTTTAATGCGGGCAAAGAGAAAATTATGAAAATTTTGATGTTGAACTAAAAGAAAAACAAATTCCAGTGGGGGTTGTCATGTAAATCCGCCTTTGTTTGTAATTTAATCAAATAACTGAGAAGAATTACGAGTTTAGGAATATACCTAAAAAAATCCTGCCTTTTGTTTTGTTTTGTTTTGGTTATTTTTTATTTTCCAGACAAACCAGGTAAAAAATCATGAGCTAAAAAATCAAATATAGTTAACCCCAAATGATTACAATTTACTATATTTAAAAAAACGTGGCATGTATAGATTCAAACAAAGGTGATACCAAGCAAAAAAAATTGCATTGATTTTTTTTCTATTAATTATAATTACATTGTGCTGAATTATAATTATATCTGTATCCACAATTCAACAGGTATTTAATTACCCTAAAAATAAAATAAACCCTTTACTCAAAAATAAATAAATAAATAAGATAACCCCAAAAGGCCATGTTCATGAAGAAAGAAAGGAGGGTGATATATGAAGAAATCTTACAAACTTGCCTTGAATCTTTGTCATGGCGGAAAGTTATTACGCGCCCGGTTGTGTAAATAAAGCGCAACTGGTGCACATATATCGCGGACAGAGTCTTCAAACTCGCGCGCTTTTTTCTTCAGTTTCAGGCATTTCTCTTGAAGGCAGTATGCCAAATTGAGCATGAAGTCCAACTCTTCCACATGTTCTTGAATGGAAGACCATTGATCGTAAATAAGTCGATAAACGAAGTCGGAGGACGGAGATCACTAGGAGGAAGTGGAGTGGGTGACATAGCGGGAGCGACTAAAATTGGAGTAGCTCTAGATGCTTGCACCAGAATTGGTTTGAGCAGCATCATTATCATTCCCGTGATGATCACGGTAATTGCAAGTACTCTTTTCATACTCATTTCAGTCTTAGTACTGTCTCGCGCGTATATATATCTATATATATATATAGATATAAATATATGTATGATAATGATCCCTATGAAATTTTTTTTTTTTTTTTTTTCGGTTTTGAAAGAGATGATCAACACAAAAAGAGAAATTTTGTATCAAACCTTGTAAAACATCCTTTATTAACTCTATTTCATGAAGAAAGATTTATCTTACTCTCTTAATTAAGCACATTGTAGGTTCTAAAACTCAATGACTAATGCAAAGTTTTTATTTTTATTTTTATTTTTTATAAATAATTTATTAGTAATGTCAATTTGGTTCTCATCATACGTAATTTTTTTTTCTTAACAAACATTACCAAGAGTGGTAGATTTATTATTCATAAAAACTCTGTTTAAAAATAATTGTGGGCTTTTAGCTCCTATCCCTCTAAATTCCTCGTGATTTGACACTTTTTTCTTTTAATCTTTTTTTCCTGGCAATGTATAGCACTTAAATTAATTAAAAAAAAAAAACCAATTGTTAGTGGAGGTGATTTTTGGATAGAATACTCAAAATGATATTACTTCTGGTAGTTTGGTACATTAGTCCATGCATTGTTGTGGACCGTTTGGACGCCAGATCCCATTTAATCATATGGATTATAAAATCTAAACTCTAAGTCAAAATTTCCCTTTTTTTCATTCTCAAAAATTTCAAACTTTAAAAATTCGTAATTTTCTCATTTCAAATCGAAATAAGAAGATTTTAATGTTAAAATACTCGTATCAATGAGACAAATAAGACAAGATTTATTTTGCATATTTTTTTCTAAACACATTTCAAAATTTTACATTATTTTTAATATTACATAACTTTTTTAAAACTTTTCTTCTCAAATATACATTTCTAACTCAACTTTTAAAATATCATATCCAGATATCCCCTGAATGAGCCCATAGTTTTGGTAAATTAGCCCATGTTTTAGTCATAAATTAAAATAACCTAGTTTTCTATCTCTCCCAATATTAATGGTTGGAGTTGGTCGCTACATTTTTTTTTAAAAAATTCAGAGACTAAATTACCAATAAAAAAATGCAAAAATAAAAATGCTAAACGCGAGTAAATTAGGGGGCATAAGTGCTAAAAACATATACATACATACATACATATATATATATATATATAAATATGTACACACTATTTTATAAAGGAACTCATATATAACCATTTGTTCGCGGTTCAGATGGTGAGAGTACCAATAAAACTAGACACGACTTATATATTGATCGAGTTTATAGACGTCTGAATTTCCAAATTAATAAAATAGGATTTTGGTCAAAGTTCATTAAAATAAGAATATAATTATAGCCAGATTACTGCAGTCATTTATTTGCTATTAAACAAACTTATCTATATATATATATATGTTTAATTTTAACATTACCCCTTCAATTATAGGACTTGGTATATCACAGAGAGGCAAGCTCCGTCTAAAGTAGAGTGTATGGCCACCTTTTTGTTTGGGTACAACATATCATATTTACTGATAAATTTATTAAAATAGTTTGTAGTTTTAAGAACAACTTTTTGCTGCATTCAAGGGACGCCTTTGATTATGGCTCTTCATTAACTAGTAGGGTGTGTGTCTATATATACGTATATGTACATGTATAATTGATCCCTTGAATTTTGAGTTAACTTGCAGCTAGCCCACACGTTATATAGAATTATAATGTAAAACAGTTGTTAATTAGATTTAGTACAATTGTCTAGCTACACAGCAAAACGAGGACCTAAAATGATTAGAAGAAATAAATAAATCATTTGGGGATAATAATGCCGTTTTTAATACATAAAATATACGAGGGTTCAAGTTCGACTAGTAAATATAATGTAAACAAGTCACGGGAATTTAGATACTAGCGCAACAAATGACGAGTTAAAAAAATTCGGATAGTATTTTATTTGTTCTATTGATAGGAAGATATAGTAGAAAAGGAGGAAGCACATAGATTTAAATATGTATATGTATACACTATACATATATATTTTTATGGGTCCTATGGGCACCAAATGTTAATTAAATCTCATGATTCGAATCTGTGATTTCAAACATTTAATCCTATTCTCATTTGAGGAGGCCATGCGGTTTGCAAAAACTAATATGTGTGTGTGTATGTGTGTGTGTGTGTGTGTGTGTGTGTGTGTAAATATATTTGTACAGAATTCATTTTCAAATAACACATTTGAATTCACTTGGCTGAGCTTGAAAATTTGTATTAAAAAAAAAAAAAACCAACAAATAATGATCAAGGAATAAAAAGGTCTTCCGTCTCAAAGTGTAAATTGTAAAGGGTTTAAAGATGGAGAAATAGTCCGACAATTTTATAGGCTACTAGTTTTTTCGGATTTTGATAATTTTATTTTGTGTAATCAGCTAATTTATTTATTTTTTCTTCTTCTTCTGAATTTTTGTATATTTTTCAGCTTTTGGCTTATCAATGGTATATGTCTGTTACTAGTTGAAAAAAAAAAAAAAACCTATCTAATTAATCAGAGTCACTAAATCCCGTTACGGTTAGTTCGGATCCAACTGAAAATAGAATCGGGGTCTTAGATCCTAAGTTTAAAACCCTAAGAAATTTTCTTTCGAACTAAACCTAATTAAACAAAATAGTCAAAGAATCATGAAAACTCTTTCAGTGATCTATAATCCTTACGATATATGTTTCCAAACACATTTTATTGCTGATTAAAGAACATTTCTTATGAAGAAAAATTAGAAGTAGGGGTGACAATTGTGTTTGGTGTCAATCCCATGTACTAAACCTGTCAGAAATCATAAACACAAATACAATCGGTTTATTAAACGTGTCAGAAAATATTGTCAATCCAAACATGATTCCAATTTATTAAATGGATTGATTCAACTAACCCACATAATCCATATAATCCATTTAAATTAATATACTGAATAAATCATGCATGATACAATTATAACGTATATATATGACACGATTATGTCAATCTGAGATAGATAAGTCAATCCAAATATGACCATTCTTATCAATCATATTAACCCGTTATTACCCTAAATTGCTTTTTCAGTAAATCCAAATTTGCTAATTTCGTTCAGGTTTCAAGTCCTACTTTGGGTTGTATTGAGTTAGGTGCATATTTCTCTTCTACTTCTTTATATATATCTGCTCTTTGGCAACTTCTATAGCCTTCTCTCTCTCTCTTTATCTCTCTCTCTCTCTGTTACTAATTACTTGCTTGCTTCCATATTTTTCTATTTAAAAATTTTGAAGTTTGAGATTTTTCTCATCAATAAAATTATTGTTGTTCTCTAGTTTATATTAAAAGTACTTCATCTAAAACATGTCCATATATACTGGCAGTCTGGCACGATCCCAGACTAATATTATTTTTAAAAAATATTAAAATTCACATAATATTCATGTTGCCTAATTTGCTCATAGAATTAGTTTACACATATATATATTTAGATATATATACATCCGAGTATATTTTAATTTGTTCCTTTAATTAACATTCGTTAAAATCGGTACAAATGACTTTTTGATGATTAGGCAGACAGGAGAAAAAAAATATACGCATTACTTTAAAGCAAATTAAGAATCCTCTATTAGGACTTTCAAGAATAGGTAATATCTTGACTTGTAAGTGGACCCACTAAGTGACCCTCCAGACATACACGTTATGTAAATTTAGGTGGATACATGTACTCTGTCTATAAGAGGTGAGGTATATAGTGGCTTTTGAAATCAAGCTAGAGTAGCAATATTGGTTTAGGTATTGGCTCCTTTGGATGAACGGGACCTTTTAACGATCGTGACACTGTACACGCTGTGCTACTTCTATGAACTTTTCAAGCAATTTGAAGGGTCATTTGGGGTGACAATTGGAGTTAAACTTTTGGAAGTATTTTGATTGAAAATGAGTTGAGTTTTAAAAATATGTATTTGGTTGAAAATGAATTGTTTAAAAGTGTAAAAACTTAAAATATGTGTAAAAAAAATATTTATTTGAGTTTTTTTGAAAATAAAAAAGAGATATTTAGAAATGTGAATAATGAAATTAGTTTATTTTTTAAAAGAAAAAAAAAAAACTCTGTTTAGAGTTGTTGTCGCAAACAAGCCTTTAATCTTTTAATTTGACCCAGCAGCTCTACATATTCTTGTCCATGAAAAGACCTAATGACTTAATGTATGGTATCTTCAGGTTTTCATTTAATTTTTTTAAAATATCTTCTTAATTAATACTCATGAAGTTACTGAAGGGTCAGAATGAATAAAAAAAATTTTTTCCAAGTAATTGGTAGTTGCTAGTTGGTCAAAAAGAGAGAAAATTGGGAACCAATCCCAGTGTTTCTATAGCCAAGAAATCTTGGGCGGATATCGACCTTACTTAAGAGGCCCTAAATAAGTGGACAGTGCTATAATTACTCACATGAGGGGATGAATAAAGGGTTAATTTCATTAATAGCACTTCTAGAAAAAATAATATTAAATATATCATCACTTTTTTTTCCCTTCAGTTTTAGCACTGCCACGTCAGTTTTGTGGGACCCAGCAGTATTAAATGTATGTAAATTTCCAAGTTTACCCTCATCTCCTTCGTATGTCCCTAAAAAATTTTCAAATCAACATTTACAATGTTTTAGAGAGAGAAACTAAAATTTAGAGAGAGAAAGAGTTGTAGCCGGCCGAAACCACTCGAAAACCATCCAAAACTACCACGAAAGTCCTCTATAAACCGCTTGGAAGTCTGTGAACGTCGGAAAATCTTCAAAAACTACCCATGTTGAAAGTCACAAAATTGATTGAAAAAAACATTACTCCCGAATGTTTAATTAAAATACATAAAATTAGTATTTTTATCTGATTTTGTAACATAAAATTAGTGTTTTGGTTTATATAAATATTTGAGTGGTCATAACGGTTATGACCGGGTGGTCATAACCGTTATGACCGCTACTTTATATAGTGAACTAGAGAAGCGGTCATAACCGTTATGACCAAGTGGTCATAACGGTTATGACCGCTACTCTATATAGTGAACTAAAGAAGCGGTCATAACCGTTATGACCACTCGGTCATAACGGTTATGACCGCTTCTCTAATTCACTATATAGAGTAGCGGTCATAACGGTTATGACTACCCAGTAATAACCGTTATGACCACTAATATTTTATATAAACCAAAACACTAATTTTATGTTACAAAATTAGATAAAAGTACTAACTTTATGTATTTTAAGCAAACATTCGGGAGTAATGTTTTTCTCAATCAATTTCGTGACTTTCAACATGGGTAGTTTTTGAAGATTTTCCGACGTTCACAGACTTTCAAGCGGTTTATAGAGGGCTTTCGTAGTGGTTTTGGACGGTTTCCGAGTGATTTCGGCCGGCTGCAACTCCTTCTCTCTCTAGATTTTAGTTTCTCTCTCTAAAACACTGTAGATGTTGGTTTAAAAATTTTTAGGGACATATGAAAGAGATGAGGATAAACTTAGAAATTTACATACATTTAATGCTGCTGGGTGCCACAAAACTGACGTGGCAGTGCTAAAACTAAAGGGAAAAAAAAGTGATGATATATTTAATATTATTTTTTCTAGAAGTGCTATTAATGAAATTAACCCGATGAATAAATTATTGCTTTGAGCACTAGATATTTTGAGGAAAAGATTGTACAAAGAGTCTCATAAAAAGTAGCCACTTAATTATCAATTTAGAGCTCACATTAGGAAGAAGGGTTTTTAATTTAAAAAATAGTAATTATTGTTTTCTCTTGGATTGATTCTTTTATGTCTTTTTCTTATGAATTTTTTTTGCTTAGTTTCCCAATTTTAGTTGTCTTTCATTTTTCTTTTCGGCCTTTTACACTTTTAGATTGCTAGTTCAGCTAAATTTGCTAACTGTTTCGAGTAATGGCTCGATTAACTGTTTTCATGACTATAGTTCTTTTCAGTTTGGAAAAATAGAAAAATACAAACACAAATCCCATTTTAATTACAAATAAGAATATTCCTTACTACTCTCAATTTTAGCTTGTAATTATCGAGTCAAGTCTAAATTGATTACGAAGAAAGAGATGCGGGGTTTACCAAAGAGGCCTGGATTTATCATTTATAGGCTATATATATATATATATATATATCATATTTATATAATAAGTAGAGAAATATAAACATATATCCGTATGTGTTACGGTGCTTGGGGTTCTATTTTAAAAGATTAACCTAAGAGGAGTAGCTCAAGTCCTTTTAAGATTATTTCAAGTTTCATGTGTAGCCAATGCGGAATTTTTTGTTTGCACACCAATCCCTCCTCTAACAAACACGGTCACTGCAGTTCCCCTCAAATAATGATCAATCCGTCCATCTTTCTCAAGCCAGAAAGATCCAAACTCTATCAAGATCTCCACCGTATTAGGGTCCTGCATTACATATAGATTTTCCATCTTGAGAGTTCACATTACGGATTTTCTGACCATTGCAATCTCTGCAGGAGCCACCATTCTTTGTTTGATTTGTATTTGGAATTCAACTTACACATACAAATCTTACGGATAATTATGTATTATTTTTCTCCTCTAATATTTTTGTCCCACTTTTTTCCCTCTTGCATCCAGTTGGCCCTTGTGTCTTCTGATGGTTTGGTAGACGTCTGCATTCGTGTTTGTTTGTTGACGCCTGCGAGCGTCTGTTTCTTTCACACTAGCATGCGTATTACTGCTTTCTTTTCCCATCCTTATATGACCTTTTCTTTTATTAATAATCTATACCGAATTAGTCGAAATATCTTGTTGCACCTTCTGATTCTTAAGTTTCTTACCACCGTAATTTATTTTAAAGAAATAAATATTACACATATCACTTTAGATTCATATCAAATTCAAGCAAAAGTATCTTATCAATATTGGGAGGGCTTTCTATTTGTGTATTGTCTTCGCTGAGAGATGTCATTTTTTATCCCCTTATTTGGCGCCTGTCAATTATATATTGGTGTCACTGTCATCATCTCCATCGATTATTCATATTCACACATACATTTACATTTATTAGGTAAATATATATATATATATGTATAAATACACAAATACACACAAATAGTTACACAACACAAGTGGACAGGGTATGGGAGATCGGGACCGTGATATTTTGAAGAGAAAGAATCGTCAATTTTATTTAGTGGTCGCCGTGAAACATATTATGATGAAGGACTTTATCCTTTCACGTAATTTTTGATATTAGAATCGTAATTCATGGACCACCCGATTTTGACATATGTTCTGTTCTTCTGATTGTATTGATTTTGATTTTTTGTAAATATATATATTTTTTTAATTTTTCAAGCCTTTTGGATGTTGATCTAGCTAGCGACTCCTTGGTAGAAAGTAATAACAAAAAACAACAACAATAATAAATGATAAAATAAGTTAAAATAAACCGAGTAATTAGAAGTGATCGGCTTAGAATTAACTAATCAATCCACTCTCGTCCTCCTATATAAAACGCAGACAAAGTAGATATGATTTCCACAAAACAGACAGCCTTTAATTTCTCTTGCCTTAAAAAAAGGTAGAGAAAATGGCTCAAATAGCAAAGCTCGAAGTCCAAGTGGACATCAGGACCCTGCTCAAAGGTTCTATGAAACCTTTAGAAGCAAACAGAATCTCTTCCCCAGAATATGCCCTGACCTTATCAAGGACATCAAAGTAATTAAAGGTGATTGGGAGTCTGTTGGTTCCATCAAGCAATGGACTTATGTTGCAGGTATATGCATATTTGTGTATTTATAGATATATATATATATATTTGTATTTATATATACATGCATATGCATACTGATGTGCGTTTAATGTATGCGTATTACTCTCACTCATTAAACAAACTAAGCGTTTGAATCTGAGAGCTCCTATCCGTTCCCTCCCATCCATTGAGCTAGCGCTCTAACGGGATTGTTATGAGAAACAGTATTAGTTATTAGTAATGTTTATTATTTAGATGGGAGAGGAGCACTATTAATTCTTACAAATAATATATGCTTGCGAATCATGTAATAACCTTATGAATTTCGGTAATGGTTTCTATTATTGGAAGACACTAGCTAGCTAGTTAATCGAAAATTGGATATCTTTTTTTGCTATTATTCAACTTTTTTCTCAAATAATCCTTCTTTTTCACCTAATAAACCGTTTTAATTCCTTACAATTTTTTAATAATCATGCTTATCGACCTGCTAATTTATCTTTGGATTGAGAACATGGCTAGCCTTTAAATTATTTTTTCACCTTGTTATTTTATTTAATCCTATAGTTTGAATATATATTACCTTAAATTCCGTTTAACATCAAACTTTTAAATATTTTCAGTGTTTTCTCTTTTTTTTTTTTTTTTTTTGGTTTTCGAATTTAATGTTTGTATTGTGTGTTTGAACTTCTCATCGAAATGAGACCTAATTATTTGTCATACACGTAAAAATGGTGGTATGCAGGCGATTCTGAGACTTCCAAGGAGGCAGTTGAATCAATAGATGACGCGAACAAGACGATCGTTTTCAGAATAGTAGAGGGAGACGCGACCAACTACTAAAAGAATTTGAGGCTAAAAGTTCAGGTTACGGGTAAGGGTGGAGGCTGCTCAGTGAAATACACTCTAGAGTACCAGAAGGTTAACGACAATATCCCAGCTCCTACTAGGTACCTGGACGTTGCTAAAGTTCTTTGCAAAAAAAATCGAAGCTTATCTCAACAATAACTAAATATTGCACGTAATATGCATTTGTTTATCGTCTGTCATAAATAAATAAATATATAAATGAATGAATGAATAAAGGCTATGATTTAACAAAATTTTATTGTAGGCTAAAATTACAACAACAATGTTTTACGATTTATTCCTGGGAACATTTATTATATTGAGGGTGCAAGCATTATTAATTAATAGGATTTAACAAAATTTTATTGTAGGCTAAAATAACAACAACAATGTTTTACGATTTATTCCTGGGAACATATTATTAGATCCAATTGGTCCAATTCAATCCCATTCATTTTTTTTTTTTTGGATAATAAATCTTAATTAGATTGGCTTGGATGTCAATTCTTAAAAATCCATATTGGGTGGATACGATACACTTTAAAACACCCAATCTAATCCAATCAAACACTTGTACACGCGATGTGTAAAAGCAACACAAAATATTGTTTATACTTCATATAACTCGTCCAAATTCCACTGTGTAGTTATTTTAATAAACCTTCACACATCCAAATAAAAACTTGAAAACCTACGTATTATAATATTAACAAAAGAAAACTACGTTCTCTCATTTTGTAATTCCCTTACAGATTAGGTCACACATCCATGTCTTATAGTTCTTACTTTGTTTTGTTTGAAAATTTAGTATTTTAACGATATGACGTTAAAATATCTAATAGCTAGATTATATAATATAAGATATGCCCAACAAAAAAGGGATGGGTAAAGAAAAAGAAGGGAAAAAAAAAATCTAAAATGCAATAGAAAAGTCCAAGTCCAAACTGTTCAATCTAATTTAATCCCAAATCGAACTTAAATGGATTAGATTAGATTGTATAATATATTATAAATAGATTGTGATTTGTTGAGATTTTCAAAATCGACCCCTAATCGGGTCAAATGCAATGTGATTAAATAGGATGAATTCTATCCGATGAAAATCCCTAAATAAAGGTAAATTCCCTACATGCAAGATTAAAGGTGCTTATAGACGACGGCAAATTTCCCGATGTCAAGAAAGCATTTGGAATTTTGTTGCTTATCAACGCTATCACTTAGAAGGTAGCGTCCATGATTTTTCCCACCATTATCCTTTTCTTTTTCTATCTATTTTTATCAATCACATCATATACTCTCTTTTATCAATCTTACTTATTAAGTGAGAAAATCAGTCGATAAACGGCCAGTTTCCAATTTTCATCAGTCAGTGCTCAATTCGTATTTTTCAAAAGCCGACAATGTCAGACAGTGACCGAACCAACGAAAATCTCCAGTCACCAAGCAATGAACAACCCTAACTTTTACTAGATATGTGAATTTTTTCTCATTGTTTAGTTAGGAAAATCTAGCTAATTAATGGAAACAACGCTACCTTTGATGGACAATAACGTGTTTGTGCCCCCGGACCTCATGTATCTCTGTCGTTGAGCAAGGGGACCATTGATATTTTGAAGAAAAAGAATCCGAATTTTTGTGGTCTCATGTTGGAATATTATGAAGGGACTTATTTTGGAGAAAAAGCTTAAATGGAAATCTCCAAAATAAATATTTTCGGCAAAAATTCAACCTTTTCCCCTTCTTGTTCTTTCTTAACCAATAAACGAAAAGCTTATTACAAAATAAAAATTCTCTGAATCGACAATTCGAAAAGCTTTTTCTGCTTTTCATTTA
Source organism: Ficus microcarpa (assembly GCA_025413485.1). Lineage (NCBI taxonomy): Eukaryota > Viridiplantae > Streptophyta > Magnoliopsida > Rosales > Moraceae > Ficus > Ficus microcarpa. The sequence continues at coordinate 14,012,483 of CM046377.1, read as the reverse complement.
ATTATTAATTAACTTGGGATCGGCAGTCTTGGGTGGTTTTTTTTTTTTTTTTTTTTTTTGGGTAGTGTTGTAGAAATGATTTTGACTAAAAATAAGAAGGAGAAATTTTTGAAAATAATACTGAGATTGTTTAAAAAATTTTATTTCATTGTATTTCTAGAAATATTATTTTTTTTAGGAATCTAGAAATATTTATTTGAGTACAAGAAAAAAAGTATTTTACTTTTTGTTTTCCTGTCCAAATCTTGAAGTAAGTGTGTGGACCATCCGATCTTAATGTATATCCTATCCTTTGTTAGCCAATTACAAGTGTGTGAAAGGTACAGGATTTAATTCTTCCTCTCTCTCTCTTTTTTTTTTTTTTACTGATCTATGTTAGGATATTTTTTCCGATAGTGCATGATTTCTTTAGATTCAATCTAATCAAAACCAAATAAAAAAAAATACGAAACTGTTATAAAATAGAGCACTCGATGATTTTTATTTATTATTTATTTTTTGCTTTATAGTAGAAGTCTCATTCTTTTTGTCTATTTGTTTTCTCGAGTCTTTGGACGTGGACCAACTTTTTAGAAGGGCGCTAAAAAAATTTCAACCTTTCAATAAGGGAAAACACCCAAAACAGCACATGTATTTAGTCTACACTTTGTTCTTTTTAATATACAAATATCTTTCCAAAACAACTGTATGTTTGTGAAATTAGTCATAAAATACTTTGGAGCAATTAAAATTTTAAAATATCAAGATTACACATGCTTATGCCCTTTTTTTTTTTTTTTTGGTCAAACGCATGAGTTATTTTACACATTTGCATAATAATAGCTGCAATATAAAAAAAATGGTGCAGAACTATCAGAATATAATTTAGATTATCTGATGATTTAAAATTCGATGAATTTTTTTTTTTTCATGCGCTAAAGTAGAATTCTGATTCTTTTTTGTCCACTTTGTTTTAATGAGCTTTTGGATGTGGGCCAAGTTCTTAGAAGGATACAAAAATTTTAAACTTTTAAATATAATATATACTCAAAATCCCACCTGTGTTTAGTAGTTTAGTCTAATAATCATTTTTGTTCATCTTATTATATAAATGTCTAAAACACATATGTATTTGTAAAATCAATCATAAAATAACCCCAAAACGATTAAATTTTTAAAAAGACCAAGATTAACCAACCTATTTTCAATAGTATTCAAAACATTAATTGAACTAAAATATTAAGTAAACTAAATCTTCAAACTAAAACATTCTTAAAATAATTGAAAATTTTGTTTAACCATTTAAAAGATTATTTAATTTTTCTTAGCTAAGTAGTATTTAAAATAATATTCATTACAGATTACGAAGGGAAGCCTTAGAGCTTGCAAAAATTTAAGCACCTGAAGGGGTATTTTGTGGCTGATTTTACTTACACATCGGATGTTTTAGGCATTTTGCATAAGAAGAGAATCAAAAGCGATATTTAGACTAAACATACGGGATGTTTTAAGGATTTTTTTTCTCTAAATAATCAACCAATTAAAAGTTTTGAGGTTAGAATTAATTAATCCACTCTAGTCCTATAAAATGCAGCCAAACGGAATGGTTTCCTCAACCCACTGCCTTTTGTCTGGCTAAAAAAATAGTTTTTTAGTTTCTTCAGATTAAATGGCTCAAATAGCAAAGATAGATACTCAAATGGACGTCAAGTCCTCTGCTCAAAGATTTTATGAAATCTTTCGCAGCAAACAATACCTCTTCCCCAAAATATGCCCCGACCTCATCAAGGACGTTCAAGTCATTAAGGGTGACTGGGAGTCTGTGGGTTCGATCAAGCTTTGGAGTTATGTCGCAGGTATATATATGTCTGTGTTCATGTATATGTGTATATACATACATACATACATAAATATATATATTTATATATGGAGGAGGTTTCAGTGGTTATATCTTTCGTAATTATCGATGGTTACACTCTGATGTTTGTGTATATGTGAGCGTATGTGAGAAAGATAATTTTAAGAAATATATATGTATGAATATATCTTTTATGAACTGAGAGATGAGATAACTAGTATTAGAGATTTCAGGCACATCTAAACTCAGTTGACATCTGCATGAAATACCCGTTCTCTACTTAATCCTCAACCCAGTATTAATAAAAATAATGAAAAATATAATAGAGTCAAGCATATGTATATATGTATGTGTGTGTGTGTGTGTGTGTGTGTGTGTGTGTGTGTATGCTAACTAATCTAACAACTTTCTAATGGTATTGTTTCTACGAATTGAAGACACTTGCTAACAAGTTGGAAATGATGATTTTTTGTAATATTATTCACGATTATGATGTGATATGGATGCTTAGTACTACAAAACTATCACAACTCAACTTTCTTATATAATCATTTCCACCCAAACTATATATAAATTCTTTACAAATATTAATCCTTCATATTCGGACCGTTAGCATAACTTTGGATTAATTTAAAAAAATAGTAGCCTCTTGATTGGTTAGTTTCTAATTTTTACCTAGTATTTTTGAATCCCTAAATAAGTTTTGAATGTGGGGGTAATTTAAAGGCCTAACCTTTTGTCATGCATGCAAAAATGGTGGTACGTCTGTAGGCAATTCCGAGACTGGTAAGGAGATAGTCGAAGCCATAGATGACGAGAACAAGACGATCAATTTCAAAGCGCTGGACGGAGACATCCTCAAGTACTGCAAGGATTTGAGGTGCATAATTCAGGTTACTGAAAAGGGTGATAACAAAGGCTGCTCAGTGAAATTCACTTTGAAGTATGAGAAGCTTAACGACGATCTCCCGGCTCCTACTAAGTACCTGGACTTTTCCGCAGTTCTTGCCAAAAAGATTGAAGCTTATCTGAACGACAACAATATTGCATAACTACTTCTTGATAATTTAATATTGATATCAATAAATAAAGTTCTGGGAAAGCTCTAATCACTAGAAAATGGTACCTTTGATGGATATGCTACGTATGTTTTGTTTAGTTTCTTATGTAGTACTTGAAAATAGTGTGTTTGGTTTCTCAAGTAGTAATGATAAATATTGTGCTTCGTTTACCAAAGTTGTAATGAAAAATAAGTTTGTGTTTTATTTTCCTACATGCCACAAATCCGAAGATAAGAATATTTTTCCATTTGTAAAGGAAATTACTTGAGGAGGAATATAAGCTAAAACATCTCCCGATTGAGTCTCAACTATTGACAAAACAGTCATACTTTCTTCACCAAAACGAGAACTTGATTTAACAGCTCTTTCCAAAAGCCATGAATGCAAATAAAAAAAAAAAAAACATCACTGGGATAAGCTTAGCGACCCGACCGTCGTCGTGATAATAGAGACATTTGACGATAAGCCTGTGATTGTTTGAAAGGATCATCATAAATGATTGAAGCATGTCGTTCACGGTACATAAAATATTCATTCAAACCTACTCCTATCTAAGGAGCAAGGAGCAGGGTATTGCTAATTAGGAGACCGAAAAAGGAAATAAAAATGATTAAATACCTTGTAGGAGGGAGGAAAATATGTGATATTTATTGGCATGTAACTATTCAAAGCTAAATAAGCCATGAAATTGAAACCAATGAGATATACATGTGGGAAAGTTTGAAAAACGATAACAACAAACAAAAATAGCACGGGGATACGTATAGTACGCGGAGAAACGCAGCAAGTTTAGGCATGCGCTTGGTAAAATTGGGTATTTAAATGTGTGCTTAGAAACTAAAAAAGTACCTCTAATTAGCATATTAGGTAAGGTTTTGGGTTTTTCATTCAGTGTATGAGACGACATAGAGACTATATACAACGCACGTTTCCCTTATAGTAATATAAAATGAAGAGATAGTTTTATGTTTTAATTATTCAGTAGGGATATACAATGACATAATTTTCATTTAAAAGAAAGCACAACCATGTATTGTAATTATTGAGTAGGGGTACACTTATAGTTTTTTTCTTATAAAGAAAAAGTGAGGGCAGAACTAAAATGTTTTTAAAAAATTAGGGAGAAAAACTAAAATTTCATAAGTTGAGTGCGGAAAGCATAACGTTGATTTACCACTAGGAACCTGGTTTACAATAGAAGATTTCAAAATAATTATGCAAAGTAATTAAAGAGCTTAGACACAGAACAACAGATTTTATTGCTAAACCTTACTTCCGATTCTGTCTCAATTATGCTTCCTTTTTAAGTAGTCATTTCTATCTCATTGATATTTAAAGTTTTGTTTTACTAATGGGTTCTTTATGGTAGGGTCTCAAATCGATAATTTGGACAACAATAGTATTTATCTTAAAAGACATCAAATTACTATCTCATCACATTTGTTTTTTGTTTTGTGTTTTAGAAATCCTAACCTCTTTGTTACTTCAAGAGAATTTATGTTTATTCAGCAATATATATATATATATATATATAAAATATCGTTTATGAGGCGCCTTGTCAATCATTGATGTCCATTTTCGCATAATCATTGTTTATATAACAAGTGGAGAGGGTATGGGAGGGGAACATTATTATTCTGAACGCAAAGAATCAAAACTTTAGTGGTGATCATGTTGGAATATCATATATATGAAGGGTCTTATTCTTTCCCATTTTGGCAAAAAAGAAAAAAAAAAAAAAGAACTGAACTTTTTGAACAAAAAGCCTTCTATTTTTGATAACTTAAAAAAAAAAAAAAAAAAGAAAGAAAGAAAGAAAGAAAGTAATAATAACAAGTACGAAAGATGTGAGTTTTCCAGTATAGCTACTTTCTCAGTCCGAATCTTGACACAATCTACATGGACCACCATTTTTATTTTTTAATTTTTAACACAAACGGACCACCGATTACAACGTATTTCAGAGAGAGAAAGGGGGGGAAAAAAAAGCTATTATAACTTATTCTCTATTCTACAATAAGTTTGAAAAAGGACGTATAATTCTCCATAATTTTTTAATAAGAATTCTTTAGATACGAAAAAAACGTACTCCAAAAGTATGGCATATTGTTTTACATCATTGGGTGTCATGAAGATTTATCAGTTCTGCGTACTTTTATGTTTACATAATTTTGATCGAATTGGTATTCAGAAATACTCACCTGTAATAATAGAAAGTTTAACCTTATTCTTTATTTAGTTCTTTTTATTTTTCCCCCTCAGAAAAGTCTTCAAAGGGCGCTTATGCTAGCTAAAAAAAAAAAAAAAACCAACAACAACAACATTTAAGTATAGTAAAAGTGTGCAGCTTAATTAATTTATCCACTTTATTAATCCAGTAGTCATCTATATCATGCAGCCAAACTAGTTATGTTTTCTTCACTGCCTTTCAAGTAATTAAGGGTGTTTGGGAGTCTCTGGGTGCGTTTAGCAATGGGCTTTATGTCGCATGTTTATCATTGTGTTTGTGTACGTATATACATACATACATATATATATATATGTATGTATACACATGTATACAGTTATGACCGACACTAGATAATTTTTCTTTTGACGAAGACCGAAAGTTAATTCTCGACAAGGATATATATATATACACAGGTAGAGTGGCAATTTGTGTTGTGTGTCAGATTCGTGTCGTGTTAGAGTCGTGTCGATTTTTTTCTTCCCTAACCCGAACACGACCCGCAACACCAAAACGACACTAAACCACGATACGAACACGACATAAACCCGTCACGGGTAGACACGACACGAATCGAAATTGACCCGCGATACGAAATTGACCCGCAACATGAAATTGACCCGTAACATGAAATTGACTCGTGATACGAAATTGACCCGCGACATAAAATTGACACGAAATTAACATGAAATTGACACAAAATTGACCTATGACACGAAATGGACACGAAATTTGACCTGAAATTGACACGAAAAAAAAAAAAAAAAAAAAAAAAAAAAGGTCGGGTTCGGGTTCTACGGGTTCAATCCGACCATGACCCGTTTTTTCTTGTGTCAATTTCGGGTGACCCGAATTTGACCGGACACCTATTTTTCCCAACTCGAGCCCGTGAAATTCATGTCGTTTTCGAATCCTGTCGTTATGTTGCGACTCGTATTGCCACCCCTACACACAGGTGTATATGTATATATATGCTAATAACAAATGTGATAACTTTTTAAGAATGTCTCATATCCGACAAGCAAATCCATTCAGAAGACAAAACATTCTATTTAAAATTTTGTATCTACTAGTTGATTTACATATAATTTTCTATTGGGTTATTTATATAAATGATTAAATTGAAGGTGTTGATTTGAAATATGTCTATTTTTCCTTTTATTTATATAAAAATTTAAAATAGTAATTATAAAGATAACATTACTCTTCATTAAGAATGGAGAATGACAAATAAAGAAATTACAAAAAAAAGGAAACCAAAAAAAAAAAAAAAAGGAATCTAAGCTGTTTATCAAAGAGGGCTAAAGTTGATTTAATGAAATTGCTAAAGGAAATGATATAAAATGAAAATATGATTATTTATTTATTTATTATAAAGAAGGTGTAAATCTTCACAATAAACCAAAAAGGGAATGTTTTCTCAAAAATCAGATTAATGAGAATGAGCTAAATAAAGAAAAAGGAATATCTGAAAAAAAAAACTTTTATATAATGAATCAGTCTTTATTATAAAAAATAGGTTCGATTTCACTCCTACTAGTTTATTTAAATAATAGGATTTTTTCATAAAAAATTCGATACTATTTGTTGTGTTATTTTTCAATTTGTTTGGTTGAGACATAAATGACAACCATTGATTTGTAGTGGCTTAAATAAATAAATAGGTTTTTTCATAATGAATTCATTGTGGTATGTTTATTATTTGATCTAAACCATCATCTTTATATTAAATATTTTATATTTATGATAATTATTTTGATGTTAATAACACCATAAAAGTCAAAAAAGGAAAAGAAAAGAATTTATTTAAAAATGAAATGATGTCAATTATAGTAAAAAGACAAAATAGGTATTAAATATATTTATTTATTAAAAATAGATATATACACAATATTACTAAAAAAACATACATATTTTAAAACGGTAATCTAAAATGGACTTTTCGTGTACTTATTTCTTTTTTATTTAGAATATTATAACAATACTATTTAGAATTATCTGTATAAAAAATAAAAAATAAAAAATAAAAAAAAGTAAAGATTACTGGAAAATTATATAGTAAAATTAATTAGTTGTTACAATAACATATAAAAAATTGCAAGAGCCATACGAGACAACCCCTAACTTTTTGACGCATGGTGTGGTTTCCATAAATTGAGGAAACTCGCTAGGTCGTTGGAAATAATGGTGTTTAATTTGCACAATTATTAACGATTATAATATCCTTTACAATATTATTGGTAATGCAAAATGCACTTTCATTTTCTTACACAATCTTTTTCACCTAATTGATTTTGATTCTATCACGTTGTTATTTTTACTTTCGAATTGTTGCACTATAGTTTAAAAGCATCATTACTGTTTGTCATGTAAGCGTGATCTTGCACAGGCAATTTTGAGACGGGTAAGGAGAGACAGTTAGAAGCCAAAGATGAGGAAAAGAAGACGAGATCGTGAATTACAACAAGAATATGAAGTCTCCACAGTTCAGGAAACGGGAATCGGTGATCTGCCTCGTGAAATTGACTCTAGAGTTTGCGAAGCTCAACGACGACACCCCATCTCCGACCAAGTACCTGTAGCTTTGGTCAGTCCTCCCTAAAAATATCGAAGCTTATCTGACCAAAAACAGCTTCCACTTAGTCTAATATAAAGAAATAAAGGCTAAGAAGCTCTAATCGTTATAAATGCTTCCTCTAGTGAAAAACAAGATTTTATTTTCTTGTGTAGTAATCGAAAATGTTTTGTTGGGTTTCCTAAAGCAGCAAATGTAATGGATGGTCTTGGGCTTGATTTCTAGAGAGTTTCTTAAGAAAAGGATGATAATGTGTTTGACCTCTAAAGTAGAAGGAAAGTACATATTACGCGTATTTTCTAAACCTATGCATGATATAACCGTGTTTGATTTTCTCAAGGACTCCCATGTGTATTGGAGTCTTTCTACAGATCATCATAAACCTGCTCTCATTCCAAGTCAAGAGAGAGATAAATAGAAACATTCTTCTGCACTGATTGCGGGTTTTTGTAGTGACTGAGGGATTGGACCAAGGAGTTATTTATTAACCAAACATTTTTCTTACAACTAGATCCAATCTCTTGGTCCTTGTGCAAAGGAAAAAATTCACGTTCTTATTTTTGGGAAGGGAGGTTTTTTCCCTCTTGATTGGAGCTTTTAGACCTCAAAAAATAAAAACAAAAACAAAAAAAAAAGCTCGAACGGTACACTACCTCAGTCTCCCTAATGAAAGGGGCCTCCCTAATGAAAGGGGCGATCTCATAGTTCTTTGTTACATGCTCCATTTTACTTTAATATTGAGACATGTCATATCCTCAAAAAAATGATAAAAATGATTCAACATCTTGTCGAAAAGGAGGAAAGTATATATGCATATAACTAGTGCAAAGTTATGTAGGACATTGAAGACAATGAGATAACATGTAAGAGTATTAACCCAAAAAAAAAAAAAGATGTTGCAGAAAAATAGTCAAGCAGGCACCAACTTGTACAAAGGAGGAGAGGGGAAAGTTTTGGTTGGGTAGATTATGCAGCTATCCATGTAATCGAAATGAAAATCTTGAACAAATTCAAGATATGTAGCACCGGACATAGGAATATGTCTAAGCTCTGACTATTTCTAACTTTCCTATCCTTCCAAAAACCTCACCTAAGCTCTGTTTCTTTCGAAAATAATATTTCTATTCTTTCTCCAAAAGCTCATATTAGATCGTAATCAAAGGTAATCCTACATTCCTAAAACAACTGAAAGCTTACTTGCCAAGTTCCTATCCAGCTCCAAAGCTTCTAAAATTGAACTAGCATAATCAAAATTCGTTGCCTCCAATTTTCAGATAGTACCAACCGAATCACGCTCAAAATTCCTTGCCTCCAATTTTTCAGATAGTACCAACCGAATCACACTCAGAATTCCTTGCCTCCAATTTTCAGCATAATCATTTCTTAAAAGGTTCATCTGATCTGTCGGTATAATTGGCGTTCACACAAGATCTGCCTGTGTTTCCTAGAGAACGGTAGTCCCCACACAATGTGAATATGCCACAGTCACATCGGCATGGACGATAATGATAAATCCTGTAGGGAAGAGCATGAAGAGGGAAGCATCTTCTTTGCTGACACCAGAGATTCAACCATATCTTCAATCTGAGGTCTCAGCATGAAAACTTCATCAGTTAAATCCTTTTTTATCCGGTCTTCCATTTTCCTGCAAAAGTTTTAGTTTCCACGGTTAAAACATTTCAGGAAAAAAGGAAATGGGATAAGACTGTAAATGGACATTGAATGGACATAAAGAAGCTTAACAACAAACATTGAAGAAAAACATAAAGCACCAAGCAAGCATTTGTATTGATAAGAAGGCGAAAATCTAGACAAATATACAGCTGAATTTTACAAATGAAATGGAAAAATTCGGATAAAAAAAGAATGAAGAATTTGGACACAGAACAGCTGGATTTTATCCACCGACCTTATTTCAGATTCTGTCTGGCTGCTGCCTTCTGTAAATAACACCTTGACAACAGGATGTAGATCTAGCTTTGGAACCGCTTCTGCACTGCTCTGTTTGCTCAAACAAGAACCAGTACATGACCACGAATTTGTGTTCACAATCACAATTAGCAACATCGGAATATTGGTTTTTAGATCTCTAACCACAGTTCGATATGACAATTCATCTTTTGCAAAATCAAGTAGCTGATTTGTAAACATCCTTTCCAATGTATATTTCCTGTTCGTGGGATGAAACAATCTCAATATTTAAATAAATCTTCATCAGTTTCGAGATAAAAGTGCTCAAGGTTTTAATAGAAAGGGACTGACCTGAACAAATCTCCGGACCCACCGATAGGCAAGCCAGTGGAAATATTACATTTAAAGAGTCTCACCCCACCATCTACAGGTGCACCACCATTACCACAAGGATATGCTCCAAGAAGAGTTGAACATTGGGGGCAAAAATATTCAACCCACTTGACATCTGCTGAAAGATTAGAGGACTTAACCATAAAAATGTTACCCAGAAACCCATTAAGAAATGATTTCTGATTTTCCAATATCTCTGTATTTTGATCCAGCTTTTGGTTCTCTTGATGACTTTCAGATTCATGATGTGCGCAACATCCTTTGGCCAAATAGTCATTCCTAAACAAATCTGAGTCTAAACGCATACGAGATAATCTGTCATCATTAGTTTCTTCGTCATTCACTTCACGTTCAGCATTTGTACTAGTTGTGAACCTCAATTTCTCATCACAAGCATTTGAATTCGGTGTAAATTCACCAAACTCAGGCTTACTACTCAAAACTGGTCCACCCTCGTGCTTGTTCGATTCAGGGAAATTACATCTGACAAGATCATCCTTACAAACAGTCACGGTTGCAAAGTTCAATAAGCACACACCCTTTGTGCTTGTGTAGGAATTTGCAAACCGAGCAACCAACTTTTCACTTATGCCTCCAAATGAACAGCAGCAAGCCCCAAACCAGTTGTCAGCCACTTCCCGCCAGTCGACTGATGGCATTTCCACAAAATCACTACACATTTTGGTAAAATTGCACATCAAAACCCCCATATGAAATCATCATTAGTAGTTATAAACTAGTTTAATGCAATTTACAGAAAATTTTTAAACCAAGGACAAACCTGAGAGGATTTCTTGTTAAGTTAAATTCACAATTTCTGCAGTAAAAATGAACTCCTTCACAGGATGATAGACTCTTCATATCTGAACTTACCAAAAACAGATAAACAATTCGTTCATATATTAAGTATGCGAGAGTTAAACAAAACAAGAACCAATAAATATGTCTCAGAAACCATAATAAAACATGGGAAAACAATAAAACATGGCAAATTGTGCATATTTTTCTCATATTAGTTCCTCACTTTAGGATCGAATTTCAAAATTGGACGTCAATTTCTTCATTAACGGGAGAAAAAAGAGGAATTTCTAAATCTCCTATAATTCAAATATCTGATTTTTACAACGAAATAAATTGAAGTAAAATTTCTCAGCTAACCAAACAGGAACTAGAACAAACAGACTGAAAACCTCCAAAACTCACCGGAATCGACAGAAAGCGACTTCGACGAATCCGGTTTTGCAGTTTCGTCATCGCCAGACGAATTCAGAATCGAATCGAAGTTGGAAACGAGAGGGTGAGCGACGGGGAGAAGAAGGACGAGCTTGACCTCGATGTGATCGTCAAGAGCTCTGAAGTTCACCGGAGATTCGGCGTCAATCAGAGCCCTAGGAATCGGAACCCTAAGCGAGACTTGGCCGCCGTCGTCGGACCAGGTGACGAAAACCAGGGATTGCGAGAGATTGACATGGACCTGGAGATTGTGGCATTGAAGGGAGGGGTTAGTGAGAGAATCGAAGAGGAAGAGCCTGAGAGTAGGGATGTGAGATTGGGCTTCCCAAGTGAACCGCCATTTTTGGGGATTTTCCATGGCACGAAGCTCCGAGGACCTTCTGCTCTTTTCTTTTTCTGTGTGTCTTGTCTACTGGAGGCTCGAGCACTCTCCCGCTAAATTTCTCTTCTATTTGCATTTTTCTTTTTATGACATTTTAATCCCCCTAACAATCAATTATTACGATTTGTGGGTTAAAGTTAGAAGTTTTGAATAGGGCGGTTTTGATGGCATCTAAAGATAATGTTTTGAAAATTTAATTGAAAATATGTATTTAGAAAAAAAAAAAATCTTCTGAAAAAGTTTTATGATATAAAAATAATATAAAAATTTAAAATGTGTCAAAAAAAATACAAACTAGATCTTGTTTTGTTCGTCTTATCGTTATTAGTATTTTGACATAAAAATTATCTCATTTTGATTAAAATGAGAAAGTTATAAATTATAAAGTTTGAGTTTTTTGAAAATGAAAAAAAGAGAAAGTTTGATATAGAGTTTGAAATTTGAAATTCAAATAGTTACCATCTAGGGATGTTGCCCTAACCGGATACTAAGATCCATTTTCTACCAAAAAAAAAAAAACTAAAGTCTTTTTTTAAATATTAGATTAGATATGAATGCTTATCACCAATAGTGGGACATGTGCATTGTATGTTGTGTTTAGTTTTTTTTAGAACATCTCCAATATAATTCTAACTTAATATTGTAATGATAGATTTTCATATTTAGATGAAAAATAGCTCTTCAATAGAGTACTGAATGTTAAATTTGATTATTATTGATGGTTGTCTTATAAAATGTGTCATTAGGTAAAATAAGAAGAAGAAAAAGGAGAACTATCTTTGATGTTAAATTTGATTCTTATTAATGGTTGTCTTTTAAAAAATTGCTATAAATATTAAAAGTACTTATAAAATAGAAGCCGCATTCCCAATAAAACCATTCCCAATTCTAGTTAAAATTTTCCTCCCCATAAAACAATAATTACTATTATAGTTATTATTATGTTGTTACCATAGGTTTTCGCATTCCTAAATCCAGTTAAATATTTCTTCACAATAAAACAATCATTACTATCACGGTTATCATCATTTTGTCGCCATCAGTTGATAGATTTTCACAATTAAACTATCATTTTTAAGCCCGAATCATTCCTAATTCCAGTTAAATATTTCCTAATTCTAGTTAAATATTACGCATTCCTTATTTCCTAATTCCAGTCGTCCTAATAAAACAATCATTATTATTATAGTCATCATTATTTTGTCGCCATCAAGTGATAGGCTTTTGCATTCCTAACTCCAGTCAAATATTTCTTCCTGATAAAACAATCAATACTACTATAGTTATCATTATTTTGTCCTCACCAGTGATAGGTTTTCACATTCCTAATTCTAGTTATATATTTCTTCCCAAAAAACAATCATTACTATCATTATTTTGTCATCATTGTGACAGGTTTTCGCATTAAACTGTCTTTTTTATATAAAAACCCATCTGTTTCAAAGTATTTTTTTTATTGGAAAACTCTAATAAATAGCATATTTTATAGGTACACTTAAAGTTTCTAACATATTTTTAAAAAGATGATAGATTATAACATATATATTTCTGATAAATCCTTATATTTTCTTAGATTTTCTAAAAAATATTTATGGTTAATTTTTAACGACAAATTTATGTGCAAAGTTTCACTTTAGAAAGAGAAGAGGAAAGATGAGGGGGTTTTTTTTTTTTTTTTTTTTGTATAATGTAATCATAAATTTAATTATGTTATTTATCATTATGTTTAAAATTTTATGCTATAATTTATTATTATTCTCTTCAAAAGTGCTACTTTACTCTTTCTCCCTTTTCATAATAGAATTTTGAGCAAATTTAATATTTAAAACCATGTCATACCTAATTTTATTATAAAAAGCTCCAAAAAAAAAAAAGTGTACTTTGGAAAATAATGATATTTGCTCGTACTAGACAACATTAACCTTGATCATGTTGTGTCGGATGTCCAAAGATATTTAAAAATGTGTTCTCATTAAAATGCACACACACACATATTGGAGGCATAGAATCCTTGAGCAATATGAGATCAAAAGATTCTCAAAATACAAGTAATTTTTATGGTTGGTAATTCGCATTCGTAGACTGAGTTCGAACAAACCCAATTATAATATGACACGATAAATATGAACATGAATATGAAACGATTAATAAACGAGTCCAAACATGAACACGAGTTGTTTAATAAATGAGTAGCATAATACGACATGCGAACACGATTATTAAACGGACCACGATCGAGTTGCATAAAAACAAACTCATTTATGATCCATTTAATACGAAAAACATGTTTATGACCCATTTTAACATGAAATTGGTTTTTGACTCATTTAACACAAAAATCTTGGATTAAAAATCACTTAAAATTCTGAATTCGCTAACACAAAAAATTCATCATATTCATATAAAATATTAAAATAACAACTAAACTTATCAAATATCCATTATGATTAAGACAAATATATTTGAGAACAAAACATAAACATGTTATTAGTGTTAAGTTTAGGCCTTTATATATTATTTTTTTTTAGTGTTTTTTTTTTTCAATATATTTAGAAAATTTTATATATATAGGCTTTAAACGGGTTGGGTCATATTGGCCTGTTTACGACCCATTTAAATAAACGGGTTAAACGGGTTAATCGTGTTAACCCGTTTCTGGCATGTTTATTTTTGTGTTAAACGTGTTCACCCAATTTCGACTCAATTATTAAACGTGTGATTTAAATCCATTTATTTCGTGTCGTGTCCAAAATTGTTGACTCTAGTGCTTCCCAATAAAAGTCAGTATGGGGGAAAAAGATCATGGTAATTGGTAAGAGATTATAAATTAACTACCTTGTCTTTTGTATTTGCAATTTACTTTGTATCTCAGCATGGTTCCAATTTGCTAGAAGAATCGATTAAGAGGAAACGAGCACCGATTCGGAGGACCAAAATTCACAAGACTCCAAAGGATGCACATAGAGAGTCGACTTCACATGGATCTACTCTTGATTTTACATAACATAATAGGAAAGAGTTAAACGAATAAAGTCTTTTTTTTTTTTTTTTAATTTCTAGTTTTATTTTCTGATTTTCCAAACAAAAAAAAAAGAAAAGCTAAAGCACAAGGATTACGCAAAAGCAGCTAAATTAAACATCATGATTTTGTAAAACCCCTTCTCTAAAACATAGGATCAGTGAAACACAAGCTTTAATATTAGTACTACTAGGAGTCTAGGATACTAATCTTTAACCTCCTTGGAACCTTGACCCTATTTTGGATTTAGTTTATATTCCTATTTAATTAACTTACTCATAAGAGAGTTCGTTTCCTGCTAGGATAAGGGATTTTGTTTTTCTTTTTTTCTTTTTTAATTTTTGAGAGAGTTAAACGTGGACGAAACTATATATCTCCCCGGCCGTTTTTTTTTTTTTTTTTTTTTTGAAGCTTTAAAACATAGGATCATTGTTAGGTATTTTAGTATTGGCATCTTGTGGCAACATCTCAATTCTCTAATTTTTAGAATTAGGAAACTGGATGGATTGCAAAATATATGTCGGAGATTTGATTTAAAATTTAGAATCTGTTACAGAAACATAATATTATACAAAGACCTGAAAGCTTGGAGAAGAACCACTTTGGTGGCAGAATTAGGTGGGCTTTAGACAACTAAAAGGATGAGAAAATTATGCAAACATCCTTTTAAATATATATATATATATGATTACGTTGTTTTTTTAGGCAAGAAAAATGTGAACACAAACCCTCCAAATCCAATATACTTGTTTAAATGTTTTGGCTATCATACTTGAAATTTTGACCCTTAATACTTGCGTACATGGAGGTAAAAAAACTGAAACTATTATAACTAAGGTAATAATCTCGGGATATGTTTTTTTGAAGAGAAATCCAATTTGTTCTTTTATGGTCAACTTCACAAAGATAGATCACTGTAGGGTTACCCTCCAGTCCATTCATATAATGAAATCATTGATACCCATATGAGATAGGTTAAGTTATTGTTTTTATGATTTGAAAGCGTTAAGAATCCGAACAGAGTAATGCATATATATATATATTTCTTTGTTTTTGAAATAAGAGTAATGTAGATTACTCTTGAATCACAAATGTGAGAGAGAAGTAGGGCCATTTCAAATGAGAATTTATAGGGCTAAATTCTTTAGAAACTCTTGCAAAATCAGGCAAATGTTCAGTTTCAAAATGAACATCCCAATACAAACTGAATTGTCTCAAAAAGATTCTTATGTGAGCTACATTATCAACGTTTACATAAACGATAGAACAATTTAAGGACATCATGTTTACTTGTTAGTCAATAAAGTAAATATACTTTCACAAGGGTATATTCAAAGGGTAACTCCTTGTATTGATTTGTCCAGGGTTTTTTGTCAACTTCATTCATGTGGGAATTTGGGAAAAACTGCTTGAGAAACCTTATTGGATACCACTTTTTGGACTTAATTTTGAGCAGGACACACAAAATAGCTGTGACAAGTCAAGATGGATATATATTCTCTTTCACGTGAAGTTTGAAATGGTATATTTAAATGCTGAAAATGATGAATAGATGAATGATAAATCAACTCTCAAAGTGAACCCTTTGCAGTTGGAAAAAGAAGAAAGTAGCATATGGAAATCACTAGTCCCACATGGGGAAGTATAGAAAATCATTACTCCTCCTTAATCCTATAAAAGGTCACTAGTCCCACACGGTAAAGGAATAAAAGCCGTTGCTCCTATTTAATACTATAAAACGGAGTTTGCTCGTTCGTTCTCAAACATAGAAAAAAATCATTGATTTTTCTTATCGAAACTCGAAAGTGTTAGGTATTTTCATTGTGATAGGTATTCTTAGTGTAATAGAGTTTAGATACATTTCAATTCACCAGAGGTAGATTTTAACTCTTTATTTATTAATTAGTTTTCATGTTCTAAATACTGATCGATCAAAACATGTTTTAATAGGTTAAATAATGCCTTGAAACCAGATAATATAATTCCCCTACTCAAATAATGCCTTAAAACTAGATAATATAATTCCCCTACTCAAAGTACCATGGTTTAAGAAGAACATAATTAAAAAAGAAACTCAGTCCACTGATGTTATCATTGGTACTACAGAGTATTATGTTGCTCACTCGTACAACATATCTGAGGATTGGAGGATCCTTAACTGTTCCTTAAATCGTTTCTTAATAATAGCCATTATCTTAATTCTCTCCTTCATGGTACAACGTTATTGTCCTCGTTCCTCCAAAATACAGTCGAGATTCATATTGTAATTAATTATGTAAAAAATAATTAGTCTTATCAATTATATATTTTGTTTGATCTTCATCATCATATACTGTTTCTTTAATTATCATTCCACATTCATCATCATCTTCTTCTATTTACTTTCATATTTTTCGTCTGTTTGCTTTCTTCATAATTGTGTGAACTCCGAATTCTATTATTTTTCTTTTGGATTTGCTTTTTTTTTTTATTAAATACAGAACAAAATCATAAATTCTTCATCTTGTCTAACTATATCGTCGTCTTCTTCTTCTTTTATTAATTTTCTTTTTCTTCCTCTTCTCGTCTCCGTTGATTGTTGTTGTTGTTGTTACGTATTCACAACAATTAAAAAATAAAAAAATAATTAAAAAAAAAACACTAGATTCAAAGAACAGAAATACTAAAATTATTTTAACACAATCAACAAATCAGAGTTGAATCATAACCATACTTTCTTTTTGTTCTTTTATCTTGTCTTCTTATTGTTCGTTATATATTTATTTATGTTTGTTCTGTTTTTTTGTCCTAAGTTGAAAACCTATGTCGACTCAGTAGATCCACACAAAGGTTATGGACGACACGATGGCACGTGTTCCATTTGTCTGGACAAAATTAAGTTAGAAGAGTCTTGTGTACATTCATACTTGGTAAATCTTTTGCCTAACTTTTATTTTATTTTCTTTGTTCAATTAAATTGTTTATTTATTAGGGAGAAGCTGTGATAGAGTCTTTTCCAGAATTACTATCAGTAGAGTTTTTTTTTTTAATCATTAAGATTTAATTGAACGGTTAAAATGATGATAAATCTGGTATATATACCAACAACATTTCAATCGTTCGATTAAATCTTAACGATTAAAAAAAGAACTTAAATGATAGTTATTCTATTTATCTTTTATTTGAGTATATTCAGTGTTTTATTTATTTATTTATTTATTTATTTTGCCCTTTTTTGATTTTATGACATAGTCGGTTGGAAGTTTTTTTTTTTTTTTTTAAGGGAGTTTTATGTTTCAAATGAACTAAAAAAACAATTATATTTTAAGAGCATTTCTAATGTACTGTTAAAAGGTTACGTCAATAGTCAATTTTTACATTTGAATAAAAATAGTGTTTTCCAATGAAGTAAGATATTTGTTGCCAAATTTTCTATATATGCCAAATTTTTTGTATGTTAAATTTTGTGATAAATTTGTTATAAAGTAACTAATGCCTAATCTAACATTTGATTCATATTGATAGTTGGTTTGAATTTTGTCATGTGATTATTATTATGTTTCATTTTAAATTTATATAAATTCTAAATATGCACTTTTAGAAGTTTCAAAATGAGTAATGCTAGGGACACCAACTCCAATCTCAACTTTTTGAGTATCAATTTATGTGCTATATTTTTATTCATAAATGCAATCAATTAAGATGACAATACTTTAAACACTTATTAATAAAAATATGAGAACTTATATACTGCATGAGTTGGGATTGATGTTCCTAGTATTAATAACAGACTTTTCATTATCTCGATTTCAACACATACAAAGCAATGAGCACACATAACAATAATATCCCATTTGAGAGCAACAATTTCCCATTTGCGGAAGAAATTAATGGCATGTTTACTTATCTATAATCGGAGTGATCATGAATTGGAGTTGGTAGAATTCGGAGAGGGCTGGATTCAGAGTCAGTATTCGGAGTCAGAATATACTATTTACTTGGGTTCCAGAAATCAGAGTTGGAATCATTGTCAATCCCATTCATGTGTTTACTTAGAACAGCAATCGGAATCAGTTGCTGTAAATTTACTTGTATATCCCTTTATTTATTGTGTTTTCAAAAATTAAAAAATTGATTAATTTTTTTTATTTATTATCATACTACTAATTAAATGTAAAATAACCATTATGATATTAAGGCAACAAAATTAAATTGTGTAATTTTTTGTTTAAAAAAATTTAAAAGAGTTAAAAAAAAAAAAAAAAGAATTAAAATAAGTGAAGGAAAAGTGAACAAGTGTGAAAAAAAAAATTAGGGTTATTTTAATAATTTACTTTTCCTTTTCAATCCTCAAATGAGAAAGTAAAATTGGGGGTAAAATAGTAACTAAACTTTAATATCAGAAGTAGAAGTGCTAATCCGGTGGGAGGGGTCTGGGATTGTCAATCTCCTTATTTAATCCCAAATTAGTGTGGGCCCCGCAAAATTTCACTCACATTCCAAGATAAAAATATGTAAGTAAACACTGGGTTGATTCTCATTCCCTATTCCAATTCCCTATTCCTATGAAGTAAACAAGCCATAAAACTGGGAATTGGAGTGTTCTGGGTTTTGCAGAGAAGGCTGTTTGTAACAAGAGAGAGAAACAAAGAAGAGAGAGAAAGAGGGGAGAAAACAGAGAAGGTAAAAGATGGACTAAGTTTTGGATTGACGAGAGTGTTAGAGAGAGACTAAATAGAGGGATTAGTTCAACTTAAAAACAAAAAAAAACAAACAAACAAACAAAACAAAAAAAAAAAAAAAAAAAAAAAAAAAAAAAAAACTTTGTTAAGATTTAGTAACTTTGAAATTCTTTGCTTAAATTTTCCGGAAAACAGGGAAGAAAACAGTGATGGTAAAAGATGGGCTATGTTTTGGATTGATGAGAGTGTTAGAGAGAGACTAAATAGAGGGATTAGTTCAACTTGAAATATATATATATATCTATATATATATATATATAAACTTTGTTAGATTTAGTAAAAATTCTTTGCTTAAACATTTTGGAAAACCCAAGTCTCAAAATTTCGAAAATGAATAAGAAAACATGAGAAAAAGAACAAGAGAAGAAAAGAGAAGATCTTCCGACTTTGTGTTAGGATCAGACTTTGTCTCCCCATTATAGTATGCTTAGATCACCATGACTATTGGACCAATGAGCAGTGAACAACGAATCCTAATCCACTAATTGCTTGTCACGTACTCCTAATGAACATTTGGGCTTGGCCCAAACAAGTTATCAACATGTTGGGGTGACAAACATCGATCAATAGTGATCATTCAATCATTTAATATTGGTCTCGATGACCTTTTGAGGCCCATAATTTTGCCAAGTGTTGATCAGCTTAACACCTGGTCCACTAATTGCTCGTCACGTACTCCTAACGAACATTTAGGCTTGGCCCAAACAAGTTATCAACATGTTGGGGTGACAAACATCGAATAGTGATCATTCAATCATTTAATATTGGTCTCGATGACCTTTTGAGGCCCATAATTTTGCCAAGTGTTGATCAGCTTAACACCTGGTCCGACAAACAATGGAAGATGATCATCATTCGCTCGATGCTCGGCCATCTTCTGCTCATCACGGGAGATAATCGGTTCATTGTCTAACGTTCATATCAGCGAACAACGAACGATGGAAGATCAGTCGCTATAACCGCAAGCCCAAAATCAATCGTGGCATCATGATCCATGTTTTGAATTACAAGGGATAGCGGGGAACTGCCCACTACTGTCCCACGAATCCAAACCCACTACTTTCTCTCTATAAATAAAAGAAGGCCCCTCTCATTTGGAGTATCTTTTAGCCCTTACTGTAATTTTGCCGGAATATCCCTGGAAGTTGTAACCTTTGTATTCAAAATTCGTATGTAGTGAAACTCCAGCCTTAGAGAATATAGTATGATTCCAGTGAACATCTCTAAATCTCGTTGTTGTTATCTTTTGCTGTTCTTATTTCATCTAATATTTACGTTTTCTGATTATGATTGTTTTGTGATTCTCATATGTGATATTCAAGGACCCTAATAATTTCCATATGTTGATTTTTTTATGATCTAATCTTAGTTGAAATTTGACCGTAGATTCTTAACATCTACACCTTGCTCGTGGAACACGGAAAGACCAATATCGGTGGCCTTGGGCGGAGCATTCTAAGTCTTGTTGAGCAAGAGGAAGCTATCAGACTTGAGATCCCTATGAATGACTCTCACGGAGAGGCAAGTGTGCACAATCTGCACGGTCGTCCTCAACTGCGACGCAGCGGAGCTCTCAGTGTAATGCCTCTTGGCGATGATTTGATTTACCTAGTAAGTAATGTATTTACCAAGTTTTTTTTTTTTTTTTTAGATTAATTATAGGTAGTTATGTATTTCATAAGCAATTAGCAGGCAAATATATTATTTATTAAGTAATCAGCATATAACATGATATAAACAGTTGGGCGATCTCTACTACTATTGACTTCCCATTACAAGAACTATTCTATCGAGTTTCAAAGCAAATTGTCTTTGATTTGGAAAGTGCTCATAAGCCACAATAGCTTGCTGGTCACAGTAAACAAAACCAGAAAACAAATTAAGGGCCCGTTTGGCATGACGGTTTATTTTAAATTAAACTGTAATTTTTCATCTCAGTTTTTGTCTTTTTCTGAAAAAGTTTTTTGGTCTTTTCTGAAAAAGTTTTTTATCTTTTCTGAAAAGTCAACAAAAATTACTATTGAAACTTAAAAATCTTAAACTAAACTTATTCACCAAACATCCCCCTAAGTTCACAATGGTTTATCAGTTATCGGTTCGAATCCTACTAGGTAGTTGGGGAGTTTCACATCATGAACAGCTTTTACTTTGACCATTAAGAGTGAGTTAACTGGTCCCTTGCTATTTCTTCGTTTTCTGTTGCATCATTTCATCTGAACGCATCACATTCAGTTCACATTATTGGAGATAATCCTATACTAGCCCAGGCGATTCGCAACTATCCAAATCAGAAACAGAAAGATGTAGAAAATGCCTGTTTAAGTCAAAGATGACGGAGGAGACGCACGCAGCTGGTGTTGCGGATGACAAGGTTTGTTGTCGGAGTTCCTTCACAACAGCAGCTTAAGCCTCAGGGTTGAGACCCAAAATCACACAGAGATATGAGCACTGAGAGGTACGTCGATCAAGTCCCGTCTCGAGTATATTGGACATGTGAAACGGCAAATCCAGAGACTCCAGTACAGTTTTTGCACCCTCCGGATCCATGTTCAAGAGGAAAGCTTTGTTCGGATTGAACTACAAACTGAAACCTGGAACACCATTTTGAGTCATCAAAATGGAATGCTCCAAATACATGAAACTAAACGTAAAGATTCTAAACCAAATTAATAAAAATGGAATGCTCCAAATATGAAACTAAAGGTAAAGATTCTAAACCAAATCAAATCCATAAACGAACTCGATGAATGGCTAAGTCTAGAGACTCTCGGCGAGCTTTTTGCAGCCTCCATCCCGTTTCCAAGAAGGAAGCATCAACTGTAAGTCTAGGATACCATTTTGAGTCCTCAAAATTTAAACACTCCAAACACGAAACTCGACGTAATTTTTATTGTATCAAATTGAATCCATACACAAGATGACTCAAGTTTAGTTTTATGAACAGAATTCTCTTCACCAACCCAGTTTAAGGCAATCCCCGTAACTACAGGAATCTTAACGAACTTGGAGATAGAACATTGATAAATTGAGAAAGCATCACATGTTTAGAATGAAAATAACTAAATAAATAAATAAACTACCCGGTTGGCGGTAGTCACGAATCCAAGATTTTCACCCAGTGGGGGCACAAATAATACCAAAATTGATAAGCTAAAATGCTAGAAAAATCTTGAAAATTTTATTCAAGAGGCAACACACTAGGAAAAGAGAGTAGATGAACAGACGAAGAAGGAAAAAAAAAAAAAAAAAGAGGAAACAAAAAATAGTAAATGAATTAAATATGTTCATATATACATATATATATATATATATTAGATAGTATATTATAAATTAAATGTGTGTGTGGAAGATGACTATCTTAGTTATTGTAGTAATCAGATGAAGCCCAAACACATGAAGTCCAAGAAGTGGGGGCACAACACACATGAAGCCCAACATACGTAGTGGGGGCACATCCTTAAAGATACTATACATAACAATATAAAATATCAGCCTTCTTCTCATCTTCTCAGTGGGGGCACGTGCCCCCCAATGGTCCTGTTGTGCATCCTTGTCTGGTTGGAGGATCAACATAATAACGGAAACCAAAATTTACAAACAAAATTGCAATAAGAAAATGAAATTTATAACTCTTTGAGGGTTTTCATCATAATGCAAAGGCCAATTTGGTAGTAGAGTAGATATCAATAAATAACTAGTAAGACATAATTCTGAAATGTCAAATTACATCAAATCTATATCAATGAAAAGAGAAATTAAGATAATTTAATCAAAACTGATGAAAATTGACTATTCAAAATTGTGCCCACGAAAAGAATTCTTATAATATAAAAGCTCCCAAATCTGAATCAAATCAAACTATGATAGAGAACAAAATTCTTTACTTAGAAAAGAACAAAACTTTTAAACCTTAAAAAAAACCAAAAAAAGAACTTTTAAATCATATGCCATGACAAGAATTTAAACAGAGTTTTGGTGGGAATAAGAACTTTTCTTACCATTAAACAAGAAGACAAATTCGTACCCGTGATTGGAAATTAATGCCAGAAGAAGGGAACGATGGGGAGATGGCGAGTATGGGCATTTGGAAGTCAACTTCTTGAGCTACACTTGCCTAGCCCAGTTTGTCATACCCTTTGGGGGGGGGGGGGGGGGGTTTCCAAAGCGGGTAAAAAAGGTAAGGAAAATTAGACTGGATAACCAATTTTTTTTTACTTAATTTAATAGATGTATTGAACCTTTTTTATTTAGCAAAATAGTTATCTGTAATTTTTTTTTTTCAGATTTGATCAATCATGGATTAATCATGTTCAATTATTGATTGATTTAAAACTAATGATTTACGTTATGATAAATTAATAATCAACTTTACAATCAATTATTGATTTATCAAATTAACAACATTATATGGTTAATCATTGATTGTTTATTTAAGAAAATTGATCGACCATTAAAAAAAAAAGGCATTTAACTAATTTTTGAAAATTTTAGTCATTTATTAAAAAAAAAACTTCTTAAAAAAAAAAAAACAGGCTATTTACTTATAAATCTCAAAAGGTAAATAACATTTTTTTTTTCAAATAGGATATTCTAAAAGTATTTTAGATAAAGATACAGTAACCATAAATAATTTATTTATGATGCATATTAATGATAATTTTGGCTTAGCTTACGTTTGGTTCAACGGTTGGAGATGAAATTTTTTTAGTTAGAATTGATTGACTTTTCAAAAAATAATTATAAATTTTGTTGATTTTTTAGAAAAAGAAAAAAACTGAAATAAAAAAGTATAACTTGGTTGAAGTTAAACTTAAATGTCAAACAAAATCTTAAATTATAAAAAAAAGGGCTCCAAAAGGGTTTGGTCCTTATTCCTTTTTTTTTTTTTTTTGTTATGATCATTTCTATATTAATCTGTTAAGTTGTGAGGTATTTTAGTAATCTAACAGTAATTAATTTAACAAAAATTTAAAAAAAACCAAAAAAAAAAAAGTTTCCTCTTCTTTCTCTCTTTCTTTTCTCAAAACCCAGTTCGGGGGGCGGACGCAGGAGGGGGAGACCCAATCGCAAGGTGGGAGCGGGGACCATCGTGGGGTGGGGGCGAACAGAGGCGGGAGGGGGGAAGGGACCCAATCGCAGGGTGGGGGGCAAACGGTGGCCAGAGGGGGGGGGGGCTGGGGTGGGAGGCTAACAGTGGCGGGTGGGGAGCGGCAAAATTGAGAGTGGGAGTGGGGGAGCAACCTAGTCGGGGTTGGGGGGGTATATCGAGAGAGGGGGGATTGGGGGGGGCAAAAAGAGAGAGAGAGGAGGGGGAGGAAGAGAGAGGAGAGGATATTTTAGTTATTTTAGTACAAAAATTAATCATTTCAGGAAGATTCCATTAAAAATTTAACGGATTTGGACAAAAAGATTCCATTAAAAACTTAATGGATTTGGACGAAAAGAACCATAATGGTCAAAAAATGAGAGTTTAAAGTCATCTCGACAAAAAAAAAAAAAAAGATTAAACCGTCATCTGTGAAATAGTTCAAGGATTATTTGGGATAATTACTCTTTTTTTTTTTTAACAAAACTTAAAGAGGTATATAATATTGTTTAAAAATATCTTAGATAAGTTACATAATTACGGTAAATAATTTATTTATAAAGTATATCTATGATAAAAAAAAATTACCTTATATATATAATTTTTTTTGTAAATAAATATGATATTTGTCTCTGATAATTTAAAATGCATAAACATTTTCAGAATATGCCAATAAGTTACGATTACTCGTCTACCGCGCTACCCCATTTCAGGAAAGGAGAAACAGGTAAATGACGGATGGTAAAGTATATTATATATTTATGAATAAGTACGTTCTTTTTTTTTTTTTTTTTAACTAGGAGTATTTATTGGATAAATAAATTACTTAACAACTGCGTAGTTATTCTACAATTTATTTATTTTAATTTTTGAAAATTTCTATTTATTATTTATTTCTTATTTGAGGATTATTAGTTTCTTTTCTGTCACATCTATGTTGCTAAAAGTACCGTCAACAAAAGTTTTGAAAAGTTCTTTGTTTTTTCTTCCTTCTTTCCGGTGCAACATCTTTTTTTCGCTCATTGTCAAATATATTCATTGATTTAATTTACAAATATATATACGTCGTAGATTTTAATTATTTTCTTAGTATACAAATTTGATTTTATTAACTTAAAGTGACAAGTAGTGTATCAATTGAACATTACCTTGAGAAATGTTTTCACAAGAACCTGTTTAGCAAAGTACGTTGATAGACGTAGACTAGGAGACATGTACATAATCAGAAAGACATAAATTGACATCCCAAGGATCAGTAGCTTTTTTTTTTTTTTTTTTTTTTTTTTCACATAATTCTGTGACATCATACAATCTTCTTATATGTTAGAAGAATGAGAAGAAAAGCTGATATAATACACACATGAGCAAAGATTACAACCCCTAAAAAAAAATTTTTTTTTTTTTCCTTTTAATAGAATGAAAACAGAACCTCCAACCACTTAACCACATTTTCTTTTCTTCTTGATAGTCACTGTACAAGGAGAATTTACTGTATATATGTAATCAAATCTTCTTATCCACCTATGAAAAAATCCATGCTGTAAAGTTCAGATGAATGGAATTTTCTTTTCTCTTTCTTCCCCTTCATTTTTTGTATTGCATAATTTGCATCAACCCTAATAATCAAACAAATACATCGTCACGCCGCTTCTTAATCGGGTTCACCTCCGGGTTTCCTTTTCTCATCATAGCGACAAATTCATCATAGTTGATACGTCCATCCTGCAGATTTTCAAATATAATTAATATTTAAAAAAAAAAAAAAAGAATTGGGGTACAATAGTGATACAAACAAATATTGAAGTAGAATATCAAATATTGGTCAATTGGGTTTTTTTTTTCCTCAAAGAATTATGGTCCTTGATTGGGGCAAAAAAAAATTATTTAGAAAGTTAATCCTGCATTAAAAAAATATTACTTGCTTTACTTACGTTATCGGCATCTACTTCAGAGATGATTTCTTTGATGTCCCTTCCATCGTGCATGCCGAATTCGTGGAGAGCTTGCTCTAGTTCTTCAGTCGTGATGAACCTAAGTTATGGCATTCTCAAAATATGTAAGTAACTTCATTTTTGTTCGTGATTGGCATTGAAATATTACAATTTACGTAGTCCTAAAAGTGTTACAACTAGATGTTTCTGCTATAGAATAATCCGTACCCGCTATTGTCTTTGTCAAAATGTTGGAAGGCAGTGTAGAGATGTTCTTCTCTGTCCATTCGGTTCATGTGCATCGTTGCTGTGATGAACTCGTCGTAGTCTATCGTCCCGTTGCCATCGGCATCAGCCTAAATTTTGTCAACCAATTAAAAAAAAATTTCACTAGGTAAGAGGAAAGTTTTTGTTCATTTGTGCATGCTTATGAAGGGAGGGTGTCATATAGATATTTACAGCTTCCAATAATTGTTTGACTTCAATTTCAGAAAGCCTTGTTCCTTGCTTGGCTAGTCCTTGTTTCAGCTCTTCAAGCGTTATAGTCCCGCTGTTGTCGGTATCAATTCCTTTAAACATCTGTTTCAATCCCATGATTTCTTCTTCCGATAGACATCCCGCAATGACCTAGGCAAACATTTAGGGCAGAACCAGACTTTCAGAGACAATGAGCCCAAGAAAATAAAATCATAGCAAGAACAGATCTAGAAGCAAATTGAATTGAAACATTTTATGGCACAAGGAAATGACAAGAAAAAATTTTGCTGATTACCCGGAGAGCGACTTTCTTGAACTGGTTCATGGCCTTGAACTGTTTGAGCCTACTCAACACAGCATTGTCAAGTGGCGTGTCTGGTGCCTCGCCGTCCTCCTTAATCCATGGATGATCTGCCAGAATGCAGAGTTACGCATATAAGAATCTATCAAAGTCAACAGAATGTTCTGCTTTTGGAATATTCCTTTTTCACTATTAATAGGAATTGCATTTTAACTGTTTTGATTAACTTTTCAATGGTCTGAACCATCTATAGAGTAGACCGTTAAAAATTCAAGAGAAACTACCGTTTCTACGGAAAGACTGCATTTAATTATGTTATACAAAATTCTAATAATCTATTTATATATATATATATATATATGCATATTCTAAAATCATAAACTCACTTAGAACTTGGAAAGCGGTCAATCTCTGTTTGGGGTCTGAAGTCAACATCTTCCTGACAAGATCCTTTGCTCCAGGAGAAATAGACGGCCATGGATCACTTGAGAAATCCACGTGGCCGCGTAAGATTGCGTTGAATATTCCATGCTCCGATTCTGCCATATCCAAAAGAGTTGTCTTTTTGACTAAGTCAATAAAATTCTCTCATTCATGAGCATTCATCAAGAGTTATACATCTTTTCCGTGGTAATTGATTTGCACAGAAACATGTATATATATTTATATAAATGTGTATAATTCACCTGCCCAAAAAGGAGGGACACCAGATAGAAGAATATATAACATAACCCCAATACTCCATATATCAACTTCTGGTCCATATCTCCTCTTCAACACTTCTGGTGCAATGTAGTATGCGCTTCCAACAATATCCTTGAATACTTCCCCTGCATCACAACAATTAATTTCAATTTTTTGCTATAATTGTTATTTCCTCACAAAAAAATATAATAATAATTTACATAAAACAATTCCGTTTGACATTCTGTTTCAAACCTAATGATCCAAATGGGTCATAACAGTTATAATCAAGGCATGTTAAAATTTAGGTTGTTTAAAATCCTTCGCCTGAAATTTTCTAGGAAACCCATGTCTCAAATTTCTAAAATGAATTAGAAAGCAATGAGAAAAGGGACAAAAGAACAAAAGGGAAGATCTTCCAACCTTGCTTGTAGAACACGGATAGACCGAAATCGGTGGCCTTAAGCGGGGCATTCTCAGTCTTGTTGAGCAAGAGGAAGTTCTCAGGCTTGAGATCCCTATGAATGACTCCCATGGAGTGACAAGTGTGGACAATCTGCACGATCGTCCTCAGCAGAGAGGCGGCGGCGCGCTCGGTGTAATGTCCCTTGGCGATGATGCGGTCGAAGAGCTCTCCTCCGGCACAGAGCTCCATGACCAAATGGACAGAATGTTTGTCTTCAAAAGCACCCTTGAGCTCTACAATATTGGGCTGTCCCGTCAGGTGGTGCATGATCTGAACCTCCCTCCGGACATCTTCGATGTCCTCCTTATTCACAAGCTTCCGTTTCGCAATCGTCTTGCAAGCGAATTGCTCGCCGGTGACCTTATGAGTGCACAAATGCGTCACCCCAAACTGCCCTCTTCCGAGCTCCTTCCCGATGTTATACGTCGATCGGACGTCCTCCATCGGCCGGCCTAGAACCGTCCCGATCGGGGCGGGCTTCGATGGCTTCGAGGAAGCTGCGGTGGCGGCGGAAGGCGGCGAAGGCTGGACGGGCCTAGCCGGTGCCCTGGCCTTGGTGTGTCCATTACGAGTGTGGCCTGAATTGTTGTCTTGACCTGAATGTTCGCCTTTATAAATGGTGTTTGGATTCTTGCTGGTCCGAATATAAGAGCAACAATTTCCCATTTTCGGAAGAAATTAAAAACTGGGAATTGGAATGTTCTGGGTTTTGAAGAAAGGGTGGCTTGTAACGAAGAGAGAGAAACAAAGAGGAGAGAGAAAGAGGGAAGAGAAAAACAGAGGTGGCAAAAGATGGATTACAGCTTGGATTGACGAGGGTGTTTGAGAGAAAGACTGATGAAGAGGGATTTTAGGAGAAACAGAAGTTTTGGTAGGCTTGTAATTGTTTCCAAAAAAAAAAAAAAAAAAAAAAGCACACAACAACAACAAGAACAACGTTGTTGAAAGAGTCTTGATTGGGAGATTTGTCTGCAATGTGGGAGGTTCTTGAGTTTGGTTCAGACAGGATTTCACGGAGAAAATTATCAATTTTTCTTTTATTATTATTATTACTATTATTCTTTATGACTATTATTATTCAAAAAATAAAATAAATCTGTTTGATTAGTTAAACATGGAGAGAATATGTGCTGTAGTGAGTTGTGCAAGGTCAAATATAAGCCCCCCACTAGATGTGGCAGCTACATGGAAGAAGGGCTTGTACCAACATGCTGTCTAACCTCTTCGGTTTTGGAAAAACTTACATACGAACTGTCGATATGTAGTGCTATTTTAATTGTTGGATTAGTTTTTCGGTAGCTCGGAATTGTGAATATCCAAATCAAAAATTTGAGACACGTAATACTAAATTGTTATTAATCATATATCAAAATGTTAAGTGTATGATTTATGATTAATAGTAGTTTTATATCATGTCCTACTAATTTTTAACATAAACATTTGTAAATCAGGTAGTTAAAAATATTTTTCTAAAGATTAAAAAATCTCATATATTTAAGGGGAAAAATATGTGATTTTTCCGGGAGTCTTTTTTTTTTTTTTTTATAAACAAATAATTTGGAAAAAGAAAAAAGTTTGGATCACCGTTGTGAAAATGTTTTCAAACACCATTTAAAATAGTTTCTTTACAATATTTTTTCTCATAAAAATCAGTCAAACTTATAATTTAAACGAGATTAGGTATCATTAATTTACCCTCTTTTAATTGATATATTTACATCTATACTTCTATACTCCTCTTTAAAATGTTCATATCTTCTATACTATGCAGATGCTTTAAATTAAAAAAAAAAAAAATCTTAAAAAGTTTCATTTAAAAAAGAGAAAGAGAGACATTAAGAGCACCAGTCCACACGTTTTAGAGTTTTGTTTATACCAAATCAAAAACAATGTTATTTTATTATTATTTGTATTCATGCAACTATAATTAGAAGTTTCTCAAAAACAGAGAAGGGATATAACTAATAACAAAACCGAAAAGTATGTCAGACGGAACAACCAGCCGGCGCCAACATTTCTGGACCAAGTCATAACCCAAACCGATATTTTCTAAAATGATAGCCTCTTTAAAATAAATAAAATAAAATAAAATAAAAAACTGAAATGGCAGATATTGCATTCAGTGCCAAAAAATTGGACTCTGGCCAAAACGGTTTGCTCATCGGCCGAAAGTTGGTTAATTAAACTTTAAACGTAAAACTACCATTAACTATACAGAATCATTCAATAAATCTATTTATATAAACATGGGGTAACTTAAAATATTTTCCATTTAAAAAAATTAAATGGCTGAAAATAGAACACCTTTCATTATTCGGATATTTAAATGTAGTTATGGGGCTTCCATTAGGGACATGACGTGCATGAATCGAAACCAGAGATCTGGGACCTGTTGACTGGTTAATTTTGCATCTCACGAATTAATGAAGCAATTGGAATTTGCAGGACCTTTACTCTATCTCTCTCTCTCTCTCTCTCTATATATATATATATATGTATGTATCTATATGTATAGAATATGCATTCGAAAGATCCAAATTGTGATAACTTAAAAAAAAAAAAAAAAATCAAGTAAAAAGAAGAGACATGATGGGGACTAATCTCGGGGTATATGGTTGACTAGTGAGGAACATGTCTCTCTCTCTCTCTCTCTCTCTCTCTCTCTCTCTCTCTCCTTTTTTTCCCTTGCGAGTTTCCTATTTGTTCATTATTTCTTCTAGTTTATCGAAATTTTTTTATTTTATTATTTCTTAACATGTATTAAAAAAGTTACGTGCTCTTTTTCTTATTTCGCCACATCTCAACCTCTGGTTTTTTTTATTTTTTATTTTTAACCTTTTTTCATTTTTCTCCCCTTTTTTTTATTTGTATTTTTATCTTTCTACTAAGTCCATGGCTTTTGTGACCCTATTAAAAAAACTCAAAAATAATATATCTTTTTTACTTTTTTTTTTTAAATTAAAATTGATTGTTAATTCTATGGTATTGTCAACTTCCAGAAATTGCAAAGTGAAAAATCGAATATATATTCTCATTAAGAAAAAATAGTAAATATATAGACTTGTCAATTGTTTCAATTTATTTTTAATTAATTATTTAAACGTAAACTCAGGAAAACTTAAATCTATGACATTTGAAAAAGAATTAAATCATGAGTAAATTTTTTAAGCAATAAAATATTTAATTGATAAGGTGATTTCAGCACGGCAACAGAGCATGTTATCAAACTAGTTTTGTTAACAAAAGTTTTAATTCCGCTGCAACAACTGCATTTCTAGAAGTCTAAATTGGTTTTAGCTGGTCATCACTGTACGGGTTTTCATTTTTGGGTTATGGTGAAAATTGGACAATTGGGGTCTTTTTGCTAAATAGATAATGGGGGGTTTTTAGTCCCATGTGCATACTTTTAAAAAAGTACCTCTCTAGTTTGTCACTCACACATTTAACGTGCCAAATGCTTGAAAGTTGAAACCTTACTCCTCTAATCCCCCACAATACGCTCCGAACAAATGGGGTGGCCTAGGTCATGGACAAACGATAATAGGTTATCCTGACATGTATCATTATTAATTTAAACCACATAAAATTACGTTTTCATTTATCCTTATAATTGATACATTTAGTAAGACTGAAGTAATACATATTTAACGAGAGTCATAGCCCGATGGTAGGACCTTTACTAAACATTCCCATTAATACCAGCATTGAGAAGAAATCTCACTTAAACTATCATTTAATAGTAAGCCCACTTTTCTGAATCATTGGTAAAAAAACAACTTCTCAACCGTTGGAAGAAATTTTTAAGAGCATGATTACAAATGTTTATGTTAAAAATTTACAATACGAAATACAAAATTACTCCCAATTATAAATTTGACTGTTAAAAATTCAATCGGATGGTTAAAACAACAGTGATTGTACTAAATAGCATATCTTAATACCATATAATTTAATAATGGGAAAAGTTCTGGTCTATTGATACAGCCTTTTTTGGGCCGTTGAGATTTAATCGAACGATTGAAAGGTTGTTGGTGTACCATATTTGTCATACACCTTATTTCATATAATCATTTCCCAACCCAAGTCTTCTCCGTCGCCGGCGACCTTTCCTCTGCCGCCGGCGCCAGAGGTACCCGACGCCAGTGACCCAGCCCTGGTCCCCCAGCCCCCACTGGACCCCAGACCCCCAGTCCCAACTTCCCTCTACTCCCCGACACTCCCCCAGCCTCGCCCCCGCTGGCCCCCCAGCATCCGCTAGCCCCGCCCTTGCCGGCCCCCCACCCCAGGTCCCTCCGTCGGCCCGGCGCAACCCCCCTCCCCCCCACCAGGGACCCTCTTCCCCAGCCCCCCACCCCCCCCCCCCCCCCCCCGCGACGGCAACCCTCCCACCCCTTCTCTCTCTCTCTCCTCCTCTCTCTTACCCCTCTTTCCCGGCCCCCAGACGGGGAACCCCCCACCCCACCCCTACCACCGACGGGGACCCCATCCCCCCCCCTCTCTTTTCCTCTCTCTCTTCTTACGTCGGGGATGTGGGGAGGAGGTCGCGGGCTGGGAAGAGAGAGAGACGAGAGAGAGAGAGGGGATGGGGGGTCCCGTCGCGGGGGGGGCGGCCGGGGGTGGGGGGTTTGGGGAAGAGAGAGGGGAAGAGAAAGAAAGGGGGTGGGGGGGTCCCGTCGAGGGGGGGGGCGCGGGGGTGGGGGGTTTGGGGAAGAGAAAAAAAAGGAGAAGAGAGAGAAGGGAGCCGGTGGGGGTGCCGGGGGGGTGTGCCAGCAAGGGGACGGCGGGCCTCAGAGGTGCCGGGTCCAGGCGGGGGAGGGCAGGGGGCTAGGTGGTGGGTGGCCGCCGGCGTCGGGTGGTCGCCGACGATGGAGAAGACTTGGGGTGAGAAAGATTATATGAAGTGAGGTGTATAATAATATGATACACTCCTGATACGTCAACCGTTCGATTAAATCTCAACGGTTTAAAAAGAACTCTACCGATAGAGTCATTTGGGAGAGGCTCTACCACAGCCTCTCCCTTTAATAATATAGCATATTTCAAAAGTTAGGAAAATTATAGCAGATTCTCTTTTTTTTTTTTTTTTTGAAATACCAGATCTACCTTACCACCATCTGCTTTTCGTCCATCAACGACAAGGACAGCTCCAGAGGTCGAAGCCGATCTTTCGGCCACGATGATCGCCCTTTCCCGGTAATCTCCTTTATCCAGTTGTCACTGTCTCCCCATCGACTGAAGATCACAATAGCGACAACGACGGCACGGGATTTGATGGTGATTGAATCCAGATCGCGCCAGCATCACGATATTTAGCATCATGTTGAGGAGATTCCAATCGCGAAAGGAGAAGGCAAGCGCGATGAGAACTAGGAGAGTTCGCTTCTTCTCCGACGAGTCTCCCATGAAGATTGCGATCGGGCGAACCTCCCACGACCTACGATGGCTAATCATCGTTCCTAACTTCTTTATCCAACCTTCACAGTCGGGACAATGTGACAATCATGAGATCCGGCCATAACCACGATAACAATGACACACCATTGTAAAGTTGTCTTCTCCAACAGCGGTTGGCGAGCAATGATGAGCAACCACGTTCTAGCAACGATAGCTTCATCTCCGGCAACGATTATCTACAATGGCGGTGCTGATTGGTGTTGACTGGATTAGGGTTTTTTCAATTTGGGGTAGTTTTAGGATTTCAATAAATTAGGACATTCTAAAATTTTTTTACTAAATTGGGTAATTTTGAAAACAAATATTTGCTGAAAATTATTAATTATATTGTATTGCATTTTACATGTGATTTCTTATATTAATACTTAGTAAATATACGGATTAATATGTAAATATTCGAATTTACTTGTAAATATCATGTTTAGCTTTGATAATAAACAAGTGAGATAACCAAATTTACAAGTAAAAAATGGATTTACAAAATAATTTGAAAACCCTAATAGTAAATGCATAGATTTCATTTTAAAAAAAAAGTAAATACATAAATTTACTTGAAAATCCAAATATATTAGGAAGTAAATTCTATTTACTTGTAAATAATCAGAATTTTTTTTAGGACAAATAATCAGATTTATTGATTTTAATATAATACATTTCCTTTCTAAAAAATAATAAAATGCATTTCCTCAAATTTTGTATTAGCCCAAATGATGCCTAAACTCGTTACAAGATGACGATTTGGTCTCTGTTATTTTAATTTTGGTCAAAATAACCTTAAACTCTCTAAATGTTGGCAATAATTTCATTAAGTTTTTAATGTTTGAGAGGGAATTTTAATAATTTAATAGTAAATCTAATTTAACAAAAATTAAAAAAAAAAATCACCCTAATTTATTCTTTCCCTCCCTTCCTCCCTCACTCTCTTTCTCTCTCCGATCTCTCTCTATCTCTCTAATCTAAAGCAGCAAAGCCAGATCGCTCGCGGGGGGGCAAACTTAGATCGAAAATGATGGCGAAGGAAATGGGGACCCAGATCGCAAATGGGAGGGAAGGGTAGAGCCTCCATTTCAACACCGGAGAGGGGGGAACCCAAATATAAAATGTTGGGGGGGTGGAGCCTCGGTTTCGACGACATGGGGGGTGGCAAACCAAGTCGAAGGGAGTCAGAGTTCATCGCGTGACTGGAGTTGGTTGTAGGGGTGGGGGTGATCTCGGCAACAGAGAAGAAAGAGAGGGGGGGTTGGCATCGCCGGAGATAAAGTCTGTCACTGGAGGTAAAGAGAGAGAGAAAGGGAGGGGGGGATAGGGATTTTTGGGATAGTTTGGGAGAAAGAGAAAATTGATGGGTATTTTGGTCTTTTTACTACAAAAAAGATCATTTGGGCAAGATTCCATTAGAAGCTTAACGAAATTGAATAGAAAAAACTAAAGTTGCCAACATTTAGAAAGTTTAGGGTCTTCTCGATCAAATTAAAAAAGCAAGGACCAAATTGTCATCTTCAAAAGAATTTAAGGACTATTTAAGCCAATTACTCTTTAAAAGAAACGAAATAAAAATAAATAAAAAATAAAAATAAAAAACTCAAATCCCCACCCCAAATCAGACCACCCAAACCCAGATTGTGTCCACTGACGTCGCCGCCATGCAACCTGCTGAAGAAGAGATGATCAGCAGGTTAAAGAAAGTAGGCGCTCGTGGGGGAAATGACCAATGATGTTGTGTCGACACCGACAAGGATCGCAACTTTTGGATTGTGATTCTCAACGAACTAGTTCGATAATGACAATGGACAGGGACAGCAAAACCCCGATTCTCACCAACAACCGATTCTTGAAATCACCGTGTGGAGCCAGAGATTCAACATGTTTGGCAAGGACGAAATCGCAATTTTTTTGAAGATTTTGGTTGCGATTTTCCTCAGGATGCTACGACAGAGATTTCAACAGGGATGCGACTGGTTCCTTCTCCATTGCGATTGAGTCGCCGACGACAAGTTTCCCACCCTATTAGTGGAGAAGATGGAGTCGCAATGAGATAACAGAAGGCAACGAGATTACGACAAGCATTCCACGAGCATTGAGTCTATTATGACAGCACCAGTGATTTCGTCAATTCTCCATCCAGGTTTTCCAATGGGGAAATAGATTGTGGATTGGGGTAAAATCATAATTTTCTTAGAAATATAAACTGAATATGCTTTTATTTAATAGCTTTTTAAATGTGCTATTTAATTAAATTTCTATAACTGATTACGATATTTCCCCCATTCTCCCTTAAAACAATTGCAAAGTATAAAATTGAAGGTCCTACATGTAAATTCAGATTAATATAAGGTCTGCATTGTTACAGGGCTTATAATCACGCGAATTCATCGATAAAGATTTAATCCACTTTTGTGTTCTAGTTATGGATCTGAACACGACTGCAGTGTTTAGTGACATGACTCTCAAAGCGGAGGCAGAGATAACATATCGAAACATAAAGTTCACTACTTTTGATCAAAACACTATTTTAAACGCCAATATTATTTCTACACTGCCATCACTCAATTGGCCAAAAATGCCTCGCAAGGGTCAAATTCTAAGACTGAAAATATACTTGCTTTTTCTAGATGATGTACAAAGGAACAGAAAATGTCAATAATTACCAAACCAAATTGTGGATATTGTCAGGAGCATTAGAGCAAACTCTGCCTAATGGGAGAGATCAATTCAATACGTCGGAATCGTCTGATCGGCCTTCAGAGCATATGCATGGATTCCTCCAACTACGTTAAATACTTTCCTAAAGCCCTGAAAATTAAAACAAGATTGATCAAAAACCTTAAAAACGTATGAGAAAAAAGGACAAACAAACGAGTGGCACAAATATTCCTCGTCCCACCCAGAAGAAAGAAAGAAAAAGAACGGAAAGGAATGGGACAGAGAGGGGGCCAAAAAAAAAAAAAAAAAAAAAAAGATTCCATGTCTAATGTCTATTATGTAGAAAATAATCTTCCAAACATAATGGGACATTTTGGTTATTTGAATTTAAGAAATGAACCATTTGATCTACTTTTCCAACCACACACGCACAAAAAAATAAAAATAAAAATAAAAGATAAAAAAGCGCCATTGGAACAGTGGGCTACACAATCGGAGACATCTATGTCCCATGTTCCCCAAGCCCTTACCCTCTCAAAGTACGAAAAGACAACCAATTATGGAGCAAAGATTTCAGTTTCTTATCACTTTTATCATCCTTTTTTTTTTTTTAAGCAATTATCACCTTTTGCTTAAGTCTGAATTTTTTTTTTCCCTGAAGTGCTTGATGACAAAAATAATAGATGGAGACATGCTTTTCTCCAACGTAGTATTAGTTATAACACATGAATTAATAAAAATGATTCTACCTGTGTCTGCAACCACTTGGCAACCTGTAATGACCGCATGCCATGGTGACACTGCAAATTCAAACAACAATTGTCACTAGTCTAGAAGGGAAATAACGGTGAAGCAAGCAACGATTTTCCATCTAGATAATAAGAGTAAGCAATCACCCTTTTACCCGGAAACACTAAAAGAACGATGCAAGTGATAATTTTGCCCAAGTGTGATTCAAGGAAACGAAGCAAGGCATAACATCAAGGTTGATTCTTTCTACTTTTTACCGTTTTGATTCCAAGTCCTATCATGGAGTATGATATGCCAATGAGGAAATACAACAACTAGGTTAAAGCCAAAATCTTACTCGGGGATAATAGACAATTCCAAACCTAAGAGTGACAAGTCTGCAGGATACGAGGAGATTGACAAATTTATACACTTCAAATTCTGCAATAACTAAAGGATATTACACCATGAACTAATGTTACATTTCCAAATAAATAGAAACAAAACCAATCCCCTTTCAAAAAAAAAAAAAAAAGGGTAAAATCCTCCACTCCGAGGTTGGCACTCCCAAATGGTGAGCTGATTAAAGCATAATGCCAAACTTTAAGCATCTATTTTTGATAAGCTTATACGCTTTAACCATCTTCAATGCAAAATAAAAATAGAAATAAAAAGGTAAAGAAGAGCATCATCATTTGCAAATCAAATTTAATAATTTTTGAAGGCAAAAACAGGACTTGTACCAGAACATAGGTATCCTTCTGAGGGTCAAATTTAGAAGTAATCTCAGGTCCCCAGCTTCCAAATTGTCGAAGGGGAAGAACTTCAAAACCTGGCAAAGAAGCTTGAGCCCTGTCAAACAAAAGGGAGCAACGTGGTGAAGGAATTGACACATTACAAAACAATGAACTACAGAAAAAAGGAAAAGCTAAAAAAGAAATGTACTGCCAAGAAAAGACAATTCATTATAGTAAAACAAATCTTTCTTCGTCTGACTTTTCAGAAAAGCTTTGATAAGTTTGTGAAACTATATATCTTCATAACTTGAGCAGAAAAACTAACAAAAAGAAACCTAGCCTGCTAAATACAGAAAAGACATGTGGGATAACATACACTTCGTCAGGTTCTCGAACATCAATCAACTGAGCCTCATCTACAAAACTGGGATCTTGTACTTTTGCATGGAGC
Source organism: Ficus microcarpa (assembly GCA_025413485.1). Lineage (NCBI taxonomy): Eukaryota > Viridiplantae > Streptophyta > Magnoliopsida > Rosales > Moraceae > Ficus > Ficus microcarpa. The sequence continues at coordinate 13,974,165 of CM046377.1, read as the reverse complement.
TCTTCAGGTTGAATATCTTTAAGTATTGATTCTTCCCTTACAAGACAAGGTGTAAAAAGAGATAAGTATGCAACCCATCTGAACTTCATCATTCCAAATTCAATTAGACATGGGTTTGGGGAAAATACCTCTCTGAAAGGACTTGAACCAAGTGCCATCCAAATTGTGTTTTACATCTAACAACCTTGTTCAAAGGTGTGCCAAATGCAGCCTCCTCAAACTCAGGTACCTGAGACATTCCACCATCAGAGATGTGTCAAGGGCGTTTGTGCTAGAGACAAAATCTAAGCTTAAATTGAAGACTCTAACCTCACAAATTAGCTTATTTACTCGTTACAAAAATTTAATGTCACTATATCACTGTTACTTGCACTGCTTTTATGCAACCCTGAATCATTAGTTTAAGCAGAAGTATTTCAAAATAGAAAATATCAACCCACTTAAATTTAACCAGAATCACGATCATATGGAAATGGCTACTTCTCAATCTTCAAAACTTGCAAAATATGTGAAAATTTTAAAGAACCAGAAATATGGAAGAAAGTGTATGTTGATACACACAAGAAAGTGATTTACGACATACATGAGGAACAGGATATGTCCCTAATGTTTAGGAAATTTAACAAATAGGATATGTCCCTAGTGTTAGGAAATTTAACAAAGGGGAGGTCTATTGACACCCCCCATTTTAATTTTCTCACCCTTTTTTAATAAATTATTTTATTACTATATGGTATATTGATAAAATTACTTTATAAGTAAACAATGTTTATAAAGACTAACCCACACTTATTTAAAAATAAAAAATAATAATTAAAAAAAAAAAAGCAATTTGCCTTAGTTTTTAGCTCGTTTACTATTTTTTCATTAAATTTTGCTTATTTTTTGAATTCATTTAATATGTTTTGATCTTTTGCTAGAAGAATACTACAATATTAACAGTTTTCTTGGGTGTATGTCGCTTTTTGATGTTGTTGATCATAGAGCCATCGTTGCTGTTGTGTTTTTTTGTTTTTTTTTTTTTTTTTTTTTTTTTGATAAATGCTATATTTGCTTTACGTATTTAGTTTTGTTCCAATACATCTTTGTCGTTATTTATGTTGCTGTACTTTTTTTATGTTTTTTTTTAAGTTTATGACCTTGCCGTAATTTTTCCAAAGGAATACAAAAAACAAAAAACAAAAGGTGATGGACAATACGTGCGTATTTGAAAAAAAAAAAAAAAAAAAAAAAAAAAAAAAAAAGAAGAAGAAGAAGAAAAGGAAAGAAAGAAAGAAACAACGTGGGATTTGATTGGTGAGTGAGAAAATATAGGAGAAAAAGAAACTGACGTTGGTTTAGTGGGTTTGTTTTGGTGGGTAAAAAAAGGATAAATTTTAAAATTTGATTCTAAGGGTTTTTTTTGGAATAAAAAAGGGGTGTAACAAGTAATAATTAAAATTTAAAATCTTTGTAATGGGTGGTTTAAGTAGAAGGGTGGGAAAAGCAAAAAAATGGGTGTCAATAGACGCCTCCTTTAACAAAACATGATATTTATCAGCATACCATTTGCCCTTTCCTCACCCACCCAAGCATCCCGCCTTCGTCTTTGGATGGACAAATTGAGTATTTGACAGCAAGATCACTTAGGTCCTCGCCTGAATGTAACAAATTACTTTAAAACAGCACATACACAACAACAATATTCTAACCTTACAATCAAAACAAAATTTAAATCAGGTCCAAGAATCTTTATATTTGTTCTATTTTATCGGTCTGCATTTGATGACTGATCTGCTTAGATTTCAAAATCTATGGAAACTAACCTACAGAAATTCTCTGCTGAAGATCCAAAAGAAGCTTAACGTCATCTTCTTTCACAAGTAGATGCTGCACCAGTATTTCCCTTCCACTACCAGAGCCACTTTCAGCACTATACGAAGCTGAGAAAATTTAATATTAGACAAACTCAGGAAGAAGACAACCGTGAGTCTAAGTGACAAAAACCAGTAACACAATTTAAGAGGACAGCTACTAACACGTGCTCTTTATAGCCATAACAATAGAAGCCAATTAATCAAACAAAGACATCCGACCTTTAAGACACAACAGCATCATTTACCACCCAAATTACATGGTACAGCCCCATTCGTTGTGAGACGAGGAGAAGAACAGTCAATGTAAAGTCAAAAATCACAACCTCATCCACTTAATTAGCCATCAAATTTGAAAAGAAACCAAAAACAAATAAATCATTACCAAACATCATCAAATCTCAAAATGTCTAGCACTAAGATCAGATAAATTTATCTGATTATTTATTACGAATTACCCTAGAAACATCTGAACCAGTCATTGAAAAGAAAACGAGCAATAATAACGCAAAATAACTTATTGATTACTGTTCTTACAATAAAATCCACTCAATCCGTAATACTTTAATCGGGTCGAATTCTTATCCTAACTATAAAACCACCAGCAAGTTCAATTAGCCTCAACTCTCCGAGAAATTTAGGTGGATGACACTTTTTAAAGCCTACTTTTAAAGTAAATGCCCTAAATTTAAATCAACTTTGATAAATCCTCGATTGATATTTGGTACATCATTGCTTATTTAATTATTGATTTTACCAGTTACGCCTAATTTATCAATTTTCAATCATGTAAGTTATTCATTTTCTAATGTTTAAAAATGGGGACTTTTTTTTTTTTTAATTCAACAAAATTAGGGAGAATTATTAAAAACATTGCTATCAAAATGGCCATTTTTGCACACATCCCTCAGTCTCATCCGACCAGAGATTCTCTCTCCAAAAAAAAAAAAAAAAACCTTAAATTCAACGAAAAAAACTGTTGGTTTCTCGGAATGATTTGTTCGTTAAGGCCTGAAATTAATGAAATTGAATTGCCGCAAAATGAAAGAAAGGAAGTTTCCCGGCGTACCTGAGGCTTTGGGAGGAGGAAAATCCGCCATGGGAGTTAAGCGCTTGAAGCCAAAAGGAGAGGGAAGAGCAGGTGCACAGGTTTTAAGGGTTTGGGGGAGAAAGGACAGAGATGGCGAAAATGAAGAGACTTTGCGAAGGTTTGAAGGCGAAAAGAAGTGAACTTGAGAAGAAATGAGAACAGAGCATCTCAGAACAGAGAGAGCTGGAGTTGCCAATGGCGGAAGATGCGAAGCCCTCAACATTTCGTCCCTGATTTTTGAAGCTCAAAGAGCGAGGGAGCAGGGGACAGAAAGAGAGAGAGATGGTCCGTTTGAGAGAGAGAGAGAGAGAGAGTCTATTGGAACTTTTAGACAAAAGTTGTGTAAAGTAGGATCCGATTTCCTGTCGTCCACAATGAAACGGTATGTCGTTCTTCGTCAAAATGAGCTGCCGTTGTGACTGAAAAACGTCCCTATACTTGAAAAACTTGCCCCGCATGCTGGTTGGGCTACCCTCCCTCGTGTACTCCATCATTTTGGCTTTTTTCTATGAAAAAAAAAAATGATGGGAGAACGAGGGAAGTAAGCAAAAAATCTCTAGTAAAAAAAAAAAAAGGCCAAAAATTTTCTAGATGATGGTAAATAGTATATCCACAGTAAGCATTATTCTCCATAAAATTATCTTAAAAATATTATTGTAGATAAAATGTTTGCAGTAATGTCATATTTATGATAAATACGAAATTATCTTTAAAATATTCTTGTAAATAAAATATTTGTGATAACATCATATTTATGATAAATCATTTATTTTTAAAGCATGTTTACGATAAAATTATTTTAAAAAATTCTCGTAAATAAATAATTTATCTTAAATATGCTATTTACTTCAAAAAAAAAATTTGAAATATATACTATTTACCTTAAGCATTTTTTTAAAAATGGCTTAAATGCTGTAATTTCTTAAAGATGGTTGGGTTAAGGGTCCATTTGTAACATTGATTGGAGCTTAAATATTGTAGGTTGGAATTGAAATATGTGTTTAATTAGTTGAAATATGAATTGAAAATGAATTATAATATGAAAAATAATATAAAAATTTAAAATGTATTTAGAAAATAAGTTTTGTGACACGGAAAAATTATAGAACTGTATAGCAAGAAAGAAAAGATAAAATAGTAGGCCACATTTTTGTAACAATGTTAAGCCACTTTTCTTTTTCTTATTTGTTAAACCATACAAAAGGTACGCCACTTTTTATTTTTTTCAGCAGAAAGAAAGCTTATGTATACTGTGTATAATGATAGTAAGCCACGTTTTAAACCAATGAAAGCAAGTCTTATCAAAGCAATTTATCATAAAGGCAATTTTGGAACTATAATTTGACCTGCATGTCATTGTTAAAAAAAAAAAAAAAGTTATTTTGTATTAACTACTTCAATCTGGCATGTATTTGCTGTAGCAAATATAGGAATTATTAATTACATAAAAACAAAACATTGTTTGCATTTCGACATAGTGTCATATCATGGATCTCCACCATTGGTTGTTCCTTGGGTGATCTTAAGATAGGCCAATGGGGGAGATGGATGTGATTGCTAGAATTAATTGTGATTTTTAGATTTATGGTAGTAATTATATGGTCAAACATTTATGGATCCTCATTTAGATTTTATTATTAACTATGCTTCTTGATATTTGACTTTTATTTTTTTTTTCTTTTGATAAAAAGGTGTCCATAGGCTCAAAAAAAAAAAAAAAAAAAAGATTCATTTGAATGCATAAAGGCATATGGGAACCCATAATTTACATAAATATTTTTGAGGCAAAACTCAAAATAGAAAGAATAAAATAAGATTGTGAGAAAGAATAAAAAGGAAAGCCTTTTAATGTTCTTGGAAATGTGTAAACAATATTTGCTTTGCCTTGCCTTGCCTTGCCTTGATCAATTAGATTTTAATTTTTTATTTAATTTTTGACCTTTTTTGCGTATGTCCTAGTCGGACTCTAACAAAATCTCCTCTATATATACGAACCTAATAAACATTATTTCCTCCACACACACACACACACACACAAAAACCCACATACAATTCCCAGTTTTTCTTCTTCTTAATCACCAGATGGATTCTCAAAATTTTCCCTGACTTACTCTGGAGATTGTTCTCGATGAGATACTGACGAGAACCTCAACGGAGAAGGTTGCAAGATCTAGAGGTGTTTGCAAGACATGGAATAAAAAAACCTACCAAGTAAAGATTTGCCAAACTCTGTAACAAGAGAACCAAAACAATCTCGATGATCTTTATTCAAAATGTGAGAAATCTCAACTACTCGCTCAAGTTTGTTTCCATAAACAATGCGGAGAAGGTACTTCCAAAATTTCCCTAAGTTTTTTACCTAATAAAACATTTTGGATCGAAGATGCTGTCAGACAAGGCCTTATTCTCTACTTGAACACTAGCTCTAAGCCAAGAGTTCTTGAATATCGAATCTACAAGCTCACCACTAAACAATGGGAAAAACAGCCCAACCCTAGGACCCGTTTCTTCACTCTCAAAAACTTCCATAGCTATGTTATGTTCTTATCAATCCGTAACCTTTAGATTAGGAAAATTTTAATCCGTAATCAATTTGTTAGTCTCTAAACCCAATTCAATCTGATAGATTAAACTAGATTGAGTGGATTAGCGGATTAGGGAAACACCCCTGGTAGGGGTTTTGGGGATATTTTAGTCTTATTAAACTAAATTATTACATGATTCATGATATCATAATGATATTTTTTGCTATGGTTTTTGAGTTGTGGCAAAAATAATCCACACTTAAATTCTATGAAATATATAACCTAATTATCTCAAGAGCAATAGAGATGGGTGTGGCCCCAACACGATCTTGTTAATATTAAATATGAAAAAAAAAAAAAAAAAACATTATTGACTTGTGTTATGTTTGGTAGGGTGGAAAAGAGGAAGGACGGAAGTAGGATTAGGGAAAAGTTGAGGGAGGTTAATGAAGTTGTTTGGTAAGAAGGAAAGGAGAAGGGAAAGAAAAATAAGAGGGAAAATGATTATAACATGATCCACTTTTGTATTCTCTCGAAAGATGAGAGGAAAATGAAAATCCGTATAATAACTACTAAAATTACATTATGTATCTTTGCTTTTGAAGTCAAATATTAGATATATAAAAATAAAATTATAATTACACTATCTTTTTTATCTTCTCTACTTCTGTGATACCAACCAACATAAAGGAAAAACAAAAATCTTTCATCTCCTTATTATTTTCTTTCACTTCCATTTTTTTTTTTTCTTTCCCTCTTGTTTTCTTTCCTTTTTACCAAACATAAGCTTAATTTAGAACTCAACATATTGAAAACAACTCTAGCTTAAATCCACCCAATAACTACTAAATTTTTTTTTTTTTTTGTCTTTACTTTTAAAGTAAAATAATTTAAAGGACAAATTTCATATATTTCCTTATGAACTTTAGATATTGTTACAAAAAACCCCGAACTTCAATTGGTAACATCCATTACCATTTGCCAATTTTCCCCACCCGTTGAATTTTTAATTGAAAATGACATGGGTAATGCACATGTTCACAAATTTAAGGGCATTTTAGTAAAATCCTCAAGTTGGTAGATTTTACTTTTTAGTCTTATTTTTTATTTTTTAACGGTTTGGAAAAATTAAAATAATAACAGCTATAAAACTTCGTCTTCTTCCAAGCCAACTCCAAATTCACCCACCCCGAGGCTCCCATCTCCTGGTTCTCTAATGCCCCTTCCGAATCTGGGCTCCTAAAGAAACAGCGACACAAATTAGGACTAATATTCAAGGATGGGTTGTTCACTTGGGTTAAACAGCAGGCCGATGAAGATTATCATGAGCATGGCGACGGCGTGGTTGACTCGGAAGTAGTCTGGTTCCGCCGGACGCGGGTCATGGCGACGGCATAGTTCTCTGGGATGGAGAAGTAGGAGAGGTTGAAGAGCTCACGCCAAAGGCGGTTCGTGGAGATCACAGACTCAGTTATGTGCCTGGCGCGTGCGAAGAACGAGAGGTCCGATAAGGTGGACCGCGATTTTCCGGCTATCGCAGCGTTGGCGGCTGGCATTGTGCTGTAACCGCCGGAAATCTCGTGGACGATATTGTTGAGGAAATCTGAAATTAGATCTCCATAAACAATGAAATCTTGAAAACCCTTAAATCTTGAATTTTGATCCAGTCAAAGGAAAGGGTTAGAGACAGAAAAAGATAATTGAGGTGAGAGAGATCTTTGATGTTTTTAATTTAGCTCTCACTTCGATTTCAGTAAATTTCCATTTACTGATTTCATCTTTTACAAAGTCGACCCCTTTTAACTGTATAAGAATATGTAAAGCTTAACATGTCTAAAAGCACGGGAAAACGTTCTTTTATTGATACTAATACCAGTATGCGCTATTGAATCATTCATGACATTACTTTACCTTCCCTATTCATTGTGAGTGGGTTATTTGTCAGTACGGATCTATCTTACGGTGTATTTGGAAGCCTCCGCCCATATGAGTATTTTACATAGAGCCAACAAGGAATTCCATTAATAACTAGCCGTTTTGGTCATTTGATAAATTAGTTAGAGATAAAAATTTAAAATTAAAGTTAATCAACTTTTTAAAAAATTAGTTATAAATTTAATTGACTTTGCAAATAAAAAAATTTAAAATGAAAAAGTACAATTTAGTTAGAATTAAACTTGAATACTATTAATTTTCTCAAATTTTTCATTTACCTTTTTCAGAAAAAATAAAAAGATTTTAAACATTTTTAACAAGTTAATTAAGATATTTAAACACCGTTTTAATCCCTAAGCTTTTATTTCTTTTATGAAATTATCTAAACACTCCCCCCATTTCAAAAATTAAATAAAAAAATTCTAAATACTCCTAGGTTTAAAGATATTTATTCATTTTTTAGGGTCTTGTTAATTTTAATTTAAATTTTAAGGGTGACTTGATAATTACACATTCAACCTTCCTACTCTTATTGTGAATGAGTGACACATGTCATTTTTCCGTTAAAAACTTCACTAAGGAGGAAAAGTTGCAAACAGTTCAAAGTACATAAAAAACAGACGTTACAAATCAAAATTCAAGGAGTATTTTATAACAAAGCCTAAAATTCAAAAAAAAAAAAAAACTATAAATTTGTCATAATATAAATAGATAAATGAAATAACAATTATACAAATTTTTTTTTTAATTTTCTTTCCTTTTGTAGTACCAAACAACCTAAAGAAAAGACAAATTCTTTCATTTCTCTCTTCTTTAACTTCAATTTTTCCTTTTCCTTTTCCTTTCTTTCCTTGGCTAAATGCCAAATGAAAATAAATGTGAGAATTCGAGGACAGAGAACCTATTTTACCTTAGATCTCTTTTTGACTCCCTACGACTTGACCTAGGATCTTCCTCTTTTTTTTTTTTTCCTTCGTACGACTTGACCTAAAAAAAACAAAACAAAACAAAAACAAAAAACAGAAAAAGAGAACGTAAAGCTAGACATCAACCCAATTGCCACAGGCATCAAGTTTCTGAGCCCTGAATCGGTACTGGCTTCCCCTGAACGCATTTTCCTCCCTATAGAAAACGATTTTTTCTCCGGCTACGAGACATTTGGCATTAACAAAGCTGAGCCACTGAGCAGACTGAAGAACAGGCTTTTTGTAAACTCCTTTGTTTCGGACCACGCAGGTCAACTCCCAACTGAAACCGACCCCGTCGACCACCCGAAGTATGACCTCGTGGCGGCCTTCTCCAAACTCGGGCATTGCATCGAGCCACGCTGTCGGAACCGAAAACTTCCTCGTTATATCATTAGGAGTCAAGTGCTTCTCAAACTGCTGCGACGCCATCTTTATAGTTAGTTGACGATTAAACTTCTTGCCGAGCAAACAGTTCAAGGCCTATCTGATATTTATTCTCTTTGTGAAAGATAGATGGTTTTGTAATGTACCTATCTGATTTTTATAAATAGAAGGTTTGATTTTCATAGATAGATAGTTTTGTAATGTCCCTGTCTGACTTTTATAGATAGATGGTTTTGCTCCAAAATGTCCCTACTTGATTTTTATTCTGTCATCAGACAGAAAGATAGGTTGCTTTATTATTTTGCCTGTTCATAAATGTAGTCCTAGGACACAAACTTTATTCATTCTAATTTTTAAGTACCAGCTCACATCAATAACGGAACTGGTGGGGACAATGGGGGCTATCACCCCACTTAATTTTTTTAGGATGCGTTTAGTTCGTTGGTTGGAGATGAAATTTTTAAATTAGAATTGATTGACTTTTTAAAAACTAATTATAATTTTATTGATTTTTCACATCCCAGTGAGACTCAAAGAAAGCTAAAGGATAAAATCCTATATGTATGTTGGTGTATAATATATATATATATATATATATCAGAGGAATAAAATCTGCAGAACCAGCTACTTAGTTCTTTTTTTTTTTTTTTTTTTTCCTCAGAAACCCTTAGGATCAAGCTTAAACTCCCCCACAGTCCACTACACAGAAGGGAAAAAAGAGAGAAAATGTTCTTCGGGAGACAAGAAAGTGAACCTTTCAGAGCATAAAGTAGACATGGACAAACGATGACATTAGCTAAGTAACAGCTCATCACCAGACTTAAAAAAAAAAAAAAAAAAAAAAAGAGCAGAAGAAGAGAAGAATGCCAGATTTCAAAAAGGTTGAATATTTTCCATATATATATATATATATATCAAACTTTTTGGTTAATGATGCTCTAGGTTTTTATTATAAAATTGAGAAAATTATGGCATAACTTTTTTCATTCATAAGATTGAATATATATTATAGAGTTTTCCATCTACTCTATCATTTTCTTATCTCAAAAGAGTGTTTTGACAAATATTAATTTGTTCAATGATTCTTAATATTTAACATTTTTTATATGACTAAATTTTTAAATTTAGATTATATAGTATAATATTATTGAAAGAATAACTAATAAGGCAAGAAATCTGAAATAATAAATTTAGCTTTACAAATAGCTAATTAGATAATTATAACAATAAATTTAAATCTAAAATAGATTATTAGATAAATAAAAATTATTTAATTTTATATATTTAAAAAGGGACGTTTATATTTCAATGGAAAAAAGTTTATAGTGTTTTTAATTTTAATTTATATAGAAAAAAATCTCATTAAATAATTCTTTTTAATATATACCGGTATCCAGAAAAAAATCTCATTAAATGGTAATTTCACATATAAGTTATATGTGAAATTACCATTTAACTATATATTTTTTTTAATTCACACTATTATAAGGTTAAATTTTACACTATTCATGCAATCACCCTAAAGTTAAATTTTTAACTGTAAATAGTACTTGGACTATAAACATCCTTTGAAAACCTAAACGTAAAGAATAATCCTAGGGGAAAGGAAAAGCATATGGGAGAAGGGAAGAAAAAAAAAAGTTGAATAGACAAAAAAACAAAAAACAAAACAAAAAAAACAAAAAACAAAAAACAAAAAACAAAACAAAACAAAAAAACCAAATCAGTGGGTTCATCAAGCGGGTCGGGTCGGTTGGGTCAGGTCGACAAACAACCATCAAAATAGAGACATTCAAATAGTTAAAATAAGGGATTTTGACGGAATGTAACTCATTTCATAGTTCAATTGTGACTTTTGGATTGAGAAAATTTCAATTATGGAGAGTCCCCTCAAAAATTGCTTTCGCGGAGATATTTTTGTTTCAAAAATTTGCCTTGCTTGGTAAACACGACACCAATTGGAAAGCTACTATTTTTTAGTTGAGTAATTGGACTAAATAGTTCCTGAATTTTTTTAAAGGTAACGGTTTGGTCCCTGTTCTTCTTCTTTTTTTTTTTTGCCAGATGACCCTAAACTTTTATTTTTTTTTTCCATCATAGTCATTTTTGTCCAAATCTGTTAACTTGTTGGAGTATTTTAGTAATCTAACATTAATTAATTTAACAAAAAAAAATTCATAAAAAAATAAAAAAAAATATCATCTCATTTCTCTCTCTCCTCTCTCTCTCTTATTTTCTCAAAACCTAGTTGGGTTGGGGGGGCATATCCCACTAAAAAAAATTTTTCTCATATAGTCTCCACTTTGTCTCACTAAAAACAAATAATTCTCACATAATTCCTGCTAAAATTAATTTGATTTTTATAATTTTACTGTTTTACCTCCACTAAAATTAAAAATTATCACATAGTTCCCACTAAAATTTATTTTATCCTGAAAAAAAAATGATATATGCCCCATTGGAATATATTTATAGCTCCGCCCCTGACTCGCGTGACAGTGTGATGTCATCTTTTCATTAGTAGATTCTATTAATTAATGCGACAATGCTTCAAAAATTCTTATCAATAAAAGAGCAACAATTCATATATTTTATAATTTGATAACTAAAAGTCGATAATAACGTTAGTGTCCTAGTATTTTTCTTAATATGTAACGTTTTGTATCACTTTCAATGTTAACATTTTTGCTAAGACCCTATTTGGATCGCATGTTCGTTTTCGAAAAAGGAAAATTTTCCTATTTTAAATGATAAAGTATTTTCTTTTTGAGAATAAGATGGTGTTTGAACGTGCAAATAATTTTCTTCTTCAAAACAAAAAATTGCTTGTAATGAGAAGAAATAGTGTTGTGAATTGTGAGAGAATTTCAAAAAGATTCGTTTTCTTTTTCCAACAGAGTATTGTATAAAGTAAACTTGAAAATAAGATAGTTTTCCATTTCTAAAATGAGAGAGTGGCAGAAAATGTCGGGAAAAAAAAAAAAAACCTTTTTTACAAAAAATTTTCAATTTCTGTAAGAATTTGTCCTTTTCGTGGGAGAAATAAGCTTTTGTCCTGCATTTGTCTTGCACAATTATGCCATTAATTTGTTGCTTTCTTCTAACAAACAATTAAACGATTTTTTTTTTTTTTTTTTGAGAGAGCGTTATATAATGGTAGTGTGAGTGGCTTAGTCAAAACTGATTCTATATAGAAGTAATCTTTTATTCGACGCTATTATGAGTAACAACTGAATCAATGTTGTAATATTGAGCTAATGACATGTAACTCGCATAAAATATAAGATTAATAGTCCGTGAAGATTATGGATTTAAAGAGTAAATTCAAATTTTCTGTAGAACAAATAAATTAAAATTTTTAGAAGAGAAAATATTGTAAATTATTATTACTTTTTAAAATAGTGTTTAAATTAATAGTTCCTAGACAGTGACGTAAGGATCCACTATATCCATATTTCATCTATTCTTTTTAGGGGGTGTCTGGTTTAAAGTTTGGTTTAAGCTAAACTGTATTTTTTTCATCATGATTTTTATCTTTTTCTGAAAAAGTTTTTTGTCTTTTCTGAAAAAATTTTTTGTCTTTTCTGAAAAATTACTATTGAAAATTAAAAATTTTAAACTAAACTTTTTCACCAAACATCCCCTTATTCTTTTTAGAAAGTACGATAAAATATGTAAAAAGAAAAAAGAAAAGAAAAAGGAAAGAATTCAAAAAATAAAAATAAAAAAGAAAAAAGAAAGAGAAAAGATAGTAATAATAAAGCTTCATAATCCTATACAAAATGTATTTCTAAAAGCTAACAAAGCAGGCACGGGACTTTCCGTTTGGTTCACCAGTTTGAGTTGGAATTTTAAGTTTAAATAATAATTTTTGTTAACTGTTTAGAAAAGAAAAAAAACTTAAAAAAAAAAAGACAAAAAGACAAAAAACTTTACCTCACCCAAAAGAACACCCGAGTTAGCAGTCATTTTTGACCCAGCCCAACGGGCGCTCGGGCCCCTTTTTTTTCTTTTTCTTTTTTTAACTTTTAGTATTCCTTTTGCTTTGCATGGCTCAACAACTAAGGTATATGGGCACTGCAAAGCTTGCAATGCAATAAAGAAAATTTTCCAGCCAATCCAATAAAAGTAATCTTTGAATTGTTTGTAATGACATGCATGGACAGCACATTTGCTTGACCAGGAATTAATGTGCCCATACAAGAGCCAACAACAGCTTCAATAAAATGACAAGCCCCGTTACATTAATGTGAATTGATGTTTTAAAAATAAAAAATAAAACGGAGAACAACTTTATGGGATAAGTTTATAGTGGGGCATGAAAAATATATTGTACCGATAAAGCTTTTTACCATCAGATCTTAATCAAAAATTGTTTGTTATATATATATATATATTTTTTTTGACGTAATCTTCATTAAATCCAATGATCATTAACGTGTATTACCAATAAGATATCATATCATAAAATATCTCATTACAAAGATACAATTTTTAAGCATTATATCTTCACTAAATATCTCTCATTTTATAGTAAAATATAAAAATATCTCACTACAAAGACACAATTTTTAAGCATTATATCTTAATTAGTGGTTAAATTATAATTATACTTTTTATAATCTCATATAAGTTATAGTAATTTGATGATTCATATTGTATTAGAAAATTATTCTTCTTTGTGTTACCTGTCTTTGAATTTGATTATATCAAAAACACTGTTTCGTTTAGCTATGGTAGAGACTAACAAACAGAGTTCGACATATTTTAAATTAAACTTCTAAAAGCACTTTCTGAAAAAATAATATAATTGTAGTGCTTTTTGTAAAAGTGTACAAAAGCAATTTACACATACCCCAATGCAATATTTGGAGAAGTTAGATTTTGTATTTTGTATTTTTTTTAATTTGAGAATGATATATTCGAACTCTTTACCTTATGGTGAAATCATGTGTGAAATTACCGCTAAATTATATATACAACCACAGATTTTGTAACTTTTAAATTCTACTTTTTCTTTTATTTTGATTTTGAGTAAAAAAAAGGTACTCGAATGGAAAGCACAACATCACTAAACCAAGCCTTCCTATAGACTCCTCTCTTGAAAATTTAATGGCATGAAAATTACGGACATAATTTAATGTGGATCAAAAAGTTGAAATTTGGTAAATTCTTGATTGGGTTATGGCATGGTGAGTTATTCTTTTCTTTGTAAAAAGAAACCATTAGATTTTTTGCCCAGCAAATTAATAGCAGTGGGCAAGGAATGATCTTCTGCAAAGATAGTGATACAAAACACGAAAACAACCTATATTTTCGGGTTTTGTATATTTTCTCTCAAGACTTTGTCGAACTCTACAATGACGCAGACCCGGCTCACGGGGGAGGCCATCCATTGAGGAGGCGCTCTCCCAAAAATAACAAAAATAATGAAGTCCATTACCTACTTGAATTCTCTTTATATTGAGATAATTGGTGGACATTGCCACACTATACTGATAACTGGTAAGTGCATAAACAGATCAAAAGAGTTAAGACAACGAACCAGGAAAGCCCAAGAAGAGACAGAGAGATAGTCTTGCTTCGTTTGGAATTCTGATTCCAATTTAAAAATCCCTAACTCAATTTTTTTCCCCCCTGAAAAACCTTAAAGTAATTTTACATATGGGTAATATAGTAATAACAAAAGTTATTAAACTAAATCCCCTATTTCATGCAGTTCCTTTTTAAAACAATTTTGAAAATGTGAGGCAGACGGTTACTTTTGAATTTTTCATATAAGTTTCAACCATTCAAAATGACTTAAAACACAATACCCTTCAGACATCTAATCAGTTTCAATCTATTACATATTAATAACTCAATAACCTAAAAACTAAACAATCCATAGCATATTAATCGAATAAAGCAATAACATAATTAAAAAAAAAAAAAACTTATAAAAACACAATCACATATTATATTTAGAAGTACAACTCTACACTTGAAACCAAGATAAGCACACACAAACCCCCACTCAAATAACTTTTACCACTTTTCCCATAAAATGGCTCATAATTATATCATATATATGAACCACCACACTTTTGTAAGACAAGCACACACATTCCCTCACTCTAAACAGATATATCATATATATATATATATGAACCACCACACTCAAAATACAGATTTCATATCATATACTCGACTATGTAATATTTTAGTGCGATTTGTCAAGTTTGAAGCTAGACATCAACATCAACCCCTTTCAACTCTAATTCTGTACCTTGGTCCCATGAAACGATGTTCTTCCCTCCCAATAACGATCTTGTCTCCAGCTGTGAGCCGTTTGTGGCGAACGAATTGGAGCCATTCTTTAGACTGAAAATAGCGTCCTGTCCTGCAGCAGTGGAACGTCCAGTTGAAGTTTTCCTCATCTACAGCCCAAACCACCACATTGTGGCCTTCCGGTAGTATTCCTAGCCACTCCGCCGGGACCGAAAACTCTCGCTTTACATCGCTCGCACTCAAGCACTTCTCCATTGTTTGCGGTTGATCGGCAGAACACTTCAGGTTTTTACACTAGAGTGTTTGGTTTGGATGGCTGGTTTGGGAAAGCTCAAATTTATTTATAACACAACTCCTTTGCGCAAGTGCACGGTAAGTACTATGCACGGTAAGTAGTAAATAAAAAATCAAAAAATCAAAAAAGTAAGAAAGACTTTTTTAAGTTGAAAAGACAGTGTCACTATCTAATTTAAGTAGCAAAAAAACAAATTTACGGCAAAGTGACCTTTTGACCTTTTTTTTACTATCGATTGGGGAATTGTTTATAAGTTCAACGAATAAATAACTTAGAGAATAAATAAAAATCAAAAATCAAAAAATCAAAAAAAGTCAGTTTCTATCGATTGGGAATAATAATAGAGAATAAATGTGATTTGGCGGCCACGCTGGCCCACAAATGAAGTACACTGACACACAACACACGAAATTTGATTTTCCCCCCACTTTATGGTGATTCTGCGTCAGTACTATTTTAAGTAATTTAATTAAAAAAAATATTTAGCACGCCAACCCCAACAATTGTTTGCTGTATTAATTTTGTTTTTTTTTTTTGTTAATATAAAAAAAATGAGAGAAGGCATAATTTAGAAGGAACAACTACATGATCATTTCATTATAATTTTATGGTCGCTCTATAATAATTTTATGGTCGTTCTTCTATTTTTTGTAGTTGTTCTTTTGTTTTGCGTGTATTACACAGTGAGTTTAAATAACAAAATTGACAACTTAAATTTTATCTCAAAATCTACAAATATCTTAAACTCGAAGGGAAAATCAACTATTGTGATTATTTAAAATTTCAACACTTAATACTAGCACAAATCCACTCAAGACTCTCGAGATTATTGTGTGTGTGTGTGTGAAGACTCAAACTTCCCAACGGATCAAATACCAGATTGATTTATGCATTAAGGAAGTTCATGGACTTATCGCGAACTTAAAAACTACCATAGGCCCAATTTAGTGTTACTCTCCACTAATGTAGGTTAAAGCGTAACATTTAAGATCAATAGGACTTTGTACGGCTTGTAACGTAAGGCTAAGGTAAAAGATAGGTGAAAAAGGAAATTTTTAAGCTAAAATCACCCGCCTTGCACCTCAGACCTCATAGACTTCACAAACATTCAATGGAAAATCCCAAAATCCCCAATTTTGCATCAAATCAATCAATCATCCTTTCATTCCATAAAAGCGATATAAAAGCAAACAACTCTAAGTCTTTTTCTCCTTTTTTTTTCTTTTCTTTCTCTCTCTTTTTTTTAATAATTTATTACAATCCCAAACTAATTTATTTACATGAATACTTGGGTTTTTTTTGGGGGATATTCATATATTATGATTTAGGAGGCATTGGGGAGGTAGTACTAGTAGAGGAACCTACGTACCGAAGAGGACAAAAGCGTTGCCTGCAACCAATGTTAAAATTATATATGTGTGTGTGTATTGGCGGGGAAAAAAAATTCATGGTTTTGGCCTTTGGGAGTGAAAAGTCCAAAAGAACCTAGCTAGTATCAGTTTGGACACACATATTCTAGGTGAACATCTATGTAATTCGGAATAAGTTGTTTAATTCTGAAGCAAAATTTTAATCCATGCCAAATGAAACCCTTGACGACATTACTACCTGATAACTTGACATTCAGTATGCCAAGCAGTAGTCTTCGTTCCAAATCTCCATCGACAGAGACAAACACACGCATGCACAAAGACCTAAAAAAATGTAAGTTTTTTCCTCAGAGAGAAGGAAATGCAACAGTTTATAATGAGCTTTAGAAAGGGTACAACTTGTTCAAATAAACTCTGTATACCTATTGGGCATATATGTCTTTCAGTTGAAGTACATTACGGGCACGTTTACTTTGCATCAAAGGGAAAGGGAAAGGGAAAGGGAAAGAGATTGATAATTCTCTTTCCCACTTAATCATATGTTACTTACAAGATGAGATATGAGATTCTAACGGACCTCGATATACGGAATGAAGAAAGGCCTATCTATCTCTCTCTCTTTCTCTCTCTACTTTTTTACTTTTTTCCTACTTTTCTGTCAATTTTTTTAAGGACCTCTTGTCCTTGCACCCTTCCTAACTGATTTTTAATCAATGAAAGGTCGTTTACTATTAAAAGGGGAAAAAAAAAAAAAAAAAAAAGGACGAATGGTTCTACATTATCCATTATGTCCAGATAAATGAGCAAATTCTAGAATGAATAAATTAACCAAAAAATGATAACACACCGTACTACTAATGATGTATCAGTTCTATGAGTCTCATGAAAAACCTATTCACTACATTATCTACATTGCATGCATTTTTGTAAAAATCTAAAGAAAAATGTCATTCATATGACAAGACTGAATTCCGATATCTCCCTATCAAGTTTACAAAACCTCCAAAAAGCAACTAGAAAATACTCGAGTAGGCTATCTGTTTCCAAAGTTCAATTAATAGGGTAACACTTTTCAAGATTAATCGATTTTGCAGTTCTCTCTTGACTGAAGCTTGCACGTGTTTTAGTCAACCAAATAGAATTAAAGTTTGTCACGACTGCATAGCTCCAGCAAGTGAATATTTTTTAGACCTGCCATTCATCTTTCATGTGAAAATAACCAAAAGAACAATATACCAGTAAGAAAAGTGGCAAACGCCAAGCCAATGCCTAAAACCGGCAAAGAATGTTATTTATAGATGCTGATGAGAAACATCGACCATGCTAGCTAACAACATTCTGATGCCACCTATGAGTTTGCACATACCTGTAATATGCATCCTTGTCTAAGGTACATGATCCATCAGAACAACTCCTTTAACACTTGTATTCGACCTCTAGAAGCCCTCAAAAGACTTGCTGGGTGTTTGTTTTTCCCATTCTGAATCATTTGGATGGCGCCGTTTGAATGGACCAATTAAATTGTTGTTTAGCAATCTAGAAAGGGATGCAACTTTTAGATGGTGAAAATAATGAAAATGACCATTTAAGGCAATATTTCAGAAGAAAAATTTTGGTCATTTCCAACAGTACCACTATTCCACCATCCGAATGCTGAGCCCCTTTTTTTATTACACTAGCTTGGCCACAGCCTTGTGCACGCTAGGGCCTTAACCATGGCCATTGCGTGCAGGTGACCTAACAATTTTAAAGATCCATTCGATTGGCTCTAAACAAATGTTTCAGATAATTAAAGTGAAACAATCATCCCTAATTAAGTCAATCTTCATCTTGACCTGATTATGAGTATCATAACAAAAAATCAAGTTTGGTCAATAGAAAGGGGAGGGAAAAAAAAAAAAAGAGAGAAAAACTAAAACGGTATCTCCTAAAATTTTATCAAAATAACATATATAGCTCTGGGTAAGGGACTACTTCTAGTTTGATCCTTTTTTTTGTTTTGTTTTTATCTTTTTTTTTTTTTTTTTCTAAATAATGAATCATTATGTTTTTTAGCATAATTCAATACGAGGAAGATTTATTAGATGATTAAAAAAAACACGGGGATGGTTTCTTCTTAGTTTATATTTGGAGAGGCAATTGTCATATTTTGATCAAATTTAAGGATGACGACTTTGAATTTTCCCCAAAAAAAAAAAAAAAATTGGAGAATTCAACTTATCAATTGACCCCTTGTTTCCAAACGCATATCAACTGTCTTTCCAAGTTGGCCAATTGGACAGAAAATAAACAAATCAAAAGTCATGAAATGCATGATTAATTATATTAATAGTGCATCAGCATCTAATCATGAACAGAATCAATTAACAGAACTTTGTTTGGTCAATATCTCGATTGATAATTTGTGTATATCATTTCCAGCCAAACTCACTAAAACTAATCGATGCAGATAATTAACAAGAGATAAAAACACGAAGAAGAAGAAGAAGCAAACCTAACTCAGATCTTGACGACGAGGTTGCGTATAAGTCAATGCAGATGTGCAGAAGCAAAACAAGGGGAGAAAAAAGAAAAAATCAAAGCAGACGAAGCCACAGGCGGAACCATTTGAGAGCCTTCAACTCAGCCTTTTTGCTGATCCAGTTGTGTGAGTTCTAAAACCGCAGCATATGTATAAATATATGATCAGAATTTTATCTTTTTCTTGGAAGCCTGAGGGTAAGGAATGGAACACATAGTAGACCCATTTGACTGAGTTTTGAGGAAAAAAATAATAATAATAAGATTAAGAAATTGAATCCTCCCAGCTGAGAGTCAAGAAAGCGCAGTCAACTCAAGCAACAACTCTCTAAAACTAATCGATGCAGATAATTAACAAGAGATAACACGAAAAAGAAGAAGCAAACTCAGATTGTGACGACAGGGTCGCGTATAAGTCAATGCAGATGTGCAGAAGCAAAACAAAGAGAGAAAAAAGAAAAACTCAAAGCAGAGGAAGCCACAGGCGGAACCTCCTTGTGAGTTCTAAAACAGCAGAATATATATAAATATATGATCGGAATTTTTCTTGGAAGCCTGAAGAGGGCAAGGAATAGAACAGATAGTAGACCCATGTGACATATGATAGTCAGAGCTGAGAGTCAAGAAAGCACAGTCAACTCAAGCGATAAATATTAGTGTTTTATCTTCAAAGATAAATAACAGTAAAAAAAAAAAAAATTATCATTATACGGGGGGAGGGGGACCGTGTAAGGGTAGTTTAGGGGTGGTTGAAGAACCAGACCTGGACAAGACAGTGTCGCCCTTCTTCAGCCCATTTTTTCATGGCAATATCTGAAAACCCGTATTACATATACACATACTGAAAAAACATGTGAATATGTATACATGCATGCATGTGTGTGTGTGTCCAGTGGCTTTTCAAACAAAAAATTTTTTAATAAGAGTCTTTTGTTTTTTTTTTTTTTGCTGAATTAGCAAAATAATCTATTGGAAAATGGACGTTTTTGCTAAATAATCTATTCACTCTCTCTTATTGGTCCAAAAATTTTTAATTAGCAAATCTTTAAAAAAAAAAAAAGATAAGATTATTTTAATTAGGTAAAAAAAAAAAAATCAAATACGATGGCCACCAACAGAGGAGGAGAACGACAACCAAGGAGAAGGAGAAAGAAGAAATTAGAGAGCCTCCCATTACCATTTACTAACAGAGGAGGAGAACGACAACCAGGGAGAAGGAGAAAGAAGAAATTAGAGAAAAACGTTTTGAAGATTTATAATTTTCTGAAGATTTATAATCACTTTAAATATTGTTTATAAGATAGTAGTTTAGAGGCTTATTTGGAAGCGTATATGTGTATCCGTTTGGTGAAACGATTTGAGTTAAAATTTTTAAGTTTGAGTTAATTATAATTTTTGTTGATTTTTTAAAAAAAAGATAAAAATTGAGATGAAAAATTTAAACACATTCACTAAACGAGACTAGCCTAAAAATCAAATTTTGTAGAAAAAATAAATGGATTTGTTGGATGAAGGTTGAAGATGATTTAGATGGAACGACCAACGTAAGTTCCGAACGACTGTGTAAAATTACAATAGCTGTTCGTAGTTGTTCCAGTATTATTCTTATTTTAAAAATAGAAAGGAACGACTAATCGGTCATTCCATAACTTTTTCTAATTGTTTGCAATCGTTCTCATGGAGAAAAACCCATCATTGTATGGTGTTAGATGTAATTCAATGTTATAGCATTTCTTTTTTTTAACTAAATCATTCATGAATGAAGACTCTCATTTGGTTAATTTTGTTTTTCTTTTATAAAATAAAAAAAAAATGAGAGAAGGCATGATTTAGAAGGAACAACTAGATGGTCATTCCATATTCCGTTTTGCACGTATTCATTCAAATTTATAACATTGCGGACTTATAACAACAAGTGCTCAAAAACCAACAAAATGCCTAAGAATAAAGATCGATAAAATCACTATATCAAACACCCCCAAACTTAGAATTTTACTAGTTCTTGAGCAAAAACAAAACAAAGAAAAAACTAAGAGAACAATAAAAACATAGTGTGAGTTTAAGCAACAAAATTGACGACCATGAATTTTACCTCAAAATCTACAAATGTCTTGAGCTCGAAAGGAAAATCAACCATTGTGATTATCTAGAATTTCAACACTTAATACTAGCACAAATCCACTAAAGACTCTCGTGTGTGTGTGTGTGAAAACCAAAACCACCCAACCGATCAAACATCAGATTGATTTATGCATTAAGGAAGTTCATGGACTTATCACTAAATGATGAACTTAAGAACTACCATAGGCCCAATTTAGTGTTGCTCTCCACTAATGTAGGTTAGCGTAACACTGGAGATCAATAGGACTTTATACGGCTTGCAACGTAAGGCTAAGGTAAATGGTAGGTGAAAAAGGAAATTTTTAAGCTCAAATCACCCTAAACACGCATTGCACCTCACAAACTTCACAAACTTCACAAACATTTAATGGGAAACCCCAAAATCCACAATTTTGCATCAAATTAATCAATCACCATTTCATTCCATAAAAGCGATACAAAAGCAAACAACTCAAAACTTTTTATGTCTTTTTCTCCTTTTCTTTTCTTTTCTTTTCTTTTCTTTCTCTCTGTTTTTTTTTTTAATTTTTTTATTACAACCCCAAACTTATTTATTTACATGAATACTTGGGGTTTTTTTTTTCTTTTTGAATTTAAGTAACAATGAAAATAGATCAAATACAACCAGCAAAAAATGATCCAAACTCCAATTCCAAGCTCATGTTGAACCAAAATACACATAAATACAATGAGGAATGCATTTCGTGCCTAAAGTGATGGGTCAAGTGTTTGGTGAATTCTTTGCTTGGTTAGGTTATACTAGTGTGGGTGAAGAACAAATTGGCTTAAAGGCTAAAAAGGGAACAACAAGGGATAATTTTCAAAAGGTTGGCTAGAACGGCTCAAACGGTCCAAAAAAACTTTGCCTAAATCATTTCTCCATGTTACCTAACCTAGGATTTCGCCTTGAGTTTCACCAAATTGAGTTCTAGAGCCCTTGATAGACCATGAACCTAGCTAAATGCATAAATGTTCTCTAGTTATTTAAAAAGAGTGAGTGGCTAAGATTTTTGGTGCTCAAGTGATTAAGAGTCAAAAGTGTCTCTAGCTAGGGTAAGTCTCAAGCACACAGAAATCACAATTGAAAGACGTTACAAACGACCTCAAGAGAACAATTTGTAGTTGTCATTATCATTGATTCATGGTCATCTTTTGCCAACAAAAACTCACCAAATTTTTTTCCAACACAAAAAACAAAAATAATAACATTAAAAGAAACAATTAACACACAAACTACAAAGAAGATTACAAACAAAAAACACAAACCATAGAAATCATGGGCAACTGGGTATCAAAACAACAATAAGACCGAACACTAAGAAAAAAAAGACCAACTAATCGTCTCATCCCCAAACTTAAAGTAAAACATTGTCCGTGATGTTTAAGAAATGAGAACACTTACCTGGGAGGTAAGACATGATGTCTCGCCTCCTACACATCATCTTCTTGAATGTTGCTTTGGTTAGCCCTTTGTGGCTGTAAGGCTCGCTGATAAGGCTGGTGGAGTCGGTCGAGGAAAGGCAGCATCTAAGGGAATCCAGTCATATCTTATCCTGAACTAAAGCCGAAATGTTAGAACATTTTTTTCCATGGTGTTGAAACAGGAGGCTTGATATTCTGCATGCTCTAGATGCCATTGATGATCATAAGCAAGTTGAGATTGAATATCATCGAGGCGCTCGTCATGATGCTGATACATCTCATGAAGGTTCGAGATTAAGGCTTTACTTCTTTGCCTAGCCAACGCTCTTGAAGGTCTTGCTTCGTTCTCTCCCTCTTCCAACTAGTTATTCCAAATGCGAACTATGCCATTGTGATCAAGAGCCCGGATGGGTTTGCAAACAGAATTGTCCGTCATGTTGATTCCTGCCTTCTCAAACAATGCAATGAGCAATGATGGAAATGGCAATGCAACATTGTTGATGTTGGCAGCGTGGAGAATAGCGGCGTTGATAATTGTCCCGACATTCATTCTCATTCCCGTAGCAATGGCAAAAAGAGCTAAAGCTCTCTCTCTTCAACATTCAGATATATGCGTTGTCGGGTACAATCTTGCATTGATGAAGTTGAACCACAGTTTCATGATATTCTCTAGATATTTGGAATCAAAAGATGCCTGAACACCATTGGCAATATTCCATTGAGTTCATTTGAAACAAATGGTGTCCATGACCTGCTGCATGTCGGCCCTTTTGGTATAACTGGCAAGTTCGTCCCCTTCCAGCGGCACAAGGCCAAGATGCCGGTTGATGGTCTCTTCATCAAACCTCACTACTATGCCACGAACCTTCGTTTTATGGTTTCGATGCTCCTCGGCGTTTACATAGAATTCTTGCACAAGTGTCATAGATCCGTCCTTTGGGGGGGACAATACATCGCCCCATCCACGGGTTTGGATGGTTTCATAAATAAGAGCGAAAGCTGGGTTATTTGAGAGAGAGAAACCCCTTTCTCGGGTGCAAGCTCTATTTTTATGAAATTATTGTATTGGTCCTCTGCGGCCACTGAAACAAAGACATTCAAACTAGGCCCGGCATATTTAATTTTGGAACTCTCACCCTTTTGTCTTTTGGCAACGGATTTCACCGGCATTTTTTTTCAACTTTTTGTTTTTGTTTTTGTTTTTGTTTTCTTTTTTTTTTTTTTACACAAACGCCAATTACCAAATAATTTACACTATCAGAAAGCACAATTTACCCACAATACAACCAAACAACCAAACCACGTCCAAACCTCAAACACCTCTGCAAACAATCAAACCAACAATAACCAAGCCTCAAACAACCAAACCACAAATGCTAATCACCTCCACAAAATCAAACTAATAACCCACAATATAATACCCAAAACAATCAAAATCTTCCACTTTTCACACCAAACAAACCAACCTATCAAGCTCCCAAATAACCCACATCTTCCACAATACCAATACTGTCAAAAATCATCAAAGGGAGGCACAAATTGGTAACCTTGATGTTGATGAAGAGTGAGAGACTCCCAATTTCGTGCTCCTTAAAGAGTGAAGTCTCCTTTGATGTAGAAAATGAAAATGGGCATGGAGATTGAGGAAGAGAGAGAAAGGGATGAAGAAGATGAAGAACAGTGAAAAATGGGGATGAAGATATTTGGGAGAATAGAGATTAGAGGGTGAGATTGAGAATTTTGGGGGGGAATTTTCGATTTGGAGAAGAGAGAGAATGAGACTTAGGTGAAAATGAGATTTTTGGGATGGGGATTTTCGATTTAGAGAAGAGAGAGAATGAGATTTGGGGCAAAAACTTGCAGTTTACACTGTGCCCAGCGAACACGTGTTGCAGTGGAAGTTTTTTGCGCTGCAGCGCGCCTTTTTTTTTCTTTGCTTTTTTTTTTTTTTACTGATCCCCGCTACAGTGGGCTTCTTGGCACTGCAGCTTGCAGAAAATGACCTCTCGGGTCTGTAGCATGCACTGCAGCGCCTAAAAGGCCCGCTGTAGTGCGCCTGTTTTTTTTTTTTCCCTCTTGCTGCAACGGACTAGAGACAAATAATCTAGCTTAAATTGAAGACTCTAACCTCACAAATTAGCTTATTTACTCGTTACAAAAATTTAATGTCACTATATCCCTGTTACATGCACTCCTTGAGTAGAAGTATTTCAAAATAGAAAATATCAACCCACTTAAATTGAACCAGGATCACTATCATATGGAAATGGCTACTTCTCAATCTTCAAAACTTGGAAAATATGTGAAAATTTTAAAGAACCAGAAACATGGAAGAAAGTGTATGTTGATGCACACAAGAAAGTGATTTACGACATACACGAGGAATAGGATATGTCCCTACTATTTAGGAAATTTAACAAAGGGGAGGTCTATTGACATCCCCATTTTATTTTTCTCACCCATTTTTTTTATAAATTATTTTATGACTAGATTGTCCATTGATAAAATCACTTGTAAGTACAACAATGTTTATAAAAACTACTCATTGCACCCACCCTTATTTAAAAATTAAAAAAAAAAAAAAAAAAAAAGAAGAAGAAGGCTATTGACCTTAGTTTTTAGTAGGGGTGGCAATTCGTGTCGTGTTCGGGTCCACGGGTCCAACCCGAACCCAACCCGTTCTTTTCGTGTCAATTTCGGGTGACCCGAATTTGACCCGTTCACTATTCGTGTCGTTTTCGATTCGCAAAATTCGTGTCGTTTTCGATTCGTGTCGTCGTGTCGCGACGCATATTGCCATTCGTGTCGTGTTCGGGTCGTGTTCGGTCCAACCCGAACCCGACCCATTCTTTTTCGTGTCAATTTCGGGTGACCCGAATTTGGCCCGTTCACTATTCGTGTCGTTTTCGATTCGTGTCATCGTGTCGCGACCCGTATTGCCACCCCTAGTTTTTAGCTCGTTTACTATTTTGTCATTAACTTTTCTTATTTTTTGAATTTATTTAATATGTTTTCATCTTTCTCAAGTAGAATACTACAATATATATAGTTTTGTTGGGTGTATGTCAATTTTTCATGTTCTTTTTGTTCCAATATATCTTTGTCGTTATTTATGTTGCTGTAGTTTTTTTTTTTTTTTTTTTAAGTTTACGACCTTGCCGTAATTTTTCCAAAGGAATACAAAAAACAAAAAACAAAAAACAAAGATGATGGACATCACATGGGGTATTTGATTAAAAAAGAAAAAAAGAAAGAAAGAAACAACGTGGGATTTGATTGGTGAGAGAAAATATAGGACAAAAAAACTAACATTGGTTTAGTGGGTTTGTTTTGGTGGGTGAAAAAAGGACGAATATTAAAATTTGTTTCTAAGGATTTTTTTGAATAAAAAAGGGGTGTAACAAGTAATAACTAGAATTTAAAATCTTTGTAAAGGGTGGTTTAAGTAGAGGGGTGGGAAAAGCAAAAAAAATGGACGTCTATTGATGCCCCCTTTAACAAACATGATACTTATCAGCATACCATTTGCCCTTTCCTCACCCACCCAAGCATCCCGCCTTCATCTTTGGATGGACAAATTGAGTATTCAACAGCAAGATCACTGAGTCCTCGCCTGAATGTAACAAATTATGCACAACAACCATATTCTAACCTTACAATCAAAACAAAATTTAAGTCAGGTGCAAGAGCTACTTTCAGCACCAAATGAAAACCAGTAACAAAATTTAAAAGGACAGCTACTAACACGTGAACTTTATAGCTGTAACAATAGAAGCCGATTAATCAAACAAAGACATTCGACCTTTAAGACACAACAGCATCATTTACCACCCAAATTACATGGAACGGCCCCGTTCGTTATGAGGCGAGGAGAAGAACAGACAATGTAAAGTCAAAAATCACAACCTCATCAGCTTAATAAGCCATCAAATTTGAAAAGAAAGCGAAAACAAATAAATCATTACCGAACATCATCAAATCTCAAAATTTCTAGCACTAAGATCAGATAAATTTATCTAATTATTTATTATGAATTACCCTAAAAACATCCGAACCAGTCATTGAAAAGAAAAACAAGCAATAATAATGCAAAATAACTTATTGATTACTGGTCTTACAATAATATCCACTCAATCAGTAATACTTTAATCGGGTCAAATTTTTATCCTGACTATGAAACCACCAGCAAGTTCAATTAGCCTCAACTCTCTGAGAAATCTCAGGTGGATGACATTTTCTAAAGCCTACTTTTTAAGTAAATGCCCTACATTTAAATATTTGGTATATCATTACTTATTTAAATATTGATTTTACCAGGTAAGCCTAATTTATCAATTTTCAATCACGTAAATTATTAATTTTTGAATGTTTAAAAAAGGGGACTTTTTTTTTTTATTCAACAAAATTAGGGAGCATTATTAAAAACATGCTCTAAAAATGGCCATTTTTTGCACCCATCCCTCAGTCTCATCCGAACAGAGCTCTCTCCAAAAAAAAAAAAAAAAATCCTTAAATTCAACAAAAAAAAAAAACAGTTGGTTTCTCCGGATGATTTGTTCGTTTAGGGCTGAAATTCATGGAATTGAATTCCCGCAAAATGAAAGAAAGGAAGTTTCCCGGCGTACCTGAGGCTTTGGAAGAAGGAAAATCCGCCATGGGAGTTAAGCGCTTGAAGCCGAAAGGAGAGGGAAGAGGAGGTACAGAGGGTTTAAGGGTTTGGGGGAGAAAGGACAGAAATGGTGAAAATGAAGAGACTTTGCGAAGGTTTGAAGGCGAAAAGAAGTGAACTTGAGAAGAAATGAGAACAGAGTATCTCAGAACAGAGAGAGCTGGAGTCACAGAGAGAGAGAGACAGTCACCATTTCGTCCTTGATTTGAAGAACGTTTGAAGGTTTGAAGGCGGAAGATGTGAAGTCCTCACCATTTCGTCCCTGATTTTTGAAGCTCAAAGAGCAAGGGAGAGACAGCCAAAGAGAGAGATAGCCCAGTTAGAGAGAGAATGAGAGTTTGTTACAATTAGACAAAAGTTGTGTAAAAGTAGGACCCGATTACCTGCCGTCCACTTTGAAACGTCATGTCATTTTTCCTCTTACTTAACTGTCGTTGTGACTAGAAAATGTCGTTTGACAAAAAAAAAATAAAAAACTTGCCCCTATACTTGGTTGAGCTACTCTCCCTCGTGTTTACTATCATTTCGGCTTTTTCTTTGAAAAACGATTGTTTTAAGGTCTGTTCGGAACTATGATTGAAGTTAGAATATTATAAATTTGAATTAAAATATGTATTTGGTTAAAATGGGAGTCGAAAATAAATTGTGATATAAAAAATAATAAAGAATTTTAAAATGTATTCAGAAAATTTGTTTTTTGACGTGGAAAAATCATAGAACAACAAAGCAAGAAAGAAAGACAAAATAGTAAAGCCACATTTTTGTAATATTGGTAACTCGTAAGCCACTCTTTCTTTTTCATTATTATTATTATAATACAGAAGGTAAGCCACTTTTTATTTTATCCAGGAAGAGAGAAAGCAAACTTTCATTTTTTTCATTTACTAAAAAAGAAGAAGAAGAAGAAGAAAGCTCACTTTTGTTGTGTACAATGGTTTATGGTAAGCCACGTTTTAAATCAATGAAAGCAAGTCTTATTAAAGCAATTTATCATAAAGGCAATTTAATTAAGCAAATTAACCAGCAAATCCATGTAATACACAACAAAAAATTCCAAACGAAACTATATTTCTACTATATGTCACAGGAAAAAAAAATATTTCTTTTGTATTAACTACTTCAATTTGAAATGTATTTACTGTAGTAAATATAGGAATTACTAATTATATAACAACAACATTTTGTCTGCATTTCGACCTCGTGTCGTACCATGGATATTTACCATCGGTTGTTTATTGAGTGGACTTAAGATAGGTCAATGGTGAGGAGATGGGTGTAACTGTTAGAATTAATTGTGATTTTTACTTGTTTGGGGTTATATTTGTAGACGGTGTTTATGGGATTACTGTTAAAATTAACTTTCAGAATCGTCTTCTCTTTTGGGCTGAGAAAATCGTCAGGGAAAATCTGATTCACCGGCATTGAAAGCCAGTTCTGGCCCTCATCCACATCGGAGTGGCACAGTTTCTTCTCAATAATAAACTTTTAAGTCATAACCATTCTTGTCCCGGATTAGAACCTTCAACTCTCTGATGGACATGTCTGGTGCAATTTGTCTTCCTTGTCCAAGTAGACGTGGTGCACTACCCAAATCAGTAGTCCGAGTGGAGGAAGTTTTCCTGGCCTTCGGTGTCTTGGTACAATTTTGACAAGCAACTTCGGATTTCAGGTCCTCTGTCTTGTCCGGAATATCCTCGGCAGGACGACGGAGGGCTACGTTAGCATTGGCCTCCGTCTTGTCCCGAAACTGCTCGGCACGACAACGGACGGCTACGTCAACCAATGCTTCAAATTTGGAACTGTTGTTTCTCGACATTGCGGACGTTGGTTGATTCCACTAAAATAACAATAATAGAGGGTTGCTGCACCAATAGAGGATTTTATTTGTCAGAAGATCCAATTAACTACAAGAATTAGTGTCGGCTCCGTTTAGTTCACCAGTTTGAGTTGGAAATTTTAAGTTTCAATAATAATTTTTGTTGACTTTTCAGAAAAGACAAAAAACTTTTTCAGAAAAAACAAAAAACTTTTTAAGAAAATGACAAAAAAATCAATTCAAACTATAGTTTGAACTGATGAACCAAACTGATGCGTAATTCATATTTTCTTTTAAAAAATTATTTAATTTGTTTCTTTGAGGAGATTTATTAACGATTCTTACGAATAATAACCTGAAGTCGATTGGATGTATAGCGGTTTGATCGGCAGGACACTCCATGGCTTTTCTTTCTATAAGACAACAACTCACCTACTTTCCATATAAGTCCACTTTCATTCCCTCAGTTAAATTAATACACAACAGTAGACAGTATTATTCCATCATACACGTTGAAAAAAGAAATATCTTTTCTCTCCAATGCATAATCAACTAAGATTTATAAATATATATATATATATATATATACACACTCCAAAGAAACGTTGAATTTATTCCGTCCGACGTAATTTGAGTTGTGCTTGCAAGTTGCAACGGACAAAGATGTCCTTTTCAACCTGCATCAATTATAGCTATACAATTTTCCGTCCTTCATGTCCATATGTGTCAGTGAGCAAAGAACAAAGATGCTCTTTGTACAGTGAAGAGGATCACGTCTATAAATATGCTCGCTAGTTTAGTCTTTTACTAAGATGAAATTCCATACTCAGAAGACGAAGGAATATTTCTGTTACCCTTGATGGGGGGTTAGGGGAGTTCCCAGATTTGAAACTTGAAAGTGTTTTCATTTAAAAAATAAAAAATAAAACAATATACTAAAACAAAGAATTGCAACAACATTCTATATGGTATATATATAAGACTCCTATTATTGCCATTACCAAAAATAGGGCTTCGGTTTATCAATGGGGATATTCATATAAGATGATTTAGGAGGCGTTGGAGAGGTAGTACTAGTAGAGGAACCAACGTACCGAAGAGGACAAAGCGTTGCCTACAACCAATGCTAAAATTCTACATGTGCGTGTGTGTTGACGGAAAAAAAAAATTTATGGTTTTGGCCTTTGGGAGTAAAAAGTTCAAAAGATCCTAGCTAGTATCAGTTTGGACACACATATTCTAAGTGAACATCTATGTAATCAAGGAATAAATTGTTTAGTTTTGAAGCAAAATTTTAATCCATGCCTAATGGAACTCTTGTTGACATTACTACCTGATAACTTGACTTACTTTCAGTATGCCATGCAGTAGTCTACGTTCCAAATCTCCATCGAGTGCGACAAACACACGCATGCACAAAGACCTAAAAAAATGTAAGTTTTTTCCTCAGAGAGAAGGAAATGCAACAGTTTATAATGAGCTTTAGAAAGGGTACAAATTGTTCAAATAAACTCTATTTATGTACCTCTTGAGCCTATCTGTTTTTCAGTTGAAGTACATTAAGGGCATATTTACTTTGCATTAAAGGAAAAAGGAAAGTGATTAATCATTCTCTTCCCCACTTAATCATATGTTACTTATAAAATAAGAAATGCGAATATAATGAGCCTTACACCATATACGGAATGAAGAAAAAGAATACCAATCTTTACATCCCCTTGATGTTGATTCCATTTATTCATATACCAAGTTTTCATGTGCTAATATTTCTTTTATTATGTAAAAAGATATTTTAGTAATTGCGTTAATTAGATTAACATTACAAAGGTTAGCAAACACTACAAAGAGGATGAAATTGTTTCCATTTACACCATCTAATAGGCAAGTAAATACTAAAAATAGAATCAATATGATCCTCCTTCCTATTCCATTATTTTACTTTCCATTGTTTCTATTCACACTATCTAATAGGCAAATAAGCACTAAAAATAGAATCAGTGATTCTCCTTCTTATTTCATTATTTTACTTTCTAATCCCATTACTTTTCCTATTATATTTCTTTGCAGTTTTATAAACGCACTTTAAAATCATTCTATCAGAAACTAGTAGAACATATGATATGTTTAAGCATTCTAATAAATAAACACAAGTGATCATATACAGTCTAAATTAGCAGCAACAAGAATCATCACACTTAATAATTTGGTTGGAAAGAAATGCTACAATTTTTCGGTTAGCAAGATAGAGAGAGTGGACTTGTTTGAAAAGTCAAAAGAATTGCTCCCTAAAATGGTAATTGACTTTTCTTTCTCTGTATTGTTGTGTTTCTGCCCATTTTTGTATTCTCTCTCTCTCTCTACTTTTTTTTTTTAATTTTTAAGGACCTCTTGTC
Source organism: Ficus microcarpa (assembly GCA_025413485.1). NCBI lineage: Eukaryota > Viridiplantae > Streptophyta > Magnoliopsida > Rosales > Moraceae > Ficus > Ficus microcarpa. Next base: position 13,942,534 of record CM046377.1, on the reverse strand, counting down.
CTTCCTCCCTTTCTAACTGATTTTTAATCAACGAAAGGTCATTTACCACAAAAAAAAAAAAAAAAAAAAAAAAAAAAAAAAAGGGACGAAGGGTTCTACATTATCCATTATGTCCAGATAAACAAGCAAAAGCTCGTTTGTAGAATGAATAAATTAACAAAAAAATAAATGATAACACACCGTACTACTAATGACGCAACAGTAGTATGAGTCTCATGAAAAACCTATTCACTACGTTATCTACATTACATGCATTTTTTGTAAAAATCTAAAAATATATATATATATATAATTCAATCAGACAGGACTGAATTCCAATATCATTTAATAGACAAGTACATACAAAAAATAAAATCAATTATCCTCCTTTCTATTTTATTATTTTATTTTCTAATCTTATTACTTTTCTCATTATATTTCTTTACGATTTAATGAGCATGCTTTAAAATCGTTCAATCAGAAACTACTAGTAGTAAATATGATATGTTTAAGCATTCTAATAAATAAACACGAGTGATCATATACAGTCTAAATTAGCAGCAACAAGAATCATCACACTTGGTTAATTAACTAAGATGTGACCAGACATGTAGACAGAGAGCGAGAAAGAGAGGGAGCGAGAAAATAAAAGAAGAAGAAAACAGAATAAAGGGGTCTGACTTAAATCTCCAAGTTTCAGCATAAGGTTCATGTATTGCTTGCTATGTAAATTGAAGCGCTAATCCAATGTTTTTGGAGAAACCTATCAATTTCAGATCAATTAGATGGCTAAAGTCATGTCTAATTAATAGTATTGTAATTTGTCTGTTTCGAATGATTTAGTTGGAAAGAAATGCTAGAATTTTTTCGGACAGCAAAATAGAGAGTGGACTTGTTTGAAAAGCCAGAAGAATTGCTCCCCAAAATGGTAATTGACTTTCCTTTCTGTTTATTGTTGTGTTTCTGCCAATTTTTGTATTCTCTCTCTCTCTCTCTCTCTCTCTCTCTCTCTCGGTACTTTTTCACTTTTTTTCCCTATTTTTCTGTCAATTTTTTAAGGACCTCTTGTCCTTGCACCCTTTCTAACTGATTTTTAATCAATGAAAGGTCATTTACTATAAAAAGGAAAAAAAGGAAAAATAAAAAATAAAAAAGGAGCAATGATAACACACCGTACTACTAATGATGTATCAGTACTATGAGTCTCATGAAAAACCTATATTATCTACATTGCATGCATTTTTGTAAAAATCTAAAGAAAAATGTCATTCAATCTAACGGGACTGAATTTTGATATCTCATTTTAGGTATATCACTATATCTAATATGAGTCCTAATTAAATGGGTCTAGTGAGACCTATTATTTTAAAGATTCGGGTTGAATCCCAATGCCCAGTCCACAATGAGTGACAGATGTAAATTGTCCGTATGAAGTGTACAAAACGTTCGAGGAAAAATATATTAAAAAGCAACTTGAAAAGACTCTTCTTAGACTAAACTGTTTCCAAAGTAAAATTAATAGGGCAACACTTTTCAAGATCAATCGATTTTGCAGTTCTCTCTTTAGTAAAGCTTGTACGTGTTTTAGTCAACCAAATAGAATTAAAGTTTGTCATGACAGCATATAGCTTCAGCAAGTGAATATTTTTTAGACCTGCCATTCATCTTCCATGTGAAAATAACCAAAAGAACAATATACCAGTAAGAAAAGTTGCAAACGCCAATAAGTACCATGCCCTTAGCCAATGCCTAAAACCGGCAAAGAATGTTATATGTAGATGCTGAGAAACATCAACCATGCTAGCTAACGACATTCTGATATCACCTCTGAGTTTTGCACGTAACTGTAATATAGATCCTCATCTAAGGTACATGACCCATCTGAACAACTCCTTTTCCACTTGTATTCAACCTCTAGGATCCCTCAAAAGACTTAGCGGGTGTTTATTTTTCCCATTCTGACTCATTTGGATGGCGTCATTTGAATGGACTATTTAAATTGTTGTTTGACAATCTAGAAAGGGATGCAACTTTTAGATGGTGAAAATAGTGAAAACGACCATTTTAGGCAAATTTCGGATGAAAGAATTTGAAAAAAAACTTTGAATATAAGCATTTGAATTGTCATTCAAGCTGACATTTAGATTTTCACAACCAAGAAAATCATTTGAATGAAAGTAATTGAATGTGTATTCGAATAGATGTTAAAAACAATCATTTAAGTTAAAAATCCAAATGGCCCCTAAATGCTATTGTCGCAAATATATTAAACTAGTCAAAATTTTGGAGGGGGCCGATTCTAAATTTTGCCTAAAATGGTCATTTCCAACGGTTCCACTGTTCTACTATCCGAATGCTGAACACCTTTTTTCAATACACTAGCTTGGCCACAGCCTTGTGCATGCTAGGGCCTTAACCATGGCCATTGCGTGCGCATGACCTAACAATTTTAAAGATCCATTCAAATGGCGTTAAACAAATTTTTCAGATACTTAAAGGTGAAACAAACATCCCTAATTAAGTCAATCTTCATCATCTTGACCTGATTATGAGTTTCATAACAAAAAATCAAGTTTGGTCGATAGAAAGGGGAGGGCAAGGAGGGAATAAAAAAAAGAGAAAAACTAAAATGGTATCTCCTAAAATTTTATCAAAATAACATAAATGGCTCTGGGTAAGGGACCTAATTCTTTTTTGATCCTTTTTGTTTTTGTTTTTGTTTTTGTTTTTTTTAAATAATGAATCATTGTGTTTGAGCTGAATTCAATACGAGAAATATTTATTAGATGATTAAAAAAAACATAGGGATGGTTTCTAAGTTTATATTTTGGAGGGGCATTTATCAAATTTTGATCAAATTTAAGGATAACTTTGAATTTCCCCAAAAAAAAAATGTGAGAATTCAACTTAACCCCTTGTCTCTAAACGCATATCAACTGTCTTTCCAAGTTAACCAATTGGACAGAAAATAAACAAATCAAAAGTCATGAAATGCATGATTAATTATATTAATAGTGCATCAGCATCTAATCATGAACAGAATCAATTAACAGAACTTTGTTTGGTCAATATCTCAATTGATAATTTGTGTATATCATTTCCAGCCAAACTCTGTAAAACTAATCGATGCAGATATTTAACAAGAGATAAAAAAACACGAAGAAGAAGAAGAAGTAAACCTAACTCAGATCGTGACGACGAGGTCGCGTATATGTCCACGCAGATGTGCGGAAGCAAAACAAGGAGAGAACAAAAGGAAAGAAAAAGGAAACAAGAAAAACTCAAAGCAGACGAAGCCACGGGCCGAACTGTTTGAGAGCCTCCTTCAACTCAGGCCTTTTGCTGGTTTAGTTGTGTGAGTTCTAAAACAGCAAAATATTTCTAAATATATGATCAGAATTTTAGCTTTTTCTTGGAAACCTGAAGAGGGCAAGTAATAGAACAGATTGTAGACCCATTTGAATCAGTTCTGAGGAAAAAATATATATATATGATGGTCAGATTCAGAAATTGAACCCTCCCTGCTGAGAGTCAAGAAAGCAGAGTCAACTCGAGCAACAACTCAGATAAATAGTAGCCACAAACAAAGTCCTGTGCTTTATCTTTTATCCAAAGACAGAGAAATAAAAAATAAAAAAGGGAAATAGTTTATCATTATATTTATACCGGGGGGAAGGGCTCCGTGTAAGTGGTAGTGTAGGGAATAGTAAAAATTGGGCCGTTAAATTTGTTAGCAGGCTTGGGCCGTATCAAGGCTTCAGCAAAACAAAACAAGGGTAATTACCTTGGGCCGTTAATTTTACACTTAACACTCCCATTTATACAGGCTCAATAGACAAATTTTGTATCCTTTCTTCGGCCCCCCGGGGGCCGCGGCCTCCCACGATTGGACCCCTTTTCCTTAATCAAATAAATGTACAGAAAGAACGGGCTAGACCAGGAATTGGCTTTTTGGGAAAACACTGCATATAAATATAAATCTGCTTACACACACGTACTTGAAAAAGATAAAATAAAAGTGCACTATTAACTTTTCTCTCCCTCTAACTTTCTCTCTCTCTTATTTTCTCTCTCTCTCTAATCAAACATAGTAGAATTGCAATAGTACATATTCAAACCTAATCGATGCAGATGATAACACAAAACACGAAGTGAAGAAGAAAAAAGCAAACCTGACTCAGAAAAAAAAAAAAAAAGGAAATAGGGGGGACCGTTGTTGGGCCGTTAAAAAAAGGTCTATGGAAGTTAGACCTTCACCAAGGCAAAACAAGGACGGGTGTCGACCCTGAAGAACCAGACCTGGACAGTGTCGCCCTCCTTCAGCCCATTATTCATGACAATCTTGTTCCAGTTCTTGATCAGCACATAAGAACTGCTTCGAGTGAACTTCCACTTCTTCAACACCATGGTCGTTTCTTCACGACGCGGACCGATGAAATCCACAACGACGCCGTCGTTTTTGGTTGATCTCATCTTCTCATCTTGGTTGAGAAAATTGTCGTCGGAAATCTGATTCAACGGCATTGAAAGCCGATTCTGGGACTTATCCACATCGCTTTTGAACAGTTTCTTCTCAATAATAAGCTCCCAACCCATGTCCACCAGCTCAGCGGCTTGGGCAAGCATTTGTAGTGCCATTGCGGAAGTCGGTTGATTCCACTAAAATAATAATAATAGTATTACGATTGCTGCACCAAAGTGAGAGGACAAATAGGGATTTTATTTGTCAGAAGAGATCCAATTAACGACAAGAATTAGTGTTGTAATTATGATTTTTTTAAAAAAATTATTTAATTTGTTTCTTTGAGGACAGTTATGAACGATTCTTACGAATAATAACCTGAAGTCGAAAGTTTTTGGATGTATAGAAGCTGTACGCTGGGAGAAAAGCTGGGCTTACTCGACGAACAATTATTAAAAAAAACAAAAACAAAAAAAAACAAAACAAAACAAAAACAAAACAAAACGGAACGGATCAGACTCAGAAAAATTAAGAATGGAGAAGAAAAACTCAAAGACAAACATAGGTTTGTTCAATTCTTATATGCGAAAAACTCCTTTGAGTTGAAAAAATGAAGACCCATGTTACATATATACACAGACTGAAAAACATGTGAATATATATACATGCATATGTGTGTGCGTATATGTGTATGTAGGGATGATAACGTGGCTTTTCAATCAAAACAATAGAATGCTAAACCAAAAGTTTTTAAGATTCTTACATGGAAATTATCCTCTAAAGAAGAAGCTGCTTTCAGGATCAGAAAAGTCTCAATTGTATCCGTAGACCTCTGATTCAGCCGAGTAGAAACTTTTGGTGTAAGCGTGCATGTGCCCAAAGTCGGTTGATTCCACTAAAATAATAATAATAGATTTGAACAAGAATTCAACACATATGGCAAAAACTCAAAGATAAGCTTATATCAAACTGAATCTACGAATAAAAGAGAGCTAGAAAAATATACATGCACGTAAATTACCTTATTTTGACGACGAGCGACTTCTTTCAGGTCCAGCGTCATGACCGGTTTATAAGAATTCTAAAAGAGAATCTATAAAAGAGCTAGAAAAATTAAAAATATAAAATATACATGCACGTCAAAATTACCTTCTCCTCCTTCCAGGTGGGACCCATAATTTCTCCTCCTTGTCGGAGTTGATCTCCTTGGTGGGACCCATAAGGGATAAAAAAGGTAATTCTTCTCCTTTATCTCTCCTCCTCCTCCTTTATCTTACCCATAAGGGATAAAAAGGTAATTCTACTACTATCCTCTATTCTCCTACAAGGTTTTTCCAAACTCTCCAAAGAACAAACTCTCCAAATTCGATTCTTCGATTGATTCCAAACTCTCCAAAGACTTACACACTCTTCGATTCTTCGATTGATTCCAAACTCTCCAAAGACTTACACACTCTTCGATTCTTCGATTCCAAACTCTCCAAAGACTCACACACTCTTCGATTCTCACTCGGTGGGACCCGGGGCGAGGGAAGGGGCCTGCCCATATTTTAATTGGGCCGCCACTATGATAGTATGGAGTTACAGAACCCTGGCCCCATATTTTTATTCGGTGGCCCATATTTTATTCAACAGTACTGTGGATGGTAAATGCTGTTTTTTACATTTTTAACCCTAAAACCAAATATCTAATGACCTAAGGAGTTACAGTGTCTTCAGTGCATTTTCTCCAAATAGCAAAATAAAAATCTTTTGCTTTTTTAAATAAAAAAAAATAAGCGAATTGGATGTAGTGCCTTTGTTTTTCCCTTATACACGATCCCCCCCCTCTTGTCCAATTTTAATTTTGTTTTTTTTTTTTATATATAAAAAAAAAATGAGAGAAAGTCGCTCCATAATAATTTTGTGGTCGTTCTTCCATTTTGTGGTTGTTCTTCCACTTTGTGCGTATCACACAGTGTGAGTTTAAATAACAAAATTGATGATCTGAATTTTACCTTAAAATCTACAAGTGTCTTAAAGCTCGAAAGGAAAATCAACTATTATGAGAATTTCAACACTTAATACTAGCACAAATCCACTCAAGACTCTCGTGTGTGTGTGTGTGTGTGTGTGAAGACCCAAACTACCCAACCGATCAAACATCAGATTGATTTATACATTAAGGAAATTCATGGACTTATCACGAACTTAAAAACTACCATAGGCCCAATTTAGTGTTGCTCTCCACTAATGTAGGTTAAAGCGTAACATTATAGATTAATAGAACTTTGTATGGCTTGTAACGTAAGGCTATGATAAAGGATGGGTGAAAAAGGAAATTTTTAAACTGAAATCACCTTAAGCACGCCTTGCACCTCATAGACCTACACCCCCAAACTAACACCCCCAAACTAATTTATTTACATGAATACTTGGGTTTTTTTGGGGATGAATATATTATGATTTAGGAGGCATTGGGGGTAGTACTAACGTACCGAAGAGGACAACCAATGTTAAAATTATATATGTGTGTGTGTATTGACGGGGAAAAAAATTTATGGTTTTGGCCTTTGGGAGTAAAAAGTCCAAAAGATCGTTGTTTAATTTTGAAGCAAAATTTTAATCCATGCCAAATGAAACCCTTGACGACATTACTTGACATTCAGTATGCCAAGCAGTAGTCTTCGTTCCAAATCTCCATCGACAGAGACAAACACACGCATGCACAAAGACCTAAAAAAACGTACGTTTTTTCCTCAGAGAGAAGGAAATGCAACAGTTTATAATGAGCTATATTAATAGTGCATCACATGTTGATAATTTGTGTATATCATTTCCAGCCAAACTCCCTAAAACTAATAACACGAAGAAGAAGAAGCAAACTCAGATTGTGACGACGGGGTCGCGTATAAGTCAGTGCAGATGTGCAGAAGCAAAACAAAGAGAGAGAAAAGAACTCAAAGCAGAGGAAGCCACAGGCGCAACCTCCTTGTGAGTTCTAAAACAACAGAATATATATAAATATTTGATCAGAAGGAAGCCTGAAGAGAGCAAGGAATAGAACAGATAGTAGACCCATGTGACATGTGATAATCAGAGCTGAGAGTCAAGAAAGCAGAGTCAACTCAAGTGATAAATATTAGTGTTTTATCTTCAAAGATAAATAACAGTAAAAGAAAAAAAAAAGTTATCATTATACGGGGGGGAGGAGGACCGTGTAAGGGTAGTTTAGGGGTAGTTGAAGAACCAGACCTGGACAAGACAGTGTCGCCATTCTTCAGCCCATTTTTTCATGGCAATATCTGAAAACCCGTATTAAAAAACATGTGAATATGTATACATGCATGTGTGTGTGTGTGTGTGTGTGTGTGGAGGGATGCAGTGGCTTTTCAATCAAAAAAATTTTATAATAAGAGTCTTTTTTTTTTTTTTTGCTGAATTAGCAAAATAATCTATTGGAATTGCTAAATAATCTATTGGAAAATGGCCGTGAATTAGCAAAATAATCTATTGGAAAATGGAGGTTTTTGCTAAATAATCTATTCACTCTCTCTTATTTGTCCAAAAATTTTTAATTAGCAAATCTTTAAAAAAAAAAAAATAGATAAGACTATTTTAATTAGGTTAAAAAAAAAAAATCAAATACGATGGCCACCAATAGAGGAGGAGAACGACAACCAAGGAGAAGGAGAAAGAAGAAATTAGAGAGCCTCCCATTACCATTTACCAACAGAGGAGGAGAACGACAACCAAGGAGAAGGAGAAAGAAGAAATTAGAGAAAAACGTTTTGAAGATTTATAATTTTCTGAAGATTTATAATCACTTTAAATATTGTTTATAAGATAGTAGTTTAGAGGCTTATTTGGAAGTGTATTGTATATCTATTTGGTGAAATGATTTGAGTTAAAATTTTTAAGTTTGAGTTAATTATAATTTTTGTTGGCTTTTCAATAAAAGACAAAAATTGAGATGAAAAATTTAAACACATTCACCAAACGAGACTAGCCTAAAAATCAAATTTTGTGAAAAAAATAAATGGATTTGTTGGATGAAGGTTGAAGATGAATCAGATGGAACGACCAACGTAAGTTCCGAACGACTGTGTAGAATTACAATAACTGTTCCTGGTTGTTCCAGTATTATTCTTATTTTTAAAATAGAAAGGAACGACCAATTGGTCATTCTATAACTTTTTCTAATTGTTTGCGATCATTCTCACGGAGAAAAACCCATCATTGTATGATGTTAGATGTAATTCAATGTTATAGCATTTCTTTTTTTTTTTTTTTTAAACTAAATCATTCATGAATAAAGACTCTCATTTGGTTAATTTTGTTTTTCTTTTATAAAATAAAAAAATGAGGGAAGGCGTGATTTAGAAGGAACAATTAGATGGTCGTTCCATATTCCGTTTTGCACGTATTCATTCAAATTTATAACATTGCGGACTTATAACAACAAGTGCTCAAAAACCAACAAAATGCCTAAGAATAAAGATCGATAAAATCACTATATCAAACATCCCCAAACTTAGAATCTTGCTAGTTCTCAAGCAAAAACAAAACAAAGAAAAAACTAAGAGAACAATAAAAACACGGTGTGAGTTTAAGCAACAAAATTGACGACCATGAATTTTACCTCAAAATCTACAAATGTCTTAAGCTCGAAAGGAAAATCAACCATTGTGATTATCTAGAATTTCAACACTTAATACTAGCACAAATCCACTAAAGACTCTTGTGTGTGTGTGTGTGAAAACCAAAACTACCCAACCGATCAAACACCAGATTGATTTATGCATAAAGGAAGTTCATGGACTTATCACTACATGATGAACTTAAGAACTACCATAGGCCCAATTTAGTGTTGCTGTCCACTAACGTAGGTTAGCGTAACACTGGAGATCAATAGGACTTTATACGACTTGTAACGTAAGGCTAAGGCAAACAGTAGGTGAAAAAGGAAATTTTTAAGCTTAGATCACCCTAAGCATGCATTGCACCTCACAAACTTCACAAACATTTAATAGAAAACCCCAAAATCCCCAATTTTGCATCAAATCAATCAATCACCATTTCATTCCATAAAAGCGATATAAAAGCAAACAACTCAAAACTTTTTATGTCTTTTTCTCCTTCTCTTTTCTTTTCTTTTCTTTTCTTTCTCTCTATTTTTTTAAATTTTTTATTACACCCCCAAACTTATTTATTTACATGAATACTTGGGGAGTTTTTTTTTTTTTTTTTTTTTTTCTTTTTGAATTTAAGTAACAATGAAAATAGATCAAATACAACCAGCAAAAAATGATCCAAACTCCAATCCCAAGTTCATGTTGAACCAAAATACACTCGAATACAATGAGGAATGCATTTCGTGCCTAAAGTGATGGGTCAAGTGTTCGGTGAATTGTTTGCTTGGTTAGGTTATACTAGTGTGGGTGAAGAACAAATTGGCTTAAAGGCTAAAAAGGGAACAACAAGGGATAATTTTCAAAAGGTTGGCTAGAACGGCTCAAACGGTCTAAAAAAACTTTGCCTAAATCATTTCTCCATGTTACCTAACCTAGGATTTCGCCTTGAGTTTCACCAAATTGGGTTTTAGAGCCCTTGATAGACCATGAACCTAGCTAAATGCATAAATATTCTCTAGTTATTTAAAAAGAGTGAGTGGCTAAGATTTTTGGTGCTCAAGTGATTAAGAGTCAAGAGTGTCTCTAGCTAGCATGAGTATCAAGCACACAGAAATCACAATTGAAAGATGTTACAAACGACCTCAAGAGAACAATTGTAGTTGTTACTATCATCGATTCATGGTCATCTTTTGCCAACAAAAACTCACCAATTTTTTTCCCAACACAAAAAACAAAAATAATAACATAAAAAGAAACAATTAACACACAAACCACAAAGAAGATTACAAACAAAAAACACAAACCATAGAAATCATGGGCAACCGGGTATCAAAACAACAATAAGACCGAACAATAAGAACGAAAAGACCAACTAAGTATCTCACCCCAAACTTAAAGTAAAACATTGTCCGCAATGTTTAAGGAATGAGAACACTTACCTGGGAGGCAAGACATGATGTCTCGCCTCCTACACATCGTCTTCTTGAATGTTGGTTTGGTTAGCCCCTTGTGACTGTAAGGCTCGCTGATAAGGCTGGTGGAGGCGGTGGGGGAAAGGCGGCATCTAAGGGAATCCAATCATATCTTGTCCTGAACTAAAGCCGAAATGTTGGAACATTTTTTCCATGGTGTTGAAACAAGAGGCTTGATATTCTGCATGATACAAATACAATAAGTTTAACCCCTCCCTCTAATCTTTAGACTTTTTTTCGTTATTTGCATTTTAAGAACTTATAACTTATATTGATAACAATTCTATTTAACTTAAATAGTTCACCTTTTACAAACCCATTCCATACTTATTTTTCTACTTTTACATTATTCAAATATTATCTTCAACAAAAATTATCCAATGATACATTTAATTTGAACTTATAATTCTAAGTTCTACGTTTGAATACAAACATTCGATTTGGATGTACATTCACATACAACTTGTAATCCAGACATGCACTGCCCTACAGCCATATTCACAAATAAAAAATATACATTGGCATATTTTTTATTTTTTTATTTTTTATTTTTACGTTTTCTCAATTAAGATATCCAAAAAAGAAAGTATCATGAACAATAATGAGGGTCTATTTGGGATTACGTTTGGAGACGGTATCTTAGAGGTTAGAGATAGTTTGAGTTTTGAAAACGTGCGTCTGATGAAAATGAACTCTCTGGAGTGAAAAAATAGAAGAATTTGATGCATTTTCGGAAAAAAATTAGCAATTTAGATCTTGTTTCATTTTTCTTGAAATTCTATGTGATTTGAAAAAAAAAAATCTAATTTTTAAAGTTATAGACTTTTAAAGTTTGAGTTTTTTTTTTTAATATTTAGAAAATTGAATAATAAAATTAGAGAAAAAGGATAAAAAAAAAGTTTTAAAATGTTGTTTCCAAAAATGACCTCAAATAGCCCCTAAACTTCCATATTACTGGGGAGTTTCTTCCGTAGAATCGGCAGAACTACTAGTTTTCAATATTATGATTTGTGATGTGAAGCAATTCTGCATTATGGTACACCACAACGTTATTTTGTGGTCTAGTGCGCACTATAATGGTAACACTCATAAATTAAATAATTAAAAATTAAAGAAACAATTTGAAAATAATTTATTTATTTTAATTTGATAATGGAGAAATTTGAACCATTTATCTTAGGGTGGAGTTAAAGAGACATTTGGAATATCAACTGAAGTGGGAGTTTTAAATATGTTTTGATTGAAAATGAGTGAATGTTTGAAAAATGTGCATTTAGTTGAAATTGAATGTGTTGAAAGGATTTTATTTATTTATTTCGTCCAATTAAAAAAAAAAAATCTCAAATCTCATTTTGATTTCAAATGATAAAATTAAAAACTATTTGCAAGATCAAAATTGAGTGAAAATTTGAAATTATCATTATGTTATGCATGTAATTACATTTTTCTACTGGCTAATAAGAAAAGATTAAACAAAAATTTTTTTTCATGAAAGCTATAGAAATGATTCCCTCACGAGTCACCGGTAAATTTTGAGTGATTTGTTTGTTTAGTCCCTAAACTAGGAATATTTTATCATTTTGGTTCTTGGATTTTTGATTTTAATCAATTTAGTCTTTGAACTTTTAAAATTTAACAGTTTTAGTCCTTCACATTAATGGATGATTTTTTTTAAAAAATTTATTGTATATAATCATGTTTCAACACTATGTTAACATGAAATTTTACCCAAATAATAACATTAAGTAAAAAAAATTTCTCCTTATTCTTATTAAAACCCTTAAAAACTAAAATCTTTTGAATTTAGTGTAATAATTTCTTTATAATTTTTAGTTATTATGTAATACGGAAATGATTTTTTATGTTTAATTTTAGAATTCATCCATCAATTTTAAGGTGAGTAATCAAAATTATCAAATATTAAAATTTCTGGGAGTAAACCGATCAAAATCAATAATTTAGGGACTAAAATAATAAAATACTCATAATTTAGTGATATAACGGATAAATTGCCCGCAAGTTTTCAACAAACCAAAGATGTGATAATTTCGAAAAACCACATAAAGATGTGCAATTTTCTTAGGATGTGTTCGATAGAATAATTTGAGTTAAAATTTTTAAGTTTGAGTTAGTTATTTTTTAAAAATTAGTTATAATTTTTGTTAATTTTTAGAAAAAGATAAAAACTGAGATAAAAAATTTAAATTTAAAATGACGAGGGAAACGTATCACTAATTTTGTGATCCCAAAAGTACAAAACACAAAGGTTTGCTTAAGTACTCGTCAAGTTCGAAACCAAAACTCTCCAGAAAGCTGCCGCTTCTTTGCTTCATCCTCTTCAAGCCAATAAAACAAGGTAAGACACAACAGCTTCAACTCCTCTTTTCCTTCCAAGCTCTAATTTTCTCGTTTGCTTTCCGTCGAGAAAATCATTATACACAAATTCAACTCCACGTTTCCTTCAAAATTCTAATTTTCTCGTTTGCTTTCCGTCGAGAAAATCATTATACTTCACCAAAAGTTTTAAAATTCAGTCACAAACCCAGAAAATGATTAGAAAAGCACTTCGCAATCCTCGACCCAACTCTTACATCAAACTATTCTCTTCGCATTCATTTGTATATTCTTCTTCTCCATTAGATTTAGAAATCCAATTACGCTCTCTATGTGAAAAGCCCAATTCCGAATTTTGCAAAGCTGTTTCGCTTTTTAACCATTGCATTGAAACGAAGAAATTGCCTTCTCCTTCAACCTGTAATTTTCTCGTGCACGCACTTACAAGATCTGGAAACTATGATTTAGCCTTTTCTGTTTATGAGAAAATGACCCATTTTCGAATTTTTCCCAATTTTGTTTCGCTAAGTTGTTTAATTGCTTGTTTTGTGGATGCCCATAAGCCAAAATTTGCACTTGGGGTCTTGGGGTTGGTTTTGAAGCGTGGTTATAAGGCTAGTGCACTTGTTAGGAATCTTCTGCTGAAGGGTTTTTGTCGAAACGGCGAGGCTGAAAAGGCGAGGGAGTTGCTTGACGTAATGGGTAGTTACTACGGTTTGTCGCCGGATGTTGTAAGCTATAACACTCTTATAAATAGCCTTTGCAAGGTTAAGAAGTTGAAAGAAGCGTTGGAGTTGTTAGTTGAGATGGAGATTTCGGGTTGTCAACCGAATTCGGTGACGTACACCACGTTGATGGATGGTTTCTGTAAGGATGGTCGAGCTGGCGAGGCGCTTGATTTGTTGAAGGAGATGAAGGATCTTGATTTGGAAGCGGATGTTGTCGTGTATAGTACGCTTATAAGTGGCTTTTGCAATGAGGGTGATTTTGATAGAGGGAAAAAGCTATTCAATGAGATGGTTGGACAGGGGATTTCTCCGAATGTAGTTGCCTACAGTGGGTTGATATGCCAGCTTTGTAAGATGGGGAAACTGAAAGAAGCCACTGAAATGTTGAATGAAATGAAACAGCGTGGAGTGCAGCCTGATGTTGTAACTTATAGTGGTTTACTTGATGGGCTTTTCAAGGGAGGAAATGCCGTGAAAGCCAAGCAGATTTTCGACACGATGCTACAGCGTGGTGAAGAGCCTACTACCGTTACTTAAAATGTTATGATTAATGGGTTGTGCAAGGAAGGGTTGATTGGTGATGCTCTTAAACTCGTGGACATGATGGTGGAGAAGGGGTTGAAGCCTGATGTGGTTACTTACAACACGTTACTGATGGGACTTTGTTCTGACGGGAGGGTTGATGAGGCGGTAAAGCTTTTTGAGGTGATATCAAAGGACGAGAACTGTGTCGAGCTGGATGTTATCACATTCAACATGATGATACTTGGTCTATGCAAGGAAGGCCATCTTAACAAGGCTATGGAAATCCATAATATACTGGTTCGAAGGGGTATGGTGGGTAACCACGTAACGTATAATGCTTTGATTGAGGGATGTCTACGGATAGGAATGTTCAACAAGGCATTGGAACTCAGAAAACATATGCTGGATATCGGATTGGTTCCGAACTCCCATACTTATGGTGCTATGATTAATGGATTTTGCAAGATGCGTTTGCTCAAGATTGTCAAAGGACTTTTATGTAAGATGAAAGCTTCTGGGCTTAGTCCTACTTCTATTGACTATAACACAATAATGGCATCCTTATGCGAAGGGGGCGGTTTGGAGCAAGCTAGGATGTTGTTTCAAGAAATGATGAATGCAAATCATAGACCCAACATTGCCTCGTTTAATATGCTGATCGATGCAACTCTTAGGGAAGGGGATGTCAATGCCGCCTGAGAATTGCTAATCGACATGCTGAAGTCGGGTTTAGAACCAGACGCATTGACCTTTTCCACATTAATAAACAGATTTTCAAAACTTGGGCTCTTGGATGATGCTAAGAAGGTTCTTGAGAAGATGGTTTCTTCTGGTTTAAAGCCGGATGCCTTTGTATTTGATTCTTTGTTAAAAGGTTATTATTCGAAGGGCGAAACAAGAGAAATCATTGATCTGTTTCATGAAATTGCTAATAACGGTGTTGCTCTAGACCAAACACTTACCAATACTATCTTGATGTGCATTTGTCACTGCTCGGAAGACGTTGATGTAATGGAGATTCTCCCAAATTTTTCTCAAGAAGCATCAAAGGAGAAAAGCATTTTAAGCAAAGAGCTACTGATTAAGCTCGATAAATCTTACCTAGAACTCAACCACTGTGCGGGGCAAAGCTTTTCCATCGCAGGATAACCTTTGTAATGACATACTGAATGTTTTCGACACTAGCTTAACCTAAGTAAGTCTTCCTTTTTCTATAATTAACCATCATTTTGTTTACTGCTTTGTACCCTTGGAATGATCACTTGTTATCTTGCTTCATTTCTTTTCACCATTCAAGAAAGGATTGCTTTTGCTTTGGTTTTAATCTTTTACAAAAGACAGGATTTTTTATAGTTTGTGTATTTTCTTAGCTCTCAAGTTTGTTTGGTAAAGTCTTTCTTTTACAGATTTTTGAAATACGTAGTTTTAAGACTTGACCATGCAAGCTTCATGTGAACTAAAAATGTAGTCTCACTATTTTATTTAGGTAGATGGTTTGCACAGACCCATCTAATTATCGCACTTGGAGGTTCTTACAAATTGGAGTTCCACCGCTGACAGTCGTTTGAAGGTACACCACTGTGGCAACTCTCTCTCTCTCTCTCTCTCTCTCTAAATAGGAGATGGATTTTGACACTTGACAGTTCAACCAAGAAATTAGTTGTCAACTGGTTATGCGTGGATAGTTCTAGGAAACCATATTCTGAAGAACTTGATACTACATTTTTTTAGTTCATTCGTCAATGCAATAAGAACACGTATCCTGATAATCATAACTGTGTTGGGGTTTAAGGATTATAATGCTGATGGGATGCATCTTTTGCTTTTACTGACAGGAAATTCTGGAGCTGGAATTCTTAGACGGTAGGGCTTGAGAATGTCTTGTGATGGCATTCTCCGTTATCCTAAAATCAAAACGACATTAATATTTGCATGTAGACACTGGATTCTCTATGTACACTACTCCATACTGAGCTTGGGCTTAGCATATGAAATAACATGATTCAAAAGTGTAGGGGATTCTGTTTGCTTTTTATTCATTAGCTAACTCTCTGAGTACGAATATTACTTGCATCATTGCAAATTTTCACGGCATATGAAACTTATAGTATGAAATTTTGTACGGTTGATTTGTGGTAAATGTATGAAAGGGAATGACTCAGAGGGTAGGGGTCCTCATTATGCTCCGTTTTTGTTAATTCTTTGTTAGATCTGATAAATGTCACATGGAAGTGAAGGCGAGTCTTGGCTAGTATAGACTATTCTTGATCCAGGTCTTTCAAGCAGCTTCTTGCCTATTTGGCTTGACGACAAATTTCAGTTGCTGGAATGCAACTATACCGATATGCAACCTGCGGGCCACCAGGAAATCTGGTTTTTGAGGATTTCTTGCTACTTGCAAGTTAGCCCAAGTGATAGATCCATTGTTTGTTCATTAATAACCTCCTCTTTGGAATCAGATGGTTCATCAGTTTTTGACTTCTAGAACTTGTTTTTAGGCTACTTAATGAAAAACAGTCTTTGTTCTTTTGTAATAGCACTTTGTTTATGGGATTCTGCTTCGGTTGGGCGGTCCGCTCATTTCTTCGCAGTTTCCCTCAAGGATGGGGATTGAGGTGGTT
This sequence comes from Ficus microcarpa, assembly GCA_025413485.1. NCBI lineage: Eukaryota > Viridiplantae > Streptophyta > Magnoliopsida > Rosales > Moraceae > Ficus > Ficus microcarpa. The sequence goes on along the minus strand of CM046377.1, from coordinate 13,925,800 downwards.
AGGGTGGAGGAACGTTGGCTGCCAATTAACCTGAAGTTTTGATCAAATCTTAAACGTTGAATTTCAAACAAATAAAAAATCAACTACTACAAATTCACAGTACCACTCACACAAATTCATAGTTTTTTTTTTATAATTATTACTTCTAAACTTTGTTATTGAATTACACTCTATACCAAAAGACAATATATTGTTTTTATAAATTTACTTTGCATAATAATTATAAAAAAAAAAAAAAAAAAAAAGAAAGAGTTGTAGTACATAGATCAATTTATGTGCACAAGATTATTGCCAAGCATTTTGTTTGTGATCACAAGCAACTATTTGGTTGAACAATGCCAAATGCTTTTCCATTGACATTGACACATGATGACTCTGCTGCTTGATTAAGGCAAGTAAAGTTTACATCCTGGAGTTTGATTCCTGTGCACGGATTTGCAGCACTGCAGTCAAATTTTATTGCAACTGGTGTGGCTGATGTCCCTCGAATACCCCGGTATACGACGTCGCTAATCTTGATGCCCGATACCTGTACAAAATATGATCATCATGAATAGTGAAATCAAATAAAATGAATCATTTGATTGACAACATTAGTTACAAGTTTTCCCCCCTTCCTCGTTTGACTTCTTTTGCCTATAAGAAAAAGAAATCGGTGGTGTCCTGACACTCATCTTTCACGGTTCATATGAAAATCTAGTAGAAGCAAATGTGTGAAATAGTATTAGGACATGATCTATTCAGGCTCAACCAAAGACTTCTCCGAACAAATGCTAGCATTAAAATCGAGTAAGATCTAATATAGACATTCACGACCGTTACGTCACTGCGAACAGTGGTCTTCCTCTTCTTCTCTTTACTTGAAAGTTGGTTTATAGCTTGGCAAATGAAAGAAATGAAGTGAAGAGAAATGCAAAATTGTTTAATGAAGGATGACTTACCTGACTAGGGCAATCGGTGTTGTGGGGATAGTAATTTTGATATATAATAATTGGATTTTGGACATTACGCATTATCACATCTTCAAATTGGACCCCTTTAACGAATCCACTGCTGGGCCTGGCCCATGCCTTTATCCTAAACCCATTCTGAGTACCCGTGAAACTTGCATTTTTAACCGTCACATTTTGCACTCCTGCCTCTACTAGCTCTCCACCAAGGCTTCCTATGCTGCAAATATGTACATACCACATGCATATATAAGTAAATATTTAACTACACACATGTTTTTATATACTAGTTGTTAAGTGACGCGTGCAAAATAGACAACCAAAGTAACAACAAAAAAAATAAAAAAAAAAAGCACAATTTAGGACATCATATAGTGATGACATGGCCGTCACGTAACAAACAAAAAAGGGGAGAGGGGAGAATAAAGTAATGCATTTATGCAGCAAATAACAGACGTTAAGAATAATTGGAGTAAACAACAGTAAAATGAAAAATTTACTAAGTAAATGATTTATTCCAGTAAATAAATAATTAATTGGTTGAATTTGCTATTTATTGATATTTACTGTAAATAATTTTAAAATCATATTATTTATTTCATTTAGTTTCGTAACAAATATGCTATTTGTTACGATTTTTGTTATTTTTTAAAGTTTGTTCACATTAATGCTACAAAATTACGAACATGGATAAATTTTCGAGGAAATTCAGCTAGATTAACTGACCTAATGCCATGGCCAGGGCCACAGGCAACATTTTCAATCCACAAGTTCTTGGTACCGGGGCCGATGGAGATGCAGTCATTGCCGGTTTTGATGGTGGAACCCTTGATGACAACGTTGGTCGAGAGTTGGACGTGGATGCCGTCGGTGTTGGGGCTGTTGCCGTCGGCGATGACTTGAACTCCTTGAATTTGAACGTTGGAGCAGGCATTTATCACAATGTGGAACATTTGGCTGTTTAATGACAGTAGTCCTATAATCTTGATGTCTTTGGAGTTGGTAAAGCTTAGAGTCTGCAATCAAATTTGTAAACTCATCACAAACAGATCGGCCACAAATAAACTATCCAACTATACAAGTAAAATTCGTTGCTTCCTTGTAAAAAATGTTTGAATTAGCAATACCGGAACATGCATAAAACAATTATATATATAGATATAAATATATATGTATATAAATATATATATTATACGTGACTTTGTACGGCCGGCTCAGGTAGAAATTGCTTAAAACATAAACTTGATATATTTTTGATACGTGTATTGCACTGTAGTAAATATTTTATAAAATAAATAATCTAAATAGTTATTTTATTAATATCACTTTTATCATATTTAGGGTAGGAATAAACATTTATGTACCTATGCATATATATATATATATATATATATCTGTATAGGTATGTTTATATTGGAAAAAAAAAAATCTTTGAATTCAACAATAGGACTACTTATAATTATCATTGTATAGAATTTTTGGTGTTATATTATCTAATTGTATTAATTGCACAGATGTATTGCTTCTGATGAAAGGAAAAAAAAAAAAATTCATGATTTTATTATTTTTGTGGTCTGTCCTACGAAGCTTGCTAATTATATGAACAAGATCTTTTATCTTACTCTAACTTGATTCCATTTCGAGAATTATTTTATCAGTAACTTTTATATATTTTTAAATGTGTAAGATAATAGCTTTTTTATTTTTTTTTTGAGAAGAAGGATAAGACTAACCGTAGCTCCGCCGGGGTAGTTGGCACCTCCGGCAGCCGCCAATTTACAAGCCCACAAGGCGGCTCCTCGGGCATCAAGCCTGCCTCCAACGACGGAGACGTCGCTAACTCCTTCGAAGCTAATCCACGTATCATTTCCTCCGAGCACTCGATAATCTGGCGGTGCCACCAGCGTCCCATCAATTTTGAAACCAATCTTGGGGCTCCTACATTCCCCTTTGAACGCTAAAGACCGAAGCAAAAACCTTCCTCGTGGCACGGATATCACCGCGACACTCTCGGAGGCACATGCCGCGGCCCATGCACTGAGGAAGCCCTCCGTCGAGTCGGTCAAGCCGTCGGGTTTTGCTCCGAAGCTGAGGACGTTGTAGGTAGTAGTGGAGGAGTTTGTAGCAGAGATTAGAAATGGGCTTGAATAAATGGTCAAGAGTAGGAGGAGGAAATGGAGAGATCATAAGTGGTTTTGGGAATGGCCATTTTTTGAATATTGGAAGCTGAAAATTGAATAAAAATGAAGTACTTTGAGATGAATATTATGTGTTATGTGTAACTAATTATATTAAATATTGGGCTAAGAGTTTGGTGGAGGGAACTTGAAGAGGTTTTGGTGTATTTATAGTGTGAATTATCATGCGTTACTGGAGGAATTTGGAAATGGTTTTAAGGATAATGAAAATATATTAATTAGGCGATGTTTTAGGGTTTAAGAAAGATGGTATTAATTGGGAATGTTCATGCATGGATACACAAATTAAGAAAGCTGCGCCGAACCAAATTTGCCCGCTAGTTTGGTCGTCACGCTTTTCGAGTCTTTTGGGTTATCGTTGATGATTGCTATATAAATATATATATGGTAAATTGTTAAATTGTTTTCTGAATTTTTAATTTTGTGTAATTTTGGTTCATTAATTTTTTTTTTCATAGTTGAAATGCTTTTAAACTTTTAAAATGTTGCCACAATAGTCTTTTTACGTTAATTTTTGGACAAAATCCTTTAGTTAGTATTATTTTTAAACCAAATTATTAACATATCCCATTTAAAAATTAATAAAATTGATTATTATAACAACATTTTAATAGCTTAAGAACATTGCCTGTTCTTTTTTTTCTTAGCTGAAATAATCATAAATTATATAAAATGTCGCTACAATCGTCATTTTTGTTAATTTTTTGATAGAATATGTAGTTAGCACTATTTGTTAATCAAATTATTAACAGATATCATCTAAAAATTGACAGAAGAGACTACTATAGTAACATTTCAAAATTTCAGGGGTATTCCAAATATAAAAAAAAAAAAAAATTCAAGGATCAAAATTACACAAGATTAAAAGTACAAGGATAAAATGAACAATTTACCCATATATATATATATGTATTCTTTGTTGTCATTAATAATTCTTTGCGTTTGATGCCTCACCATACAAGGACAAGGTGAACTAGCTGAAAGTATAACGTTTATTTTATTTTTAGCCTCCCTTGTATATAATAAGTGGCCGCTTGCTTGTTTCTATGTTTTTGACTTTTGTCTCTCTCTCTCTCTCTCTCTCTCTAAATTATCTATTGTTTTCAAATTTAAATTTGAAGACACAATATATGAATTTATCGGTGAGTTTGTTTTTAAACCATGATGGTTTATTTTATTTTATTTCGTTTTATTGGATAATATGTTCCTGAGTTTAGTCAAAGTTCCTTTGCAACGACCTTCAAAATTCAATCAATAATTTTAAAAGTATTCCACGGATATTCTTGAGGAAAAAGCAGGACATAATTATTTTACTAAGTAGTACTAGACATATCAACTTTAATTCGAATATTTTTATACATCAACTTACATATTAGTTATTATCGATTTAGTGATATACAATCTCCTATCATTAATCGTAACTCACACGTCATATCAATGGACCAAAAAAAAAAAGAGGAAGAAAAAACTAAAATTGGGATTGAAATTGATTAATATCCCTAATATTATTCTTATTTTAATCTTAATACATAGCTTATACATTATATAAAATTATAAAAGAATAAATACTCTATTTGAATTCCTTCCATTACAAGATTTTTTCTCTCTCTAAAATTAGCATTCTTTTCATTACCATTTCATCTAACATTTATCTGAAATTAGTTTTATAAGTTTTATAAGTTTTATTTTTTATTTTCAGGGTAGTAAGCATATACAGCTAGGTTATTGAATGAAAGTTTGAAACAAGAAAAACAAAGGATTAATTATGAATTTTCTTCTAAATTGTTGTTCTTGTAATATTTTATTTCTCGAATTTGAAAACATAATATCTATTTAAAAGAAAAAGGTCATTCTGTTAGAAACATTAAAGGAAAGAACGTATGTTACACTAATGATGATCGTTGTCAAATACTTCGGAAGACAAAATGTTACAATGGTTATAGTTTGAGGAAATATTTATAATTATCCTAAATTTTAAATAAAGATTGCCAAAATACACTTGTGTGATATAACAAAATTTTGACGTGTTTTTGTCATTAAAAACTTTAATAGAAAGAGATTTCTTGTTAACAGACGTAAATCAAAGGAATCGATGTTACAGTTTGAAATTTGAGAGACAATTGTGATGAGGGTTGTAATTATTCTAAAAATAAAAAAGTATTTAAAAAGTGGCATGAGATAGAGAGAGGGAATAATATCTTCATCGCGTACATGACATTATTTGTTAAACAGAAAGCAATCGGCTGCTCATGAGCTGGGAAATACCATATTACATCTTTTTTATTTTATTTTTTTCTTCTTCTTCTTCTTTTTCTTTTTTCTCTATCTTTTGTTAAGTTAGAAGAAGTGACAAAACATGATCCAGAAACGAAACTTGATGAAACAATTATCAATACATCTTCGACGACCATTAAGAGTTTTTTTTTTTTTTTTTTTTTTTTTAAATGAAACATATCAAATCAGATAAAAGGTGTCATCACATCCTTATCTCATGTTATTTAAAAATTCATCAGGATCACAAATCAAACGCAGTGTGTATCAATCTACGATCTCATCACCTATCTACAGAGATCCTAAATGTCAATAACACAATTAATAAACTGACTAAATCCGAGTGCAATAAAATAAAAACCACAAATGGATAAATAAAAAAAATTAGGTTAGGTGACCATTTTTAGTCACCTAATCGAATATATGACTATTTTTTTTTTTTTACTTAGCAAAATGTCTAT